>CM026422.1:18542095-19212095 GCA_014871385.1 Ceratodon purpureus
GGGGAAGGGATTGAGGAGGAGGGGAGGGGGGGATAGAGGAAGGGAAGGGGAAGGGATTAGAGGGGAGGGGAGGGGGGATAGAGGAAGGGAAGGGGAAGGGGGGTAGAAGGAGGGAAGGGGATAGGGGATAGGGGGAGGAGGGGGAAAATGTGGAACCGGGAAACGGCTCTCGGATCCGAGAGCCGTTTCCCGGTCCCTCTTTTCTCCCCCTCTTCCGGGTATATGGGGGAGGATAAGGAGAGGGGGGAGGGGAAAGGGGTTGGGCGGGGATGGGAAGGGGTAGGGGGGAGAGGGAAGGAATGAGAGGGGAGGGGAGGGGATAGAGGAAGGGAAGGCGAAGGGGGGTAGAAGGAGGGAAGGGGATGGGGGAGGAAGGGAAAAAAAGGGAACCGGGAAACGGCTCTCGGATCCGAGAGCCGATTCTGGAACCCTCAATTTTTTATTAATTATTATTCTATATAATTAATATTTTGCAGATAAACGATTTAAAATACGTCAAATTATGTTGAGGAAGTGTTAAAGATAAATTGAATTAATGAAACACCAAAAAGTGGTTATACCGAATGTCTGGAGGATGGAATGAGCAAGTGGGAAGCTAGTTCTTCGATCCTAGAGTCAATTATGCAAACCTTTAAATAAGACATCCAAAATAGCAGACATTACAAATTGGCATGTGAAGTAGCACTTTTGATTAAAATCAATAAGTGTTCGAAGATGAAAGCATAAGTGTTCATGTGGCAAATATTACAAAATATGCACACAAGTAGTCCAATATCTACAGGTTTATGCTCGACGGTCTTCTTCCACAGTGTCCAGGAATGGAACGTGCTCCTCACTAGCATATATGTCTAAATATCTCTCAACAGCACGAGATTCTAGACTTGGTGTCTTCTCTGAAGGAAAGGGAGATGGAGCCAATGCCAAGGTCTGAGCGGCTTGTTCTGCATACGAAGGTAATATGAATGACCTTTCAGGGCTAGAAATCCTCTCCACTGCTCTGCGAAATGAACTCCCCTCTCTGGATGTTTTGTTTCTTATTTCCCATCTGCATTGCCAGAAAGGAAATTAGCAAAGAACTCCACCGAAATTTGAATACTGCAAACTGCTAAAGTATGGAGATATGGACTTACTCACATTTGCGTTTCGGTGCCCTCTTGACCTCTGGTTCCATTATAACTTTAGAAGGGGGACGTCTTGGAGGAGATGGAGGGGTCGGTGGAGGAGAGTCTTCTTCATCGGAGCTCTGATATTGAAGAAGAACTTCCTGGTAAAGATCCTCGTCCGCCTCCAGTGCCACAATATGACGATAGAGACCTCTGCAAGCTCGAATGGATGCACCTGATACAACCTTACATTTAGTACTAAGAGCAAAAATCATTATAAGGAATTCCATAAAACATCATCATCGGCGCGGAATAGATATGTCACCTGTGGATGCTGAAAGGTCGACAACAATGTCTTCTTCTTCGGTGCAGAGGTCAATTAGAGCCAGAAGCAAATTGTCTGATTTCTCCCGAGCCCCTCGCCAAGGAATTCCGGAACGCCGTTGTTTCGTAATAGATTCCTCGGATATGCAGTTAGTAACCAGCCCTTTGTTGATAAGATCTACACCTTGATCCAGGAGCTGGCTTTGAGGGTTGTAACGGAAGTTCGCATCCGGAATAGACTCCTCGCGGTTTTCCTGCCTAACGAACAGCTTCATAACAAAGTATTCAACATACTTCCCAACAAAATCCGGCTTAGTGAGAGGCATATTGTTCGTCACGATCGACTTCATCTCCACCTTGAAGTTCGACCATTTCGCCCATGCTGAGATCTCGTTGGTGATATACTCAGAATCCGGGTACATGACAAGGAAACCCCCATCGTCGCTGAGCCACTCATTTGCAAACTCGAAAGCATGCCTGATCCACTTCGCCTCCTTATTTCCATCCTCATCTCTAGTAATGAGCAGCTGATTCCAGATAGGAACCTCCTTCGCAGGTGGGAATCCAGGAACAGGCAAGCCCTCCGGCACGTCACAAATAATAAGGTCCACGCACTCGTTTGATTCCCGCCCCTTGTATGTCCGATGCTTACGTCCTTGATGTTCCTGCACAAAGCTCAGAATCTTCGAATACAGCGGCGGCTTCTTGCCCTCTTCAGCAATCGACTCGACCTCGAACTCGTCGAAGATACTCGTGGCACTCTCATTCAGAATGAGGATTTCCGCATTGTCTTCCGCCGAATCTTGAGTCTTGATGGTGTAGACAGATTGCGAAGGCAAGCTAGATGTCCCGTGAATACTATCAGAAGGTATGCTACTGCCAGAAGGTGAAATACCTTCATCCTCAGCAACCTTCTTCAAGCCCATTTCCTTTACCTTCTTCGATTGAGTGAGAAATATGAGCTTCTCTTCCTTCCGTCTGATCGATTCCGCCCTCTCCTTTTCCTTCTTCTCAGCCTTTGCTTTTGCCCTCTGCTCTTCACGTTCAAGCTTTTTCGACATCTTCTTCCTCTGCTGTTCAGTCAAATTCAATAGCGCATCTGCATTCGCAAGGTCCAGGCCTTTAGACTTCATCTCCTCAGTCTCCCTCTTGCAGATGGCGAATGTCTCCAGCTCATGATCTGGGCAACGGTCTCCAGGCTTGAGCTCAATGTACCAAGGGCAACGATGAAGGTGCGGCCTCGTGAAATCGCGTCGCTGGCTTGGTGTAAAAATGCAGTCCTCGCTTGCCGTGTCCAACCATTTCCTGAAACGAGCTGGAAATTGGTCTTCGGCAATTGCCCCTTTCTTCAACAACTCCTGCTGAAAGTACCTCACCACAACCCTGCACGCAGCTTCCTTTGTATTCTCCCACTCCAGAAACTCCTTCTGCTTATTAAATTTTGAGGGCTTCCCAACCAGATCCGGATAGCCTTTCTTCCAGATTATCTGGCTTCCGTCAAGAACGAATTTCCGGATGTCAACAATGGATCCCTCGAATCCCGGGCACGGAATCTGGAGATTGTCTTCATCGATGATATTGTTATAAATATTTCCTGCTTCTTCCTCAAGCTGCATCAAACTCCAGAAGATTAGTAAAATTTCGGCCCCTCCAAATGGACTCTCGGATCCGAAAGTACCCTGGGCAGTGCAAAAATTATTTTCTCTGAATAATAAATGGGTATAGAAATTGACGACCTATGTGTTTTGGGAGATAACCAGCCTCCTCCGAAAGGACTCTCGGATCCGAAAGTACTCTTGACCCTGCAGGAATTTGATTTATACAACTCTAATGGGTACAGAAATTGACGACCTACAAGTTTTTGGAATTAGTAATAGCCCCCTCCAAAAGGACTTTCGGATCCGAAAGTCCCCCTGGAGGTAGAGTTTTTTTTTTAAATATCAAGAATATGGTACCGAGAACTTACGCCTGCGTAGAAGGAAGCAGTTTCCACCCATGGTCTCAGTTGAGTAGTAGCGCAAGGTTGCTCTGGAAAGTTGTTGGCCTGTCGTCCATCCTTGCTCATATTCCACCATTTTAACCATCGTTGCTTGTACTGGGCCGGAACTTTGGCGGTCGCTATCAACTGAAGCTTCTCTGGACTCATCTCCGGCTGAGACATATTACAATTGTAATGCGCAATAATCTGTCCAACAACATCAAAATATTCATTAATAAAGTCAATAACATCATAAGCTGACCATTTAATCAAACACAACCTGAATTAAATGGTGATGATTTGAACTAGGCTGAAATTAGGGCTGCTTATCGATAATTAAAGTAAATATCCAGTTCCACAGAACTACTCTCGGATCCGAAAGTACATTGGGCTGCATCTACTTTCATTTTAAAATTAAGAATTAGCCTACGAAAACAACAACTCTGTCATACTGCAAAACTACTCTCGGATCCGAAAGTACATTGTGCTGCATCTACTTTCATTTCAAATATGAGAATTAGCCTAAGAAAACAACAAGTTTGTTATACTGCAAAACTACTCTCGGATCCGAAAGTACATTGGGCTGCATCTACTTTCATTTTAAAATTAAGAATTAGCCTAAGAAAAGAACAACTCTGTCACACTGCAAAACTACTCTCGGATCCGAAAGTACATTGGGCTGCATCTACTTTCATTTTAAAATTAAGAATTAGCCTAAGAAAAGAACAACTCTGTCACACTGCAAAACTACTCTCGGATCCGAAAGTACATTGGGCTGCATCTACTTTCATTTTAAAATTAAGAATTAGCCTAAGAAAAGAACAACTCTGTCACACTGCAAAACTACTCTCGGATCCGAAAGTACATTGGGCTGCATCTACTTTCATTTTAAATTTGAGAATTAGCCTAAGAAAACAACAAGTTTGTTATACTGCAAAACTACTCTCGGATCCGAAAGTACATTGGGCTGCATCTACTTTCATTTTAATATTGAGAATTAGCCTAAGAAAACAACAAGTCGGTTGCACTGCAAACCTACTCTCGGATCCGAAAGTACATTAGATAAGTATATCGAGATACCTCATCGATGAATCCCTCGCCATTTGCGGGGTCCGCGATGGCAAGCAAGCGGTCCATATTGGTGTGCAACTTCTTTTTGCAAGCCGCGATAGCTTCTTCGGATTTTTTCTTGACGTCAATAGATGAGCCTTCCAGGGCTTTCCCCTCGTACTTCAGCAGCGTGTCCTCGTACTGTTGAATCGCAGCGTCCTCTGCCATATTGATTTCCCTCTGTAGAGTACATAAAGCACATATTAAAATGGCATACAATCAAACGATGAATCATAATATCACGGAGGTAGGTTTGTTCAGTACCCCATACAAGAAGTTGCAAAAGGCATCTGCTGTCATGTGGTACCACTTCTTCTTCTTCTTCGTCACCTTTTCCCACTCCGCAACACTAGCTGCATAATCCCGTTTGGGAAGAATGGTCTTTAACGTCTCGAAGGGCATAGTGCCAAACTGTATGATTCGGCGTAATTCATGAGTCCAATGCTGTTCGACATGGTCGACTTCGTTCTTCCTACAACAGTAAATCGTTAGCACCACTACTCATTTAATAAAGAAGAATGCAAAAAGCCGTAGTTTAAGACACTCACTTGTTCCAATGAGTCATCGCGTTTAATAGCTGCTGATTGTTTTCTTCGGAAACGCGCAGTACGATTGACTTCACTGCCGGATGGAAATCAGGGTCGTCATAATGAAACTGATGAATCTCCTCCATCCAAGCCTTGAATCTATGATTCCCATCCCAAATGAAGAACATTTTGTTTGAGAAGATTCTCAATTCCGGAATAGCTTGGCATTGTTCTTCGAATGTCTTCTCAGCATTCTTCCAAGTGTCTGACCACCCGGATCTAATCTCGTCTGTTACCTCCTGTGTCTGCAATGCATAACTGTGAAGCGACACATAGAAGCATGGTCCACCTCGCCTGTAGCCAGTAGCAAATTCCGCCTTCAGCTTCGCAATATCTTTCAACAGAGGACTTCGTACATCTGTCATTGCCACCATCCTACAAAGCGGAATATCCAACTCCCCAATCGGCTTCTCCACCGATTCATTAAGGACGATGTGTGAGTTTCCAGCACGTTTCTGCCTCAATTTCGCAACCGTATAATGAACTCCACGGCCTTCAGATGGCTCTTCTTCTTCTCCAGCTCCCTCCACATCCATAGGTACAATCTCAGACTCCTGAAAATCACACCCACGACTACATCAGTTCTCTATATATCCTCTAAAATATCTGATTGTATTATCTCTCAAGTCTGCGGACAGAGGAAAATAATGTGCACCTCAGAAGTACCTTCGGATCCGAAGGTACTTCAGAGGGGCACGATATTTTCCTCCACCCTGAACCCTCTCCCCCTTCTCTGCCACCATATCATTCTTCCCTCCTCTCCTCTTCCCCTTTTTCCCTCTTTTATCTCCCTCCCTTCTCTGAATTTCACTCGCCCGCTGTCCTCTGTCTTCCCCTACTCGACCTCCCAATCCCGTTGTGGGGGAAAAAGTGGAGGGCGAGGAAGGGACCTTCGGATCCGAAGGTCCCTTCCTCCCCCTCAACTTTCAACCCTACTGTCCCTCTCTGCCCCTCTTCATTCCCCTTTCCCCTCTCCCTCACCCTCCTCTGCCTCCTCTCCCCCTTCCGCGGGAGGGAAAGTGGAGGGGGAGGAAGGGACCTTCGGATCCGAAGGTCCCTTCCTCCCCCTCCTCTTTCCCTCCTACTGTCCCTCTCTGCCCCTCTTCACTCCCCTTTCCCCTCTCCCTCTCCCTCCTCTGCCTCCTCTCCCCCATCCGCGAGAGGGAAAGTGGAGGGGGAGGAAGGGACCTTCGGATCCGAAGGTCCCTTCTCCCCCCTCCTCTTTCCCTCCTACTGTCCCTCTCTGCCCCTCCTCACTCACATCTCCCCTCTCCCTCACCGTCCTCTGCCCCCTCTCCCTCATCCGCAGAAGGGGAAGTGGAGGGGGAGGAAGGGACCTTCGGATCCGAAGGCCCCTTCTTCGCCCTCTACTTTCCCCCCCACCGCCCCTCTTTGCTCGTAAACCGACCTCCCCCCCACCTCCCTCTCCCTCTCCCACCCCCTTCCTCGCCCTCCCCTCCCCTTCCACTGCCGCGTCTCTCCTCTCCCCTCTCCCTCACCCTCTTCTCCCTCCTCTCGGTAGGTCCCTCACGCTCCCTCTAAGGTCCCTCACCCTCCTCTCCCTCCTCTCGCTCTGCCGCGGGAAGAGAAAGAGCAGGGGCAGAGAGGGACCTTCGGATCCGAAGGTCCTTCTCTGCCCCTGCTCTTTCTCCTCTGGTAGCAACTCCCTCCTCTTGCTTCCTGACATCCTCTCTACTATCCTATCCCTGTTCTCTCCCTTCTCCCTTCTCCCTCCCTTCTCCCTTCGCCCTCTCCCTTCTCCCCTCTCTTCTGTGCTGTCTCAACACTACTCCCTTTGCGGGGGGGAGAGAAAATGCCATGGTCCGCAAGGACCTTCGGATCCGAAGGTCCTTGCGGACCATGACAACTTCTCCTCCTAACCCATCAACTCTCTCTCTTCACCTCTCCTCTGTCCCCTCCTCTGTTCCTAAACCTTAACTCTCCTTTCTCCCTCTGACCTTCAACCCCTCTCTTCTCCCTTCTCCTTTCACCCATCTTCTTCCCTTCTCGCCTCCCTACTCTCCCTCTCATCTCAGTCATCCTTCCTTAAGCAATCCGAATACAAGATTTCAATACAAAATCTATTTTAAATAAAGCGTAAAACGTACCTCTTCCGCGACTTCTTCCTCCATCGCGGACCTTGAAGCTGCAGACGCTGATCCTGGTGTATTCATCTTCTTCGAGGTTCCTCCTATCTTCACCTTCTTCGACCCTCTCGAACCCTGCGCCGCGCCAATGCTTAAACCCTTCATCTTTTTTCTGTCCCCCTCGTCACTACTCCCAGACTCACTTAGCACAATACTAGACTCTGGTTTCTGAACCCTTCCCTTCTTCCTCCCAGTCATAGCTCTTATACCCAGCGAACCAAGGTACCCTCACAGCCCTAACCCTAAACACAGCCGTCACAAAAAGCTAACTAAGATTTCACAAAGAACGCAGACAATAGAAAACAACCCAAGATAACCAAGCACAAAGGAAAGCACGTAAATGAAGCATCTGAAGTGGGGGTTCATATACCTTGCCTCCGCGGCCCAGAGGAATCCTACAACAGAGAGAAGGGGAAGGCCAAAGAGTAGGGAAGAATGAGGAGATAAGACAAGTCGCGCAGCAAGAGGGACAGAATGAGTGCAGATGAGCCCTTCTTATACCTCTAAGTCCTCAAGTGGGAAGCTACTCGCGACCTTCCCGCCCACGCAGCCCAATCCGCGACCAGGGAGAAGTGAGCCGCAAGTCTCTTCCATGCCCCCAAGCTCGAGTATTGCCTCTACTACGCCATCATGCACCTCTTCGGGAACCGCTGAAGTGACGTCCAGCACCTCAGGTGCAACCGCTGCGATAATTGGTGTCTCCACTTCAATTGAGTGGCACTTGGGCCCCTCCTCTAAAATATCTGAGACCCTTCGCAGCGGTCGTTTACTAACTCCCTCGTCAGTACAATCCTCAAACGTTAACGACCTAACTAGAGTGTCCACCTCCTCTAGCAATTTCTTTTGTTTCTTCCTTGCTATTGCAACCCTCTTGCCTTTAGGTACACCTGAATTATTTTCGTGCCCATCCTTCTTCTCAGGACTACTAATCGATTCTAGAACTACTAACTTTCTCCCTTTCCTTTCCCTCATGTGTATGACATAGACTCAACGCACCAATCTAGACACAGAACTTAAGCGCAGATTTAAAGAATAAAATGTACCTTATCAACCTAAGCTCTTATACTACCTCTGAGTACTGAACTACTTGGCGATTCAAAAACTTTAATTAACCTACCCGTAAATATCACCTTGATTCCAGATCTAGGATTAGACTGCAATCGGCGGCGATACCATGTCGCCGATACGAGCACTATAAAATCAGAAGTTGAATCACTTCTATCGCTCTCTTTATGTCAGCTCTCGTTGCTAAACGGCCGTAGAATTCGAATATGACTCATGTAATGCAGATGAAGTTTGCGGACAGTGCAGCAACGAAGGAACCTGCCACAGACGAAATCGTTTCTCTGGATGATCTTCATGGACCGTTTGATCCACTCATAGATGTTGAAGCCGGGATTACCAACGTCTCCGGAGATGCGGCTACTCTGTTCCAGCCCGTGGAAGACATTGTGGAAAATGAAGCGATTCATCCATCCGATGACCACGTGGAGGACGGCAATATGAGATTGACGCCTGCTCCAGAAGCGTCGAGGACTCACGCCTATTCGAAGGTAGGAGTTATCCCACGTGGAACATACCACAGGACAATGTTTAGTGGGACACATAGGCGTAGAGGTCCTAAACTTAGCACGCCAGGTTGTAGGTCCTTACCCATACCCGACAATATCAATCGTGGAACTGAGAATTCCGCTGATGCAATAAGTGTAGACCGCAAAGACGGCCCTTGCAAGCGAAATAAGAGGCTGTAATTCTCTTTCCCTTTTAAGGCTTTAATATTAATACAATTGCCTGCGTATTCGATCAATATGCTCTTAACCTCATTCGTCAGTTTTAATCGTGGTGGGAAGTCTTTATTCCTAATTAATATTATCAACAGAATGATCGGAAAGTGCATTCATATTCCTGACCATCGCCGTCAGAGGCCTCTCTAAGAATATCCACGACAGTAATCCAAGTACATAGATTCCGTAAATGGTAAAAGAACTCTGTCCACTTAATGGCTCATTTACGCAGAGTCTTCTGGATACCCGCGCACTAATATCGTATCTGGAGGAAAATAGTTTATATGACTCATGTACTCTCGGATCCGAAAGTCGTTTCTCAACCCAGACATTTCGTCTGTAATCTTGAATTAGGACACTCATAATTTAGAACTTACAGGATGCCTATCTGATTTAACCCTCCTAAACTGGACACCTGGCAGAGGGAATCATGTATGTACCTAACATCCTAAGTATATTACAACGACAATTATAATTTAAGCAAGGAGTCATTGTATATGAAGCTCCAAGTCCTTCCCCAATTCATTCCTTCAAGTCATCTACTGTGGCCTCTTCCTTCTTGTTCTCTGTAATGCACGACTGTACAACTCCCATCTTCTTCCAGGCTCTAAGGATGGCGTCTCTACGTGCACATGGTAGAGCGACGCCCTTCACAGCACCCTTAGGGGAGGACGGCACAGTTACCATTCCGGAGCAACTGCTTAGTCTTAGGTTCAACTTTAGAATTGGGTCAATGTACGTGGAGAGAGAGATTTATGATGATAGCGGAGAACTAAGTGAGACCATTTTGCAGACCAGGTCTAGAGATGAGGAGGGTTATTTCTGGACTTTGTCGAGCGGCACGTTTAAGGTATATGGTTTGTCTGATTCTGACATGTCGATGTCAACAGTCGTTCTGACTCCTCCGTCCTCCACGTCAACAGTCCAAGTCCCAGCGTTAGTGAGAGTGAAAGTCGAGAATCCTGAGGTCCATGTCATTAGTGATTCTGACGATGACACTTTTCCGGATATCAATATAGCTGATACAAAGGTCAACTCCTTTGTACGACGTACAAGTATTGGCTCCACTCGGTCTCTACCAATAGGCAGCTTAAGACGATCTCCGTCAGTCTCCTCTGGTCGTCCCCCAGCTCATCCAAACACGAAGAAACGTCGTAGTATCCTCGATGCCATTAAAGCGACGGCAAAGCGCAAAGGGTCCCGGTCAGAGATTGTGTTGGTTGACTTAGACTCCCTAGAGCATGTGGAGGTTAAGTATCTCCCTCCGACATATAACGGTGACAAGATCTTTGAGTTGCCTCCGATTCCTGAAGGCGTTCCGACATCATTTAGCGGTGAACTGGATGGAATGGGAAAACAGTATGACGGACATGCTTGGTGTAAGACCATGACCACCAACATTAGGAATGATTTCGGTCTGAAATTCCGGAAATCTCTTTGTACTGGGTATTTGCAATGTCCGAATCCTGCTTGTGATTTTGTTGACAGGAATCCCGGGAAGGTGAATTCAACAGAGTGGGCTGGGCTAACTCCTACACAGATTCCAGTAAGCGGGGTGCATCCTCCTTCGTCGACTCTGGTTTGCAAGCTGTGCCACACACCTCCTATTTGTTTAGCGTCTTGTGATGCTCGAATTTATCATGTGACATCGAGAGAGCCAGATTACACTAGGGCTGCAATACACTTGGGGGTTCATGACCATCCAGTTTCCGATGGCACTTGCCAGGATACACTAGACCATATATATGAGTGTATCGGCGAGCAGGTCCTCCGTACTCCGAATGCCAAGAATTCGGCGATTGTGATGGGCGCATCCAAGCTTTTCTTAGCCGACTACCTAATTCGAGCAACTCCAGGACAGAACCATCTCCGTGGTGTTTCGATGGAGGAGGCTATGGACAAGTTCGAGACGATGTCCGATGCCAATGTCAGGAACTTTGTTGCAGGTACGAAGAAGTTTCTTCGGCAAGACAACGGTCTCATCGACAACATTATGCGATTGAAGGAACACAATAACTTCAAGTTTGTGCACGATAGTCGATTTCCAGGCCAGACTAAGGGGAAAGTCTTCATCTTCAAGATGTCCGTCGATTTGCCGGGCAGTGGAACGGATTTGGTGAAGCGCATGCAACCTGGAGGAGACTTGCAAGATTCATGGATAATGTTCGACCACGTGAAGCGCGTGAAGAAGTGGAGCACCATGGCTTGCCACGTGTACGACAGCAAATACTGTAAGGTGATGACCATTGCAAACTGTGACATGCAGTCAGAGGATGCGACAGCGCAAGAACTCTTCTGGGAGCAGCTGAATGGAGTGATGGTGGAAAACGGACATCCGAAACCAAACTTCAAGGGCTTCATGGCGGACAGCGCTGGGGCAAATTGGCACGCAGTACGCAAGGTATACGGGAATGGTAATATCGACGACAAAATGGAAGACAGAGAGCGGACGTGTTTGTTTCATTGGACGAAATGTCTGGAGAGGGTCACCTTAGCTCATATCAAGACAGACTGCCAGGACCAGATGAGAGCTCTTTGTAAACAGTGGAAGGATGCAAAGACTCAAGAGGAGGCAGAGGACATGTACAACGTCATACGGGGATGGTGGCAATCTGGAGGTTGTGTCCCATCGGAGGGCAGCAAACGAGCGCTAAATGACTGGATGGTATTCTGGCATTACAGATACAGGCAGTGGAGTGGATCTATGCAACTTGTAAGTGTCTTCCGAACTACTTAGTTGATGAGTACCATGAGAGCTTCTAATTGATATCATCTCACATTCACACTTCTACTTGCCTATGCAGAACCTATCTCTGGAAGAGAGAGCGGACATGCCGTCGTGCAACCTAGCAGAGACTATACACAACAAGTGGCTTCAACAGTCCGGCAACACAGGCGACTGCCTCTACGCTGCGACTGTGGACGACATGATGCGTGCGTTCATCCAGATCACTCAGTACAGAATGTATCTGAAGGGAGGGAGGGGAGGCAAAGGACCAGACAAGGCAGAGCTCCGCCTCCGTCAAGCACAGCGGAGCTTAGACCCGGAAGTGATAGCTGAGGCAATGAAGGCGTATCCCGGAGCTGCAGACGTTTTAACGAAGGAGAAGGGACTCGAGGGAGCTAAAATCTTCGGATCTATGAAGAGAAAGCTTGATCACCCTCCTGGTTCAGCCCATGACTCTCACCGCTCCGATACGGTCAATTATTCAATTCCTGCGATGGGGACACGGTCAACAAGGGCCCGGATTCAGGAGGCTCTTTCGGATCCAACGTGTGGTGTACAGCACACCACGTCCGTGCAGGAGTCAGAATGCGATCCATCCAAGTGGCACATTGCCCGCCTTTCAAACCGGTCTGGACGAAAATGTCAAGCACTTCAGGCACAGACTCGTAAGAAGTGCGACGCTAAGATTTCGAAGGGAGCTCGGGGTACAGCGGCGCCTACATATTCTGGACAGAAGAAGGACTTCCACACTAGACGCTTGACTGCAGCGGAGTTTTGGTTCTGCTCTGATGATATCAACCGATGCGTGAAGGGAGGTCCTAAGTCATTTGTTGTGGATTGGCCGGAAATTCCTGTGGTTTGGCCAGTCAAAATTGGAACCAATCTCACTCGACAGGAGGTACTCTCCCTCGAAGAAGCGGGTTTCCAACTGCAACAGCGTGGCGCTCTATCACCACGCCGCCAATTCCAAGCAGCTTGTAACTGGCCTCTTCCGAGATCCCATTTCAAGGCACCAGCGGATCCCAATGCACACCCAACGCTTCGAGGTGGGCATTCCATTCGCAGGAACTCTGATGCCCCAACTGTGGAGCACCGTAACAAGTGGGAAAGCGCCGCTCTCATGGACCATTGCGGTATTACAGGGGTAACGACTATTCCGTATCCTGGATATGGTTGTGTTGTTACCCTTAACACGGGAAATGACAAGCTCTACCGCGTCACCATTGGGTGTTTTCCGGAATGCACTTGTCCAGATTTCATCAAGATGCTATCAGAGACTCTAGGAAAAAACAAGCAATGGAAATACTGCAAACATATGTATTATGTTCTTCGATACATGTGCAAGATGGACCCTAAAGAACACTCCTTCATGCACGCTCCGAGTTACAGCTTCGACGAGGTTATGGAAATCCTCGAACGAATGGGTGCTTTTTGAAGAACTATTCAGTTTATAACGTACAAGTACTCCAGCAGTGGACAGTAGGTAATCTATATCAGCAGTGTTTTGTTCTGGATTGGTTTTGTCTTGATTTGAACTGTGGAAAATAAAGGTAGTTTCTTTCTATGCCATTATATACAATCAAAAAGGTGAATTCTTTTGCACAGCAAAATAGAAATCCTTCACCCCTATGACAAACAACTCTATTTTTCTGGTGAGAAAACTCAGGAACGCATCATGAAGTTCCCACAATGTGTATCCACTAGAGATGTATCTCGGATCCGAGGGTCCCCTGGAGGCACAGTGAAAGGGACTCTCGGATCCGAGATACATCTTAAGCATTGCAAAACCACCGTAAAAAAAAAATACAGATTGGATATAGAGGAGGTGACTTTCGGATCCGAGGGTCTCTCTGTGGCAGAGCCAAGGGGACTCTCGGATCCGAGAGCCACCTCCTGCGCATCCAAATTTTTTTTTTTTTTCAAATTCCGTATTAAAATAATTCAGGCAATGTCGTAAAAATCTGGAAAAATATCATTGTAAACTGATCCGCATTTCAGTAAATTCAGTGTATATTCGATGAATTTTTTTTTAATTCTATATTTAACTTTTTCGACAAAAATATCCTCGATTCCACGGAATTCCACGGTGATAGGTCCTTTACTAATTTTAGTAATTTATGTCCAAATTCGTCAAAAATTCCAAAATTTTTCAAAATTAGGTCAAAAAACGGAGCGTTTTTCAAAAAAAAAAAAAAAAAAAAACGTCAAAAACGGCTCCACTGCTCTCTGCTCCCGCTCGCTGCTCACAAGATAGCTTCGCTGGCTCCCAGTGGTGACCTCTAAACACTTTTCTCATCCAAGTTGTGACGTCTAAAGGGCCGTCAACCTCAAAATTTCAGCCCTTTAAAGGCCACCCTTAAATCGCCGGAAATAGAAAATTTCAAGCTCTCATCTTTCTATCTTCTTTCCAGTACACTTGGGTTTGGATTTTTTTTGCAACTTGTTAAAGAGTTTCACAACAACCAAGTAAAGGAATCGTTTACAGATCACCTTTAAGGGAAAACCAAAATTCCACTCAACCTATAATTGTGATGTAATTGTCCGTCAAAGGCCCTTTAAGGGTTTACAGTAAAGGGACTAGTGGAGATGCTCTTAACCAATTTTAGTTGGATAATCAGGTTTTTAACCCCTAAAAGACAATTGTCCTACTATGGGCTTTTCTAAATTTCGGGAGATACCTGTGATTTCAATTTTAGATTTTTTGAATTTTGAATTTTTTTGTGAATGTAGGCTATTTAAGAACTTTTAGGGAATCTAATTTATTTTTTTTCAATTGAACATTTATAAAAATAGTTGTGGTACCCAAAGTAGAAAAAACTGTTTGTTGGGCAATTCGGGCAGCCATGCTAAATACATCAATTACCTCTGAGAATATTTCTATAAATAATTCATGATGTCATGATCTTTGAGATTTCCAAAAAAAAAAAAAACTACTTTGAGTACATGATGTTCACTCCACAAAATATCAAAGTTTTCTCACCATTACGGGCAATGTACTAAAAACACTTCTTATTTCCTTCGTAAAAGTTAGAAAAAATATTATTTTAGATTTTTTCTTTTTTTCACTTAAAATATGGACATCAATCTCTACTTTTATTATTTGGATTAGGGTTTATTAAACAATAGAATATCTAGGAAAGAAATAAGATTTAGCATTCTTTTGTATTCATCTTAATAAAAATATGGTTTCCAACATGCTACACTTGACTTTTGAGTGTAATTTTTTTTTATACAATTAGCTAACTTAGTCTTCTTTGGCATGCACCCAAAGTTCAAACGGTCCCCAAAATCCATAATGCAAAAAAGACAGTAAGTCACTCTATTCATAGGTCAAAAGTTTCTTGAATGATAATCTCATCGGAAGAGAGTTCTGAGAGAGAAGGTACATAATTAGGATTACAAATGAGTAGAGTATATTTTTGCTTTATATGGGGGACTCTTGATTTAAGCTTGTTGATCTATTTATAGCATTTGTATAAGTTGAGAAAATATATATCGGAGAATTATAAACAGGATTTCATGAATATAGTAATTGTTGTGACCATCTATTCCTTCATGTTTGAATTGCTACAAATTTTTAAAGTGGATTGTAAGTCATGACCCATTCCTTGACATATAAAATGCTGTACTTCTACAGTAAGTTATGCAAATGACTCCTGTACATGTCAAAGCATCCATCACTATAACCTGCAATAGACTAAAAATTGAGAATCACATGTAAAAATTGGAAACTATTGGTGATTTAAATTGAACTTGGATTTAACTTAAAATTGTCATATCCATGGCTTCATGTGGATTGGGTCCCACCTAAAAACCACCCCAAAAATTGCAAGCCCATGAGCAACAGATATCCTTTGCATGCCCCTTGTCTTGTGCGTCCCCTATAGTATGGCTTAGCCTCTTGCCTGAGCCTAATGTACGGCTTCCATAATGTAGAATCATGGCTCTTTGCCAAGGATGCATGATGTTCAATTGAACATTGGAATCATTAAACCGGTAGTCCCCCACTCACTCCCGTCGTTACCTCCCTCTTTCTAACTTCGAAGTCAAGACATCTTGAACTACTGCTCTGGTTCGTTGAGAGCTCCGAGAGAGGTGGAGAGACCTCACAGGAATAGGGTTCCAAATGGTGCAGAGTCTATCCCTACCTTATATACCTGGATACCCGGTTTAAAACAAGTTTCACTTTAAATATTGCGAATCAAGGCATGCACAACCAACCATTTAATTGTACGATTTTGTAATTAATACCACTAAATTTTGGATGCAAACCGTGGTTCGGTTGTGTTTTCAATAACCAAAAGTTGTCATATGATTGATTTTCTGAATCTGGTAAGGATTTGCCCACATTCCAATTTTGTACTTTTGCCCTCAATACATGCTCACCATTTGGAGATGTGTTCATGCCCTAAACCTATAAGGTTGAGGCACCCATAATCGACCACGTCCTCATAACCAATAAGTAGACTTCTCCAATTCCGACAAGTTTTCAGATTTAAAATCTTGGAAAATCTAGAAGAAAGTATTAAGCATGATTGGTAGAAAGGGAATCATATGGAAATATTCTAGTAGTAGTATAGTGATCAAGTTTTGGTATCATGGTGGTTGGTTTTAGGTGGGCCTACGTATCGGTTATATGTATTACACAAAAAATTGCTTTAGAAATTCATAGTAAATTAAATATTGAAGTAAACACGAAATTTTAAGTTGCATTCTTCCTTAACCCCTAAAGTTCTGAGGGTATTTTTCATCAAAACTGCCTCAAAACAGCCCCTCTTCAAAGCAAGGTGGATTTTGCAAACTTGGGGTCTTTTTTAGTACATTTAACCGTAAGATCTTGTAGCTAGCTTCTATGTCTACATGTCCAGCAAATCTCACACACTTTTTCCTCACCCATTGCAAGATCGTAACGTCAAAAATAGAAAAACAAGTTTTTTTTCCCTACGAAGAAAGGGGACATGAGAGTTTTGAAGACCCAAAAAACCATTTTTAAAAGTAGATATGGAATGAATCTCTTCATATTATTGTTCCTAATTGAGTTAGGTACATGTCCAAAAAATATCATATTCAAGAAAGTTGTGGAAGGTTTCCAAAAAATCATTTTCTGCTAGGGGGTATGCTGAAATTCACATACGAAGGCCGTTTTTTGACAATAAAAATAGCATATGAAAAATTCTTGGATTGAAAATCCGAACAGTGGAAACATGCTCTACTGCCTTTTCTATAAACAAAAATTTTTATTTTTGAAAAATATCAAAATCTCAATTTTTGGTGGAATTTCAAAGTTTCATCTTTGGGCAGATTTGGGCAGTTTTGGATAGTTTTGGGCAGTTTTGGGCAGTTTTGGGCAGAATTTGCAGCATTCATAGTGGCTTAGAAAATTTCAGCAGCTGCCCAACGAGCAGCTTTTGACAGTTAAACCTTCATAACTTTTGATCCCGATGTCGGAATTGAAAAATAAAAATACGCACACGGAGCTCTCTGAACGGCACACCTCCATTTAAAATTTCAGAAAATCATGATTCAAATTGCAACTGTAGGTACATGCCCAAGTTTCAAAAAAGCCCATTTTAGGACTATTGTCCTTTAGGGGTTAAACCTATTTCCCCTTCAAAGAAAAATCTCCCTCAACTTACACACCTCCAATATCAGTGAGAAATCTCTTAACTGGTCGGTGTCTCTACCTTATTGGCAACTTCGAAGTTGGTTACTTAAGATTTGCTCTTTTAGTTTTCTATTTATTGTTTGTTTTATCCAAAAAAAAAATGAAAATGGGATGGGTGGTTGGAGGTTTTGGTATACATTTTACTACCAATTCTGGAATTGATGGGAGTGGTAGGTTATCCAACTTTATATACTCTTAGACTTCCATTCGCAAGTTCCAACGGGATGTTGGTATAAGGTGGTGGAATCTTAGAATCTTCATGGACTCTTTAGAAGTTAATGCACATTGATTTTAAAGGATAAGTTAGGTCTAAATGTCTGCAAACTCATAGTTTGACACATATCACCTACTTTCTCTATAGTAGAATCTAGACAATGTTTGTTAGATCAAAAAATATTTTGGAGTTCATGATTGGTTCAATGGTCACTAACACGTATCAAATTTAACTAATCCATTTGAAAAAGAGGAAAAAATAGACACTTGAAGCTTCACTCAAGAACCCAAATACTTAGATCATTTAAAGTGTTTATATAAAATAATATTTTTTGAGAGTTCAAGCGCCAAAACAACAAACTCCACATAGACAATTGAATTGAACAAGAATATTAGAGATCTAATTCTCTTTCAAGAGTTTTTAATTTTTTTGGTTAAAACATGAATAAGAAAATAAAGTTTTTAGATTATAAAGAATTTTTTATTTTCTCCAAGCTTATCAAAGACAGAGCAACCAAACTCATGCAATATTAACAAATAAAGTATTAAAGAGGAATCAAAGGCAAGAACCAAGATTTGAAATCAAGGATTTTACATCATCCAATAAACTAAAAAATCCACCAGAGTCCATTGTCAAGTGCATAAAACCAAAATTTGTCTATTCATTCCAAATATGTAGCTACCAACAGAAGCATTTGTTAGTGAACATTCACCTTCTAATTTAGATATAGCAATGAAAAAACTTCCTTACCCCTAAGGGTGGGTGGGCGGGACATCCCTTTACTTTTATCACCTTCCTCACCAAATTTCATTCTCAATCAGCCCATTCTCAATTCAAACCTAATCAAATCTGTACACTCTCTTGTGATTTCAAATTACCAGTATAGACACATAGTGAGCACTTTTCACAAGAGAATTCTCAATCGACACACTACTTACAATATAGTAGTGTATGACAAAACAATCCAAATAATAGAGAAAAGTTTGTCTTAAAACTGACAATACAAGATCAAACACAAAATAGTTTGAGTCTCCAGAAATCTTCTCATCCCTTGAATGTTGGTGTAGTAAAGTAAGAAAAATCCAGAGGTAAAGGACCTCACCTGTCCCCATAAACACAACCAAAACCACAGTTAGGATTATGTTTGTAGACAAGGTGTCAACAACCCTTTACAGCTTGTTATTGCAGTCACAAGAAAAATCAAACCCTACACCAAACATATAAATAAAAGGGAGAGATGAAAGAGTCTAATTGCAATCATAAATTAGAGGACCTGACTAGTAGTTCAGCCATGTTGCACTTTGCTTCAACTCCACACCACCATATACCAAACTTCACAAGCTCTAAAAATCTCTCACACACATGTAGCAAACTAGAATTACTTTCAAAGCAGACAAGTAAACACATGCATCTGGCAAAGAAACTCCCATGGTTTTATACCCTCAAAGAAGTTTCTAGAGATTCACTTGTTTGTTATATGGACAGCAATAGCCTCGCTGGTCCAATCATCTCTGACCCTTAGATGAAGGTTAACCTAGATCAAATGGTCACAAATTAGTGACTTACTAGAGTAAAGTTCAAGCTTGTAGTAAGCCCCAAGTAAAGTAAGCCCCAAGTAAAGTAAGCTTCAAGTTTGGAGTAACTATCAGTAAGCCATGTGTAAGGGAGGTGGGTGGGTTTCACTAATTTATACCTTATTCAGCATATCATGCCATAATAAAGTGACTATGTAATTGCTTGCAAAGTTTTACAAGTAATGTGCAAATTTATTTTGCAAGCCTACATAACTGAAGAGTGCAACTTCTGTCTGAATCATTGTAATAAAAACCTTATTTAGAAAATAAATTCTAAATTAAATACGGGTATAAGATCTTCCCAATATTTAAGAAAAAAAAAAAAAAAACTCTATGACTACATTCTATTGAACCAAGATTTACCTAAATATACACTTTGGCATCCCCTCTTGATTCTTTGTATCTTATCTTGTTGTATTGACCATAATATTTGAAATGACATGGTTTACTTCAAATTCAATTTTACAATTGGTGCCACCTTTAGTGTTAGAGGTGTCAATAATTTCATAATAATAAATCTATTGTTAAAACAATTTTTACATATTCTTTACTTGTTTATATATATATATATATATATATATATAATTTTTCTTTAAATTTTCAAAAATTCTAAATCAAAACAAATCTTTGAATATCATATTCATGAGTCTTGGACTTTGGACTTGGGTTGAGTTTGGAGGCTTTCCACCATGTACGACCAACGGCTTTAATTTGTGTATTTTGATGTACTTTAATTTAGCCTAAGAGCATCCGCACCCCTGCTCCAAGCGTGACACTAGCCAAAGCTTGTTTCCAGGGCCCTTGAAGCCTCCAGCGACGCTATCTTGTGAGCCGTGAGCGGTGAGCAGTGAGCGGTGAGCACTAAATTTTCAAATTTTTAGGTAAAAATTTGAATTTTTTTTTGAATTTTTGAATTTTTTTGAGAGTAATCAAACAATGATGAGCAGTCTAGGAAATTTCGTTGGAATACATGAATGCAAATAAAGTAGACCCTATAACCGTTGAATCCATCAAATGTGAATGGTTGGAGGGAATATGTAACTGTATAAGTCACATACAGAATGTATATCCAATTTTTATTTTAAATTTTTTTATCGCATTTTTGTGGTCGCGGATTCTTGAGAAGAATATTTCCAAGGTATTAGGGAATATTCACCTCTCGGATCCGAGAGGTGAATATTCCCTAACCATGTAGGAATTTTTTTCTTGGTCTTCATTTTACTGCGAACACATTCGAGAGGTGGACAATATATAAATAAATAGTGACCTTTATTTATGTTTTGCGGATTACAAATCCATCACAAATCCAAAACAAATCAATTCCGCTATTCATATAATGTATTCTTGAGCTGTATTGGTCACTCAATTTCACAGTCTAACCATAAGAAACTACTGAAGCGGTTCAGCAACTTTGGCCATCTCCAGAACACGCATAACTTCGTTGAAGCTGAAGCTAGGGGCGTGCATAAAAGTATCAACCTTGTAATCCATCTCACATAGATAACGGAAGATATAATAAACATGTTTACAATACTTCCACTGGCCTCTTTTGCCAAGGGTTTCAGAAGTCATTTTCATGAAGTCGGGGCAAGTACATCCAGGGAAGTCCGTGATGGTGATACAATATATCGTTTCACTTGGACTCTTCAAGGAGATGACGCAGCCAAATCCTGGATATGGAATCGATGTGACATTTGTAATCCAGTAGTTGTTCATGAGACCTGCGCTGCTCCACTTGTTGCGGTGGTCGGAGGTAGGAGCGTCAGAACTTCTCCTGATGGCATATCCGTTTCGAGTCGTCGGGTGTGTATCCGGATCAACAGGAACCGGGAAATGACTCCTTGGAAGTGGCATATTAGCAGAAATCTGGAACTGACGACGAGGTGATAGTACTCCACGTTGCTGGAGTTGGAAGCCGGCCTCTTCAAGAGCCAAAATCTCTTTGATGGTCAAGTTCGTGCCCATTTTCACAGGCCAAGTCTGCGGGATAGATGGCCAATCGATCACAAACGACTTCTTTGTGCCCTTCACACATCTATTAATGTCATCGGCGCAAAACCAGAAGTCAGTAGAAATATGGCGATCGGTTCTGAACTCCTTCTTCAGCCCTACATATGTAGGAGTAGGCGTACCATGTGTACCTCGGCGCACTCGGGTATCGCACTTCTCATTCGTATGAGCCTGCATTGCTTGGCATTTTCGGTTAGACTTGCCGGACAGTCTGGCAATGTGCCACTTAGACGGGTCGCAATCTGTCTCCTGCACTGAAGTAGTGTGTTCAACACCGGAGTCAGGTTGAGAAAGAGCCTCCTCAATGCGTGCTCTGGTGGATCTCGTGCCATCTCGAGGAATGGAATAATTCACCGTATCATAGCGATGTGAGTCATGACTCGAACCAGGCGGCAAATCTAACTTCCGTTTTGTAGATCCAAAGATCTCTGCACCTTCCAAGCCTCCTTTCTTTGTCAATAAATCCTCGGCTCCCGGGTACGAATTCACTGCCTCAGCAATCAACTTCGGGTCACCAGAGCGTTGAGCGTGGCGTAAACGAAGTTCTGCTCTATCCGGACCTTTACCGCCCTTTCCCCCCTTCAGCCAAGACCGGTAACTTGTGATCTGCATGAATGCTCTTATCATATCATCCACTGTTGCCTCGTACAAACATGTCATTGTATTACCTGATTGTTGAAGCCATCTGTTGTGGACGGTTTCCGCAAGGTTGCAGGAAGGCATGTCGGCTCTCTCGTCAAGGGTAAGATCCTGGGAAAAAAAAAAAAAAAAAAGATCATGTCATTTTCAAGATTATGAATAAAAAGCAAGGTATACTAATACTGGATAGAATGTTTAGAGGCAATTGAACTTACAAGCTGCATCGAGCCTCCCCATTGTCTGTACCGATAGTGCCAGAAAACCATCCAATCATTCAGATGACGCCTTCCTTCTTCAGTTGTAGCACCTGACGAAAGCCACCACCCGCGGATGACGTTGTACTGTGCTTCTGCTTCCTCTTGGGTCTTTGCGTCCTTCCATACTTTGCACAAAGCTTTGTGTTGGTCTTGAAAGCTTGGCAAGATGTTCCGAGAAGTTGCCCTCTGAAGGCACTTTGTCCAGTGGAAAAGACAAGTGCGCTCCCGTTCTTCCATAGGATCATTGGGATCTCCATTCCCATACACCTTACGAACAGCATGCCAGTTGGCTCCAGCATTGTCAGCCATGAATCCTTTGAAATTTGTATTTTCAAGGCCGTTCTTGCGCATAACTTCATTGAGCTGGAGCCAAAATAACTCCTGAGCAGCAGCATCTTCAGATTGCATGTCACACAGGGCAATTGTCATGACCTTACAATACTTACTGTCATATACGTGGCAAGCCATGGTGGTCCAGTCAGCAACACGCCGAACATGGTCGAACATAATCCAGCAATCTTGAAGATCACCTCCAGGCTGCATGCGCTTTACGAGATCCACTCCACTCCCTGGACGATCAGTTGACATCTTGAACAGAAATACCTTGCCTTCGTTCTGTCCAGGGAATTGATTTCGATGAATGAAGTCAAAGTTGGAGTAGTCCTTGAGCTCCAGGATGCTATCTGTTACTCCTCTTCCTTGACGAAAAAATCTCTTCGATCCAGAAACAAAATTTCGGATATTTGGTGAGGTGAGAGTCTCAAATTGGTCCATCACATCATCCATAGATGCTCCCCGAAGATGACTGCCTCCTGCAGTAGGACGGATCAGAGCATCGGCAAGGTACTGCTTGCTGGCCGCTAAAATGATAGCAGAATTCTTGGCGTTCGGTGTCTTCTGAACCTCCTTAGCAATGCAGTCAAACATTACGTCCATTGAATCCTGACATCTACCTTGAGATACAGGATGTCTGTGACGTCCTAAGTGAATGGCCGCACGGGTAACATGTTTATCTGCGGACGACACGTGGTAGATCCTAGCGTCGCACACTGCTAGACAGATCGGAGGTGTCTGACATATTTTGCATGCTAACGTAGATTTCTCCGTGGGAGAGCCTCCCACAGAAAAGGGTACTAAGGCTACACCTGACCATTCCGTGTTGTTTACCATTGTATTATTCCTGGAGATATAATCGCAACTAGGGTTGGGACATTCTAAATGTCCAGTACAGGATGACTTACGATACGTGAGGCCATACTCGTTCTTGATGTTTGTGGTCATTGTCTTGCACCAGGTGTGGCCATCATACTGCTTGCTCATCCCGTCCATGCCACCTCCAAATGAAGTTGGAACTCCTTCGGCTAAAGGAGGCAGCTCAAAAATCTTGTCTCCGTCATAAACTGGCGGTAAGTACTTCACTTGTTCATGGTCAATTGTGTCAAAATCAATCTGCGACAGTTCTGATCGGGAGCCCCTTCTCGATGCCGTCATCCTGATGGCAAACAAGACGCTTCTATTTTTCTGGGAAGTAGGGTGAATAGGTGGACGCCCTGTAGACAATGATGCGGACATACTAGAACGACTGCTCTGTCGAGATGGACGACTTGACTGCTGAGACCCCCGAGACTGGAATGGATTTGACCTAGTATCTCCTAACTTGATCTCACTGTGAGTGTCATCATCCGAGTCACTCAACAAATGCACTGAATTGTCACTCGGTTCAATTTTTACAGATGCTCTACCAGGAACTGGTACCGTAGACGTTGAAGGAGGAGGGGTCAAGAGAACAGTAGACTCAGACATCTGTGCATCTGATAATCCATAGACCTTGAACATTCCAGTGCTAAGAGTCCAAATGTAACCATCAGGTGTACTATCCTTCACTTGAAATATACACTCACGAATCTCTCCATTATCATCAAAAACCTCTTCTTCCACGTAAATAGTCCCGGCTCTAAATCCAAACCTGAGACTAAGCAATCGCTCCTCAACAACTACTTTATTGTCTGCACCTACAGACATAACTAATGGAATACCTCCATCATGAGCTCGCAGAGAGGCCATTCTAAGAGTACTATAGAAGATAGAAGAAGTACAATCATGCATTTGAGAAGATCTTGTGCAAGAAGAGTGTAAGGAGCTGAGCTTAGTGTTTATGAAGTTGTAGAGATTATATAGTTGTTAGTAGACAATGTATCGGGACAACTAACACACTCTAAAATGGAATACACTGTATTGGCGAACTCACCATGACCTGTATAGCTTAATTTAAGTTAAAATATTTCTGACAAACTAAAGAGCTTAGGCGGCTGAGACCGCCAATCATGTCATGTTCATCTAATACTATTATATCATTCAGCCGTGAATTTGAAACGTCACAGATGTGCAATAATTGATTTATAACAATTCGCCGTCAATGTGAGCGTGATCAGATGTGCTTTAATTTAAATGATGATTTTTTTTAGAATAAGAGTTCCAAAACTTACTTCATATTTAGAAGAAAGATCATACCAGACGAGTCAGTGGTGTTCTCAACTTTCAACATAAAATCAGGTCGTTCCCTTTATAGATGATTGTCTGAGTTTGGAAAAGGGTACGCACCTAATTTTTCAATTACATATTAACTTTAAATATAACGAAGATACTGACACAAGCATTAGCACTCACAAATTCCTCATGCATGTATTATAGGTATAATGTGTGATAAGACAGAAAGATCGCTATAACACTGGAGTGAGCACTTCTCGACTTCATAGCTTTCGTCTTAGTTAGAATTATGTTTACGGGAGAGCGTCACTGAGACACATGAGGGAAGAGGAGGAGCCAAGTTCAAGAGTGTCAAGGGCTCCTAGATCATGTACAACTAGAGGTAGAGGGAGAAGGCGAGGTTCAGGTTTTTCTAATCCGAAGCAGGTGGCGGCCCAAAAGAGACGGAAGGAGAAAGACGCTCTTGATCGTATTGCTGAAGTGGATTATAGTTCAGATGATCCAAAGCACCTCAAAATCAAAGCATTGGCAACTATATGCGAGGTATACCATTTCATGTTGCTTGCTTTGTGTAAATGACTGATAGAACACAATTTAAGATATTGCATTATTTAGTTTTAATGGATTTATATGTAGAATTTTAATTTTATAGACCGATGGAGACGGACAGTGACAGGCAGTGGACATGGTCTTCACGAAAACCTCATTTTCCATCAACAGTAACTATGGGAATGTTAATTAGTGAATATTTGGACTTGGATTTTACGACATACTGTCAAGTACTTCGTGTTGACTTTGTGGTTCCTTGCGAAGGAGGGTTTGCAGGAGAGTGGGAGGTCGGGAGGGGGAGGAGGCGACGCACTTGAGAACAGCGACCCGTCGACAATCGTTTCCAGCACCATCGAGCCCTCTGAATTTGTAAGTATCGAGAGTGTATTTGATTTTGCTAGAATCGTTTTTTTCTGGGGTCTGATTTACTCAATGTGCTACCTTGAGTTTCTTGCGCTTGCAGGAAGAACTAAACCCTAGATTCACTGGCAGGTACTACGGGCGGAGAGAATTGACTCGGAAACTGAGCAGGAGTCGCTGAAGGCGGGAGACTTGGTTCAAGAATCTCTGCAGACGGTCTCGGGATCTCAGGTAATCCTTTAAAGGAAGCCCTGTCTTAGTCAGTATTTTGGTTGATTCTGCAACAAATTCATACAACATCATAGCTACTGGGAGTTGGTCAAGCTCGTTTCAAGCGAACATGTCTCGTTAAGTAGAAGTGTTTTAATCAGAAACAATGCAGTTGAAAGAAGCACAAGACCTCTGTGGGCCAGAGTTTGGGCTCAACGAGCATCAGTCGGGTGTCTGTATCGACGGCATGTTTTAGAAATCGGTCTGAGTTTACGAGGAAACTCTTCATTGTTCATTCGAAGGGGTACTTCGAAATGTAGTTGGAGGAAAAGCAGGACTGCGATCTAACAATGGCCTGCGCGGAGTGGCCTGCGCGGAGTGGCCAGCGCGGTTTGAATTCGAGGGTGTTTCCTAGGCTTTTTCAGGACATAAAATATTCATGTGAACGATCACATATTTCTGATGCATGCAGTGGTACCAGTCAAGGTTTTAGGAGGTAACATACCTTAATTGTGATTGCAGATTACTGAGGCCATGGACCAAGTTCGAGGGATTGAAGGATCTGAGCACCAGAACATGGAGGTATGTTTCCTCAATTCGTATTCTGTGTTAAACATTTCTTACTCTTTCAATGTTCTTTGGTAGCCAGCCGAGAAGTTCACATGTTTGTATCTTCGGATCATACTGAGAATTGTTTCCCAGAATCCGTTCCACTGCCCACAAAGGAAGCAAATCAGTGTAAACTTCTACTTTCTAAACTTCTGGAAATGCAGCGAAGTAAAAACAAATCCTTGAGCCTTGGCTGGATAGTTGGAATCTCATCAATACAGAGTTTGAATCGTTTGTTGAGCCGCATTCTGTGACCAAAAGAGAGAATTTAGGAGACGCGGTTGTGCATGGGCTGTTGGATTCAGTTGCATTCAGAGAGTGATTTTGATGGTCTGGGTGTTGTCGTAGATGAGAATTTGCACCCTTTGATATCGGAGCTGGACTGATCAATTCAGAATTGTGACTTGTTTCTGCACGCAGATGAGCGGTGAGGAACATGTTCAAGAGGTCCAGAGTCCTTCACGCCCTATGGACCACGAGGACGGGGGCATGGCCGAGGCCGAGGAACAGCTTCGGAGATCAGTGATTGGCAATTCACATGTCGCATTACAAAGCGCGCTCGACATGCCCGGAATTGAGATTGATGTACCCCTGTGCCGGATGATTTCAATGAAGGACGTCAGAGAGCCTTTGAAGACGGATATTCAGAAGCTGAAGGCCGAGTTCTCACGTGGATACAAGAGGGCGTCATCATGCTTCTACCTTTCTCTGCGGAGTTTTAGGATGGAGGAATGCAGTGTCACTGAAGCAGACAGAGCATCATGGTCTGAGCTATGGCGGAAGGAGGATGATGATTTTGAGAGAAGATTGTCGGCAAATCCAGCATTCCAGAAGTATTCCAACAAGTACTTCTACGTGTGGGATGGTAATCATCGACTCATAGCCTGGTCAGAGGTTATCAACACGCTTCGGAAGAATGATGCATCATTTCATGTTGCTGTTCGATCGGTATTTATCAATGTCACACCTGCAAACTGCAACATGCTTTTGCATGCCATGACCGACTGGAATAAGTAAGTGTTCAATTTCTTAATTTATTGATTAAACATTTTCTATACTTCGGTGACTTGAGTCCTAGTAGAGCACCCTGGCTCGTGCCTTTTAGCTGCGATCAGTGATTGCACTTAGCTGCTTCCCTCTGAGGCGTTTAATTTATGGTCTTATAAGGCAAAAAAATAATTACCCTCGGCACCCCTGGTCCATCCCTCGGATCCGAGGGGTGCCATGCTGGCCCATTTTTTTTCTTCTGTGTTTAAACTGTGAGCCAGAGCAAGAAGCTCGAGTCAGGTTATTCTCTGTAATTGGGGTGAATTGAGCTGTAATGATGATGTGTAGCTTATTGCTTAGTGATGCTCTATTTAGATTAGTCACCAACACTTCTGCATTGAGTCTATACCGTGAGGTCCAGCATGAAGCTGGAGTCACGGCATTTTAATTTATTTTAGTGAATTCAGCTTTGACATTTCATCATTATATTTATTAGGATGTATGTATACTTATATATTTCGAATAAATATTTGATTACAACTACTCAATTTCCGTGGAACACAATATTTTCTAATGCACAAGTGATGCAGGAAAAACCAAGTGGACCACGTAGCACAGCATTGGACGCATGAGCTGAAACGTGTCCAACAACTAGGTTTGTTGGATTTTGACCAACTGAAGGGTCTTGTGAAAGAAGAGGACTTACAAGCCAGTATACTTGAGAGGGCACGCCTGAAAAACAGAAAATGGTATCACCTTACGAGTGATGCATTTATCAACTTCTTATACGAGGTAAGATATTCCTACTCTAAATTACTGTCAATTGTAACCATTATTAGTGTTTAAGTATTCACGGATCATTTTTGTTTATGAAGAGGGAGATTTCAGCAGCCCAAGAGGAGGCGATTCGAGCTTATAAAGACACTCTCATTACAGGCACTGGAGAAGATAGGCCAGGAAATCCATCTGAGCTGAAGGCGGTTGCTGCTAAAGCAGTAGACGTGAAGAAGACTTCGCTTTCCACACGTCTGGATCGTTTTATCGCCATAGCCAACCCAGCCAATGGAGACGGGTTCATAAAAGAGGTACGTCAATTTTTAAGTTGCATGTATCTTCGTTAACAGTAAGGTTTGTTTTCTTTAAATGTCTTGTTCTCGACTTCCACCTTTGACAAGCGGATGTGAGTGTTAAATCATTTCTTTTAAATGCCAAGGACACCCCTGGTCCATCCCTCGGATCCGAGGGGTGCCTGGGCGGAGGCTATACAAATTGCTATTTCTGCATATGTCGCTCTAGCAACTACTCGAGCTAGTTTTATTATTCTAATCTCTTCGGCAATTAGAGGTGGAGCCATGCTCCTTGAGCTGTGACTTTGAGGTTGTGAGTTTCATTTTGGTGCTGAAAGTTAATTTTTGTAAATGCCGAGGACACCCCTGGTCCATCCCTCGGATCCGAGGGGTGCCTCAGCGGAGGTTAGGATGTTTGCTTCTTCTCATTAGACCTTCAGCGGTGTTAATGCTCGAGCTCCCTTTATGCTCCCTTTTGTGTCAGAGCTCCCTTCATGCTCCAGTCACTGCCGGAGCTTCCAGCGTTTTTCTTGTTTTCTGTAAATTGGCGCGAAGAATCTTGGTCGAAGATGCTGCTCTCGGATCCGAGAGGTGGATCTTTTCTTGATTCTTTTTTTTTTGGAATTAGATTCTTATTTTTTCAACTGCCGAGGACACCCCTGGCCCATCTCTCGGATCCGAGGGGTGCCCCGGTGGTCCCTTTGCAATCTGTTGTTTTCAGTTTGCTTGTTGTCTGTTTGGTGAGTCTGCTTGTTGTCGGCGTCTGTTTGGTGAGTCTGCTTGTTGGCTGCGTACTCCATATAAATATTACAGAACTTATGTCGTGAGTTTCTTATTTGTACCTCATCTAATGAATTTCTTATTTGTAGGAGTTTGATGCAAGCATTGAAATCTGACACCTTTCTTATGTGATCCTGACCCGGAAAGTGCTAGTATTCGATTGTCGTGTGAGGAGCAAATAGCTTTTAACTATCAATTTTCACATAGTTTTTATTTGGTGGACTAGAACCAAACCAAAGAGCCAGTGTTATTGTGAGCACCCACTTCGTACCTGCTTAGTACTTTTGCGTGAATGTTAGGAATGTTTTTTATCATTTCGTATGATCAACGATAGACCATTCTAATTTGCAAAGCTTATGTAGGGATCTTGTGAAGCTCGCGGACTTTTGCAAGCACTTTTCTTTTGTGCTGTTCAAGCTGGTTGCTGGTTTTTAGTATCTCTCATTTTGAGTCTGAATAGTCTTCACACAGGAATTGCTACACAGTTCAATGTTTCCAAATCGCAGTAGACACACGTTAAGGTTGTTTATCGAAGGCTATGAGTCACATACTCTCATAGCCCTACGTTGTACTCCGTGCTGTGTCAAACGTTTACAACTATACTGGAACGTTCTCGATTTTTTTGACAATTGACTCGCCTCCTGTACCGGTGGCAAATTGATCCTTCTTAATGCAGTGCTTGCATACCATTGAACATGGAGAATTCCAGCTCGAATTCTATAATTGATCTTGCAGACATGGCTGAAACAGAGAATTAAGTGCCATTCCTTCGACTGTCCTTCTCTGGTTTTTCGTAAATTAGCTCGAAGAATCTTTCTCTCAGATGCTGCTCTCGGATCCGAGAGGTGGATCTTTTCTTGATTCCTTTTTTGTTAAAGAGAGATTCTATTTTTTTCTCCTGCCGAGGAGACCCCTGGTCCATCTCTCGGATCCGAGGGGTCCCCCGGTGGTCCCTTTTCAATCTGTTTTTTTTGTCGATTGCTAGCGTTTCCTGGGCTCTTATTCGTTGTCGTGAGGTTTTGGATTGCTTGGTGATTGGGGTAGCCTTCGGAGTTGGAGTCGTTTGTTGTTTGTTTCTGCAGCGGGGTTTGGTTTTTCAGTTTTGCATTGTCGGCCCATTTGGTGACAGATCAGATCGGCGCTGTGGTGGATAGTTGTGTGGTTCTTTCGCTGTTGGACATGTTAAAAAAGGGTTCTATATTGCACTCAAAGACACAAACTAGTTAGTCCATTCTCAAGTTTTGGGCGACCATTAACGACAGAAGTGGGCTTTATCTCTTGTAAGATGATGTTGAGGTGTGTACTGTGGACGATTTTGTGAAGTGGTTAGGCTGTCAATGTCTCTAAACTCTTCAAGTTTGTGAGTTGGCCGTTGTATTTCTGCTAGCGATAAGCGAGAGTTTCTGCAGGTGAAATTTCGAGGTGGTGTTCGTTGAGATACTCTTTCTGCATGTTTGTTAACAATATTGAGCAAATTCATAAAGCATCATTGGACATCGTTTGCTCTTTTACATCATTGACCATCGTTTACTCGCTGCATGTACTGTACTGCCTAATTTCAAAATTGTGTCTGAATTGTGCTCAACTGTTCAATGTTTTACTGAATTGACTTATTTGTTCACGACACCGTCCTCATTAGCTGAGCCCTAAGACGATTAAAATGCCAGAACGTAAATTAAGTCTGACTATCGATTGACTTCCTTGTTATTTTAGTGGTTTCAGAAACCCATGTAGTATAGGTTTTTGTTCCACCACTCTGTACTTGTTCGATTTTGCTTTATGATTCAGGTTTCAATTGTGTAATTATATCTGCTATGTCAATATCATATCCACCGGTATGATGCAATTACGCAATAACAGGAAGAGGTAGGGTAGTGATAACCCATGCTCGTATTTATCTTTGTCGATTCAGTACATCTAGTTCGACGGTTCTCTTGCCGTTTTCATTTCCGGCTCAGGAGGTACTCGAACCGATCTTGATTCTGATGTTCTTAGCATTTGTGGAATCAAAATTATCATCGTTACTAGGCATCTGAATCTTTAGGCTAATGTGCATTTCATTCTGCTATATTTGTCGCTGTAGCAACTCCTGTCCAGCTTGTGTATTCTGTACTTCTGATCGACAATTTGAGGTGGAGCTAAGCCTCCTGACCCGTGAGTGTATGCATGCTGCCTGCTCGAGGCAGGTAGCGAGGGTGTTCCTGCAGCTTGTGTCATGCTCCAGCCAATGCTGGAGCTCCTTGCTTTGGATATTTATTACTTTCAGTTGTCATCTTGAAGTGAGTAATAGTTCTATGTTCTCGGATACAGTATACCAGAGGTGAATGTTTGTGGATTCAATTTCTGTTTTTTACATTCATTTTTTTGATTATGAGTAGTTGACTAATCAATGAATCTGACATAATTGTACTTATGATTTCTTTGCAGATCATTCGCCACTTTGACATTTTTCAAACAAAAGCAGAAATGACCCCTGAGAAATTGCAGCTCATTGCCTCTGCTAGGGTGAGTGCCAAGCATAAAGAGAGGTGGTTGAAGTGGTGGAACATGAGTAAGGAGAGTCGACAGGAGTACAACTTTCCTCCACAACCAGCTTCTGATTTAGCTCTCCGGCCTTGGGTGGATCAAGCTGCCTTCTGGGCTGGAGTAAGTATTCATTTCTTAAGCTCTTGCAATTCTTTATAATTTTGTTGCCTTTCACAGTTTATAATATGCCTTCTTCATAAATAAAGTCATGATTTGGTTTTGAGTTCTACCATTGATTGTTTTTTCAGTTAGAGGAGGAGGCAGTCATTCGTTATGCCAAGATTGTAGAGGAGGACATGATAGTTCTGAGGACAACGGATTTACCTAATCCTGTTGATGATATTGGCTCATGGATTGAGTCTCATTCCATCACTTTGTGGGGGAGAGCTTTTAAGAGTTTTTTTCCTAAGGCTGGCACTTATACAAAGAAAGAGCCATTTCTCCACCAGGCTGGTGCTGAGATTGCTATGAAGCGGGCAATTTTGAGGTATTTCTGGAGGGAGTTAGTTGTCAAGGGTGCCATTGACAGGAAGGATATTCCTCAGCGGTTTAAGAAGTGGGTCGATGTCTCTAGCAGTGAATGCATCTTTACAGATTATCAGAGGAGGCATTTTGGAGCTCCTCATCTCCTTCAGTGTCCTTGGTACCTTGAGCTCAAGGAGAATGATAGTTGCCCCGGGGAGGAGAGAGGTCTTAAAGCAAGTTGTGAGAATTTAATGAAGCAGCTTGTGGCAGAAAACATGGTGGATTTGGAGGAGGATACCTCCCAGGTTGGTGATGATGCAGGCCTTTCTGAGACACAGAAGAAGAAGGTGGCTGAGAGGAAGGCTAAGGAAGCGGCAAAGATGAAGGAGAAGGAGGACAAGAAGAAAGAGAAGGAGCAGGAAGTCAAGCTGAAGAAGGAAGTGGCAGCAAGGAACAGAGAGTTGGCCAAGTTAGTTTTGAAGGAAGGGCCAGAGAAGTTGATGTCTCATGTTGGCATTTCTCCTTCAGGCAGTAGCATGCAGGCTGCCATAGTTCCTGTAGCTCCTCAGGTGCCTCTTTTTTCTACCCCCATGCCTTCTCAGACTATCTACACCATTCCTTGCTCGCAGTTGGATGAGGTAGATACTAGGGTTGAGATCATCAATGACTCCCCTATGGGCATTTTGGAGCTGTTTAATGATCTATCAGAGGGGGATGAGCCTGAGGTTTGGATGAAGGTGAAGGACTGGATCAAGGAGAATCTCGGTAGCAAGGCTAGGAATTTTGGTGGTGAAGAGGCTGAGGCTGCTGTGGACCTCATCATTTTTGATGTTCCAGAGGATTTACCAGTTCCAGGTTTAGGGCAGGATGGTGAGATTCCATTCTGGAACAAGCACCCCAAGATTTCAGCAGGGAAGAAAATGGAGTCTTCGTGGATTAAGGCCCATTTTGAGTTTGCTATGCAGTTTCTGCAGGATGATGGAGCCTTGATTGTATTCTACCCTGATTCAAGGTTCATTTCGAATGAGCTTATTTCCTGGGCAGAGTGGGCTAACTTTCAGGAGGAGGCCAAGTGGTTTGCAATCAATGGCCTGCCATTGACTATTCCAGATCGTTATCCACGGGAGCACAAGACTTTTATGGTCAAGTGCTTCATCAAGATGGAGAATGCGGAGGAGGGTGTTCCAAGGTCTAAGTTCCAGTTTCATGATAGGGCTGAGCTTGGTGCCCAAGGCATCAAGCTCTCCACTGATGGTCACTGTACTAATTTGATTACTGCAGATTCTCTGACTTATAATTCAGAGACAGGTTTGCCATTCAGAGGTCCTAGAGAGAAGACTTCTAACCTCTTGCAGGCTCTGATTGATCTCTGCACTGTAGAGAATGACATTGTCATGGATCTCACAGCTTCTACAGGTATTTTTTAGTCTTTCTGTTCTTTGATTGTTGTTAGTTGTATTTCTTTTTATTCTTTAGTCTCATGCAATTGAGCTACAATTTGTGTGTAGGTGCTTCCATTCGAGCATCGAAGAGTCTCCGGCGCCATGTCATAGGCTTTGAGTATGACACCACCTTGTACAAGCAGGTGTTGTTGCCTCTTCTTCCAAGCGCCGAAGAGGTTGAGTCTGCTCCAATTCCTGTGGCATCACCAAAGAAGAAACGTGCCATTGAATCAGATGATGAGCCTGAGAGGAAGACTGCCCCCAAGCGTTCTTGTAAGTAAGTCTCTACATTCATTTGACATTTGTTTATTTGTTTACAAAAGTTTAGTTCAATATTTATTAAACTGTGAAATTGTCATGTGCAGTCGGAAGAAAGCGTTGAAGAATGACATTGGTGGCTCTATTATCTCGCGCCATCTTAGCAAGATAAAGAGTCCAGTTAGACCTTTAGAGCTTCCACATTATGCAGAGATGCAGGCTCAAGCTTATTTAGCTGCTCCTTCTCCATCTATTTCATCTGATAGAGATAGCATTTGTCGTGATGCTGAGATTTATCTTGACATAGCTGCAGAAGTTGCCAGAGTGGTATTATCTAGTGATAGCGATTCTTATGATGGTTGGATTGATACTCGTAGCGATGATGAGATGTCTACTTGATCATTGCATATTTACTCTATATTGTTATGTTTTCCCTACTTCTATATTATATGATAGCTTTGGCTTTGGATTTTATATTTTGCCTTAACCTCACTTTACTCTACTTTTGTGTGAATTTCTCTACCGGCCATATATTTTAAAGTCAATTCAAACATGATTGAATAATAAAATGGTACTAATTTTTTAAGAAGTTGAACATTCCTTGGTTACAACTTGAAGGCATCACAGTAAAATATGGTTTTCTTAAAACCTTTTTCATGTAGTTTTCCCTACCCTTTAAATTGCACCTTTAAATTAGTCATCCAACAATTGGATGAAAAGTTTGTCATCCCAAAAAACTTGAAGCCACAGTCATCTGCAATAGCGGTTGTGTATATCCACCCTAAACCTAATTGTTTTTATTTTATTTTTATCTTTCTTCTTTCTCTTCTTTATGTATTCATTAATTTTATTTGTTTTTCTTTTTTAGTGAATTCCTTTTTATGTTTCGTCTTCTATTTTTTTAAATTATTTTTTAATTTATTCGTTGCTTTTCTTCTTTCGTTGTTTTATTTATATTTCTTTCTTTTCTTCTTATTTTCCTTCATTTTTTTATTTTTTTTCCCCTATATTCCTTTTCATTATTTATTTTTAATCTATTTTCTTTCTTTCATTTATTTATTTTTTTTCTTTTCTTTTTTTTCCTTTTGTTTTTTTTTTTCTTCTTGGTCTTCATGGCGTGGAATTGATAGGATATATGAAAAAATAATCACTATTTATTCGGGTATGAATCGGGTGTAAATTTCTACATTTATCAATTTAGAAGCCATTATTTTAAGAATATACCCTAAAACACCTTCCACGGTCATAGGTCCCATATATGCCATGTCATGCAAAATCATCTCAAAATATCAAATAAATAGTCAAAAAATTGAAAATTTAGTGCTCACCGCTCACTGCTCACTGCTCACCGCTCACAAGATAGCATTCCTGTTGAAGCCTCCCAGGACTTGGTATAACTTTGGCCCCCACCCCTCCACGTCAAAATTCTGACAGGTTCTTAAATGTTGCCGGAGATTCTACGCACTTTTAGTCGATCGGTTTCAAAGGTTGCTGTTCTAGGCATTTGAGTAGCTGAGGTGGCCGGTGGAAGGGGAGGAAGGAGCGGGGGCTTGCCAAAAATAAGGCGGAGCAGACTAAATCATTGTCGAGTTGAGCTAAAAGGGGGCTCGCTAAAACGAACTCAGGTACACCAAACTAGCGAGTCGGGACCTTCATTTGAGGAGCCCGCAAACTTCCCGACAGTTTTATGAGTCCTAGTGGGGGGAGGTTTGGAGCCCAGGCCCGCAATACTGTATTCCGGCCCTGCTTTTGGAGCAGGGGTGCGGATGCTCTAAGGCTTTGGAGTCTGGACTCTCACCATGAATCAATTCTTGAACTGGATAAAACTGAGAATGGAATGGGTCTATGATTATTATTGGTCCACTAACTTAGATCACTTAAACAGCAATATGAAAATCCAATTTTCACTACCGTAACCGTAAGCTCATGTCAACCACTTCGTAAACTTATGTCAACCACTTCTGTTCACCAAAAAACTTGCACCAACCTGCTCACTTACCATGAACATTGTATCAAATATTAAACCAATAGAAAACTTTTTTCAAACTTGAAGTTTTGCAATCTGGTACATGAAATTAACCAATATCCGGCCCGGAATGACCTTAACCCCTAAACACCTAAACGATCAAAAACTGGTCGATCTCATTTTTCCAAGTTCTATAATTGTGATCTAAATGACAATTTTTCATCCATTTTTATTTCATGTTGTAAAGTTGTGAGAAATTTATCTAACCTCATTAATGAATTCTCCAAATAATAATTTCATGAATTTTGGTGCCTCCTAAAGTTCAAAACATCAATACTGTGTGTGTATTCAAAAATTCTTTAATACACACAGCTGAAACACAACTTTGACTATCGGGATGATCTTTTTTGCAATTGATGTAACTAATGAAATGTAGTTTGACAAATCTATTTTCCAATCCAGTTTAAAATTTTGAAAAATACCTAAAATTGAGTGATTTATAGTTGGTATAAGATGAAGAGATATAACTGTGGCTACTACTTGATTATGGTTTTTCATTATATTTTTGAATTAAATCATAATTTTTTAGCATGGTAACTAGTATGAGGTTTGTGGTTATCATGTACATCTATACTAAATATTTCATAATTTTTTTAGTATAATCTATATTTGATATGAATTTTATTTGTTTGTTTTTATTTTAAAAATTATATTAATTACATAATAAAACCATTAATTTTGATAAAAATATTTCTTATAGATAACAAGTGTATGGTGCTAAGAAAAATTAAAAATTCATATTTTACATTATTTATAGTAGCAAAATAGAGCATCCAAAGTCAAAGTCTATTTTCGTGGTCATAGGCTCAAGCATTTGGGGGTTAACCTCTATAGTTGAAAGGCCTCAAAACTGCCAAAATCCTTCAAAACTGGCCTTTTTCAATGCAAGGAGTAAGTTTTCAAGGTTTTATGTATTTTGGAAGATGTAACCGTAGGATTAGTACCTTACTTGTATATGTAAATTTACTCCAAATCTTAGATTCAAACTCTTTAACGTTTGTGAGATGTAATGTTTTAAGTTGAGAAAAAAGATTTTTTCACTTGATGTAAAATGAGTTTCAAGTGTTTTGTGAGCCAATAAAACCAATTTTATATGCAAATTTGATGCGAGACTCTTCAAATTCTTGTTCTTAGTTGAATTAGGGATATGTCTTTGCACTTTTTTCCCTCATACAACCGTAAAACCTAAATAAATGCTTGATTTTTCACATGGAGGTATGCTGAAATTCAAATACAAAGGCCATTCTACAATAGTAAAAAAGACATAGGGAGAAATTTTGGATTGGAAATCTGAGCGGTGAGATCATGCCTTCAAATTGTATTTACATGTACAAAAACAAAACTTGAAAAAAAGTAAGATCTCAATTTTTGGTGAATTTTTAAAGTTTTTGTTAATTTTGGGCAGATTTTGAGCATATACTGAAGTTTTGGGCAAATTTCAGTATGCCATATAGTGTTTTCAAACTTTGACTATGGATATCTTCTAAAGTATGAGGAATTTTGAAACGTGAATGGTCTTGTTAGAAAGATTTGATAATTGTCTATACTGTGTCAAGATTTCATTTTCATCCTATAAAAATTGACTTATCGGGAGCCTGACCAGACCCTAATGATACCATTTTTGTTAAGTTGATGCTTTAGGGGATAAACTACTAGATGATGGACTTGGGTACTCGTCGGTTAGTGCCGGGGTGCCAAGGGGATGGCGGTTTGATTCCGATCGGCTGTAAAATCTCAATTGTACCGGATGGATAACTCCGGCGATGGGTTGCAAAAAGTAACTCGTCCGCTTAGCCGCGGATTGCAAAAAGTTTTCCGTGTGTTCCAAAAATAAATAAATATATAAATAAATAACCAATATCTGATGTACTAGAGATCTGTTTGTTCCTTCACACCCAGTGAAATGAGAGAAATCAATTGAGCACATCTTTGACAGGCATTTTTAAAAAAAAGTGGAGGGTAAGCTCCTCGACCAAGGTGGTACCCCTGCGTAATCACAAGGACTTTTGACTTCAGTCAAAGATGATGGTTACAAAATATAACATCACCTTACAGTACAGCTTTTCTTCACTCCACCAAAGAACTTAAATCCGCTGAAGAACTTCACCCCACTGAGGGACATTATCACATACAAGCCAAAAACATTTACACACAGAAATTTACCAGAGTCCTTTACAAGTAAAATTAACAGCCTTGAGTCCTTGACATGGGACCTATGCAAATTCGCAAAAAGTTAATGCACATTCCAAAATGGAACGTTCTGAAATGGAACATGATGAACAGTACAGCATATTTGATGCTCCCAAAAAGCTACCCATATATTGTTTCTTATTACCCTGTGTGAAACTCACTGTTAGAAATGAACCACAAATTCCTGACATCTGTGCTATGCCAATAGGAATTTACCACGTGGATCTCTGCTACACAGTTTGCATTGCGAAGGTGTGAGATTTTCATTTGATGTTCACTGCTTGGAAAGTGAGCTATTTGACAGGATCAATGCATGATTGTGCATTTCCCTCCAAAACTAAATCATAGATTGCAACAGCGGTGTGAGGACCATAACACCATAGCAAGTTTGTTGGCGAACAAATATTTTTTTTTTTTTGAAAAATAAGGTTCATTACTCACAATTTGAATTTCTCAAGAAGAAAAAAAAGAAAAAAATAAGTGATAATGACCTTAAATGGCATACAATCTCTAAGGAAGCTACTAAAAATAGACAATTTTTTTGTTGAATCTTTATTGATTGACGGATAACAATAGTCTATAACTCTATTTTCCAACAGTGACCACCAACATTCATTCATGGTGATACTAGCTTTTGCAGCACTAATTTGTAATTCTGGTTTATTTTCTTCTATTCAACAAAGAGATTGTATATAGATCTTAGCCACTAAAGAAGCCACGTCTCTCTTCTTACGTCAAATGTTTCAATATTACACACAAACTATTGTATATAATTCTGTCTTTCATCTCACCTTATCATTATAATATCACTGAGTTGGATATATCAACAATGTTGACTTGAATAGAAATGTCAGTTGTGGCTCTTGAAGAAGTCCAATTACATTTGCAACACTACCGTATTTTAGGTCTTCAATTGTCTACCCGGCTAGGATCCAAAGGTTTCTTCCTCGCATTGTATGAAACTTTGTACTAAAAACTTACAGAGGATTATCTTCAATAAGAAAAAATCCCTACAATTATTGAGATCTAGCTTCAAAGTTTTGAAATTGAAACAAACGAAAAATGGATTCTTCTCTCTTTCTTTGCTTTTTTTCACTATGTGGACTTTCAAACATCCTTCTTCACTGCAACTTATCTGCATTGAGTCAATTGTACCGAAAATTCCGTCCAAGCTAAACAAAGTTTTAGTGCCTAGCCATGGAAGGTGTAAGCAAACATTTCTTTTTCTTTTTTGCATTATTAGAGTACAAAATTGCTATTTATATACACTACCATGTAAAAGTAAGGTAATGCCCATTTCAACTTGTAAGATTTTTTTCCAAAATTTGACCTTTGTAGATCTATTTTTCAAAATCAACATATTAAAAGGATAATATTATGCAATATTGATCAACACATCAAATCTTGATTTCAAAGAGTAAAACATTTATTTTTGATAAATTATTTTGTATACTTTTCATTGGAGTACATAATGGTTGATTGAAAAATATTGGAGATGATTCTTTAAAACTCTATTCCGGTAACATATAGGAAACATTGATGAAGGCATCTTAGTTTGAAAAATTGCATTACCTAAGAATTGTTTTGACTAGAGAGTTAAACATCTTCTGGCTAGTTCAGTATTGAACATCTTTTGGCTAGTTTCTTACATAAGTAGAATCTAATACAGTAGTTTATATAATACAATACATATCTGGGTTCTTCACAACTTTGTCCGGCATAAGTAGATTCTAACACATGCTGGACTAAGTTATGTAGAACCCAGACATGTATTGTATTATGTATAAATGTTAGACATGTATTGTATTAGTCCGGCACCCTAAACCTCAATATTGAGTCGTTCGAACTTGAGGGCAACCCCGATCTTGGTGCTCTTCAACTGAAATGCAGTCCAAAACACTACCCACAACTTAGAATCACCTCCAGAGACTAACTTGGAGAAAGAAGAACTCACGCTCCATTTTGCCATCATCACAGGTAGGAGACTTGGAAGTGTAGTGGTGTTGGAGGAGCACCGCGAGTCAGCTTTCTGTAGGCTGTGACAATGCTCAGTGAAGAGTGTTTGTAGGAGCCTGAGCCTAGCTCATCAGTCATGACACCGCCGTCATGATCTTATGTTGATAATGCGTTGAACTTGAAGCGTTTCATTTGCTTCACCAGTTTATTTCCGATCAGGAACTAACTCGACGGCGCATGGTATGCCAACTCTACATCTCCTCTTCATAGCCTACTGCTTCTCTCCGGCTGTATAAGGTCCTGGGATGCTCTGCTTAACATTTCATATGATGTCGTCGATGTTGAACATGGTAGAGCGCCTTTGCTTGTTTCAGATGCCGCTGTGTTGTGTTTGGTTTCATTTGGTTATTGATCAACTACACTGCTGTGGCCATGGAGTTGGTCATGGCTGCTGTATGGAATAGCTTGGAGATTTTTCAGGTAGAGTAAGCTTGTGTTGCATATCGGAGCTCGTTGAGATGTTTTTCGGTGGCAAGGAAATATTCTAATTTGCAATCAATAGTAGTTTGAGCTTGTAAAGCTTGCCATCTACACATGCCTTGTTGTATTGATGATGTGAATGACTGTCTCTGCTCCTTCGGGTGCCGTACCAGTGTGGTGTTTGGCTTCTGTTCGAGACGCTATATCCTGCTTAAAGTTCGTGGAGGCTGGCCGCAGAATAGTTTTGCTACGGCACAGAGTAGTTATCTTTGCGGCATAACTTTTATGTCAGCTAAATACAAGCTTTGAACAGAGATCCGAGGCGTTTGGTTTGATTGGCATGGGGACGTTCATTGCTTACTTTCTGATCTGTGTGTTTTGTGTGATAATATTATTTGAAGTATTCGTTTGGCAATGATACTGTAGAAGCGTTTCACCTAGAAACAAGACTGAAGCAGATATGGATGGAATACAGCTGCTACGTGTATTGCATCGCTATCTGCTTTAGCCTTGTATCTGGGTGATTCTGTTCTCAGCGAAGCCTTTGCCGCACATTTCTGTGTGAGTTTGCTCTGCATTTCTGCTTATTGCAAGTCTTGATCATGGTAAGGTTAATTTCATGAGCTTGCACGCGATGATCTATATAGATTGCTTTATTTAAGTTTCAAGTATCCTGCACGGAGTGCTACTCAGCATTCATTCCAAGACGGAGCATGTAATTCCTCCTCGAGTGCATAGAATCAAGATGGGGCAAGAAAGTCTATGGAATGGCAATAGATGCTTCTAAAAGCCCACACAGCTTCCAAGTCATCATGGCTAGCGCCACCACGAATACAATATGACATGACTCAAAGAATTGGTCATGGAGAAATGTATTATTCCATGTTAGTTGGATCCATTGGAAAGGATTTCTTACAACCATATGCATCTCCAGATCCATCATATGCAACCTGTTTGTGCACCATTGACTATGTTTTCGTATCGTATTGGTGCACTGTATTAAAAGACGCAAAGGGACCACAATACAAGAACCACGGTCGGCTGGCGAATCAAGACAGGACTACAACACATATGCTCTGGAAGAGTGGAAGAGTCGAATCTTCACAAGAAGACCGAACAAGGCTTGGGACGATGTTTCGTCGTTGGAATTGTTCGATTGCACCAAGTGTGGAGATGAATGGGGTGAGTACGCTCGCACATCAGGTGAATCGTACGTACGGTTAGCTTTTTGCTGATGGTCGGCCAAGGATTTCGCTAGTGGAAAACCAATAAACCTGCTATTGCATAGAATACTTGCTGATTTACCATTAGGACGGCATACATTGTGAGCAGTTCGGCTTGTGCTGTTCAAGCTGGTAAAGGAGTATTACGCGGTACAGTTTCCTATGACGACAACTTGGGACTTATGACGACAACTTGGGACTGTATTTCGACTTTCTCCAGCTCGAAAAATGTTGCCAGACATCATGTGGTGGGAATTTTTTTAATCAATATGCTAATCATTCCAACTCACAATTAGACTGCAAACGTTTTCAACGATTTAAAACTAAATTTGTAATACATCGTCACTGCAGCATTGATCAGACATATTGTGTTGTTTCACTTCTTCCAATCTCTTCTATAATCTTTCAGCTGATTCGGTCTGCATTGAATTCTGTATGTTTGGAACTTGGGTTTAAGAGGTTTAATGTTTTGATGACCTGAGAAACTTGAGAATCTTTTGCTTCTACTGTCCTGATTTAGATTTTTTTATGCGGTGTTTCAGTCAAATTTTCTGCATCTTGAATGTTCGATTTCTCAGCGTTTTCCATCCAGTGCTTATTTCACATCTTTCGTCGTAATTTGTGTCGACTCAGTACTAACAAAATGCAGCAAACAGGAGATGTTCGCCGAAGGTTATCTTGTCTCCGGGGACATTAGTCGCCCCGGTTGTGAGATATGTATATCATGCGAACAGCGTGCGATTCCGGGTTCCGGATGGTCAAGCACAGATTAGAGTCAATCTTAGCCTGTGGTTGGGGACTTCAAGGGCTGAAAATCAAAACACTGGGACTTCAATAATAAAAAAATAAAAAATAAAAAAATAAAAAATCTGGGTATTAAGTTTGGATCGACCTTGGAATTGGCGGACCGATGTCAGGCAAGTCGTTGCGAAGAAACATGTGCAAACAGAATAGGAGTACAAGTTGATCGTCAGCAATTCTAAATTTCACAACTTGGACACTTCGACAGCAGCTGTGATTAGTCCGGTCCTCAATTTGGACCACATGTGTCTACAGTGTTATTTCAAAAATATGGGCCCTGGCGATTAGAAACAAATACTGTACAGCCAGATGTCAATGTGAGATCAACTACAAACCTCGTGCACAAGTTAAGTTAAGTTTAGTTTTTTTTTTTTTTTTTTTTTTTTTTTTTTTTTTGGAACAAATGAAACGTAATTCCATTGCAAAAGGGCCTCGTGCACAAGTTCATTTCACGACCTTTGAAGCCCTTTTAAATACCAGGTGCAGCTTAAGCTACGAACTGAATGCTTTCTAACTAAGTTTCAATGCATATATTTGTCACCTCCTCGACAAGGTATTCAAGTCTAGTGTGCCTCTAGCGCATAAAGTATGCTCAACTCGACCCCTGATCATTCCAATCAATTTTATGTTAAACTAATGTCCACTCACATCGAGATTAATTACACTCTGCTGCATGTGGTGACTGGTTCCACGAATTTGTGAGCAGGTTGGACCACATATCGGATTCTGAACTTAAGAAACCCATCGCCACTTCCATTATCCAGGCCCCCAACTAGATTCAGTGTTTTATATCTCAACACATTACCTTTGTGCTTGTTGGATTGGTTGGTATAACTTTCAGTTTGCGACTTGCAATCACTGCACTTGTAGTTTTCCCTCGCAATTCCAGACTGAATAATTTGCGGGCACGGTCCGTCGGTGATTGTAAAGTTGATTCAAAATCTTCATATTGACCTACTGCCAACTGGTTGCGATGTTAGTTCTCAAGATAGTAAGTCTGTTCCCTTCAGGAAATATCCGATCCATTTCAAGCGCTAGATTGAATTCCTTACTGCACCACGAACATTTCTATTCTACCGCCCCGAATTGTTTATCAATATATCTCCAAAAGTGTACCGACTTTAGCTAGCAACGTCGGTTTCAGAGTTGCTTTCCTCGGCTGCCAGTGGTGATTGGGTCAACGAGTCCAAATGTTATCAGATCGAACCACATCGTTTCTGTACTAGAATCGGTTTGAAATCCAATATGCAGGCCCGCAGTTCATATGTGTCTCATAGACTCACACCTCGAGACACTGGGATCACTTGTGTGCGTGGTGAAGTTTCTCCTCCGAGCTTCTATCACCTTGATTGCTCTTTTTTCACATGAATCTTCAATCTAACCGGTGATAGATCGAGAAGGTGATTTTTCGTCGAGTTTGAATTTACAACTTAGAGTTGTCTTGTAATTGTGCAGTAAAGTTGATAGGACAAAGGGCTTCAGCAGCAGGGATTTCCAGTATGGCATCCGCGCCTTATGCCCTTGCAGTCATGTTCGTTGCTGTAGTTGCTAGCCTTCTGCTGTGCAGCATTCACGTTGGTAATTCTTCACCATGAGCCATCCTCCATTGTTTATTTCTGACGATGTGATCAGTTCTTGGTGATGGATCGGTCAGGGAATGTTCAATCCCCAGTAGGTATCAATCCAAGAGGATCGTATGCTCAACATTATCATTCATAATCAAAGCCTCAGTTATATATATAGATCAATACAACGTCAGTCCCATCCTCTCTAGTAGTGTATCTATAATTCTCGTGTATATTGAAGGTGTGTGTGCTGCATTCCTGTGCAGATGCTGGGAAAGTGTGGAACGATCCGAGCAACTGTGGTAGCTGGCACAACAAGTGCCCTTGCCAACCGCCGAAGAGTAACACTAAGTCAACATGTGTGAACGGGAAGTGCGGCTTCGTGTGCAGCAACAGCAAGTCGCAATGGCGAGATTGCGACAACGATATCAACGCCGCGAATGGCAACGGGTGTGAGACCAATGTGGACTCAGACCCCGTCAACTGCGGTGGGTGTGGGATCATCTGCCCAGCGCCCGCCAACAGCACTCCGAGGTGCCTCAAAGGTGGGCGGTGCAGCTTCCAGTGTAACAAGGGTTTCAAGCTTCAAATCGACAACACCTGCGTTCTAGCGACAACTAACTGCGGCTCGAGCTGCAAATCTCCCGGACCCAACACCGACTCGGTTTGCCAAGGGGGCAAGTGCAAACCCGTGTGCCACCAGGGCTTCCAGGATTGCGATGCGGATGCGGCCGGCATCTGCGAAGCCAACGTGAAGGAGGACGTGACAAACTGCGGTTCTTGCAACAAACGGTGCCCCCAACCGGTTATGCTTCCATCAGCACTAGAGTTTGTTCAGTTAGACTCCTACAGGCCTGACATTGCCACTTGCTCAAACGGTACTTGTGGGCTAGTTTGCGGTAAAGCAACCCATGCTAACTGTGACGGAGATGCCGCCAACGGCTGCGAAACCGATCTGTTCAACGCTGTGAGCAACTGCGGCTCTTGTGGCAACGCCTGCGCCGAGCCCCCGAACACCACCGGCGCTGCTTGCTTTTCAGGTGTATGTGGATACTTGGGTTGCTTGGAGGGATTCGCAGATTGCGATGGAGACGCCAACAATGGCTGCGAAATAGACATATCTCCCACCGTGGAGAATGGCTGCTCAAGCTCATGTCCTGGCGCCGTTCTCAACCAGAACCCCCCTTGCCCAGACCTTCCCTTCACTCTAGCTTCGAAGTGCAAGGGTGTAAATTCGTGTTCGTACACGGAGTGCGTGCCAGAATTCATCGACTGCGATGGAGAGGTGTCGAATGGCTGCGAGGTCAATACAAATGAACCTGGTTGGAATTTCTATCCGGACAGATATTACTGCGGCATTTGCAAGCAGAATGAGACTTGCAACGACAATAATAATGAGGACTGTAGCAGTGTGTGCACGGTCACGGAACCATTCACGGCTTATTGCCATACTTATCCTAACAGGGTCCCAGGGATGGCTGACGACGAAGGGTTTTGCTATCGACGCACCTAAGTGCATTTCTCATACATAAACATTTCATAGAATAGCCAGGACAATCGGCGCTACGTGAGTGCGAAGTTTGCCATGCATTCATGAACCTCATTGCGTTTTCGATTGAAATATGTTTTTTTGTATACTAGGTTGGTTCATTCTTTGCTTTAGAAATGGAAATTTAGAGTATTTTTTTATGAGGAATGGTGAAGAAATTTTAGAAGCTAGTAGGATTAACTTAACTTAGCCATGAGGTCGTTGTGGTTGTGATATATCCAAGTATATTGCATATTGACACCTCTTTTAATATTTGTAGGGCATTATGAATTATACTAAAACCTTTCAAAACCTTTCACCGGCCATCGTCTACACTCCACTATTCTTTTGCGCCGACCATGATCGCTAGAATCATGATCGGCACAATGATTCATATTATCTGCGGTCAATATGTGTCCGAGCCTTAGTGCGATAGCGCTTCCTCTTCAACTTTTGCACATAATTGACAACAGCGTTCGCTGACGATGAGCAGATTTCCCCATCTTAGAATCGATATTTCGTCCGAAACTGCAGACTTGTAACGCTCTTGGACAGTACGTTTGGCAGTTTGCTGTTCCTGCACAGCTGAACATTCTGAAAGGGCCCAGTCGGCTTTGGATATATGCGATCTGCAGTCTGTATATAGTTGTGGATTCAAGTGATTTTTTTGTGTGAGGCCAAGTGGTCAGAGCAGAGCGCTGTGGCGAAAGTGAATGCAAAATCTGGACATCAATCATCATTGTGAAGTGTATGGACGAGCAAAGAGAGTCGAACTTGGATCAGCAGCGGTTTGAGAATCAGGCCGTGTCCATCTTCCCATATCTCTTGGCTACCCATATTCACCATAATGATGATAACATTCGTAGCCGTATGAATCAGGCCGTACTTCTCCGGCCAAGTACTACGCGAGGCAAGAGGATGAATCTTCGAAGTCGCCCCAGCCCAACTCTCTACTTTTAGAACGTCATTCTTATGCTCCTGCTTGTGATGTCCATGACCCTCGACATTTGCTTGAGCTAACCCAGGAGATTTTCCATATGCACGAGGTATTATCTACAGATTTGAAGCAACCGCAGATTCTAAAATTTTATGATAAATCTTCAAGTTCTAATTTGTCAGAATGAAAGACCCTCGTTATAAACCTCATCTCTATTCAGAGCAAGTATTGAGAATTGATCAAGTTCAGTTAGAAATGTGGAGAATGCTTATGTATGACACATGAGCCCTATGAAGCATGGTTTAGGATTTAGGGTTTTAGATGTTCCCCTACTAGGTGTTTATTGGTAATTTGTGGCGAGTTATATATATGTATATATATGTATATGTAATTCAGAAACCGCTTCTTAAGCAGATAGTTTCATGTGTTCAGACCCTGAATTGCGATCTTTTAACTTAGCCATGAGGTGGTTGTGGTTGTGATATATCCAAGTATATTGCATAATGACATCTCTTTTAATATTTTGTAGGGCATTGTGAATTATACTAAAACCTTTCAAAACTTGTAAGTTTTCAATATATTTTTGCACATTCATGATTTTACTATGAATACACATTATTTTCTCAATTTGAAGCGAATTGATCAAATATGGGTGGTACAGTTCAATCTTTAAACAAACAAATATGGGTGGTACAGTCACTACCCTATAAAACTATCATTTAGAAGGCCCTCATTTTTTTTCATTATATTGTAGAATTCATCTTTGGTGACTGCACACATTCAACAATAAAAATAAAATGATGTTTAGTTTTGGGATATTTTGTAGAAAACACTTCAAGCATGCCATAAAACAAGGACACAAAAAACACATAATTTCTTTTCATATCTTAACACTACAACCAAATGAATTTAAGTCTTTAGTATTTATCACCTCTAAGGAGGCAAGTAAAAAACAATCAGAAATGTTTGCAAACAAATTATCAACAGAACAAGATTAAAATTTAGAGTCCAGTTGTAAAATCTAGATTAAAATTTTACAGAGTAATTAAAGATATTGAAAATAAAATAAAAGTAACAGAAATTAAATACCTGCAAGAAATCATAAAAATCACCCTGGAGTAAAAAATTTGAAAACAAATTTCCCAAAATAATCCAAAAATGATTAATAATCTAATTCTAAATTCAAAAAATCACTGAAACTACTGAATATTTAAATTAATTTTTTTTTACTTGAAATCTTCATACATCTCCTCACACCTCCATTATTTAATTATTTTGATTATTTTTTACTTAATTATCAAATTCACAATTTTAAACATGTCTTGTTTGAATCTTTTACATATTACTAATGGTCTTGAGATCCTTTGCAACTTTGACGAGACAATCTTTACAAAACCACTTTAGAATTTTCAATAACTACGTTAAATCAACCAAATTCTAATTCATACGAAGTTGCCTCCCCAGATTTGTCATTACTAGGTACTGTAGGTCGATAGCAGGTTTGTTCATCCTTGAACAAATATTTATTTTTTCTTGGAAAAATAAGGTTCCTCAGATTCCATGAAAATATTTTTTTCAAATTTTTCAAAAAATATCAATTAAAATAACCTAAAAATAGACAAATATCACTTAATTTAATAAATTTTCATATCTTTGGTTTTCCATGCTTTTAATTTTCAATTTTTTGGTTTTCTTTCTTTAGAATTATGTATGAACAAACCTGCTATCGATGTACGGTATCCCACTCAACTCACATTTCTTCATCTGTGAACCTAGTACTTTGATTGATTATAAGAATACACATATCATCACTAGTGGGAGACGAGTCCTTCCCCTGGAAAATTTTGTGGAGGAATTGGAAACTGTTGGAGGGGAAGTCCACTCCTTCTCAACTAATTACCAATTCCTCCAAATCTTCTCGAGGAGAATGACTCCTTCTCTACTAGTGCATGGACACAACACAACTCATCATTCACTTAGTCACTGAGAGTGCTGAAAACTTACCATAGCCATCCTCATCCTTGTCAACTGCACACATCCCAATAACCAAACCGCTCATAAGCAGTACAATTCTCCTAGGATCGAAATGAATGTGCTTTCAGATCAGGCAGATAAACATAAAATTTGAAACAAAATCTATCCATTGCTGCAATGTTCAGAGAAAAATAATCCACTTACATTCTTCGATCATGGCCTCCAGCTGCTCATCGGTGAAAACCTCACCGAGCTCCCTCGCCACTTTCCTGATGTTTTTTATCTGCTCATGATCCACAACTCCACCATTTCGCCACAAAATGATCAGCTGGATGTCAAGATAAGGTAGATTATTTCATTTGAAAGCAGATCACTCTGTAGCTGTGGAAGATCCAAATGATCATATTCGTTATTTTGAAACAATTTTTAGCTTTTGAGATTTTTTACCTATAATTTCAATAACTATTTTGAGAGAATTCATATGTTTTTCAAACATTCTATTTATAGACCATCCTTGAGTCAAGAAAAATCTAAAATGAAGCATTAAATTAAGACTACGAATCAAAAGTCTTGATTTAACTAATATGGTCTTTCTATGATCAGTGGAGACTTGAGTATGTAATCATGTTGATTGAGTTTTATGTAACTGATCTGTTTTCGCTGATCTATTCAACAGCTGGGTCGACTCCTGATCTGGAATGCTGAACATTTCATACTCACCGATATTTTGCCCTTGCCTTCCTCATCAAACACTGAGAACACTTTGCTGATGTTCATGTCTGGGTCCTTGTCCTTGTATTTCGTCAACACTTTGTGACCACAGCAGAGTCATCGATCAGGACATGACCCAAGTTTCAAGCAAGGTGAATGAGTCGAGTGCATGACATGATTTGAAGCGAGTCAGGTGGAGCTGAATCACATTCCATGGTCTCTCATCACCTTATAAGTTAACACATGCGTAGAACATGAACTGATTACAGAAATAAGATAAATTGTAAGATTTGCTTATGGCTCCCAAGTTTTGCATCTGTGATTTGCACTTACTGATTTGCATGAACTCGTCGAGGCCAATCTCGTTGTTGTCGTCCTTGGAATACTTTTCCATGAGGTGTTTCACTTCCGCCTTCTTCACGTGGCATTCCAGTGCTCTCATGGCGACCTGCATTCATTTAAGCTATCTATCTGTGATCTCACATGCAGGAATATGATGATTTACAGACATCTATGCATGGACAGGTCCTGGAGCTTCCGGTCTTCACCTTCAGGTCTCGGTAGCAAAGCCTGCCAACTTTGCGGGTGTCGAAAAGCTCGAACGCAAGACGGATCTCGTCCTTGTCGTAGTCACTGATGTCGAAGATCTCGTGAATTTTGTCGTTCTTCCTTATGCTCGTCTTGGGGCTCGCACTGACGAGTGACGGCATGCTGTAGGAGCCGAGGCGAGAGCCCGGGGGCTGTGCAGCTCGCTGCAGGTTCTGCAGCGGCGGTGATGGCGATGAGGCGGGGTTCCATGAGCCCATCCAGTTGGGGTCTTGCAGCCCTTGTTGTCCCAGAGGTTCCATGTGCGGGGAGCTGCTCATCATCTCCTCCATTATTTCTCTATTCCTTGTAAGAGAGCGTCTCGTCACAACTACTTGAGAACTATTTATTAGATTGTATCTCTTTTGGAGGTCGGTATTTAACACCTCATGTTAAATTTCTGTTCTGATATAGCAACTGTGCTGTCACTGGGTATCGTTTAGCTGTTGGCTGGGTTGTTTTTGGAATGAAATCCGACATGTATTGAGCTTCAAGAGTTGGAGTTCAAGAGCATTACTGATCACTATTGGCAACAGGATTGATTGCAGTAGTGTTGTACACGAATAGAGGCGGATGCAATAATGAAGAAGGAGAGAGTAGCAGTCAGCCAATCCATCGATGGCCGGTTTCAATCCTCAATATGAGTTTGTGAATCGTTGGCAGGTGAAGCTACATGATCAATCTTGCGCCAGACAGAAACATTTTCTGGATCAATCAGCCGCTTCTCAGCATCACCATGCTCCTCGCCCTACCCTGACACTATAGCCATGTCGAAATCATAGACTGAGATGTAGAATCATTAATGCAAGTCTTAGAGATAACTCTACACAAATTCCAATCCCTTTGCTCCGTTCTCGTCGGCATGACAACGAGCTTCACTGCTGCAGTGCAGTCCAAGAAAGAGTGCAACGATAGAAGCACCGGCTTAGGCGGTCGCGACTTGGTTCTTGGTCTCTCCTCATCAGTGATTCTGATTCACAGACCCGGATTGACAACCAAGAGATAACCCCACCTACCTGGGTTTCATGTGACATCTAACGTCTTCCCAACGGTTCCGCTCTCAACATGCTTACGAAACGGCACACACAGCTATGCCTAGGATTTTCTCGGTTTCCAGCTCATAACGGATGTCGAAATTTTGGTCTCAGCTGTCATTATGGCGAGTAGTTAGTGACCAAAACGCCGTTTAGTATGGCGTCGCAGGGAATCGTCTGGAGGTACCAGGGAGTAGCTTTGTGGAACATCCATGTGTCTACTGGAAGCTCAAGGAGCAGCCGCGAGAGATGGGTCTGAGAGTGGAAGCGTGGTTTTCTCGAAGCCGTCCTGGATCACAAAGAGAATTGAACCATCAGTCTGCGAGCTCACTTCTTGACGCTTGTGCTGTGCCACTGGCATCTCGAAGGTAGATCTAGCTTCCGTTTGTTTGCAATTTTCAGTTAATGCTCAAAAATTTGCGAGAAATTTCGAAGGTCAGTGCGTCTTTGAAATGATTTTTCTCTTTTAGTTACTTCTTACCTGATGATTGAGCTGCTGGGAAGAAACATCTGAGTTGTGGAGTATGTGCGAAGTGGAGCATTGGGAAGTGGAAGTGGGATTGCTGAGGTTACAGACTCGCATCAATGGAGTGCTTTCTCTCTTCGGTATGGTTGTAAAGGCTAAGTGGCTCTGGAGACTCAAATCCCGCGCAATTGGAAGCAGAGAGTCTAGCGAAAGTGAAAAACCTTCCACGCAATTGTGTTGCTTTGTGAGCTATGAGCCTGAGGCGGAAATGGTAGTGTAGATGCCGGGGTAGCACATTGGCTCCAAAAGCGAAGAAGCAATTCTCTTTGTCCGGGTAAGTGTCGTGAAAGTATAAACATGCCGAGACAACCAGATGACTTCGACAAAAAAGACCGGCGCGTTGAAGACGCGCTCATTGCCGATGACAAGCGGATCAAAGCAGAAGAGGCTGCGAAGAGGGCGCTTCTCAACGCCAAGAAGAAGCCAAAACCTTCTGATGACAGAAACATTGTGCGGTCGGAGCAACCTCGTTGGGTTGAGGACGAAGCGGAGGCAAATTTCTTGCACGATAATCCTATCGAAGATGGCGCTGTTCGTCCCTACATTGCATGGAGGTATGCGTTGAAGCAGCTTGGTAGATCCGACATCCGGGCAGAGCCGGTGCCGGATAATGAACGCGCTTATCCGCTGCTGAACGTTGAGCGCCATGGCCACGATATGTGGATGCATCAAGCGCAACCTAATGTCACGCCTCAACTACCAAGCACTGTTACTCCCGGCCACCTCAATTTCATGTATTCGAAGATGGTTAGAGACTTCACAACACTCTTAGTAGCTAGGATTTTGCACTGGTATATGTGTGCATGCATGATTGGCGGCCTTCTCTCTTCCTGATAGTACATGGTTGTCGAAATGGGCTCTGCAGGTGCGCACTCTACAAAGCGATCTCCTTATTGTGAGACAAAAATCGGTTGCCTGGTGTGTTGAGCTGCTGCGTGTTCCTGAGAATCGTGCCCGGTGCATTGCAGCTGGTATGAACTTCATCGATTTTTTCAAGCTGTGAGGAGGGCCATAATCATAGTTTAGAGGACCGCTTCTCCCATTCATAGGATAACTCAAAAATTGACTGGCAGAATACTGTTATGGGTTATGATTGATCGCCTCCTAGACACAACCCTGAACTTCCTGAATGAGCATTCTATCAGCCGGTGCGTCCAGCAGAATCCGTCTGAATAATGTCAGAGTGTTTTTACGTTTAAGTGTCGAAGGTATATGTCCTGGAGGTTTGATGTGGTGGCATTCATTTGCAGGCATTCTTCCTATTCTTGCAAACATGCTGAAGGAGACAGACCTGTGCATACGCCAGCACCTTGCCCTCTGCTTTAAGTACGCTTCAGGTAATCTTGTGATGCACCTCGGTTGTGTCTGTCCACATTCTAGACAAGCATCCCATGATCTCGTGTCTCTTCCTTCTCTGAACCATCATTCCAGCAGTATATGTGAACCCTAGGACTATACTTGCTCAGGGCCTGGAAACACAGTGCCTTTGGTAGAGGAATGGTTTGAAAGTACCTCGATGGCAATATGAATTTTGTATAAATATCAATCTCCCAGCAAGAGTAAGGTTATTGAGGTGCTTTCTGTCAATGTTCAGCTTCAATTACAACATGGAACGATCTCATTGAACTGGGATGCATTAAGGGCCTCCTCAAGATGGTTAGTGATCAATATTTTACAACTTCTAAGTTCCATTCATTGTCTTCACTTACGCATTTGGAGGTGTATTGTGTTGGATCGAGTGAAGCTTACAGCAACTGGTGGGTTCACAGCTTCGGACTGACGATGCGGTATTGAGATGCAATGCTCTGGATGCCCTGAATGACTGCGCTCTCAACTGTGAAGGTGATCTCCTACTCTTTTCTCTCTGTTTATAAATGTCGAGTCGACATTTACTACGAAACTGAACACTGCATTGAAGTGAATGAAGGTTTACGCTATTGCTGATCATTTCCCCTCCTTCTGCACCATATAATTATTACCGTGATCTTTGTAGGTTACATTGTGCTTGAGTATGATAAGTCCTCTTTAATTGGCTCAAAATTTTGCGTGCACTTAGGTTACACAATACCAAACTTCGTCGTGCTATGATTGTGTCCTAGTGAGGAGGGTACTTGTCAATGACTGCATCACGCTGGCAAGTATCGTGAGGGGCCTTGAAAAAGACAAGGATAGAGGCAATGTATGCCATGCCATGGACCTTTGCTCCCGTTGTATGGGAAGCCTGAACTATTATCAGAAGGCCATTGATCAGGTCCTTGAGGTGTGAAACTAAACACTTGGTCCCATGCAACTCTTGAAGTCCGCGGGACGGAACATTCAAAATTCTGAAACTTACACATCATTATTTCTAAAGTATATCAGAATTGTTGATTAACATGTGATACATTGTATGAAGGCGGATGGTGTGCCGATTGTGGTGAAACTCGCCAATACCACGGACGAAGCCACGATGGTTTCAGCTGGCCGCTTCATCTGCCTCGTTGGGTACAAAACCATCAACACCTTCTATATATCCATCCAATAACCGCAAGAATGTAAGAATTTAATGTCTTGTAACTCGATGTGTGGGCACATGCGATGGGAGCAGATTTTCCGAGAAAGGGAGAAAACAAGCGGTGGCACTAGGGGCTGTAGCAGTTTTTGTTTCCTACTTGAATCATCCCCAAGCAAGAGTTATGGCTTATGGCACTGCAGCTCTTTTGAGGTACCAGTCACTAAGTGTTCATTGCCTATTGAATGTCTTAATCTTTAAATCAAGGGAACTAAAACACCCTTTCTGTTTTTGCTCAGCCTGACGCTTGAGATACGAGGCAAGAAAGACTTCATCATGGCCAACGGTGTGCCCCTGATGACGCACATGCTTCACCTTTCAGACGGCGAGCTCACTCTCGTTGCTATGAATGTATGACCCATCCCTCTTACGTACATGTGAACTTGCAAATTACTGTATATGTCGCACTATATATCCTCTTTGAGTAATTCTTCCGTACAAATAGTGATGCACTTGTCACAATTCCCTCTTCACTGCAGGATAGCTTCGTACATAGGTGATGTCATAGATAGCCTCGTCTAATAAGCTGAGCTGTATCAATTATGTAAAACTTCTCAAGAAGTGTTTTTGGGTACTAAACATTATGTTGCCACTTGATGCAGCTGATAATTAACGTGACGGAAGATCCAGCGGCAAGGGCGAAGTTGCAACAGGGAATTAAGTTATGCCGCAACATGTTCCTCGAGACCTTCAATGGGACGATGAAGAGAGGTGCCTGCCAGACCATTCAACAACTCCAATTCAAATCACGACCATTCGAAAACATTCTGGATATCCCAGCACAATTTGTTCCAATTGCGTTCGACATGCGTGGATGTTGCTGAGAATGATAACCTTCTAGCCAGGCATGCAGTTGTTTTCAACTGGAATTGCAGGCCTGTCTCTAATATTACACAGTAAGTATGAAACGGGTTGCTTCAGAATTTCAAGTTGGGAACTGGACGATCGAAACGCAAGGAAGCCCACAGCAAACTTGCAACTGGAACCAATAGTAAGCGGGCCGATATCTTCAAACAATATGATATGATCAGGTGGATGAGAAGGACTCGAGGAGGGTCAAGTGGAACTTGATTCCCTCGGATGGCCGTCCCTTCAATTGGCTCCACTCTTATGTGTTTTGTGTCCTTCCAGTGATCTTAAATCATTTGGGAAGGTTCTGCCTTTGCCGCTGAGAGAGAAGATAATTGCTATGAGCGAAACGGAATTTACTTTCATTACATGTGCCCAAAGCAATCCTTGGGATGTGAGGTGACCATTATGTAAGGATTCACTTCATTATCAGATGTTGCAAAAAGCTAGGAATTGATTTCAAACAAATTTTTCTTTAATGTATCAAGAGTTGATTCATTGAATGCTGAATGTGCTGTCTGTCTATACACTTGGAAGAGATGGTAAGGGAATGAAGTGTTTGTTTGTCAATCACCTTGTATCGGTGGCCACATGACAAAGAGTACTTGAGAGAAGACTACTCCGATCCCATAGGAAGGGAGAAACTATCATCATGTTACAGTACCAGATTACTAATTATATTATTGTGTTTGAATATGTATGTTGTAGAGGACCAAGTGCCACAGATAATGTGGTTTAGAAGATGCCACGGCTAATCTTTTGGCAATTTTGTATAATCGAGTAGCAAGATTATCCGACGAAGCCTGGTGGTAGCCCCTTCACACACCTGGCTTTGCCATCTTGAAGTGTACATGAGGCTTCTTACCATCTCTTTTCGGATCATATCTAAAAAGAGATTCTAAGAAGCCTCAAGTACACACCACGACGACAACGAAGCTGTGATCATTGTGCAATATCTTCTGAAAATGAATCGGTTCCTGTCTGGATTCCTTTCTGTATCATACAAGCCATGGACGCCGTCCAATAGTGGCAGCCCCTTGGTATCAAATTTATCTATTCCCACCATGAATTTCGAAATATTCGCAGAGGTTTACGAGATTCCCATTCACCAGATCTCCAATTGCGAAATCTAAGTTCTCGGAAGCTAGCACCTCTCCAACCACTCCAACTTGCAAGGGCTGCATGAAACACACGTATGATGCACCTAGGTACTGGAAGTTTACATTCTTCCTCAGATATGTACTCTGTTTGGTGTGAGAAAGCTACTGAGAACCTAGATACTGCAAACTGAATTAGTGTCTGCTGGTCTCTTGCACGTCATTCATGAAGACAAACATCATTTCATTAGTAAATCTGTATCCCAAGGACAAACATCCCAAGAACTTTACGCTAGTACCGGTTTACATGGACCCGATTTTGAATTCAGCCTAGTACTTCTTCACAAATTGATCAATATCTATATGGTACCAGTTGATCCATCCGAAATACTAAGGATCGCATGTACTGAAGTGATATCCATCTATCAGTTATTCTAGTTCATAAAAAGAACCGAGGTTTCATAGCAGTACTTTTTTCTTCACTAAGGAACTTAGAACCTGAATCAACGATCAAACTACCCTGGGTTTGTTCAATCTCTCTAGGAATTGTACATGTTAAGGTCATTAGCATTGGTTGTGATTGAAATCGCTGGATGCATGTTTCCCAGGGACGTTTTTGGACACCCTCTCTCAATTGTGTCGTTCGTATCTTGGTTTTATTCTATTGAGTTAGGGCTCTGTACTTTATTTGTATGTGTATTCTATGGTCTTAAAAAAATGGTAAGTTGGGAATAATTCTGCATATTGACTTAAGGTCTGTATATTGGCACTGGTATTCGTTTTGAGATTCGTTTGATGTTTGCTTTGCTTTGCTTTCAACTGTACAAGTTACTCCATAGGCTCTGGAGTTCTTTCAGTTGGAGGACCGAAATTGTGATTCGATTTTAAGTGTATCATACGGGAAGGGTGGACAGTAGGTTGCCCAGAGTGATCAGTGATGCACAACCTGGATTAAGCTCGTCGCATTTGATCAAACGCGTTCTTAACCCGATTAAAAGAAGATTTCCAGAACGAGCCTGTGGTTGCAGTGTTGGCCATACCGACCCTGTTGAACGGGCAATTGGTGGCCAATTCCTGGTTGCCGAAGATTCCACCGCGAACAGGAGAGGCGATTGTGGGCAATGTGAGGTGGGACCATTTCGGATCTGGAGGAGCTGCCTCAAAACCACTTCCAATATTAGCCCTCGATCTGCAAACTTAACATCCACAAGCAACGCAAAAACAAGAAAATAGAAACTACGTTCTGAAGACTTCATACTTGACTGAGCGATGGGAGAATGAAAAGAACGGGGGAGAGAAATGTGGATCATCACTAGACCCTAATAATTGTTTGTTTCATCACGAAGGTAGGTAGAACCACTATTAATGATGCCTTATGAACGGTTAATATAGCTAAAGAAAACATTCATAATGAATCATTCAGGCCTACACGCACATCATTGCTCCAACTATACTTAGTCAGGCTCGACGATGACTACGCTTAGGCTGATGTCATTATTACCTGATAGCAGTCTGCTTTGCTCAACAGATTTCGATTGATCGTGAAGAAGACGAGTGCAAGCCAAGACCTCCATCTCCAGACTCTCGTTCTCTTTTGCAAGCTGCATCATCACGTATTCAGAGCCTTAGTGTTAACCGAAAATGTTTTCAACTGTCAAAGCATGTTCGAAGACCTAAAAATCTACTCCTACACATATCAGTACTTTATTAAATGGAAGGCAACCATCATATTGAGAAGCACCGCAATTGGCATTTAGTTCAGGAGTAACCCTATCGTTCTCATCCATGAGCGCTTCAACAGAACGTTGCAAGACTTTGATAGTCCTAGCAGTATCATCTCCGACAGACACCGACAGATTCTCGTCATTAATATCCTGTTGAAGCTGCTCCTCTGCGTTACTCCCCTCTTCACACTCCCGACCACTTGGCTTTCCAGATTGAAGCTTGTAAAGATTCTTCTCATCAAGGAAACCCTCTTCAACAAGGATCTCCTTAAGTAATACAATCACACCGTCTGTCGACTGAGGAACCTGCGTGGGAAAGCTGTGTAACAACTGCACATGGCCAAGAACATGGAGATTTGAGTGACATATTCACCAAACTTTGATGTTTCTAATGTCACGGTCGTTCGAAAAGGTAACACCCCTACCTTCTCACGAAAGTTAAGGTGAACATCATGGTGTAAACCGGCCTCAACGTCGAAAGACATCCCTGGTCAAGATTATGCTGAACTGTTAGTATTCTGAATAAAATTCGGTATCGTGGAGACTGTCGAAATGCACACATGTCTGACAGTGAATCGGAAAATTAGGATAAATATCGATATGTGCACGGGACCTTGGTTCAAGGAGCGTAGCCGTGCGCTGGAAATTAGTAGTTGTGCCCGTAACTGTTCGCATTCTTGTTGTAATTTCTGCAGCAAGGACTCAAGTTCGTGACGTCCTATTTCAGAATTGATTTTAGGTTTATTTTTAATCTGCTTCGCCCTGCAGAATGGAACGTGACCACCAGGTGTAACGATCGTCATTTCTCTATAAACCATCCAGGAGAATAATCGTAGGGGAGCACTTGCTACTCCAAGCCACCAAAATAATATTCCAGAGTAGTGTCGCATTATATGCTTCAGCTTGTCTTTCAAGATAGATCGTGAGTTATCGACTAGCATACCTGGTTCCAAACCGCAGAGTTGACAACGTCTCAGAAGCTTGTGAGATGCTTGGAGAGCAGCAACAAAGAAGAGTTGTCCTCGAATTGCCGCCCTATCTCAAGTTCCACAAAACTTTGATATAGCCGTCCAAGATTTTTTTCAGGACTGCAGAGTTTCGCTGTTTCAAATCCACTACGTTCTCATCGTGCGATACGTTGTCAAACGAGTGAATCAACGTTCAATCACTTACTAATGAGTCTTGAAGGATTCGTGTCAACTTTGAGTCACGGTAGGGTATGTGGCACGGCCTATCTGCAATTTAAAGCCCTTGACGGAGTTCATTATCTTCTTGTTCCAACATAACGAAACCTGACTAACCTAGAAGAGCTCATATATACTACGTTGAAAATAAAAGTGATTGCAAAATGGAAAACGTTGGAGCGAACGTAGGATAGAGGATACAGGTCTGACCAACGGCTCGGTTTGCTACACCAGTCTGAAACAACAGAACTCCCACTTAGTGCTCATATGATACCAAGGTAGCTACCGTTTAGAATCATTGACAATGTGCCCCTCACCAATCTAGACTTGACCGACTAGGATAACGTCTGCTCACCTGCAGTATTTGGAGCATTTCTTTCTCGGACTGGACATATTTCTGTCAAGTAAATGCCATCGACCTGTCAGTACAGTCCCACAATCCGCAGCCAATTCAAGATAATAATCCGCACAAGACAAAAGGAAGAGTACCTCGGTGACTCCCGCTACAAATATTCCCTGTAATTTGTCCTCTTTCACCTGCAAATTGTCCTTCTTGCCGTCCAAAAGGTCCCTGCACATCGCCTTGCAAGTCATAAACCTTTTTCTTTATTATGCGTTTTGCTACCACTCTAGATAGTGAGCTCAGAACGAGGTAGTGGTCCTGTATCAGCATCTCACCTTATTTTCTCCATGTATATCTCTACCTGTAAACACAGTCGGTCACACATAGACACACATAACTTCGATGAGAATCTTGTTGACCGAGAGCCTCGTAATTTTTACATGATGCGGAATTTTCAACCTCGAAGATGTACTAAATGGCAAAGAATTACAACCATTGACAGCTTGATCAGAAACTCAATAGTCTCGTCAGCTTGCTCAATGAAGTCAAAGATGCATTGCGTCACTCGCGGAAGAATCCCTTTCAGATCAGGATCATTGGTCTGCATGATCGGTCCCTGCACAAACTTACACACACGGTTTAAAACTCCTGAGAACAGATGCAGAATTGTGATCATACCCCGAATTAGCTACCGCTGATGAAACCTGATCACAGCCATCGGCCAATAATCTCCTTTTGAGGTACACTCATGTGTCAAGACTCAGCTTAATTTTGTAGAGAGCTTATCAAAATTAGGATCAATCACCTCCATACTGTGCGTTTTCCCCGCTCCAGTCTGCAATCGTAAGTTGATCCACCTCAATGCAGTTAGGGAAGACGAGGCTTGTGTTTTTCTTAGGTGAACTGGACTGCAATGACTGAGCGCGGATATCTAAATCTATCAAAAACGTACATGAAAACATCAAAGGAGACTTCCGCAAGAAGACACAGCTGTCTATGAACGTCAAGACATTCGAAATGTCAGGCACTTTGGCTTAATACAAACCTGGCCGTACGCAAGGACCGTTCCATTGATTGCATTCATAGCGTCTGCAGAGCACCGTTACAGATTCGGAGAATACTCCTCAGTGAGACATTTTTCCAAGTTCTAACTCTTCCTATTCAGCCGTAAACCTCGAAAACCACGGAAACAATAAACGCGGGGCTCTGGCCATAGCTAGGGCGTACCTTAGCTCAAAAACAATGAGTAGCAAGTCGCTCAAAACAGTATAAAGTACGAACATCTTACAATTGGCAGCGCCACGAAGTCGAACACATCCGCCTGAACCGAGTCCTCATAGAATATCCTGTCAAACGTGAAGCTGCATTCCTCTTGATCCTTCTCATCCTGTCGCCATTGAACGAATTACTCAAACTAACAGGTATGTCGTAAAATGGCGTTCCCGATTGCCTCACATCACTAGACATTTAAAACGTTCCTTCACGGCCATAACAACTATAATGCATCTGCAGCTTGATAAGCACAGAGAGCAAAGACATCGACGAGAACAACAATCTCTCGTTCCAAATTTAACACGACGAAACGACCTCTCCAAAAAGCAAAGGAACAACGTAGCCGCACATCAACATCCTCCGACTAATCGACATACACTCCAAGAAGAAACGGGAAGACGAACGCAAACACTGCAGAGAAGCTCATCCGTCTTCACAGCGCAAATGCACGTCTTCACATCGAGTCTAGATGCGGAATGATCACCTTAAACAGCACGCACGCATCGTCGAAGCGCCGGATGCAAGCCGCGCCAGAAGCTGCAATAAGCGCCTCCCGACCATTGATCGGCCGAAACCGCACGCACACCGAGACGTTCGACATCGCAATTGCAACCCGATCGCGTTCTGACGCAGAGCTCCGTGCTCGAGCTCCGCAGCTGTTTAGCTCCTTGCTCAAGCCTTGCAGCTCCTTGGCGCTGGAGCTTGGCAGCTGTTGCTTCCCTCGCACTCAAACACTTGGAGCATGAGCTGCTTCGAACAGAAGGGCGGGCAGGCGGAAAAAGGTCTAAAACTCGCCAAAAAGCTTCATCATGAACGAAACGTTTCTTTTGACAGAGAAAGAAACGTGGATGCTGACGCGGATTGTCTCGTCCATGAGAGCGAAGGAGTTCGCTGCGATGGAGTTCATGACGACTTTTGCTTTATTGTTTGAGTAATGTTTACTCTACATAGATGCGAGGTATTTTTAGATTTCAGGATGCTGCAAAGTAATGTAAAATTTGATTCCTTTTACAATTTTTGTAACATATGGTTAATATAGTATAAATACAGTGACAGTCATCCCATTTGAAGATACTTTACCAGTACCAACTTCTAAGTTGTCGTCATTTCATTGTGGTGATCAGTCTCAACCCCTAAAATTCCTTGATTGTAATCTCACAAAAAACCATGAAAAACGCAGTATTTGGAAGTTGGAGAAGAAATAATATGTTTTTTTAGTTTTTTCGTCATTTAACCGTAAGATTTAATACTCAACTTGGTTTTTCAAGTAAGCACAAAATTTGAGAGCAAGATGACCATTAGATTCTTAGATTATAAGGATCAAAGTTGCAAAAGAAGATTTTTTGGGGTTCAATCTGGTGACAAATTTGAACTTTAGAAATTAATATCTTTTTTTTGAATGGGTCAGAAACTGATTGAATGGCAAGAAACAATTGAGTTAAGTCTTCAAATATAAAATCTTGATAGAAAAAAACTCATATTAATTTTTTCATAAAACATTTACTAGAAGTAGGTACAAAATGGAAGGAAATAGAAAATCATTTATAAGTTTGACATGGACTTGTAAAATGTCAATCTTAACGGTCAGAATGTTGTGCTTAAAGGTCTTCACCTAGTGCTTTTTATTTCATTGAAAAATATTGAAAATTGAGTTTAGAAATGAGCTTCAAAAAAATATTTGTCCAAACTGCCGAAGAAACATATCTCCTCATAACTTTTATCCCATTGCTCATAACGGGTTGATTTATAGCTTCAATTGTAGATATAGATCAACCAATTATGAATCCAAAAAAAAAAAAAAAATTGAAAAAAACAATTTAATTTTTTTTCTTGCTCCGCGATCCCGCTTTGAAAACTTCAAATGCTTATAACTTTTGCAATACTTATCGGAATGACGAGAAACAAAGTGCTACATGTAGAGTATAGTTTTTGGAAACTACACTAAAATTTTCAATTAAAGTTTTAAAAGTATGAGGTCCCTGGAGGCTGCCCAAGAAGTCGAACGACCAAGTTCTAGCTGCGAAGAATTTTAGGGGTTAATGTGTATGAAATGAACTTCAACTGTTTTCAATATCCCATACTCGAAGCAGTCCCTACTCTTCTCTCTGAGTCTACATTCTCTATTGTAACCATTCCATGCTTCCATTCCACCCTCATCTCTCATTCAATATCTTATTTGTGCCTCTACAAGTGCTCTCGAGACCCTAATTCCATAATTTTGAAGCATTGTAAACTCAGTGTAAGTTGCAAAGACGGAGAGGGAGGTTATTTGTTTAGAATGCCATTCCAACAATGTGAAATTTAAGCATCTCAACGATGGAAAAGGTGACCAACATCAATACAAGTGCTTGGAATGCAAGGTGTGCTTCACTTTGGAGGATCACAAGAGGCCAAAACCCAAGCACTACAAGAAAATACGCAACCAAGACCCGGTTAAGATCCAAGGCCAACGCATCAGTGCACCAAGTGTTTTGCCGTGAACAAAGCACAGTTCAAGTTCTATAACAACAAGAAGAGATACGGGGAAACCCAGCCCCAGTTCTAGTGTTTGAATTGTGACAAGTTATTCCACATGCACTTGAAGGGAGGTGTTTTGGTCGCCGTGAAGAGCGAGGGGACCACCATGAGGAACTCTAGTGAGAAAATTGAGTCTTGTGGTGCATGTCCGTATGAGCAGGATGGGGAAATTTTAAAATATTATTGATAATTTCGATTGACTTTGTAGTCCCATGTGTATATTTATCAAAGTATCCAATTTATCTTACTATTGTATATTCTTCCTAATATCTCAATTGTTGTTTAGGGGTTAAAGGTTGATGTGTTCGTACTTCGTCGTATCTTTTGGCGAGAGAATTAGAGGCCGCCCTCGAAGAGGGAACTTAGTCAAATGCAATGAATTTGGCTTATCAAAGATCAAATTACACCGAGCCTAGTTGTCATTATATGGGTGCTCATGGAGATTATATTGAGCCTTGTGGTGCATGCACTGAGTACGAAGTTGCTTCAAAAAACACCGGGCCCTATCAAGGAGGTGATGCAATGAGCTTGGCCAATGAAAATGCACCTAAAAATTGTGTCTAGTAATAGATTAATGACAATGATGCAATTAGTTATACAGACGTTACACCATCTTATATCGCCAGTGATTCATATGTACCCGAAATTGAGGATAAAGAACTAGGAAAGTGGATTTGGAATCATATTATAGTTTGAAATTTAATGGGATCTCTAGATGTTGACAATGTAGTACTTGTAAGTTTTTATGAATCATTAGAGTTATTTGCTGGCAAGCCCTAAGATTTAACCTCTAACTGCCCAAGCAAGCCATTTTGGCCTCATGTACAGATTCCATCCGCATTTTTTCATGCGTATTGCACTTTCTGTGGTGTGATTTTTTTAGCGAATTTTCTATGGGAAGTTAGCGTCTTGTATGTGTCATCGGATCGAAAAGGAAACAATTTTTGAAGAAATTATGCTTCATTTTGTGTTGCAGTGTTTCATCCAAATTTTGAAGATTACAGTCTAAAAGTGTTTTTAAAAAATAAATTCATAAAATCAAGCCTCAAAAAAAATCTCCAAAAATCACTACACCTTAAGTACTACATTATAACCCATCACAAAAAATTTCATCCACTTATTGTCAATATCTTCTTCGTAATTGAATTACAAAATAATTTTTTATTTTATGTTTCAAAATTTATAGAAAAAGATCAATAAAAGCAGTCACAGATCTAACCATATATATAGAATTTAAAATTCAAGACTTATAACTTTTATTTATATATCAAGTTCTAAATATTCATATTAATTGCACTTTATAATGCATCTTTACAAAACTGCCTAAAGTGGACATGTGTGAGGACGTTTAGGAGTTAAGTACGGTTCAAAGCTTGGAAACGTGTTTGAGAAATTTGTGTTTGACTGTATTTCAAACTTTTGAAATGTGATTTATGTACATAAATGACTGTTGAAGACAAAGATTCAACTGTGTAAAATGTGTTCATGCTGCTCAGCCTTGTTAGTAGTTACGGTTAAAGATCACTGTAATGCTTATGAAGTTCAAACTGGTCTGAGACAATGAAGCCTACCAATGCAGTGATTCTAGATAGTTACTATTTACCAAACAATAATGGTGACAACAACACACTAACTCAAATCACTTGTGTACACTCTGCCAAGCCTCATGAAGGGGATTCAGGATACTGTATCACATTGTCTGTATGACATTCACACCAGTAGAATTAAGAGTAGCTTGTCTTTGTTCACTTCAATGACTTCACAACACATGTTTCTTTTCAAGTGTGTGACTCCTGCCATGAAAAGAAAGGTGATAAAATAATAAGTGAACATTGTACTGTAGAAGTTAATTGTCTTTTGACATTTAAGTTGAGTTTGTGCCCAAATAGTTTCTATGTCTTGTTAAGGTTAGGATATTATCTTGAAAGTACATGGGTCACAGGATGGGAGCCGTGGATCTCACCTAAACTACTCTCAAAGTCACAAGGAACAACTAGTTGTACTTTATTTAATTGTCATATTAATGTAGTAGGAGTAAAATATAGGGAAATGTGTGCTAGAATTTTTCAAATAAGACCATACTTATTAATCATTTTAGAGATTTCTGTTAACTATGGTAGAGAAATGAATCGAAATTCAAGATAATAATAAAAAAAAATTAACCTTTAATGAGTCTAATCCAAAGAGACAAGTATACAAAAGGTATGATCTCTAAAACCACATAATAACAAGTAAGTTGTGGCTCAAAATTTTAGTATAAGTTTGAAAGGAAGTCACAATCCAAAGTAAAGCAACAATGTATGCAAATTTGACATATATTATCAAGTGAAACCACCAAGGTCTTGGCCTATATAAAATAAGATAGAGGTACCTATCTAAGGTAGAATAAGCAAGTTTTTACATTAAAAAGCAAGACACAATCATGAAATTGCATGTGTTAGCATTTAAAAATTAACTTCAATTTCAATGATCTCATATTTTTAGAAATTCATGCGGATAAATTAGAAATCGTTGAAGTAAAAATTTTAAACAATAATTCATGAAAGTAGAAACATCCAAAGGAGACGTGATAATCTCATGCATACAATTGTCAATAATCTAGATCGAAAGTTGTTGCAGAGATAGGTTCTGGTTCCATCATAACATTTTAGATTGAATGGTAGGGAACGGGACCTACTTCACACAACCTACAAGAATAGGTACTTCAACCTCAACTTATACTTTTCAAGTTTTCAATAATAAGTTGGACATTCCCATGGGGACACTGATGAGTGAATCGAGCCTTTGCTCAGTGATGCCAGAACATGATTTCCTTTACTCAACTGACACCCCCCCTGTTATGCCGCCACTCTGACAATATCCCTCCACATTGAGGAAACTTTTATCACATTGTACTTGAATGCCCAATTGCCTACTTTTCTATGGTGTAACCTTATATTCCAAATTGAAAATCACTCAAAATAAAAATAAAAAACAAATTGAAAATCACTATGTTCAAACATTCAAACGGAAACCAACAAACATGAGCTTTCAATTGCGAAGTTTATACGGATAAAAATAATTTTTGATAGTGTGGTTCTTGGGATTGAAAATTGAATTAGAAATCACAAGATTGGTCTTTGTATGTTTTAATTTACCCCTAAAGGTTCTGGAAATCCAAAATGGCTCTCGAGTTGTTTCTGGCAGCCTAAATGAAGGGATTAAAAGTAATATTTTTGCTTAAGAATTTTAGAGGGTGCTCCCCATACCGCAAGATGTACGTGCTAATTTTTGCAAAGCCAAATTCCACTTTTAGAACCTTCATCTATAAATTTTAGGTTTCAAGTCCAAAACGAGCAATTTAAATTTAAGTTTTTTTAGAATTTTGTTTTTGGAAATGTGTTCATAACCAATTCACTACTCTAAATCCAAAGTGGCTTATGTCAAAAAGTTACTAATTTTACAAGGGCAGCCTCCAAAAATTATAAAAACAATGTTCACAGTTTTTGGTAATTTTATCAAAAAAAAAAAATCCCAAATTTGTCAAAATTTGAGATTTAGGAATTTTTCGAATTTTTTTTCTGATAATTAAAAAACTCATAGACATAACTTTAACCGCTCACCTTTTTAAAAAACAAGAAATGTTTAGCGTTATTTTAGTTTTACCATATTGTGGTTTTTGTACCTTCTTTTGGAAAATAATTTGCATGAAGGCCAAAAAAGCGTATTGAGACTCTAAAATTTTGCATGGAGGTGCATAACTTAGTTACCTACATGCCAAAAATATGAGCAAAATGTTTGGGGTAACAATCATCAAGTCTCGCTTAGCACCATTTAGAGTATGCCTTTCGCGTAAAGCCAAAATTAAAAATTAAAAAAAAATCAGTAAACTTTGAACGTTATAATCTTATAGATGGTAAAGATTCAACCGTTGAAATTTGACATGTTATTAGTGCAAGTAGTTAGGTTCAAGATCTTATGGTTGGATGTAAAAAAAAATTAAAAAATAAGAATCATACTCCAACTTCTACAAGGTTGTCAAAAATCATAGTTTTTTGGTTTTGGAGGTCCAAAAACGGCTTGAACCTTTAGGTGTTAATCTTGAAATCTTTTTTTCTATTTTTCTCTTTGATGTGCCTGTGAGATTTAAAAACTTAGTTTTAATCTGATAAATGATTCTGAATTATGAAAAGAAATATCAAAGTTAATTATTGGTCATAAATAATCTCTGTGACCATAAAGTAGTATGAGTAGAAACAACCAATGTGTAAGAGAATCCCACATATTATCCCTGACAAGAATAGTCTTCTTTACTTCAGTGGGCAAGATTATGTTACTAGAAACATAAGTTAACCATAGAGTACCAGTATAGTGTTTACCCAAGTACAGGACCTGAAGAATGGGTTGGGACCTGAAATAATAAGGTTTGCCTCTTAAAAATTGAATTTCTTCATTCTTGTTTATTAACAGAAATCACTAAAAATAATCTCAAATGGGTTAGAAACAACAAAATATAACAAAATATAATTTCTTACTATTTTGGATATTTTGTCTTCATAACATTTTCCTGATTTTTAAGTTTTCTATTTTAAGAATTGTTTTTGGGACAAGCTCTAAAGTGTTTGCACGATAGAAAGGTCAGCCATGACTTTTCTTGTGTTTCCATTTTTGCCTGCAAAATTTTGTAAACATCTTATCCTAAACCCTCAAAACTTTGTCACATTAGGAGAGTGGGTTAAGTCTTCTGAATCCTTAGAACTTCTACTGATTCAGAAGACTCGTTGGCCTGAAGTGGCAAACCGAACCCATTCTGAACCAGTAGGAAGTTGGGCCTGCCCATGTTCTTTGCTGACAGGCTCTTTCTTTTGCACACAATTGACAATTTCTTACATATTTATGGATGTACAAATGACTATCTCAACTCTAGATATGCTTAATTTTGTTCATAGTAATTAGCACCTTCAATATCTTAATTACGTTTCTTTGAACATGCATACGAAATAATTACAAGAAAGTTTGGGACTAAGTTAAAGAGCTATGCAAAAACTACACATGATGGTCTGTGGATTTGCCCTCCACGTTTGTTCTAATTTTGTAGGTTTCTGACACTCACTGCCATGGTCTCGGTATACACAGTGATTTGTTTGACTCCTGATCAATATTGGGCCGCATAGCAGATGCTCAAGACATTTGGACTCTGGAGTTGAATTTGATCATGGTAGCCGAAAACTATGGTGAATTCATGTCGCAATGATTTTAGAAAAATTGGATTTAGGCCTGCAGAAATTGCAGACACTAGAACCTGTGGCAACGTTTACACGCTTACACAATTGATTTACATAGGCCAAGAACAGGCCATTATTGAGCATCATGATTCATATCTCTCCAGACTGTGATGTTCTTCAAAATTGCAATCCTACTGGGTTTATTAGTTTACGTCGATAGCAGGTTCATTCATAAATAATTCAAAAAAAAAACAAACAAAAAAAATCAGAACTTCAATGGATGGAAAAATGAAAATATGAGAAATTATTTTTGCAATATTTGTCTATTTTTGATTTATCAAAAGGTAATTTTAGTATTAGAAAATTGAAAAAATAAAATTTTGGGAGACAAACATTATTTTTCCAAAAAAGATAAATACTAGTTCAAGGATGAACAAACCTGCTATCAATGCACTGTACATGATTTGGTGGTGAGTACTTTAGCTGCTGGAGGGCCACAATATGAATTTCTTGCACATACTATAGACTCATGTTGGTTTTCTTGCTTTGAAATTCAATACCTCAACTAAGGTAGGGGTCCAAGAAACCACCCGAGTCCTGGAACCGTCTAGTAGCATGAAGGGTAGGACCCTAGAAACTTATCCAACTTGGTTTTTGAAATTGTCCAAGAGTGCTATAATTCCATCCATGTGTGGAAAAATTTAGTGCTTCCTGATTGGTGCAAAAGCGCTATATTTTCATAATCCAACTTCTCATGAAAACTAGGAATCTATGAATGGTGTGTGGCCACTTTATGACTTCACATTCACAAATTCACAAGAAATTATAGACTTAATCAAAAAATGTGTTTATTTGGAGGATGAATTTGCACTAACTTTGCAGACCATCCAAAAATTCTAAATTTTTTCCACCAATGTTCTAAGTAAGCAAAGTTGAGGCACCACTGCCTTAGTGTAGTGGTTTAAACCGGTGAGGTGGTTGTGAGTTTGAATCCCCATGCCGACGTGGTGCCTACTACCATAGTCTACCCAACTATGGTGAACGATCTTGAGACCTTATTGTATGGGTACCCTAAAAGATTTTTTTTTTGAGGGGGGGGGGGGAGAGGATGATATGTAGGTTGTTTTAAGGCACTTAGTGTAGAGAAGTGTTTACCTTCAAAAGGGGGGAGTAGCTCTAGATTCATTATCCTTTGTCTAGTGGCCATCGGATTAGTGAATAGAATGAACAAACACTATATTCATGTAGAGTTCTTCTTCTAAACAAAGCTGAAATTTTCACGATTTTTAGGACCTCTACCTTAAGTTACCATCATAAAGGAGATAGTTTACAATTTTATATGACTTTGAGCATCTTGATATAAATTATGGCGGAGAGTGATTTCTATGAGTTGTTTATTGCTAATTTGTTTTTAGAATGCCATAATTATATGTAGGTTATATGAAATTTCAAACACCTCTCTACATGTTTAATCAAGTTCTTACGCTATAATTTGGTAAAGCAAAAGTGTGTATTATACTATATTTGGTTTTTAGCAAATTTAATTGCTTTAGTGGACTTCTCCATTGTGGTTTCTTATTGTTGTTTTAACCCCTAAAATTCTGAGGGTATTTTTCATCAAAACTCCCTCAAAACAGCCCCTCTTCAAAGCAAGGCGGATTTTGCAAACTTGGGGTCTTTTTTGGTACATCTAACCGTAAGATCTTGTAGGTAACTTCCATGTCTACATGTCCACCGAATCTCACACACTCATTCTTCACCAATTGCAAGATCATAACGTTCAAAGTAGGAAAACAAGTTTTTTTTCACTGCGAAAAAAGGGGACAGCAGAGTTTTGAAGGCCCAAAAAACCATTTTTTTGCATTATGGATTTTGGTGGTTTTGATGCACGTCAAAGAAGACTAAGTTAACTAATTGTATTAAAAAAAATTATATTCAAAAAAGTTGTGGAAGGTTTCCAAAAAAATCATTTTCCACTAGGGGGTATACTGAAATTCACAAACAAAGGCCGGTTTTGGACAATAAGAATAGCATATGAAAAAAATTTGGGTAAAAAATCCAAACGATGGGAACATGCTCTACTGCCTTCTCTATACATAGAAATTTTTATTTTTGAAAAATATCAAAATCTCAATTTTTGGTGGAATTTCAAAGTTTCTTCTTTGGGCAGATTTTCGCAGATTTTGGCAATTTTGGGCAGTTTTGGGCAGTTTTGGGCAGAATTTGCTGCATTCACAGTGGCTTAGAAAATTTCAGGAGCTGCCCGACGAGCAGCGTTTGACACTTAAACCTTCATAACTTTTGATCCCGATGTCGGAATTGAAAAATAAAAATACCTACACGAGGATCTCCAAACGGCCCACCTTCAATAAAATTTTTAGAAAATCGCGATATAAATTGCATTCATAGGTACATGCCCAAATTCCAAAAAAGCCCAAATGTGGATGATTGTCCTTTAGGGGTTAATTATTGGTGTGTATACTAATAATGACAAATCAAAATCTCTTGAGACATTTTAAAATAATTTCTGACAATTAAGAGCTAATGTTATTGAGTAGAACTTGGAAATTTGGAATACAGGAATGCACTTGGTAGTAGAATGTTGCTATAAATTCTATGAAGAAGATAAGTACCGGTATGTGAAATAATGGCTTAGTATCTTACCAGCAGCTCATTACTGATTGCTATCAAAGTCTGTTTTATCATGGCATGGTGCATCATGCAAGCTAGATAAGTTTACTATCAACGTATGGTGTAATTCTGTAATTTACAATTCACCTGCTCGCAACCAGTGGACCTTTTTGCTGCTCTCCTCTTTTACAATTTAGCTGTGCAAGGCTGTGAACTCTACTTGTACATGAATAAGCTTGCCAATAATTTGTGCAAAGGTGGCAAAAGGCATTCAAGGTGCAGTTTGATACCCACATGGTTTCAGGGTCACCCTGGAGTCGTTCCCTTTGCTGTTTATATAAATCAGGCAGTGGGACCTCTCCTTGCTCTGGGTAACATGTTTGGAACTTCTAAGGTACCTCAGACTCAGATAGTATCAATCACAAACATACCAAATTTCCGACAAGAAGTTCAGGCCAAATGATGGAATAAGTTAGAAGCGGTTACGGCAGCAGCAATGTTGGCCACCCTGTCCCATGGCCCAGTCGTCATTGCCAGATCCTACCTGTGCAACTCGCATGTATGGTAAAACCATCAAGTGAAAATTGTGTGGCGTGGAGAAAACTTTAGTCGTCTTCAAGAAAGCAGTTACTCTACACCTTGCAATGGTGGGAAAAGGTTCAAAAGTACTAGCACGCTCCTGAGCAATATGCAGTAGCTGAGGTAGACAGGCAATTTCAAATGTTTCTCATTGTGTGAGGTGCACATAACTTAGATGATTACATCCAGTAGTTATGATGATAATAACTCATTTTTTTTCTTAGACTTTTAAATTTAATTTTAAAAAGAAAATAAACACCTTTCATTGCATGGGAAGAAAAGAACCCTCATGCAACCCAAGTTCAGGAAGTCCAGGGCAAGGAGAGTAAGCATGAGAACTCAAATTTTTAGAGCTCTGAAAGCCCATCTTCACGCAAACTAGCTTATAATAACACTGACTTGGAATCCCATCTTCCTGCCACTCGAATGTGAATGTACTGCTCCAAGCTCACAAAGGCTGAGTATTGTTGGCGTATGCTTTCCAATGATCTGGTCTCATGTTTTCAACCCTGTAAGTACATGTACGTCACATACTATTCCACACCAAACATCAAGCACCTCTCTAAAACATGGCCTCAAAGCCTTTTCCCCAAATTGTGCATATGGGTGGTGTCAGATGCCTTAAATGTTGCTGTTGCTCTCTCCGTTATATGCTCCAGTCAGCATGTATTCAGGCACCTCCCAAACTCACACTTCATTGTGCCCCACCATAAGACTTGTACGTACAACATTTAGGAACACTAAAACTCTCAAAACCCTGCCAATCACCCAAACACATTCCATAATCAGCCGCATAATCCAGACACAAACTCCCACGGCCTCTGACCCAGCTCCTTGGCTAATACGGCCACAACTCTCCCCGTAAATTCCATAAAACCAAATTCCCATCAACCTACCCTGTCACTCCCCATCACAACCAAGATTATTCACCTTTGTACCACACCAACAGAGTACCACACCTCTAGACACAAAAACCAATTAAACCATTGAAATCCTAACTGCAACCTAATAGACCCACCCCCAGCCCAGCCATGAATGAGTGCAACCAACAGGACAACTTATTCATTGAACCGCCCACCAGGCTTTAAATATTTATCCTCAAAAAAACACAATAATAACCTCTGCAAACACTCATAATTTGAGCTTCATTCCTCCCTCCGAAATCTCCCAATCCATAGAACCACGCCGACATATCCAGCTCCGGCGAAGATCATCACTCACTCACCATGAACAGACAACACGAGCAAGACGACCTTGCCAGAGATCACAGATGATCACTGTCAGGCAAAGTGTAAAAAAAACAACTAGTCTAAGACTTGTGATCACTGCAATGAGCCTGAGTAAACGGGAAACGCCTGCGTGAGCCGGCTCGTTATATTATTGCAAGCGCTGATTGAGGCTCTTGAGCAGGGCTGATCATGATCATGATCATGTATGACAGTTTATAAGACGTTCCTTTCGTCCAGTGTCCCTCAGTGTGTCCTCTTTCTGCAGCCTGCCTGCTACCATTGCTACACATGAAGTTCAGAGCTTGCAATTGATCAGTGCCTTTTGCAGCTGCCTGCAGTGATCTGTCCTTGGGAGCTTCTGCTTCGATTCTGATCGAAGGTGGTTCAACTGCAGCGTTGAATGCCACTCTTCCACTAACTTGGGCCTTATTCTGAGTTGGGCCATCATCGATCGAGGCGTGTCAGTACTTGTGGCGGGAGCTGGCCACGAGTTTTTTGTTCCTGCATAGGATACGTCGTTAACTTAGATGGTTAGATATTCAGTGTAGTGAAGAAAAAGAGGGAGTTTGGTTAGTTGGTTAGTTGGTTTTGGAGAGTTGTAGGGAGGTTAAGAGGGGAGAGTACGAGTGTTGGAGTGTGGAAGTTGAGTTTTTGGGTGCTTGTGGCGATGGGGAGGTTGATGTGGGCTGTGGTGGTGGTGGTGGCGTACTTCGTGGTGCTGTCGGAGTGGCAGTTGTGTAGTGGTGTGAGGATTCTGGCCTCGAGTAGCTCTGTGAAGAAGGAGGACCTGGAGCTCCTTGATGGTTCTCTCAGTGGTGGAGCTTCGGGTGGTGAAGAAGCTCATGGTCACGTTGGTGAGGATGGGGAGCTGAGGTATGGTTTACGTGCAGTTGGGTGTTCATGGCGGTTGTTTTGTTTGGGCTACTGGAATTTGGACAGTGTGGAGCATGTAATTGTGTAGCAATGCTCGGTGGTTGTTCAGCATTTGGTTACATTTTTCATTTTTGAGTCTCGGGTGGCCAAATGTTGGTGGTTTCCTGTCTTTATTGAAGGTGATAAAGCAGGTTATGTTGGCAATGTCGACGAATTCCTTTATTGTAGCCTGTGATGTGTACTACTAATTTTGAAGTGTGAGTCTGACATGAAGTGTTGTTGTTGTGAAGTTCTAATTCGACTCGGAGAGTCCTTGGAGGCTGCGGAAGTGGCAACCCCGTGGACGACTGCTGGAGGTGCAATGCTAACTGGGCCAAGGATCGGCAATCGCTGGCTAATTGCGCCCTTGGCTTCGGAAAGAATGCCATTGGTGGTAAAAATGGGCAGATATATGTCGTCACGGATGACAGCGATGACGATGTTATTAACCCGAAAGAAGGGACACTTCGATATGGCGTCATTCAGAGCGAGCCTCTCTGGATAGTCTTCAGCCGCAACATGAACATTCAACTGAAAGAGGAGCTCATCATGAACAGTTACAAGACCATCGATGGCCGTGGCAACAATGTTCACATTTCTGGCGGTGCTGGCCTCACGCTTCAATTTGTGAACAACATCATCGTTCACAACATTCATATTCACGACGTTAAGGTCACGGGGCCTGCAGATGTGAGAAGCTCTCCGTCACATTACGGTAGCAGAGGCAAATCTGACGGGGACGCCATTAACATCTTTGGTTCTCACGACATCTGGGTCGACCATTGCTATTTCTCGAATTGCGCCGATGGCCTTGTTGATGTCATCCAAGGGTCGACTGATGTTACCATCTCCAACAATTACTTTGAGAATCACGACAAGGTATGAACCAACTTAGTTTTTCAGAAAGTAAATTTACTCTGCCCAAGTCCTCTGCATGTGTTGCTTCTGTTGATAATGTCTAGTTACAAAGTTGGAAAGCCTAGATAGGAGCACCTGGATTCTGCGGACCCAAGAATTCACTTTGGTTAACTCCTTCATTACTTGTCTACTTGCACAGGTGATGTTACTGGGAGCTCATCCGAAAGACACAATGGACAAGGGCATGAGAGTTACCGTCGCCTTCAACCACTTCGGTGCAAACCTTGTTGAGCGCATGCCAAGGTGATTGCAACGATCCTGTTCTTGTTTCAAATTCATATTTCTTTTAGCCGAAGTCCTAGGTCTTATTTGTTTGTCGAGTACTTATCCCATACTGTTTCATTATCATTGTACATAGGTGCCGGCAGGGTACATTCCATATCGTCAACAACAACTATCAAGGATGGGAAATGTACGCCGTTGGAGGAAGTGACGATCCAACAATCAACAGTGAGGGAAACCGTTTCGTAGCTCCTGATGAAAGATTCAAGAAAGAGGTATATATATACTTCATGTCTCCATCTGTATTTCATACCTACATATCAACCATGCACCAGGTCCTTGTGGAATCATCACAAGCTTCATCTCACAGACTTGCACCTTTTTTAAAAATTAGTTGCACGATTCACATCTGAACAATGAAACCTCATTTGCAGGTCACCAAGCGCATTGACGACGAAGGCAACAATAACGAAGGCAGTTGGAACTGGAGATCTTCTGGAGATATGTTCCTGAACGGCGCTTTCTTCACCAAATCCGGAGCGCCCTCTGCAAACACTCAGTTCTATGCCAAGGCCACCAGCTTCAGCGCTCGCCCTGCCGTTATGGTCCAGGACATGACCAACGACGCAGGCCCCCTCGCTCTATAATAGCCATTTCGAAGACTTTGATGGCTCCATCATTTAGCTAAGTCTCTGTCTTGTCTAGGTGGTCCCCTCAGACTGCGAATAAAAAAAAGACCTTAATGGTTCGTGTGTTAGATAAGTAGCGCTTTCAAGGTTGTGTGTTACTGTAAAGCATCCCCTGTGTTTGTGATTCAGTGCTGGCCATGTATGGTCGGCCTATCTCGTGAACACAATGTGGTGCAGGTTAGTGTGCCGTCCGTAATGTTGGATGTCCGATACCCAATTATCATGCTGCATTCGGAAACCATACCAATCTGAATGTCGATCACGAAATTCGTAGAATGTACGCTATTAGGTTGCTTTGGGTTGTGGATGCGCGAAGGCGGCCCGCAAACAAATCCTCGTAGGTGTTTTTGAACAGAAGTTTGTGCTGTTATGTGGTGATAGTGCAGGATAGCAAAAGAAATTGTTACTTGCCCCCTGTAGATTTCGTAGCTTCAGCGATGAAGTACGCACCCAAACGCAGCAGGATTGAGCAAGGCCTTAGCCATTGATCGTATCTTGGATCGATTAGACATTGCTGTATCCAACAAGCTGAAATGGAATTTGGAGAAATTGTGTGTATTTTGCTCTTACATTTCTTTCATTCACTGGCTTATCATTCATAATTTTATCTGTTGCACCTAATAAAGTCAAAATTGTCCACCGATTGTGATTCTAACAGGCCTTTAATGGTGATTTTGAATTGTTACTAATAATGTATGTACGCATGCTGTTGAGGAGTTTCTTTCACTGAATGTGTAGAATCATAAAACAACACTCTAGTTGAAGCATGATAATATCTTTGTCTTTACAGTGCAGTCTAAATCCATCATGAAAGCGCTTGTTCTCTTTTGCAGCTTGCAAGTTTGTACTAGACTTTGTTTTTTGGCACATATGTGTGAGAAAAAAGAATCATGGCGATGCTCTTTCAATGAGGATCAGTAACTGCCGTTTGGTGTACTACACAGAAGTATTGAGCATACCTCACGTTTGAACCAAGTTATAACGCTTGTCAATCTGATGATGATTATAACTACACTAATCCAATAGTTTAAGAATCATGATTAAACTTATACGAAACATCTATTTCAAACCTTCTGTTAATCCTACAATTAGTAGGTCACAGCACTTAAACATGAGAGTGTGTAGATTCATCAGGTGGTTCTGAAATGGCAAACAATTTGAGCTGAAGTGGAAAATTTGTGCTTATTCACCTCATCAATAATGGAGTAAATTGACTTAAGCTATCTCGCCATCAAATTCCACTAGTTCGTGAAATGTAATTCTCCTGTAATACTGTAATTCGATCGCTGACATTGCATGTTTCCTGGCTCTAAAATAAAATTGAAATTGCAACCAAGTTCGGTAAAGGTTAATAGATCGTCCAATACCCACTGAGTTGGTCCATTATACCATTTATAAAATTTACAGAGGAATACCACAAAGTAGACCTACGTTACAGATACAAGTGAATCGATAATTAGAAAGGTGAAATTATGATATTATACTCAAACTCGAAGACATTACTCGAAAGATCATCGGCCATCAAACATATTTTTTTTGTATTTTTTTTTTTTCCTCGTCGACCTGTATCCATTGCGTCTGCCACTCTTCGTCATCATTCCAATTCTGACTTGAAAAACCATTCATTGTAGTTTATGTCGGAGAGGTCTCAGGCAACAAGACAGAAGGTTGTGTATCAACTACCCTGTGTGATGGGTTGTGAAACTTCTTCTGAGTCTTCTTCTTGATGCCTTCTTTCAGACTGTTATGCATTCCATGAAGGATCATGTGAGAATTAGGACCAGAAAGCAAGGTGAGGCGCTGGGCACAATACCAGCAGCAGCAAGGGTTGCATAATTTCAGACATTAGGTGTCTTTCACTACAGGACAGTAATGAAAATTTCAGTCTACCTCAATTTTGAAGTTTGAACCAAGTCTCAACGCATTTCAATCTTATGGTTAACCCTTAATGCAGGTTGGGGTCGAAAGTGGCCTACGGTTTGAGTTGAAACGAGATTTCCGTTTTGTGCAAAGCGAATTAGGGTTGAACACCAACTAATGAAATGTCGGCACAGAGAGGGAGAAGACCTTGAGATTTTTCTCGAATTATTCGGAGTAGTGTGCAATTTTCTGGGTCCGGTTGAGTGCGCTGTTCCGTGTATTCCGTTGGTTTCTGTAGAGCTCCGTGCATTTGTGCGAGGTCCCGGGATTTGCGGGGCGAGAGCTACCGAGATTGTCCGTGATTTGCGGTGTGGCCGTTGGTGACCGGGGGCGCGGGTCGAGGTCGTTGAAGGACGTCCTTCGTGTGGCATCCGATTTTGCGTTTCCACTCCCCCGCTTTGTGTTTGGACTTCCCCTTCCATGACTCAGGGTTTGTGGGTGATGGTTGTTTTTTATATTCTTCATCTCCATCCGGACAGCGTGAGAGAGGTTTTGGTGTGCGGGGGCGGCGGTAAGGATTGTGACCACCACGACGCGGAGAGCTCGTACTCCACCACGACGCGGACAATATGGAGAGCTCGTACTCCACCACGAGCTTTCTGATGCGAGGGTTGATATGGAGAGCGGGGTGGAGTACGAGCTCCTTAGGCGGCGGGAGATTTGCGTCCTGTGGTCCAAGGATTGGTGTAGGAAGAGGGTGGGGAGCGTGGATTTTGCGGCGCGACATCGGAAGAAGGAGGAGTATAGATGGGACCATCCGGGAAAACGCAGAGTCCAGATCGTCTTGCAGTCGAGGAGGAATTGGCGAGGTGGTTCAGACGACAGGGAGTATCAGAAGAAGGGGCGCGTCGGGCGGTGGTGCTTCTGGACAGGCCTACGCTCATCGCGGAGCCGCGACCGAGCAAGTGGAATCGACGTGGTGTTTTCGGGGACTCAGAACGCTGTCGGTACCTTTGGTATCGACACGCTGCCCGAATCTTAGGCTGGTGCGATCGGAAGAAATTCCCGGAACTTGTGACTGACATTCTTCGGGTTCACATCTTCCCCAACAACATCGGAAATGATGAAGCGGTTGGCCAGGATGTCCAAGTCGGCATCTCAGGAGACCGGGGGCGGGGACAGCATCGGGACTGCTCCGAACAACGAATCACAGGTCAGTTACTCTGTACGCATTGGTCACATACGGTTTAGGGTTTTAGATGGGGTTTATGATGGTCTCTCGCGTGCTGTTGCAGGCTGGAGGTTACATGTACATCCGGCGACTGTAAGAATGGAATAGTCCATGGGTTTTAGGGTGATAGGAAGGGGGGGAACGTTTGCTGCGTGAAGCATGGACTTCGGGGGATTCAGTTCTTGCTTTGAAAATGTCTTTTCGTTGGAAATGTCCACGATTTCTTGTCAATATGTGTTGAATGCAAACGTGAGTCGTAGGGGGAACATCAACTGATCCATCGGAGGGTGGAACATCCAATTGAATTTGTGTGTCTTTCTATAATTGAAATCCATTGTCAAGCAATTGCAATTGAACATCACACACTACTGATGACCAGGGAAATGCTTGCAATTCAGTGACTATGTCTGCAGAGAGGAAGGTGGCATGGACGTCATTAGAGGGGAGAAGCGGTCATGATGGGCCTGATTCAACTAACACCCGACATGGTTTGTTTGAGGATTTCAGGTTGTAAGCCAGATAGCGGGTCTGGGGAGCGACGGAGCACAGAGGACCGTGGTCCAGACAGCAGCCGCAGGCAGGGGACCTCTGCCACGACCACGGAAGCCGCGACAGAGCAGGGCGAAGAAACAGGTACGTTCTGTTCTTCGATTTCATTGAATGTGGTTGCAGTTCTTGGATTCACTGTGGTAGATTGCTTGCACACGCATCGGGGGCAATGTGCAGGCAGGGGAATAAGGGATGACGGTGTATACGGGATTTGAGTAACATTACTAAATTGTTTCATTTGGATTTCAGGTTGTTAGCAAGAGTGCGGGTCTGGGGAGCGAGGAAGTCGAGACGCTGGTAGTCCAGACAGCACCGGACGGCGAAGGACCTCCACCAAGACCACGGAAGCCACGACAGAGCAGGGCGAAGAAACAGGTACGTTCTGCTCAAGGCATTGTGTTTGAATGTGGTTGACATTCTGAGAATCAGTGTTCGGAGGTGCGGGCCACGCGGCATTGGACCAGTGAACTTAGAGGGAGAAAGGGCTGACGGTGTCATATATGTGGTCATAACTCCCGGAATGGTTTCGTGTGAATTTCAGGAGGTCAGCCAGGGTGCGGGGCTGGGGAGCGAGGAAGCAGAGACGCTGGTAGTCCAGACAGCGCCGGCGGGCGGAGGCCCTCCACCACGCCCACGGAAGGCGCGACAGAGCAGGGCGAAGGGACAGGTACGTCTGCTCTGTAGTTGAAGGGCCTTCTGATCGTTCCGGTTAACTTTGGTGGGAAGAGAAAGACGTGCGGAAGGAAGGGGCACTGATTCAGTGTGGACAACGAGGGATTTCTCACTAGGACGGCAGTTGCCGTCTGTGCAGGGGGGAGCGCCAGCCAACACCACGGAGACGGAGCCCGGAAAGGAGAACGTAGACCCCTCCAAGGGACAGAGGCAACCAAGGAAGCCGAGAGCACGGAAGGTCAGTTCAGACAATTCATTTGTGCGATTCAGTAGGACTGTGGGCGGTCTATCCGTTTCGGTTGCTGTTCTGTATTTCAGTACTATTGCAATAGCGCACTATAGGTAGCTCTCGGACCCCGGAGTTGGTTCCTACTGTCTAGTTCAGAAGATCGCATTCTCTTGTATTTTTCAGTGGAAATCAGGAACGTTTCAAGCGTACTCACAGTGCGGATTTCATTTTCCATGTACCTCGTAGGTGCCTCTGCCGGTGGATGCCTCGGCCAGTGCGGGGGGGGGAGAGGAATGCGAGGTGGTCCTCAGTCAGCTGCCAAATTCCGCGGTCGGGGTCGGGTCCAAGAGGCCACGCAAACCGAGGCAACCACGGGAGAAGAAAGCGGTGGAGGAGGGGGCCACGCCCAAACCACCACGCAAGTCCAGATCGAAGAAGGGGCCGCTGACGGAGTTCGAGATTACGGGACTCGCGACGCAGCAGACACCCATGCCGGAGAGTCAAACGCCAAACGCCGTCGGACCTCCTCCGCCTGACTGGACTCCGGTTCATTTGCGTAAGTGACGACTGCCATCTAAAACACATGAATACATGTTACTGCACAGTGTGTTCAGATTGGTCCCAGGTGCCTTTACCTTCCTGGTGGAAGAGAGCGTAGTTCTGAAATCCCTGGCAGTAAGAGTTGGCAGCGCTAATGTGGTAGTCTCTGGGATTGCCTGTGCAGGTACAAAGAAAAGACAAGGGATGACAGCAAAGGAGTGGAAGGGGGCGATGGCGAAAAATAAGAAAATAAGAAAGCCCACTGGATGGGAACCTGAAGAGGTTGTGCCCAATGTCACCCAGGGCGTCGTCACGCGGGCGCTGGCAGTACAGGCTGCTGAGGAGAAACGCCAGCGCTTCAACGACGAGGCAACAGCAGAGGCTGCTGAGGAGGAACGCCAGCGCCTCAACGACGAGGCAATAGCAGAGGTACTAGCTCACTTTGCAGACACTATCGACGACAGTATAGGGGCGGTCGCACCGGAGAGTCTCCATACTGTGGGAAGTATGGAGACTTGCAGCATCAACTTGTGGGATTCAGTTTTCCGAGACAACGCCTGGAGGACATGTGCGCCCATTCAGAAGAACACAGGGTTCCGAGTCACCCATCCCGGCGGGGCGCGCGGCGTGGATGTAGTCCAGATTGAAAGTGTGCCAGAGCGGTACCGAGGAACTTATGCCGACTGGTGTACGAAGAGGACGGGATGGGCCGTGCTCGTGCCGAACCGGTTCCTAAGTGAGGCCTCTTTTCATACAGGGGACACACCGTCGTGGACCCAGGGCGACATCATCGGGGAGGGCGTGAACATGGCGACGGGGCAGAGGTTTGTTGTCTGCGACCTTGGTGGGAATAATTCGGAGTGCCATCTGCACGACGATAACGTCAGGATTGCGACGGGGCCAGACGTGCGTGCATGCGGGAGCGAGGGAGGGCATGGATACGGTTGGTGGAAGAGATCACACTGTTTCAGTCCAAGGACCCCCGTCGTCTTCCCGGACTATGTGGAGGAGTATCCGGGGAGCCCTGTCGGGCTGGCGGATGCACCCGCGATGATCACAGTAGGGACAGGGAGCGCAAGCAGCCAGGGGAGCGAGGACTTGCCCGGCCGGACTGAGCACGTGGCGGAAAACGTCAATGGAGGGACAGAGGAGCCGCCGCCGCCGCAACCAGCAGGGGACCCAATCGCAGATTACGACGCACCCTCCGACGTCGACGGCGTGGACGGAACACAAGACTCGACAGCGCGGACGACATTTCCTAAGGTATGTGTTGGCCTACCTGATTACATGCAATGTTGGACTAAGGACACTACCGCTGCTCGGGGGAAACGGAAATCCAAGAAAACAGCACCGCCTGAAGGAGGCGACAGTAGTGATCTAGACTGGCTCCCCGAGTTCAGTGATACAATCGAGAGCAGTGACTCCGACTTCGCGGTGGATGACGCGGACTTGGAGGGACTTCCGGCTGAGGGCCTAGAAGACTGGTGTATGACCCCAGGTTCCTTCAAACCTCACCACCTCGACGACGCCCAACTCGCGCACTACTACCGGAAGGCTTCTTGGAATGCAAGCAGTGTGGACTTCGTCGGCTCCAGGGACAATTTCAGTGGTCCGAGGCCCGGTCTCAAGTGCCCCGTCACCGAAGGTGTACCCCCCCCTTGGGCTGTTTTTGACCTCTACTGGTCTGACGTTACTTTCGACCGAATAGTCTTGGAGACAAATCGGTACGCTAGAGCACCGCTGCCTCCTCGGGAGAATCAGCCGCCAAAGACCAAGGGGGGACCTGCTTGGAAGGACGTCACCAGACGCGAGATAAAGGCTTGGTTGGGGATCTGCGTGCTCATGGGATGCAAGCGGCTCCCTAGTATTCGGCAGTATTGGATGCGGGGGCAGCCATTTCTGTACTGCGAGCTTATCTCTTCGGTCATGACCTTGCAGAGGTGGCAGGGTATACTGAGGTGCTTGCACCTAGTCGACAACACTACCGTCGTGAGGGATGCAGCTAATTCGAAGTTCGATAGGATCGTCAAGACTCGGTGGTTAGTAGACATGTTTAACCAGGTTTCGGAAGAGATCTATAATCTGGAGAGGGAGGTAACGGTGGATGAGTGCGTTATTCCCTATAAGGGGCGGTATTGCTACATACGGCAGTTCATGCCGAAGAAGCCAGTCAGATTCGGCATCAAGGTCTGGCTACTGGCATCATCAAAGAGCCGGTTTGTGTGGAAGATGGAGGTATACTTTGGGGAGGGCACAGGGGCGGGTCCCAATGGCCTTGCGTATCACGTCGTGGAGCGTCTGATGAAGGGGCTGGAGCATCGGGGCCACTGTCTCGTAATAGACAATTTCTTTGGGAGTGTTAACTTGTTTCATGAGTTGATGTGCCAGGGTATATGGGCAACCGGCACTGTGAAACGGATCAGCAGGAACCTTCCCGGTGGGCTTTTCCGTAAAGCGGATCCGAGGGAGCGGGGATCAATGCTCATACGCACTCATGTTCACCGACAGATGGGCGTCGTGAGCTGGGCTGACAAGAAACTCGTAACCCTGTTGAGTACCGCTGCCGCCCCGTGGGAGCCAAACACACAAGTGCTTCGCAGGATTCCTGGCTTGCGTGGACAACTCATAGTTCCATCTTCTCCAATGCACCGCCAGTACGTGGAGTACATGCGTGGAGTCGACGTTGCGGACCAGCTCAGGGGAAATTATTCCTCACAGCTGAGGTGCCACAAGTGGTGGTTGAAGATCTTCCACTTGGTGGTTGATCAAACTATGGTGAATGCGTATGTGACTTGGGTTAAGTCCATGCAGGATCTGGGGATGCCTGTGACTACTCACCTGGCATTCAAAATTGCGGTAGGGAAGTATCTTATCGAAGGGGCACTACAAGAGCGGCACAGGAGAGAGCGCCCTCAGAGCACCGCACCGAGAAGCCCTCCGCGTATCCATACGCTTTTCCGGTCGAAGTTGAAGAGGGCGTGCGTGATATGTGGTCGCCGGATGAAGTGGTACTGTCTGGCGTGCAGGAGCACCTGGATGTGTCCGCAGGATTGCTATCAAGCGCACCATGAGAAACTTTAGCCCCATTCCTGATCACTGTCGCTGATATGCGGGTAGGGGGTGCTGTTCTTGCAGGGCGGATTGGCAAACGTCGCGTGGGGGGCAGCGAGGTGGGACTTGACCATGGGCGTCGACCTTCCGGCCCTCGAAGGAAGTGCAGCAGCTGCTCGACCTCGGCGCAGCAGGTCTCTGTGAATGTGGATTTCCCGACCATCACGAACTCAGAGGCAGAGGGAGGCACTGACCCCGCGGTCTCGGGTCGTCCCCGTTTTTCTTTTTCTTTTTCACGGATGGGACTTACAGCCCACTCCTCCGGAGCCGTTTCGGTATCTGCGGACTTTAATTCGATGGTAGGAATAGAGTAGTGTACCTAGAATGCGTTGAAGGGGAGACAGTGGCGGACCTCGGTCTTTGTTTGTAAATGCATGACAGAACTGTGCACCATGCATCTAGTATTTCAGACTTATGTTTTGTGAATGATTAAAGATCTTATGTATTATCACTGTCTGGGTTCTATGCGGCACCTTACCACCTTTCGCATGTTGCGATCTTTACATGTGTGTTCGTCACTGTTTGTCACTGTTTGTCACTGTTTGTCACGTATAAGGGGCTCTTGATGTGAGATGGGAGCCTCTGGGCTTGGAAACAGAGCTTTTGCAGGTCGGATTCGCGTTCCCTAAGCCTCACAGGAGTCTTGAGTCTACTGCGGTGCTGTAACATGGACAGAACAGAGTAGGTAAGTAATCTATGGGTTAGTCGTCACCCTTATCATTTGTCCAATGCTTGTAGCAATAGGATTCCATCCTTGAAGTCGGGAAATTTGTACTCATTGTCTGATTTGATCTGCAGGTGCTGGATACCTTGCGGTCCGGTAAGATTTGCATCTGGAGTAAACCTTGGACACCAAGCATGATGAGCCTGGATTCCCGTATCAGGGTAAGTCATTGCAAACCCCCTTGCAACGCATGCACTTCTTTGTAATGTACTGCCTGCTTGCCTTAAGTGGAGGGTGCCGTGCATACCTTCATGTTCTACCTTTGTGGATCTACGACCTTTGTGGATCTACCTCTGCCGACATCCCAAGCTTTCAGAAGACTTTGCGGAAGACACATCTGAAGGGATTCAAGTCCAGCCGACTTGTACAGAGCCATCCCCTGTTCTCCATGTTGGCCGCATCCATCATGTGCTGCCGTTTTGAATATGGTTTGTGGTGACTTACTCAGCTCCACTGATTGTTCTTTTCTTGTGCTTCCAGGATGTCCCTACGAACTACTGGAGGCAGTACGGGAAAGATGGATTCGAAGACAGAAGGTACACACTTACTGGGCCACTGTCGGCGTCCACAGTGAATACCCTTTGTCAAGTTGGTGAGAAGCAGACCTTCTGCTTTCTCACGGAAGGGTGGGCCGAATTCTGCACTTCCAACGGCTTCAAGGTAGGTGACACGCTCTTCTTCGAGAGGGTGCGCATCACCGGATTCCGGGTCACGAAAGTGTGAAGCGTCCAGACATGCCTCGTGTACGGAGAAGTTCGGCGATATGGCGATATGGCGAAGTAGTTTCACTGCGTCGACGTAGGACCTGACTCTCTTAGTTACGCTTCTTTTCCCCAGACTTTGCGAGGACAATTTTAGAAGTTATTGTACATAGCTGTATATGGGATTTCGTGTTGCTGGTGAACTTTGTAGGTATGGTGCTCCAGCAGTGATGACATTAGTGATTTGGACACTTGACATTCGCCCCATTTGGCTCGCCATTTTTGCTACTGTCTGTGAGATGGGCTCCGAGGAGCTCTCTTGCTTCGGCTCGGCTCTAGCAGGACAAATTCCGCGGTGGAACATCTCACCGAATACCGCTTTGCTCCAGCACATGATTCTGTGGACTTCTCTTTTGTCCAAGACGCTCTATTGAGCTCAGTGAATGCATGCATGTCTGTGCGTCCTGTACTGTTCATTTCTATTGTGTTCAGTGGGCACTCTACTCAGAATTCTTGATTGTAAAATCTCTGTCTGTTACTCTATGAATCATTAGTCGATGTACTTCAGTAACTAGGTCGCAGCACACACCACTCCGGGACATGTTTTCTGGTGGACACCACTTAGAAGTGCCCAATCACAATTACGATTCGTAGAAAATAACTCCACGTAATGAGTCTACATTTATAATGTGGTGGCGGAGCCGTCTCGAACAATGCCGTACGAACCCCTAAAACAGAAACCGTACTACTGTGCATTGAGCGCCGTCACTCATTACAACGTAGATGTAACCCTAAAAATCCTGAACTCCCACCCGAGAATGTCACCCATGCCGAAGAGAGCACCGAATGCGGGTGTCGTCGTCGAGAAATCTCACGTGAAGACACTGATCCAAGAGCAGTTACTGTGTTCCGTGGCCCGGGACTTCTGTACCCCCAGCCTCACTAGGCTCTGATTCGCCAGGGGTCGCTGCGTGCGGCATTTGTAACTGCCGTGATTTGCGGCAGCGGGCTGAACCGGTTACCGAAACCACCGGGGAACCACCTACGTCGCGTCACATCGCCACGAAGGGGGCGTCCTTCATCTACTCGTTGAGCCTATCGCGGACTACGTATTCACTGTTCACCGCAATGCCAACCCCTCTCGCGCTTACAAAATCACAAGAATTCCACACTAAACCTACGACACATCTGGATATGCTCTCGACCTTCTCAACTGTCACGCGCAGAGGTAGAAAAAAAAATCAGCCCAAGCGGATCACTCGAGCGCAAGCAATTCGCTTCGGTATGCTGCGGACTGGGCAAAATACGCTCTGGGTACTTCGCCTACAGCACCACCCCAACCTGCATTAAGGGTTAAATCTACACTTAACATGTATTAACTTCACCGGTTAATCCCTGAATTATGACATTGAAACTTAAACCAAACCAATGTCAACATTTCATTCCCGGTTTGATTATCAATTTGTAATGATGTCACAACACGTAAATGTCAGAATGTATCTCTCTGACTTTCTGATGAAATGACACATGTCCTGAGATTAAGTTGACAACAAATATGAGAAGAACTCAGCTGAAAGAGCACCAAGATCTGGGTTGTCAATCTCAAGTTCAAACGACTCACACTCAATAGTGGGAGTCACACAAGGGTGCATTCTCTGAGAAGTGCATCCTCAGAGAATGCATCTCCTTAATACCTGGAGCGAATGGGATTGATTCCTTGATGAATCTCGTGTGACACCCCCGCATGCATTCCCTGACAATGAAGATATGGAATCTTCAAATTTAACTTGGAGTAAAACAAACCTCCCGGAATGCACTATTCCAGGCCCTAGAAGGGCTGGAATGGGGAAGGCCCATTCTCGGAGGATGGGCAAATTCCCTACAAAAGGGAATGGCCGCCACGTGAGCATTCCGCTTCCGTAGAGAAGCCCATTCTCCGAGAGTGGGCCTTGTGTAACTCCCACTAATATTGACGTTTAAGATGCCGGACTAAATTATGTAGAGCCATGATTCTAACATTCTATGGCGGTAACATAACATATCACATGTCTGTGTTGTACGTTGTACATGTGATGCTACACATCCTCCATTCTCATGTTCTAGTAATGTGCAGCTAGTTAAGTTCTGTAATCAGGGATCATGGTTATTATGGGAGAGAAATTCTGTGTGCCATCTCTAGACTGAAGTCTGGTAAATCCTCGAGAAACATAGCGAGAACAATTCTTTTTTGTATTTTCAGTGTGCCGTGTGCTTGCTTATTGTAGCATCTTGCATTAATTTAATTTAAAGTCTGAGTGTGAGACAGAATGGGAGGCACTGGCCGGTACATACAATTTTGAAAGAATGAACTTGTAATGTTTCAACCTTCAGTGCTCTCTTTGTTAGAAACATAGTCATGGTCCGTAGAGAAGACCTTGGTGGTTTTACTTGATAATATATGTCAAATTTGCATACATTGTTGCTTTACTTTGATTGTGGCTTCTTTTTGAACTTATACTAAAATTTTGAGCCACAACTTACTTGTTATTACGTGGTTTTAGAGATCATACCTTTTGTATACTTGTCTCTTTGAATTAGACTCATTATAGGTTAAATTTTTATTTTTATTATCTTGATTTTCAATTCATTTCTCCACTATAGTTTATAAGAAATCTCTAAAATGATTAATAAGTATGCCAGTCTTATTTGAAAAATTCTAGCACACATTTCCCTATATTTTACTACATTAATATAACAATTAAATGAAGTACAACTACTTGTTCCTTGTGACTTTGTGAGTAGTTTAGGTGAGATCCACCGCTCCCATCCTGTGACTCTGTGCTTTCAAGATAACATCCTAACCCTAACATAGAAACTATTTGGGCACAAACTCAACGTCTTAAATGTCAAAGGACAATTAACTTCTACAGTACAATGTTCACTTATTATTTTATCACCTTTCTTTTCATGGCAGGAGTCACACACTTGAAAAGAAACATGTGTTGTGAAGTCATTGAAGTGAACAAAGACAAGCTACTCTTTATTCTACTGGTGTGAATGTCATACAGACAATGTGATACAGTATCCTGAATCCCCTTCATGAGGCTTGGCAGAGTGTACACAAGTGATTTGAGTTAGTGTGTTGTTGTCACCATTATTGTTTGGTAAATAGTAACCATCTAGAATCACTGCATTGGTAGGCTTCATTGTCTCAGACCTTCATAAGCATTACAGTGATCTTTAACGGTAACTACTAACAAGGCTGAGCAGCATGAACACATTTTACACAGTTGAATCTTTGTCTTCAACAGTCATTTATGTACATAAATCACATTTCAAAAGTTTGAAATACAATCAAACACAAGCTTCTCAAACAGGTTTCCAAGCTTTGAACCCTACTTAACTCCCACAACAAAGTTGTTAGTACTTCATTTCTCTTGTGTTCGTCATGTAAGGGGTGATCAAGCCGCTTTACACACATACAAGGAGAAGGAAGGACTTGACTAAGCTTCAATTTCATCAAACCACTCCAGCCTCACTTTATAACTTTGTTGGTTCTAATGGTTTTATGATCATTGTGTGAGAGAGTTCAGCCAAATTGTGCCAGCCAATCTTGCTGCTACATTCCCTACTTTAAGGTGAATAAACATGTTCATACAATTTTGTTTGCACAACTCATACCACAGACTTGTTAGGCATCATACATTTGGGCTCGTCCGAGAATTCTGTTTGCATGCTTACGCCGTGTCCAGCTCCGATTCATGGAAGGGCTGCCATGGGTAGCTGCTCTGGTGGTTGGAAACTGTGGCAGCTTTTCAAGGAACATGTAGGTTTATAAAACCGTTGCGACCAATTTGGACAGAACCGTGTGATTTTTGAGGCGAGTCGTCGGGTTTTGTGAAGAGGAGGTATGGCGGAGGGCATTGCATTGCTTTCTGCGTACGGTGACGCGGACTCGGATATCGATGACCTCGATGATAGTCCAGTGAAGGCGCTCGCGGATGCGGGCGGAAGTATTGTGGACTACGCGCACGACGATGGGCAAGGAGATGAGCAGAGGGGAGATGAAGCTCTAGTAGGTAATGGTTTGGTGGAGGTTTCTGGCTCGCCGGGTGTGCAACGGGATGACATTGCACATAGGGATGCTGGAGAGGGGTTGGAAAGAGATGGTGAGGTACAAGAGATAGCATCCACACCGTGTACAGAGGCTCTGGAGGCTAGATTTGCGAAGTTTTTGAAATTTAAGGAACAAGGGAGAAATTTTAATGAAGATTTGCGGCACTCGAAGGGTTACCGAAATCCAGACTTCTTGCAGCTTGCTGTTATGCATCAGAACATCGATGAGATTGACAGCTGTTCTGATCCCGAAACTTTTGACCCAAATGGATTCGACAAGAGCGACTATGCAGATGCGCTGGGTGTAGCTCCTAGTTCACTGAATTTTTGATTGGTTTTCCTGTCTTCATTTGTATAGCATCTTTGCGTTTGTGAGAGATATGTAGTTTCTCACACGTGTGAAAAGTTTTGGGTCTTGGCCTCTTGTGATCCTCCAAAGTGAACCACTCCTTGCATTCCAAACACCTGTACCGATGTTGATCACCTTTTCCGTTGTTGAGATACTTAAACTTCACATTGTTGGAATGGCAATGTATAGGGACACCTCCCCCTCCATCTTTGCAACTTGCACAGAGTTTACATTGCTTCAAAAATATGGAAACAGAGTTTGGAAAGAGTGCACTTGTACACTAGAGGGACAAATCAGGTACAGACCGAGAGATGAGGAAATGGACTCTCAATATGGTTAAGAATCGATTCAGCTCTGCTAAGACGATATACTCCCTCGGCCCTCCTCAAGTCTTCATCTTCAGGCATACATGTGACCACTTGGATGACTAAGATCCCCAGCCTAAACATGGCTCATTTGATACACCTCATCAACATGAAATTTGCACTATGTATGTCAAATAAACCTCAAGATACAACACAAGATCAATCACACATCAGGACAGATAAATTACTTCATCATTATTCAAGTTACCACGAACCAGACATATGTACGCCTAATGCCAATTTTTTAACAACACAGATCTCATTTGATATAAGCTACTCTCAAACTTTCAAACTTCAGCAGGAACGTCTAAGCAAACATTACATTCTTGAACACAAATGCTTTGAACCATATCAGTTCAAAAGATAGTCCACTTCAACCGGAAGCTTGACCTGTTCAGCATTGAAGTTCAAAGCCTTCGCTTTCACTTCCAGAAATGATCCTCCAAAAAACAAGGATACTTCGATCAATCGACCTTTGTCCAATTTCATGTCCCCGGACACATCCATCAAAAACTTCCCCTCCGTCTGCATCGACTTATCTGTTGTATGACGAGGTGGAATTCTCTCGTCACAGCTGAAAAGGTCAAACAGCACTTCAGTCAATCCCTTCTTGCCTGGGCTACATTTCACGCTCATGGGCTTATCGATCAAAACCTCATCACCCTTCTTCACCAAGACCTCAAACCGGTGCCGGCAACGCATCAGTCCATCGACTACTTTCATCGAACTATCTGGATCAAGCCCTCTCTCAAACGGTCTTTGAATCCTAAAACCATAGGTTCGCTTACAAATCCTTGATACCACAGCATTCGGATTGAGTGCCAATGCAACAGCACCCTGGCAGATGGCACTTCCGGGGTTCGGGGGACAAATTATGTTCTGTGCCATTGCCCCACATGATTGTTTGATTTTGCGCAGCAGATAAGGCGACTCTGTGAAGCCTCCTACCAACACCAGAACCTTAACCTTGCCTCCAGCTTCAACCAGCTGACGTTGGATCAGGTCTAGATTCTCTTGCACAACAGGGTCGAAGATGGACTGCATTTCTTTGTAGCTCATCTCGAACTCGCCATAGTCCTCGCTTCCAGGATTAGTGATCCCCATCTCCCGGTCGGACTTCTCCCACTCCATCGCCAGCTTGCTAGGCACGTTGATGGTTGTGGTGCTTTGACCGCAATCGAAGTAGGACTTGGTACACTCCCATTCCTTGATCAATTGCCCATACACGCTGCGGTGCTTCAGAAGACACTCGTGGAAACAGTGGCCAACCCTGCCTTCCAGAAACTCTATGAACCGAGAATCAACGTAAGTGCCTCCGCATAACCCTCCGGAGCTCATCGTCACCTCCTTCACTCGGTATCCACCCTCGCCCACACTCACAACCTCCTGCGCAACGATGTCCGAAGTTCCACCGCCGATGTCGGCGACCACAAGCTTGTCCCCAGCTTGCAAGGTGAGCTCACCCATGACTCTCTGGCAATGGAAGGATGCCGCTTCTGGCTCCAGGACAATGATCACCGGATGGGGGCTCACCAAGCCCGCGGATACCATGCAAGCCCTCATGGTGGCCTTGGCAGAATTATCCCAAATCGATGGGACTGTGATGCACCACTGGATCAGTTCGTTGCTGAAATGACCTCCATACTTGTGCTGCAGATGCTTGAGGATCAAGTCTCCAAGCTCCCGGAGGTAATCTGTGATGACTTGCTCAATTGTCAGGCCTGGTGGAAGTGGCGACGCAGACAGTTCTTCGGTGTTTCTGCTTGCCAGATGTAGCTTGAACCTTGAGAGGAATACTCCTAGACTGGGTGATTGTGTTGGAGGAGCATCACTCTTACCAGGTTGAATGGAACTTGGAGGATTCCAAGTTCCGGGTTGGGTGCAAGCCTCATTGCTGGCGGAATTGTTCCAAGAGTTGAATACCTTGGAGAAGAAATTCTCAACGCCACGGCCGCTGCTAGGACTGGTAGGTATATTTTCAGAAGGAGCGCTGTTTGTAGGGCTTTGAGACTTGAGGTACTTATGCAGTGCTTGGATGTCACGTTCGTACTCTGTACGAGCAGGATAACCCCAAGAGTGCAGCTGCCACCCGCCCTTCGCCGTAGCTTTGTAGTAGCTCGCCGTCAGTGTTTTGCAGTATGGCTTCTCTCCACCTGCCTTGGGATAGTCGTAGTAGGTGTAGATCTTGTCTGGGTCGGAAACATGTGCAAACGCAAACCCAGAGAATGTTGTTCCGAAGTCAAGCCCCACTATCACCCTAGGTTTTGCAGCAAAAGGCTTGCTACTGTGGCCTTCCATGATCTGTCAGGTGGAAAACAACGAAGAAGAAGAGGAACAATACCAAGTTAGGAAATACGAGCTGCCGCACTTGAATCAAGATTTTGTTCCTGGTGAATTGACACCAATACTCCAAAGGAATCTTGGCAACAATGATCTAGAAGTACTGCTCGCTCACCTCTACTGTGCCGGGCAGTCAATGTTGCGACTTTATCTGAACACACAAGAACACACGACAAGAGGAAGATACATTATTAGTGAGACGATGATGACCATAGCCGTGGCACCATACCGCCAGTCCATCTCTTCAATATTAGTATCACAGTGGAAACACCAGATTGCTCATCAGTGGTGTACACATCTTACACCAGACCCGTCGTGGGAAGCAGAATTACAGCACTAAGAGAGGTGAGATTAGAGTTCGCAGATCACAAATGGTTGAAGATCTTAATAAATCATGTTTCTAGCATCCTAGGCAGTAAGCTTGCTTATACAACATACCTCAGACCAGGCCAATTTGTAAATATGAACTACAATTACAATCAAGCGAAGCTTGTAGATTGGATACTGCTCAAAGTCTGACAGATTGTGTCTTAACAGGAACTTACTCGAATTCAAGTACCACCAAATTTCAGCGTGGGTGTCACCTGAATCAAATTTTTGAATTCAAAACTAATTGCACATCAAAAATCTCTTTAGTGCAATAAAAAATTTGCACTAAAGACAGAGCTGTAAAATTTCTGGGCCTCACATCCTGTCAAGACATCATGGCGACATCCTCTCAACAGCATCGCAAGTCTACCTGGCATAACACAAGTCTCCACCGGTAAAACTCAAGCGTGCACTGATAAAAGGCCAACTGAGTACTCACCAAGGCATGAATTTGAGCGGACGAACTTATTGTTCTTCCCTCAACTTGGCCCAGCTTCAGGAGTCTAACTGCATGCGCTGTATCATCAACCCACTCCTCCACAGTGGGCTCTGGAGCTCTGCAACTTAACTAATCTCTACCACTCAAGCAAAAGTTGTCTGCAGAGAAGTATACAGTGACCAGTCGGCACCTACAGTCGGCAAGGTAAACCCGACTTGAATAGTTTGTGCAATAATACAAAGATCATGACTCAGCATTCGGTTTATACAGTGGAAAACAGTAGAGAAAATGTTACTTGCTTGGCCCATTTGTTAAAGTAGTCGACAGCTTATATTTGGTTGTGTTATTTGGTCATGGGGGAGGGAAAAAAAAAAAATTAAAAAAAAAAAAAATTAAAAATAAATAAATAAATAAAAACTCAGCATTGTTGATAGGCTGTTATGATAGAAAGTGGAGCCAGAAAGGCTCCACTGAGGGTGGTTTCATTTGTTTCTAGAAAAATGAACCAAATAAAACCTTGGAAATTGGAAATCTCATCTAAACTACTCTCAATCTCTTTGAAATTCAGAATGAGACTGAAGTTAGATCTGAAAATTTCTATCTTGTAACCCTAACATTTTAAGTTAATCCTAATACTAAACTCAATTGGCAAAAGTATGCACTACATTATAAGGACAAGTACAGAGGCACAGCAACTGCAGTAGAAAGTACAATGAAATTGTTTCAGAAGTGATTCGAGTGGTTTGAGTTGTTCTAAATCTAGCCAAACCCAGCAAGTCAAATACAATATAGCACCTACATACACTCGGCATCAAAGGACTGATCTAGTCGGGAATTGAATAATCTTTTTTTTTTTCCTTTCATGGACTTCTATAGCAGATTTCAATGCTGCATCTCGACGATCTGCCTAGCTGTCTGCAAACTTCCCTCTACAACCTTCGACATAGTATCCTTCCAAATACAGGTGGGTTTAGAGATGACGATAAGAAATCAATGTAGTGAAAGAAGCCAGATTGCAAAAATATTCACGCTCGTTTGATGAGGAGAAAAGGCCCACAATATCGAAATATAAAGAGGACTCGATGATGCAAAGGGATAGTCGTGATGTGCATCATGGAGCTTGGTGGGCTCTCAACACATGGAACAATTTCCAACGTCCATCGCCCAGAAATTATTGATCCAAACTACCTCACAGCCTTACCCAATAAGTTTGTACACGTTAATTAAAGTACAGAAGGGATCAGGCTCTCCACGAATCTATGATACCAAATTGAGGTCGCTACACCAGAATCTAACTACCTGAAAAAGTTGAAAAAAACTGAAACTCACTCACTTGTTGCCACAAAAAATGAGATCCTCACTCAAACATAATAACAGGCTCCGATGCAGACACAAAGAAAAATGCAGTCACGGTTGAGATTACCGCTCGTCATGCGTGGCAATAGATTATTCGGGTTGGTATGGCCAACACTGCAACCACAGGCTCGTTCTGGAAATCTTCTTTTAATCGGGTTAAGAACGCGTTTGATCAAATGCGACGAGCTTAATCCAGGTTGTGCATCACTGATCACTCTGGGCAACCTACTGTCCACCCTTCCCGTATGATACACTTAAAATCGAATCACAATTTCGGTCCTCCAACTGAAAGAACTCCAGAGCCTATGGAGTATAAAAGCAAAGCAAAGCAAACATCAAACGAATCTCAAAACGAATTCCAGTGCCAATATACAGACCTTAAGTCAATATGCAGAATTATTCCCAACTTACCATTTTTTAAAACCATAGAATACACATACAAATAAAGTACAGAGCCCTAACTCAATAGAATAAAACCAAGATACGAACGACACAACTGAGTGAGGGTGTCCAAAAACGTCCCTGGAAAATATCCAAAGATTTCATTCACAACCAATGCCAATGACCTTAACATGTACAATTCCTAGAGGGATTGAACAAACCCATCAAAGACCATGCTCATGCATGGCGCGCACACGAGTTGGCAACCCATACAGCCGGATGAAACCAGCAGCGTCGGCTTGGTCGTAGATCCCGCTCCCCTCCTCGAATGACGAGATGTCCTGCCTGTATAGACTGTTCGGGCTGCTCCTGCTCGCCACGTTCACCGACCCCTTGTACAGCTTCAACGTCACCTCGCCCGTCGTCGTCTCCGTCATCTTCTCCATGAACGCATCCATCGACTCGCGCAGAGGGTCGAACCACCGCCCCGCGTACACAAGCTCCGCGTACTTCAGCGCCAGCATGTCCTTCATCTGCATGCTCTCCCTGTCCAGCGTCAGAGCCTCCAGCTCGCGGCACGCCGATGCCAGGATCGTTCCCCCGGGAGTCTCGTACACGCCCCGAGACTTCATCCCCACCAGACGGTTCTCCACCATGTCGATGCGCCCGATGCCGTGCTTGCCCCCAATCTCGTTCAGCTCCTCCAGAAGCGTCGCGGGCGAGAGTTTCTTGCCGTTGAATCCCACCGGCAGACCCTTCTCAATCTGAATCGTGAGGTATCTGTTGATTTACACAAAAATCGTCAGACTCCAGCAACGAATACATAAACAAGCTTCAACGCCGACTATGATTCGCAACATGTCAGTAGTCCGACATCTGCAGGAGTACACTCGACCGAATATTAATGCTGAAAGTTCAGTAAAGAAATCCGTTGTTGAGCACTTACTCGGGGGTGTTTGGAGCATCCTCAGGATCCACACTCATCATGAACATGTCCTTCGCCGGTTCATTCGCCGGGTCCTCCAGAATATCACCCTGAAAGATGTATGTTCAACAGTGATCACTCCGGTGACCGCAAAAACATTCACCAGCGATTACAGTTGCCTTCCTTCCCAACAGATTACACACAGCAAAGGGAAATACGGTAGCCTCACCAAGACATGTTACGAACTATCAAACTTTACTCCATGATCATGATAACAAGCTCGCTAATGAACTACCTCGTGGCTGATGTGCCACAGATTGCGATCCCGGCTGTAAATCGACGCCTTCGTCGCTACCACTGGGACGTTGTGCTTCTTCGCGTACTCGATTGCATCTTCCCGTCCTTTGATGTCCCATTCCCTCCATGGCGCCACAACCGCCAGCTTCGGATTCAGTGCGAAGAACGTCAGCTCGAATCTCACCTGTTCCACCGTTGTATACCCAACCAAAATGTCAGAGGGAACTTCAGTCATCCATGTCATACTCTTTATGTTGCTCAACCTTCAGAGAATATATAAATCATCACCAAGAAAAACTCAATAAAAGCCGGTATGAGGACTGGCCTGGTCGTTGCCCTTCCCCGTGCACCCGTGCGACACCGCATCAGCACCACATGCCTTCGCAACATCTACCATCGCCTGCCAGGGTACAGTATGCGCAAAACCACCACACAGGCCGTTAGCACGAGTCAAACCGCAACTTAGGCTACAGCAAGCTCAATCACACCCAACATGAACCAACGACTATGTAAACACGTCCCAAACGACGATCTGCAGAGCATATTAACCTTGGCGATAATGGGCCGAGCCATGGACGTGCCCAGCAAGTACTTCCGCTCATACACAGCGCCTGCTCTCAGACAAGGGAAGATGTAATCCCGCACAAACTCCTCCCTCAGGTCCGCAATGACCAGCTCACTGGCTCCACTTGCTTTCGCCTTGGCTTCCAGACCCTCGGTCTCCCCAACACCCTGCGCAGTTTAGCATTTGTTAGCACATTGGCATGCAAAATGCGCAATCAAGCAACCGATACGCCCAAATTGCCCGTACAGAACCGCTCTACCATAATCATCGCTCTCTGAACTTTTTGTTCTTCTGCTCACACGCAGATCGCATCATAGCGTTTGAACATGTCATTGAGAAGGGCAAAGAGCACATTACCTGCCCCACGTCGGCAGTAAAGCACACAACCTCGCAGCCATAGTTCTCTCTGCAAAGCAACAAGGGCACACCGAGTTGTCGAGAAGCACTTATATCTACAGCACATGTATGTAAACGAATTGTTTGATGTAGTGATTGTGAAGGCACCAACAAATTCCTGATTATACCATACTACAGTGTTTTAGGGGCGTTTATTTGTATTGGGCACCTGAAACCTCACCTCAGCCATGGCACAATAACAGACGTATCTAAGCCACCGCTATATGCCAGCACAACTTTGTTCAATTTCCCACGAGTCCCGCCTTCAGTTTGAGTGGTAGCTCCAGCAGGCGTCGACGGGGTTGCCATCTTCCGAAGCTTCAACAGCTTCCCAGGTTGAACTCGGGCGTCACAGCAATGATGCTTGATATGTGACTCTCAATTGAAGATTAGATTATTGATCTGAGATATTTATGAACTTACTGTCAGCAGTGCCAAGTTTGCATTCGTCTAACTCTAAAAACAGAGGAACGTGCTTCAGAATGTTGGGTTCTTTACCACCCTGCAGTTTAGAGTGAGAATTCGGTATGCATCTAGATGCCCAATGGGCGAGCTTAATGAGCAAGAATTAGTGTTCCGCAATCACGTGTTACAGATTCCTAGTTTTCAGTAAATTCATCAACCTAACATCGCAATGAACATCTTCAAAAAACCTTACACCAGGGAAAAAGTATTAGATTCATCCTGACTTTCAGGGTTAATTCTAGGAATAATCTGACCAGTATGATAGTAGAGAAATGGGGCTAAAGTTGAAAGAATGAAATCGAAAGTGAACATGAGATTCAATTTAGGACCATCTTGGCTGCAGACACACACAAACCTCTCCGGAAACTGTAGATAGACCCAGTACGTTCACAACAAGCTAGACAACATACCTTAGTTCGGTTTCCTGAATGGCGTGATCATAAGCTTCAACAGCTGAAACAAGTATGTTGAGAGACGCATCCGGCAGCTGCGCCTCCTTCCCAGAGAAATTGAACCCTAAAAACCCCCGCTCCACATAAATGCCACGAACACGACCACTTCCACTGCCAGATTAGTGGTGTTCGTGGTCGACTCACTGGATCGCAAACACTTTGGCCGATATGGGTGCAGGAATCTCCTTTCTACTGTACCAGAACGACCCCTTCTGCAAATGTGTCTGAAGCGGACACCCGAATCTGGCACGAGGGGCATGCCTCCAGCAGCTTGGGTAAATTCGATTTAAGGAAGTTTCAAGTGACCATTCATCCGAGCTGGGTTGTTCGTTCAGTAACTTGTAAGAGTTAACTATTCAGTGCAAAGTGATTACAGATTATGTCATTGCTTCAGTTGTATGAAGCAAGAGCATGAAAATAGGATTCTAGGACACGAAATCAAACAAAACGAATCCATGTACAAGTTACTGTAGCTTCAGTCAGACATACTTCAAAAATATCAAGCATGTCCCCCAACCCCAAAACCTTCTTAGTGTATCCGAAGATCGGATTAGGGCTCACATCTATACTTCTGAATCTCAACGAAAGTTTCACCACTATCTGTACAAGAAAATTTCATTCTAGCACAACTATCCCGCCGAGACCATACTAAGGTATACACACCCATGAGGGATCACTTACCCATGAGGGATCACTTACCCATGAGGGATCAGTAGGCTTCCCCATTCCAGAGCAATGGGAAACTAGTAAAGGATAATTGATGAACAGTAGATTTAGGGTATTTCCTCCAATAGAATGCCTCTGTGAGTGTGACGGAATCTGTTTGTTCACTGATCTGAGTATGGTCGGTCATTGGTACACCTATATGTCAATCATGGGTAACACTAACTTTTGGACAAAAAAATTTGTAGTAATTTGAATTTTACTGAGTTAATTTTGAAAAAATGCTCATTCTTCATGAACCTTATGATACTACGTGCAAAAAATAACTCCTTATTGAAAATCCAAGATTTACTATGCTGAAATGCTTAAGTGATCGGTCATAGGTGTGTATACCTTACTTGTGACTTGCTGCAGCAGAATAAGTGACTTCTGCGTCACCAGATCCTGGTAATCTGAAGAATTGTCTCTAAATCACCCTACATGGGTAAAATTCAAGGGTTTTGCCATCGCCTGCTTGCATTGTTGCTTTGAACCGGCACCATTTCTCCAGTTAAATCGTGACATCCCATCGCCGATTTGTCTCCACCTTATGCTGTCGACCATAAAGCGCTTCTCACTTGGGCACTTCAGAAGTAGAATTTGAAGGGCATTCGATACTTGCACTAAGTGATTTGTGGGAATGGATTCCGGACAAAATGATGGCCGAGTTCGGAAGCCCAGTTTCTTAAATGAGTATCTGAGGCAGACATTTTGCAAGCGACGTCTGTCTGTGTCTTAGTGGCGAATCCGGGCTACTAAATCTTAGCTTCTAGTACCATCAAGGGACACAGAAAATGTCTATTGTGTGCACAGCTAAAATGCCGACCAGAATTTCCCAATTTTTCATGAATGAAAAACTCCATTTTTTCATAGTGGAACCGTGACCCATTCATGTGTCCCAGGGTTCTAATTTCAACTATTGAAAAATCAGGGTTTTCCATTATTGAAATCTCCATGGAAAATGAAAAGCTTTCCACTATATAAATGTGCGACTTTCATTAGGAAGGTCATTTGTCTCCACCCATGAAACTGTGTACATTTCTAGTGTGAAAATCACAGAGTTTTGGACAATGAAAAAGAGTAAGATTCAAATGAGCAAAATTGCCACATTTTGCATGATGGGGATAATTTGATAGATTTGAGAATCATTTACAATTGTAACCCATATCGGTAACTCTATCCCTCACGAATGCTACAATGCCTACTTATATCCACACGACCATGTCTAAAATTGAAGGTGTAATGCTGATTGATTTGAGGCTTGATGCTGGGAACATGTCTTGCTTGCAGATAACCACCACCTTACTCTTCTATGAAAATTGTTCATATGTTGACTTTGAATCTTTTTCTAAAATGGGCTTTAGAATAATTTTTTATAAATAAATTTAACATCTAAATTTATATCAATAATTGTATTTATGTCTATAAATATAAATTTAACAATAATAAAGTATTATATTTTTTCTACTTTTATTGAGAAGATTGTTTTCTATGTATCTAAATTTGCATTTTTAAATGATAAAAAAGAATTATTCACAAAAATCCTTAAATCAAAAGCACTAGAATTAAAATATGATCACAAAACCATTCACAATATTCTAGCCTAAAACTCTTCCAATATTTACAAATCATTTTAATTTAAAATAAATTAAATTTTAAAAAATCTCACTTTTAAAGGCTCTAGAATTAAAATATGATCACAAAACCATTCACAATGTTCTAGCCTAAAACACATCCAATATTTACAAATCTTCTTAATTTAAAATAAATTAAATCATGAAAAATCTTATTTTTAAAATGTCTTTACATTTCAATCTTATAATCACAATGACATTTACTCATTCAACTGTAACAAAAATAGAAATGGATAACAACCAAATGAATAATATGATACAAATTAAAATCTATTTTGTGTGATCAAGTTTGAATAAAAAAAATTTTGGCATCAAAAGATAAAAGGGTGGAGGTTGTGCTTCATCTTCAACGCCAAGGTTACCAAGGGTAGTTGAACTAACATCTTTACAAATCCCATAAGTATCTTAAGCTTTCCGTATCAATGGCTCTAAACCCTTTTTGAGATTGATAGGTCTATACATTAAAAGTTTAAAAAAACATTTTGGTTTATTTAATTTAAAGATATTACTTACATATTAAAAGTTAATAAAATTCATTTTGGCCTATATAATTTAAATATCTTACTTACATATTAAAAGTTAATAAATTCCATTTTCCACATAACTTATCAATTTTACTTAAGATTTTAATTTATTCCTATATTAATAATTTTAAAAATCCATATTTTACTCAGCATTCAGATTTCTTAGGATATAATGGCACATTTAAAATTTTTTTTAAAATTTTTTTTAAAAAAAATTTTTTTAAATTAAATTCAGAATACAAGTATTGTAGAAGAATGATTTGTGTCTTAGAGGAATTAGCTGGATTTCTGCCTGAGGATGAGCTTCGGCAGGGTCGTGTGACAATTGCACTGCAGTGTGCAATGAACATACCGGGTTCTTACTTTCTGGTCTCAGATCTGCGAGAATCACATGAAGGGAGGTACATTTGAGTGCTTGCAAGGTAAATAGGAGAAGTGGGTATGGATCCTATCCGGGGTACAAAAAGGAGTGTCTTCAAGGTTTTGTAGAGTAGAAGGACAATTTTTACCCTTTCCAAAAAAGGTTTGAAATTGACTTGGAGTTGGGTAACTTTAAATTTTGTAAACTTAATATGTGATTAACTATTACTAATCATTAGAGTTGAACTTGGCAATTTATTTCAAATCCTTTGATGTCTTTTTGTCAAAATAAAGGAAACTGTCTTAATTCTCGATTTTGACTAAAAGGACTCATCTGGACAAGTAAAATGTATTTTTTTAGGGTAAAATTTGGGGATCTTATATAAATGTTGTAAGTAAAAAGGAAATGAACTTGGTAACTAAAATGACATATTACACCTTCTAAAATCTCTAATTAAAAGCCCAAGTTTTTATATTGCACATTTCTTACCATAAAATGGTTTTTTTTAATTTTAATTTTTAAAAAACCCACTATGATAATTTATGTTTTAAAATTCTATGTTCATGTGTTTCTATTTTTAAATTAATTTAAATTAATAAATTGCACAAAGGATAAATTCATAGGGGAAAAGTCCTTCAAAGGACTTTTGAAGGCTTGGAGATCCTTCATGGGTGGGAGAGAGTGTGAAAAGGGTTGAAAGTGCCATCATGATCCTATAATGAGAGTACATGGGAGGGAAAAGGAGAGGGAAGTTTCATAGTCTTTGTCCATCTTTGCAGCAACATTGAACTTCTCTATGAAACTGTACATAAATGTCGTCATTTTGATATATGTTATCTCCCTTATCAAATAAGTTATGTATTTTTGTAACTAGAATCAATATATAATTTGATGGACTATTACTTTCACTTTATAAATTTTAAAGTACTATCTGAAATTCTTCTAATTGAATCTATTTTTGCCGTTGGACCATTAAAAAGTAAAATGAGATTACTTGCATCATACGTATTCCAAAGTAACCACGTCAGGATTGTACAACCCAGGCTCTCTACAACCCAGAATGATCCCTGTCAGCGCGGTAGTTCAGTGAGGGCCAACGACTGGCATTTTGTACTGGCCAAGTTCATTTCTAGAATCAAAACAAATGGAATATTCGAGTAGTTTGTTTCTCAACAGGCTTAATCAGTTTTAAAGAGAGTTCCTCCGTCTGTGAGGTTCTCATTGTCGTTTCTTGGTGAATTCTCTATTGAAGTAAGTATTTTTGACCCTCGATTCTTCCATTTTTTTAGAAAACTGGCCATGGACTTGCGTTTAAAAGTAAGATTTTTCATGATTTCCTTTCTTTTTAAATATAATTTAAAATTTGTTCCATGGATGAAGCTTTGGTGGATAATAAGGTTGTTTAAATTCATTTTAAATTAAGAAGATTTGTAAATTTTGGATGCGTTTTAGGCTAGAACATTGTGATTGATTTTGTGATCATGTATTAACTCTAGAGCCTTTAAAAGTAACATTTTTCATGATTTAATTTATTCTAAATTAAGAAGATTTCTAAATATTCGATGTGTTTTAGGCAAGAACATTGTGAATGGTTTTGTGATCATATTTTAACTCTAGAGCCTTTAAAAGTAACATTTTTCATGATTTATTTTATTTTAAATTAATAAGATTTGTAAATTTTGGATGCGTTTTAGGCTAGAACATCGTGAATGGTTTTGTGATCATATTTTAACTCTAGAGCCTTTAAAAGTAACATTTTTCATGATTTACTTTATTTTAAATTAATAAGATTTGTAAATTTTGGATGCGTTTTAGGCTAGAACATTGTGAATGGTTTTGTGATCATATTTTAACTCTAGAGCCTTTAAAAGTAAGATTTTTCATGATTTAATTTATTTTAAATTAAGAAGATTTGTAAATTTTGGATGCGTTGTAGGCTAGAACATTGTGATTGATTTTGTGATCATGTATTAACTCTAGAGCCTTTAAAAGTAAGATTTTTCATGATTTAATTTATTTTAAATTAAGAAGATTTGTAAATTTTGGATGCGTTTTAGGCTAGAACATTGTTAATGGTTATGTGATCATATATTAACTCTAGAGCCTTTAAAAGTAACATTTTTAAGGGATATTTAGGTAATTCTGGACAAAAAAAAGTCCAGAATTCAAAAATGACCAATGCGAACTCAGCGGACCGCCGATGGATGGAGACCACAGATGAACAGTGTCATTGTACATGAATACCACAGAATATGGAATGCAAAACTAGACATCGAGATGTGCATGGGCGGAATTTGCCAGTGATGGATATATGAACCCGAAGATTGCGACATATAATGCAGAATAAGAGTTACAATGAATACTTTAAAGAATATCATGTTGATTCAAGTAATGAAATGTACAATACAGAGTCGGCGACCCGCCGATAATAGAACACGCTAAACTAACTAGTCCCGTAGCACTTTGAGTCCTGAAGTCCTACAACATTAAGTCTACACCCAGCACTATGTACCAAGTTCACGTAAATCCTATCACATTATAACCTACTCTGAAAACTATTTCCCTGAAAGCATAGCCGTAAGGTCAATGAGTAAATCATATATTTGAAGGCCGCACAAACGGGTCGACCAAGTCGGCGGGCAGCCGATGGAAGGTGTTCTGTTGGTCAGGAGGAGGGAAGAAGTGCAAATTGGAGGCGAAAAAGTCCGCCTAACTCAGTCCCAGCAAACTTCAGTCCAGTGCACTCGTGCACGTCCAAACTTTCTCGCAGCTTCAATTGCCCAGTGCACTTGCCCCGGCCTACACGCCTGCGCCATATACTCCGGTACAGATCCGAACTTGTGCAAGGGATAAACCAGAGGAAGGATATCTGTAGCAATGTTAGGTATAACGCCGTCATCGTTCGGAAAGTTTAGATGACCCTGAAAAGGCCAAGGAATGTAGCACATACAGTTTGGTGTCCTCCTCAATGACCTCGGGTCAACATCCACAAATAGCACCTGATCTAGTTTGCAGACGTTTCTAGACTGTACCTTGGAGCAAACTTGACCTAACGTCTTATAACTCCAGGGGAAATTCTCCCGGTCGATAAGGTCACTTCTGCTATACACGAAGGACAGCCTCTCCATTACACCGGCCGGCAGAATATGTGTGAGTAAAGGCTTCAGTTCTCCCAAGGGCATCTTCGACCACAGACCAACATGGAAATGCAAGAAAAGCATGTCGAAAAGCTTCTTCAAACCTGGGCGCTTCACTACATTCCGATGCATATCCCATGGCAAAGCCTCTATCCTGGGATCCACATAGCAGAGAAGGCCATTGACGCATAGGACAATACATTTCTTGACATGATGAGGTGGACCGTGAAGGCATTTGAAATAAAACGAGGAACCCTGAAGAATATGAAATGCAATCAGTGAAGGAAATCAAGGAACAGGACGAAGTATATGAAAGAAATGGACTACATTCAAAGTCGTCGGCGACCCGCCGACAAAACGATGCATTGAAGAAACCTCAAAGGTAAATGTGCAGCAAGTGAAATGTCATGCATGCATCTACAAAAAGAACTACCGAATTGCAGCACTGGAAACAATTGTGTGGTGCAGGGAAGTTCAGAAAGGGAACAGTCTTAGCGTATTAAACTAAAGAGTGCAGAGTATCATATGTGATTTTTAAAACTAGTGGCGCCGCTGATGTAGGCTCTAATCAGTCGGCTGCCCGCCGATGATGGAACTACCAGGGGCCTCCGGAGGACAAGGTAAATTCACAAACCAAGATCCAGGATTACCCCGGACGTCAAACCCGCATGCATGAGAAGGAATAACGTCCCTATACTTCTGGTATTCGCGAGATTCTGGAAAAAGACGTGGCTTCCCCACGCTAGAATTCCTCCTACAATACTCCTGGACATCCAATCCAGACTGCTTAAGTCCTGTAAGCAATGGTGTAACTACCCTAGTTAAATAGGGATTGGGGGTGGGTTGAGGTTCTTTGCACTCTGCAGAGTCCCAGAAAAAAGAATTAGGATGGACAGCGCTAAATGGATGATTAAGTACATTCCTATAAGGGCGGTCGTCTACCAGTAGGGTATTCTGGACAGTGGCACCTGATCGAGCCAGTAGCCTAGTGTCGCAGAAAAGTCTATCCAGACGCTTCAACAAGTACTCCCGTTTCCCATTCGGATTAGTCCTTGTTGAGATATCACACCAGAATCCTGGAAGGCGTCTGTAATTGCTCCTGAGCAAAGGATGAATGGCTAACAGCTTCTGGAAGTGACGATCGAGATTCTTTTCAGAAACCGTGGACCAAAAGACTACCTCGAAATTTGCCGTGCAGAACTCTAGAAATGAAAGAAGTCCTGGTCTAGCCCGGATATGAATTTTTGTCTTCTGGTCATCACCGATATACCCGTGGTGCTCCGCGATGAGCAATCCCTTAATGTCAAGGACAAGGTAGTATCGTTGGAGAGGTTCCTCAATATTACGCGCAATAATATCAGTGCTGACACTGACGGAATCATCGCGCGGGAAACCGGTGCGCGGGATCGCGACGTTGGTCTCGACGAACGAGGTGGAAGCCATCGCACACCGGCCAGAGCTATGTGCAGCAGACAGCGTCGGCGGCCCGCCGACTGGATAGTCGTACTCGTCCTTCCCATCACTTTCATTCTCGGCTTCCGCTCCCGGAGACTATTCTCTGAGAGCATCACCATCAGGAGATGTTGGGTACTCCTCCAAGAGCATACTAAGAAGGGAAGGTCCCTGGTGCACTTCAATTTCAGCGTCATCCTCCAGTGACTCCTGAAAAATGAAGGACAAATTCCAAGAAAACATGGGTGATCAATCGCATGCTCACAATTCATACTTGCTCTAGTGTACAAATGGAGACACAATAAGACACCCACGACAGAATACACAGTCTTGACACTGAGTTCCGTTCTCATATATTTAAAAGGAGGAAAACTTTATTTACTGAAAAAGTCTAAATACATGAAGATCCCATCGGCGGGCAGCCGACTGAATCATGTGCATGCTCTCTAAAACAGTTTCTACATCTACTATGTTCTCTTTCGTTTAGGGCAATCAATGTGTGGAGAGTAGAGACTATAAGCTTCATCCCCCGGAAACAGACGACGCTGACCGAATTCGGAATGTTTCTGGCAGTACTCGGGCACGGGGAGTTTGGATTCTTTCAAACTGGTAAGCCAAGGAATCAATTCTCCAAGCAGATAATTCCTCTTACTTTCCGACTCCTTCGACTCGAAGGTATATGGTGTAGGGTGCACAGCGTTCCAAGGAGTGTTTGCGACATTCTTATAAGGGGAATCATCAACCAAGAGAGTGTTAATTGAAGACGCCCCCGTCCCCTTCAGCCCGTCATCGAGGTCAAAGAGGGTCTGGAGTCTCTTCAAATAAAACTCCCTACTAGCCTTATGTACGCAAGTCTCGCAGAAACTCTGGTCGAACTTGTAGCGCACTTCGGCATCTAGACGAGGACAGCGCTGCTGCAACGCTCTCCACAGAATCTGGAACCTCTTTTCCTGAACGCAGCTCCAGAAGACCACCTCGAAATTGTCCAGGCAGAACTCTAGGAACCTCTCTAAACCCGGTCTAAGTTTAGTACTCCACCTAGTACCCTGCTTCGTCTGGACTAATAGCAGGCCGTTAATATCCAGAACCAGAAAGTACTTCAGCACTGGATCGTGTACCTGAGTACCAGCCTGTTCCGGGGCTATGTGAAGTGGATTCAGAGGTGGAGGTCCCTGCTCCAGAACTGCACTAGGTCTATCTTCGTGAAGTTTTCCATGGACTTCCTTGTCCGCGGACTCTGGAGTGACAGAAAACGAAGCAGAGGACAAACGTGACGGTTAGGATGACGGTCGGCGGACAGCCGACTTGCAAGCAACATTATTTGAAAAAAGGGAAAGCGTACAACTTGGCATTTACCGAAAATTTATTCATATTTGGCAGTACAAACATCTAACACAATCCTAGAGCCCGATCACTACACTAAATTATCAATGCAGGCATTTAAAAGATGGACTGGGCCACCGCCTGATTCACTGACCTCCACCTTTGTGCTTCTTCGGCCTAGGCTCCCGTTTGGATGCCCGCACAGGTGACAGAACGTCCTCTGGAGCGTCCACATTCCTGGGACTCATGAGCAGATCCCCAGATGTGCCCTTCTTGGAGGAAGTCTTCTTCGAAGCAGCCTTCCGTTTGCCCTTCCCAGAGGATTCCTCCCCTTCCTGAACCCCTGAGGAATCACGGGATAAGTTACCCACAAGAGAGGAATCCTGCGCAGTACCATCGGTCTTACTTCTCTTCATTGATCGTGTCTTCACCAGAGGGTTCTCATCCGGGCCAATCATCCGAGTTGCGCCCTTCACACCTTGAGTGACGAATGCGATTGACTTCCCTGTCAACTTGGTCTTGGCAGAGGGGTTAGATGAGGTTTGCTCGTCTGCCGTCGGCTGCCCGCCGACGGCAGCAGGAGGAACATGCCCTTCAATGCTCACTGCAGGCTCCTGGGTTGTCTTCTGGACACGGAGAACCACTTCATCGTCAGGCCTCGATGCTAGAGGAACCTGCATCTTCTTTGGACGCCCCGCCTGGTCTAAATCACGTTCTGGCTCGGCGAGAGGAGTCTCCTGCTCTTGAAATGTAGGAGAAATAATACCGAAGCTGAGGGAGTCAGTTCCTTGCTCCCCTAGAACTTGCGACATCGGTGGGTTCACGTAACGAGGATTCGATTCTTCCAGTGGTAATTCGTCGGGTTCTGGTTCATAGTCTAATTCCTCCGTGTCTCGCTCCTCTACCTCTGCATCTCCAGTTGCAATGAAAGCCTCAGCTTGGTCGTCCTCGTTTCTTGGCTGTTCCTCACCATCTCCAGCTTCATCTTCAACGTCTGGGTCGGGTACATCTGGTGGCTCCTCGTCGACATCGTCGTCGGAGTCCTGAAAAATCTGTGAGGGAACCCCCGCAGTCTTCCCCGAACCCATACATCCACCCTTCCCGACCAAATGGGCCTCCTCCGCATTCACACCCAAGTCGGCAGCCGTGAGAGAGCCAGTCCCGCCTCTAGCAGAGGCGGGGACAGACGGCCCGGCCCCAGACTGCGTGGTCTGAACTGGAGCTTGGACGGGCACGTTATAAACGCCCGGAATGAACGTCATATTCCGAACCCGACAGTGCGCTTCGTATCTCTCTTCCTCGGTACGCACGATCTCAATTACAGTCAAATGGTTTTTCTGCAGCAGAACAAGACGAAACGGTTAAGGAAATCTTCTACCCAAGAAACACGAAGGATTCAATCAGCGTCGGCTGCCCGCCGACGATCGGTGAGCAAACAGCGAAGGCACCAGAAGAGACTGCAGTAACTTACCAGAGCGAGGGCCGTGACGTTCCCCCCACCCCAGCAATTGATCACCCGAACGTCCTCAATCTGCATCGCTTTCTCCAGAAGAGATTGGAGGAAAGAGAAACTAGCGTGGCAGTGTCCATTTGACCAATCCTCCCCAAGATGATCTTCTCCTTCGTCCACATAGGGAGGAAGCGGACGTTTCAAACCAGTGAAGTCCGAGAAGGTATTCCATGCATCCCCGGGCGTTGTTCTTGGATACATAACGGACACATGAACCTTGGGTCTAGAGTCAATGAGAGAACTCCTTTGAAACCCGGCGGAACTATCAGGGAAGTACTGCATAGTATGAACCGTCCACGAATTACTCGTCAGCCTTGACACGCGGCCTTGAAGAGTGTGATTACACTCAGCATCGAGTAGCCACAAGGATGGGGTGACAAGCTTATTCACCTTAATTGTATCTACCTCCCCATCCAGAATGACCTCCTCCTCCACCTCACGGTGAATCCTCTCAGCGACAGTTATAACGTGTTGTTGTCGCATGTTAGGCATCTCCTTTCCCGCTGGATCGTAGCCAAAGACCACGAACATCTCATACTGCGCCTTGTTGAAGGAGAATGCTCCGCGAACGTCAAGAGCTGTGCACACTTCACCCAGGTCCTCTGCAATCCGAACATTGAACTGTACAGACGACTGCGAAGACTGGTCCACATCCGACTTCCAGTACTTTTGCACAATGTCTTTGAAGAATTCTGGTGTTGGCCCTTGCGACGGCGTGAGCGGATGATTCCGTCCCTTAAGCCACTCCTTCCCCTCAGGACTATCTTCCAAGTCAGCCCGAATATTACTAACCATTGTATCATTGAATCCCTTCTCGACTTCAAGGGAATTCCAGTCATCCATGGTCCACTCAATATGCTTCCCAGTCCCTGGTTTCTTCAGTGCAAAGCCCTTGTAAATACACATGAGCTCGTTCCGGACAATATACTCGAATTTCACACGCTTACACCAATTCTCCACTGATGTTCCATCCCGTTGAACCACCTCTTTCCCAGTGACCTTGACGTACACTTTAAGGTCCAGAATTTCCTTGGCCAGCCTCTTGCATTCGTGGTCCCGAAGACCGATCACGTACTGCATGTCGTTGAATGTTATGTCCCGGCGGGCTGGCTTTGGGGGAAATCCTGGTTTCAGACCGTCCTCCCCGATGATCCTCCCCTCCTCCCAGGCGTCGAACACCAGTTGCCACTCGTTGTATGTTTCGTCAGACACGAAGACTAAGGGCAACTTGAAGGTTTGGGACGTAGGGGACTTCCCGAGAATCGGACTGAGGTACTCCTTGCAGAACTCCTGCAAGGAAGAAGAAAATGACATTGATAAATAAATCCCACTTCTGCAATACGGAGAACCACTTGAGCGTCGGCGGTCCGCCGACGACTTTCAACTACATGGAAACAACAGGAAAAGAGGAAGATGTGAATTACCTTCCATGCTCTGTAGTCATCTTTCTTGTCGATCCTCCCCCGCTCGATCCATTTGGCGCGCATCTTCGCCAGCTGGGACCTGAAATTTACTTCGGCGACTTTATCCTTCACCTCGATGTTTAATGCGTTAGGGACCTTAATGAGGGTATCCTTGTTATCAGCATATACAGGAATGATGTCGTGGTTAAGGTAATACTGCCGCATTGGAGAGTCCAGTGGTTCCTTCTCTCCCAGTTCTCGACAAGCCTCAAACGTGTGCTGGCCCCCAATTATGTACCAGTGGATGCCCTCATCTTCATACCAAGGTACCAGCTTAGTTTGGCCGTCATCCAGTGTAAGTGAATACTTGATATTTAGGGCCATCCAAGGTCGAAAAAGTCCTTCCAAGCCTTTAAGCTTAATCTCGCCCGTCACTGGATCCTTTACTCTGGGGTCACCACTCATAGGAAGGCAGTACAGCTCGGGCTTCTTCCGGATTGCTCCAAGTCCTTTGTAGAAAAGACTTATCTGATCCTGCCTCTTCCTGAATATCGCTCTGTACTTGAATTCGTCGGGAGCTATGTGTATCCTGTTATATGGAATCTGACAAGGAAGGGCACGTTGCCCGTTGGGGAAGCAGTGCCCAAGTCCCTCCTCCAACGTCTGGTACATGGCAAGGACGTCGGTGTCCTTTGTTTTGGAAGTGAGATTGTTTGCGAGCATGAGAGCTTCCGCCACGGTCTGCTTCTTCTCTTCCTTCTTCCCACCTTTCTTCTTCCCACCCTCGCCCTCAGCAGCCGCTGCCTTTCCCTTCTTCCTTCTCGATGACTCCCCTATCGTCTGTGTCTCTCCGGTCTCGGGGGTGACTGTACCAGTGCCCGCTTCTACAGCAGACTTGCGGCCGCCTCTTTTCTTTGCTGAAGGCTTAACCGAGTTCTTCGTCTTCTCTTCCATCACTTTGTCCCCGAGCGTATCAATCACGTCGAGTATCTGTTCAACAGCTATGTTCTCGCCCCTGCCCCAAGTAGCCGCATCCTGTACTTCTTTAGAGCACAAGCCGTCCATGCACTTCTCAACCGGAATTACAACCGCGAAGCAGTCCACTGGTGTGCCCTCCGCGACAGGAACCGATGCAAACACCAAGAACACGTTGTCGTTATCCTCGCATTCCCTGGCACCAATAATCTCAAATCTTGGTCCACCTGCCATTTGCTTCTGACCTATTTTGGTCACGAAGCCCAGCGACATGGGAGTGTCACGCCAGGTGATGCCCCACTCCATTATCTTCGAATCAGCGAGGAATGTCACCCTCGGTTTCAAGCCCCGTGCGAGTATTTCTACTTCAGGATCAACAACCTTGTCACAGAGCCACCGTAACCCATTTGGTTTTGCGGTGGAGTCGACCTTCGCCCTGCAAAATTAGAATCACAAGATTAGACCATCAGATTCTCACTCCATCGGCGGACAGCCGACGGGGGGAATAACCCATGTGAGAAAATAGAAAAATGAAGGACTCAGAAAGGGGTGGCGTCGGCGGTCAGCCGACGGGAGGAACAAGCCCATGCGCCTGAACACAAAACATGAAGGGCAAAAGAAGGGGTCACGGCATCGGCGGACAGCCGACGGGAGGGACAAACTCATGCGAGAAAACAAAAACACGAAGGACAAAAGCAGGGGTGGCGTCGGCGGACAGCCGACGGGAGGGACAAACCCATGCGAGAAAATGGAAACATGAAGGACAAAAGAAGGGGTGGCGTCGGCGGACAGCCGACGGGAGGGACAAACCCATGCGAGAAATTGGAAACTTGAAGGACTCAAGAAGGGGAACGTCGGCGGACTACCGACTGGACAACTTACCCACTCTCGGAGGCTGCCATGTCGTCGGCGGATGGCCTTTCACCGTCAGCGGATGACCTTCGAACAGCAGCCGACGCGCGCAGGTGAAGGAGCCGACGCCCTCAACCCTAGCAGCCGACGCAGAAAAACCTAGCAGCCGACGCGACCTCTGCGGAGCGCTGAGAAGAGGACAAAAGAGAGCTGAAAAAGAGAAGGCTGGAAATGAGGAGGAAATGTCGGGAGTGGCGGGTGTATACCCTGCAGACCCCCACCTCCCGAGACTGAATCGTCACGCCCGATGGGTCATGACGTATGGCTATGTACATACCATCCTTGCATGGATGGTCATCCCTAACATCCGTCCCATCACGCCACGTAGGATGATGATGGGACGTCTTTTGACTTTTTTTCAATCCGTCACCCGGTCATGATGGCCTGGGCATGTGATATGACAGCTGCTCCAATCGCCACGTTCAAATTCGTAATAATGAACCAACATTGTTCTGTGACGGCGGGGGCATCTCGCCGCCATGATGGGATCTTGATCTGTCCAAGGCGCGCAAAATTGAATTCGATTCTGGCGCCAATTTGTACTCCTGGGAATTCATAACTAACTCCCCGTCAGATGCGCATACTTCATTCTATTTCTGTCATTGCACTTTCGATTCCCTCTGAGAGTGCTCCTGACGCACACGTTTCCTGAGAGGACCGTTATTATTCCCGCATGTGCTTAACTGTCCCGCACCTTCTGTTGCCGTTTCTGTTGTCTTCGTCTATCGTTTCTGATTGGACGGTTGAGAGGAGTCTCTGATTGGACAGGTTAGGGACATCATACTGCTTCTCAACTCAGGTCCCCTGCAATTTCTGTCGGCGGACGTGTCCGTCATCGTCGGCGGATGCTATTTCTGTGCACACTCCGAGTCGTAGGATCCGCGTCGGCAGCCCGCCGAGTCGTCTTCGTTGTCGGCGGATACATTTTACTCCGTCGGCGGGGACACTTCCCGTCGACCCTGTCGGCTGTCCGCCGACGAGGTCTTCATCTTTTATCCAATGGAAGTAGAGCCGATCCAGACGTTTCTAAGGAATGGCCGATCAGGGCGGTGGAAGGTTAAAAAGGGCGTTGTCGTGGCCCTTACTCATTCTGGGCTCTATTATGCAGGCAGGGCAGTGATCCAACGTGTTGTAGAATTTGATCCTATAGTGGTGGTGGTAAAAGTGATTGAGGTTTCAGACAGCATGGAAATGAATATACCATTTCCGGATGAGGGTGTGAAGTCCTTGAGCAACTGCTTAGGACAAATGATATTGTGGGAGGCGGCCGACCTCAGGCCTTTCGGAGAGGTGGAAGACGATGACATCAAGGCCGTCGGCTGCCCGCCGACGGATGTTGAAGAAGATGTCAAGCTCGTTCAAGAATTCCTGGACCTCGCAGAGCAGATGGAAGTTGCGCTCCTCGAGGAATCCGGAGGCTCAAGCGTTGTGTAGCCGCTGGAGTCATTATGGAGTGCTCTCCTAAAGGAACGTGGGAGGGGTTCTTGATTCCTCACAGCTTCTTTCTAATAGTGAGAGTGTCGTCCGTCAATCCAGAATTCTCTGAAACACCTGCTTTCTGCGAGTTACCGGATGTGTTAACGATCGGGTGTGCTGTGGGGCGATTGGTACTTTGGAGTGGATACAAGGTCTGTCCACTTGTGAACGGCGCGTTGGCTGGCACATGTCCCGTCGGCTGCCCGCCGACGGAGCCTCACTTGGGGAACGAAGATGAAGAAATTGATGAAAGCAACTCCGCTCCGTCTGAGCAGGATCTGGGGACTAGGTCTCCAATGAATATCAGCAGTGACGACGATGTGTCTAAACAAGGGGAATCCGACGTAGAAACAGATGATCATTGTTGGGGTCCGGATTCCGGGACCTCGGGTACTCCTTCCACTCCAGATGCTTCTTGTCCTGACCGCCACCTCTGGAGAAATCGGTATGTCGAACTTCTTAATGATGATCTATCAGCCCGTGGTAGAGCAATGATTCAAGTATGTTTACCGGACGAGGCATGTGATGATGAAGTCCTAGGGGATACAGAGGTTGGGGTTCTCTTCGTCTCTGAAGACGATCATCTGCAGATGACAACTCTCAGATGGCGTCTGACTCACACTCGGTTAGAAGGGGGTCACCTTCTCTCTGATATAATTACTTACTGCTCCGAGAATTTAGCAGACGCCGACGCGGACGATGGTCTGGATGGTGTCCCGAAGAATGCCTATCGATCGGTGCGGAGGAAAGTCCGCGAAAAAGATGACGTCTCTTCCACTAAGCTTCGTCGAATGGTTGTCCCTGCTGAATGCCGCTTAGTGAGCTCAAAGCGCTGTTGCAAGGACCGATGTTGCCAGACTTTTAGATGGGAAGATACTGTGAGTATTCGGCGTAAATTTTACGCAACAACATTCCAGGCGAGGCGAGAGATGTCCTTCGCTGTGCAAGGGCACTTACATACTGTACCCGGCAAGCGGAAGCTCTATGTTACTCTTGCGAACGTTGACGTATGTGAAGTGGCGTGGTATATCATTCACGGAGTATCGAAATCCGCGTACTACAGCTACAAGGCTGCGGCCCGAAGTGGTCGTGTCAGTGGGAGTCACGGAAATTCCGGTGTACATCGTCCCCAGATTCACACAATCCGGGCCTGCGCGACGTTGACCACTATCGTTAATGAGAATGCCGACCAAATGCCCAATGAGTTTCGGATGATTGGCAAGAAGAGAGTGGCCGCGCTCAAAGTACTCCCATCTGCGATGAACTGGAATCACATGCGCGAAATGGCCAACGCCGTAAGTTCCTCCTCATCTTCTTTCACTTTGGATAGTTTACTGAATTGTAGTGATTACTATCGTCGGCTGCCCGCCGACTGGATGACGAACTTCCCAACTGATCGACCTCACTCTGTGCTATTCAGGTCAATGAGCAGTGCAACGCGAAGCTGATTTCGCAGTCCTCCGTTAGTCGCATGAGGAAGGAGTACTTCCGCAACGTTGAGGTCAAGGCCGTAGGAAGTAATTTCTCCAAGTGCACTGAGTGTGACTTCCTCGTTGAACTCATTGCCAAGTATCCTAGAGGGTCGGACGAGTGGCAGAGCTTGACAGAGGATAGGACCAGGCATTTGAACTATCAGCGAGCTTGTCGCAACATTTATTACGGATGGACAACCCAATCTATACAGAGTCCTACTGAGTTCCTATGCATCATACATGATAAGATGGACACATCGAAAACAGCGATCCCCCGGATGCAACGTATCACGAAGGCTACGGCAGGGCTTGGTCAAATTCCGATTTCCTGTACTGGAATGCTGACTCACGGTCACGGAGATGGCGCCTACGCACACTATGCAACTGCCCTGTGGCCAGGAGACCCAAATTTCACAATCTCCTCGTTGTGCAGGGTATTCCGTGCCTTGGAGAGACTACCTGTCCGGGAGTCAAAAGCACTCTTCGAGGCACCGCCACAGAATGAATTCTTTGCAGCGCTAATGCATGGATCGTCACGTTGCATCCCCTCAATTCCACCTTCTAGAGATGAGCCACTCACTCCACCTCTGCCTGGTAGGCCTGCTGTTCCTTTGCCGAAGAAGTTGTATCTCCAGCTTGACAATTCTGCGAAGGACAACAAGAACCGGTTTCTTCTAGCATTCTGCTCGTTGCTGACGGCGAGGCGAATATTCAAGGAAGTTACAGTTGGTTTCCTGATTGTGGAACACACACATGAGGACATCGACGCCCACTTCAGTCACCTATCGAAACTCATTAAGCGAAAGAACACATACTGCCTTGCAGACCTTATGAAGGCATTCATGGATTCTCAGAAGACAGTTGCCTTTATTCCAGAGGTTGTTCAGGAAGTGGCAGACTTCAAAAGTTATGTTGCTGATTTTCATCACGACGGAGGTAATGCGATAGAAGGTCACAGTGAAATGCATCTTTTTAAGTTCTATGTAGTGGAGGATGGGGAGGATGCGGGGTGGCCTGTAATGAGGTACAAGAAGCGTGCAACTGTTCCGTCATGGCTTCCACCTGGCAAACCCGTGAAAATGTGGAGGGCAGTCAAAGAGGGTAAACCACGTTTGCCCGTCGGTGATCCCAAACCGGTTCCTCATAAGCACTTATGGGGTAGTGTTGAAGTCGATGAGGGCAAGAAGAACGCGGATAAAGAGGTGGCAAGGGCAGCGGAGTGTTCAGAGAAGAGAAATTTCATTAAAAGTGGATTATCTAAGTACATTGAGTACTGGAGAACTGGCATGGCTCGGGATAAGAAATACGCACAAGACATGTTACCATATGTACTGTATTGGGAGCGAATTTTAAAGGAGGTCAACGAGCCACTGCCCCCCAATTCCGCCACCTTACAGGAAGGATTCTGGCCTATCTCAGACTGGAAGCGGGACCACGTCACCACATTCGATGCACAGGACGAATATATACCGGATCCGGATATTCGTCCCGGTGACGAGGATGAGGTGGAGCCCTATCCTTTCTGTGGTCCGAAAAACTCTAGGCCGAAGTCTGTGTTTAACCCATATCGTGACGTTTTACGTGGCGATTGGGTTTTCTGTCGTCCGTGTAAGGAAGACCACCTATCCATTTGGATGGGTAGGGCGATAGAGCCTGTTATAACAGAGCCTGGTCCTAATTACGGTAAGTTCAAGGTTGAATGGTGGACTCCGATGAAGGGCAAGAAGGAAGGTAAGAAGAAGGTTGCGAGAGAGTGCTGGACAAGACGGTGGGAAAGGGAGTTGACTCTTGCGGAGTGGGTGGAGTGTAAATCCGTTGTATACACTCATAGGACCAAGAAAACTACGCATGAGGGGCCCCCAAAGTCCCATCTAATACCCGAAGATGTTGTGATTGCTGCCATGCCAAACTTCGAATCGCATGGAATCTCGATGAACTGGAATGACGAGGAGGAAGACTAGTCGGCTGCCTGCCGACGATTGTGATCTTAGCTGTAGAAGATGTAGCTAGTGATGGTTTCCTCTGTAAACGTTATAGTTGAATATTGTAAACACTGTGATTCCTTCGAATAAAAATTGTATTCTACCATAGACCCAATACTAGTCATGTATTACGCTTTGTCTTCTATTTGTTGTTCTGATGCCTTACTTTTCCTTCTTCGGTGGTCGTCGGCTGTCCGCCGATGCCTCTAACCATGTTAGATAAGCATCATGAACGGTGACTTTGTGAGGCTGGTCTATATTGTATGGCCTGTGATTTTTACGGTGGACACTGTTACTCTAGTCGGCTGCCCGCCGACGCTTTCCACAACATTGGTAGAACCACTATGCGCTTTGAGAAACTGGGAAAAAATATTTATCCATTTCATTATATTCTTATCGGAGTACAACGGTAGTGTTCCGCCCTTTACATGTTACTTTGTATTGTGTATACATCAGAGATGCCACTACTCCTAAAGCCTCAGTAACAAATACTAACCATGAATTCTACAACTATCCGAGTGTGTGAAGCAACTCTATTGAAAACGAGCTGGACAGTTCTAACACACAGTAATTCACCCTAAAGCCAAAAAACCAAAAAGCTGCATATGGTCGCCAACGCCATGAAGCGATCAGTCCTTCGCAGTAGACTTGGCTCGGACAGCACTACACCCAGTATCGACGGATGGATGCACGGATCCAAACGACGAATACGTGGACTGCGGGCTTGCGTTCCCTCCGCACCACTGATCTTGGCCAGAGCACCGACTTCCAGCACCCTCCAAGTTGTCGTATGCTTCGCCAACAATGCGGAGCCACCCTGCCGTTGACATGGTCTGCGTTGACACCTCCCCTGTGTGGCTGAAGTGAACGCTGCCAACACTCTCGGACTCCTCAGACTCCTCGGACTCCTCGAATGTCAGTGGGAAGGCGATGCCGGAAGCGTCAGCGATCTCCAACAACTCTATGGTGTGAGCAATACTCCAAAACCACACCGCACCTGGCTGCAGAAGGCGTGTGATGTACTTGAAACGTGGAATGGCGGTGTTGCGAGAACGGGCGACCACCGCCCTATACCATGGCCGGAGCTCCTCGAGGTCAGCCGGTGACTCCTGATAACCCAGTGGTCTCACATTGCTACCACGCCTCACCATAACGACAAAATATTGGACAATATGCGACTAACTTCTACAGTATGCGACCTGCTTCTACAGTATGCGACCTTCTTCTAGAGTGGACAGCCGACGAGTTCGTCTAGTAAACTGGTAAACGTTCTAGTAATCCACTTCTCTAGGGTTTTCTGGACGACTAATTGCCAACGTCGACCTAGTCTAGTAGCCCCTACTCCCCTACTCGGCTGGTAGGCGACTAGGACTAGCCTACTCATCATTTGCATTATTAGGACTAGGACTTATTTACTCATCATTAGGACTAGTAGCCCCTACTCTCCTACTCGGCTGGTAGCCGACTAGGACTAGCTTACTCATCATTTGCATCATTAGGACTAGGACTTATTTACTCATCATTAGGACTAGTAGCCCCTACTCTCCTACTCGGCTGATAGCCGACTAAGACTAGCTTACTCATCATTTTTATCACTAGGACTAGGACTTATTTCCTCATCATCTTTATATGTATTTCAGATTCCAGAGGTCGGTTCAGTGAGGAAGAGGTTGGCTCTCCTAGTCGGCGGCCAGCCGACTACAAAGGACTTCCATTCGTTGTGACCGTGAATACTGTTCATTCTAAACGACGACTCCGGAGTCCTCACAGACGGACACCCCAATGTGAGATGCCTGGCAGTCGTGTCCACTCAGCGGGTCGCCGACGATCTTCCCTTCACCCGCTTCACTTCACAGATCCACATTTTGCAGAGCAAGTATTTCCTTTTATTAGAACAGATAGATTTCTAAGGATAGGGTTTCTAGGGTTTAGGGTTCTCAGTCAGCCACTCGCCGAGAGATTCGGCCATGACAGTGGGACTGGGATGTCCTCTATTCAACATTATAATAAATTCACTCAAATGATTTTATCCCTTGTAAACGGAATGCATTTTTTCATAAATATTTGACATCTTTGTCTTTAAATTTGAGGGATAACACATGAATTGGACGTCTACTGATGATGCAAAGTAGTCCATAATTGAGCGTTTTGTCCATAATTACTTAAATACCCCTTTTTTCATGATTTAATTTATTGTAAATTAAGAAGATTTCTAAATATTCGATGTGTTTTAGGCTAGAACATTGTGAATGGTTTTGTGATCATATTTTAATTCTAGAGCTTTTGATTTAAGGATTTTTGTGAATAATTTCTTTTCTCAATTTTAAAATGCCCATTTAGATACATAGGCCATAATTTAATATTCTTTTCAATAAAAGTAAAAAATAATAATACTACTTTCTTATTATTAGATTTATACTTATAGACATAAATATAATATTGATATAAATTTAGATGTTAGATTTCTTTATAAACAATTGTTGTAAAGCCCATTTTAGAAAAAGATTCAAAGTCAACATATGAACAATTTTCAATTTCTTGTACAATTGATATAAATTGTGTAGATTGAAATGATTTCAATTTATAAAGTAACATATGTAGTTCACAAATTTCAAGACTTTCAAATTAATACACTGTTGTAGATTTACGAGGTCATTTGGTGGTAGTATCTGTAATATCAAATTGGTGGTAATATCATTTGGTGGTTTCAGTAATGTTAAGTGGTAGTATCTCTAATATCAAATTATTATCATTTCAAACAACTTATTATAATAGAATCAACAAGAAGTTCAACAATTATATCATCTTCTCAATCTCTAAATCTAAAAAAAAATGAATGAAAATGGAATGGTTTTAAATGAAAAAATTCCATTTGAACTTTGTTCACATGGTCACAAATAATGGTGTGGTAGTTGTGTGCCATGCTTTAAGCCCAAATCCAAAAAAAGATCATACTTTAGCTAAAATACTAATTTCAAAATTTACTTCAAATCAAACTACTTTACTAACAAAAACCTAGCTGTTTTTATTTCCATCACTTTATCTAAAGTTTAACCAATTGATCGTAGGATTTGTCTTTTTTCATGTTTTCACTTTCTTTCTTTTTACTTTCCAATTTACCCTACTATTAGAATTTCCAATCATTTAGCCAATATTCTTTTAAAAAAATAAAAAAATTCAACTCTAAAAAATATAATACTTCAATTTTTACTTTTCTCCAAAAACTTCTAAAATAATTCCAAAAATATTATAACAACAAAACATATCTAAAACAATGTATATATTTATTTATTTTATTTTCCTATCTTTTTAATTTCCCAATATTTTTTCGGTTCCCATCATTTTTGAGAAATGTTTTTGGATGACCCAACTATGGACTAGAGTAAAGTTAATAACAAAGCATGTGAAATCCACCTTGTGAGGACGAAAGCCTTTTATGAACTTGACTCATCACTCTGCAAAGGAGTGCATAATGGCAATTCTTACACATGGGAACCACATCAAGGGATATTTTTCATAGAAGAGTAAGGTGGTGGTTATCTGCAAGCTAGACCTGTTCCCAGCATCAAGCCTCAAATCAATCAGCATTACACCTTCAATTTAAGACAAGATACCGGTAGTATGGATATGAGTAGGCATTGTAGCATTCGTGAGGGATAGGGTTACCGATCTAGGTTATAGTTGTAAATGATTCTCAAAAATAAGAAAGATCTATCAAATTATCCCCATCATGCAAATGTGGCAATTTTGCTCATTTGAATCTTACTCTTTTTCATTGTCCAAAACTCTGTGATTTTCACACTAGAAATGTACACAGTTTCATGGGTGGAGACAAAATGACCTTACTAATGAAAGTCGCACATTTATAAAATGGAAAGCTTTTCATTTTCCATGGAGATTTCAATAGTGGAAAACCTGATTTTTCAATAGTTGAAATTAGAACCCTGGGACACATGAATGGATCACGGTTCCACTATGAAAAAATGGAGTTTTTCATTACCGTGCAGTCATATAAAATTGGAAAATTTGGATCTACATTTTAGATGTGAGATCGATGGACGTTTTTTGTGTCACTTGATCGTACGAGATGGAAAGACATAAAAGCCTAGTTTCAAACGCCAGATTCGCCACCAAGACATTGAAAGTCGTCGCTTGCGGATTGTCTGCTAGGAGCTGCCGCAGATAGTCATGTAAGAAACTGCGCTTGCGAAGTCGGCCATCATATTGTCCGGAATTTATATCCAGAGATCACTTGGTGCGAGTATCGAATGCCCTTCAAATTCTACTTCTGAAGCACCCAAGTGAGAAGCGCTTTATGATCGACAGCGTAAGGTCGAGACAAATCGCTATGGGATGTCACGATTTAACTGGAGAAATGGTGCTGGTTCAAAGCAAAATTTGGTACCTAATCAAAATTGTAATGCCTATCCGAAATGTCTGGCTTACTAAGGTCCACTTACGTGACTACATTGCCAACAACATGAAGCAAATTAGTCGTACCATCTTTTTGCTTCATAAAACAACATCCGCACTCAGCTGCCAAATTTCAAAACATATGATGCATCGCTTAGACAATGAATTTGTTTGGTATGTGCGGATCTATATCTCAAGAAGATTGCAATTGAAGAGTGGCATATTTTCTGTCTTGCCTCTGCAATCATGATCTATTTTGCCAAGCTCACCTCCTTAAACTGTTATCATTGGACCAAGGGCTTTCAAGAGACAGAGATGTGTATCGGAACCGAGACAGAGGAAGTGCACACCTAGAATGCTCAGAGAACACTGTCAAGGAAATGGGCTAGGCTGGATTACCATCATACACAAACTATGAGGCTTTCAAGAAATGCAAATTTTGGTTGAGCGCACCTGGTTAGTAACGGAGAAAAGAAAGAGCACTACCAAGAGCACCACAAGAACAGGAGTTGGAACAAGTGCATCATTAAATACAAGGACATCGTTACGCCCTGCATCAATTGCTAACACCAATCCTTGCAAGAACTGTGAAGAACACCACGAGAACCATCTTCTTCCTTCTCTCCTACGAACCGACTTGTGGCTGCGTCTCTGTAGACATCACAACCTATTCATTTGGTAGATAAAGAAGTTTTCCAAAGCTTCTGGAATCGAGTATTGCGAAGCAACAATGTATAGATGTTTTGTTTGCTTCTACAGTGAATTGCATTCTTGGATAGCTTGGGTAAACAACAGTGCAATTCACAGTAGAATCAAACAAAAATCACTGCATCAGAATCCTAAACTCCGTTTGAAAGGCAACGAGAGATGCACAAATTTTGTTATGTTATTCTTATTGATGAACAAAATTTGTGATGAACAACTCATCGAAGAACTGAAAGGTGTACAGCTGAGTATTATAAAACCCATGTGTAATGGGGTGATATCCTATTTGCTCATGTGTATATGGTATTTCTTATGAATCAGGCATCAGAAGTGTTCTCTTTGCAGTCTTAGACCTGTGTTGTAGTTAGCAACTCAATGTTATGTCATGTGAATAGTTGGAGTGTTGTGCACAATATAATCTAGGCAGTAGAAGATAACTTGAACTCATCATTCCCTAGGGTCCCACTAGGTTCTTCCCAAAAACAGTAACTTGAAGATATCCAGTAGAATAGTACCTCTAAAGTAATTCTCTTGGATATAAAAATATCTACGTCGCCTACCTCTGACATATGGCATCCGTACGATCCGCCACAGCATCCCGAATACTTTGGAGGATGTCGTGGCGCTTGTCGATTGGCCAATCCGTTGTAGTCTAGATGGTTAGGACTATCGTTATTGTGTGGCAGCGGCTTCGGAGAATTCGGACTATGGCAGGCCTTTAGCCTGGACTGTGGTCTTGGAAGCCTGGTGATTTACGGAGACCTCGGACCTCCGAAACCTCCAGGGCGGGCTACACAGGATACTGACACCTTATGGGACGCAGGTACTCCATGTAAGATTAGCACTTCGACGCCGTGGAATCTCATACGTCATGCGTTATTATGGAACGTCTGGTGCCAGCATTGTGAACATGACTTACGGGATGGCACCTTCCATATCGGTATTGCACTTTACCGATCCTGGCAAGTTACGGTTCAAGTCGGGATGGGCGCCTGGAAGGAGCTCCAAAAACACAAGCGTAAGCGGAATCCCGAGAAACACGCTGCCATGGAGCAGCTCTTCCTCTTGGTCTCGTGCCAAGGAGATCTATTTTGCTCTAATGGGGGCGGCACGCCACAGTGGAAGCCGACACCCAATCATGAGTTTTTGCCACGAGAATTCGCTCGCCGTTATACCTCTACGAGAGTCCCTAGAGGCCGTGACCCTGATCGTCAAGACGACCAAGCGGCACAGTCTTTCTCTAATCCACCGAGTGAGGATTTTCGCCCACCCTCTCCGTGGCAGTGGGCAATGAAATCTCACTCCTATGGGAGCGAGGGAGCCGGATGAAGATGATCGGTTGGCTCAGGCCATCGTGATGCAGATGGTTGAAGACTCCGATTTGGAAGACTTCCCCTCATGGGCCCCACAGGCTGAGACGCTTGTTCTTCTCGAGGCTCCATTCTACTAGATTTCTAGACTGTAGTTAGTTTTTTAGAAGTAGTTGATTTCTTCCCGTTTTGAGGTATTCTCCGGGGGGATTTTAATGCAGGTGTTTCCCCTACAATTCCACTGATTTAGCTTTGCTGGTTATTGGAGCTCTCTGTTTGAGGTACTCTCCAGAGGGGTCTTTACCGCTTGGATTTCCTTGCGGATTTCATTTAGACACAACGTCTTTGCTGTGTTTTATCTCCCTGTTGGAGATGCTCGAAGTAGGATTCTTCCTACTGATCTCAGTGTTTTAGTTTTCTAGAGCTGAACTTCCCTGTTTAAGATTAGCTCCGGGGGGGTTGTTGAGTAGGATTAGTTCCTGCTGGTATTTGGTTACTTCCATGTTTGAGATCTGCTCCGGGGGGTAGTTGAAGCAGGATTAGTTTCTGCTGATTAGCTACTTAGCTTGCCTCTGCTCATGGTATTGGGGTTTTCCAGGGGTGCATCCTTGGTTAGTTGGTAGGGTTTCCCTTCTTTCTTTTCGACCATTCCCTTGGTCGTGGCCGGCCCTTGTGGGCTGGCGTGGTCCCCTCCGAGGATGTTGCGGGCACATGGCCCGTTGTTTCCTGACTTTTCGTCGTAAGCCGAACATGCATTTAACAGTCTAGATGGTTAGGATACTCGGCTCTCACCCGAGCGACCCGGATTCGAGTCCCGGCAACGGAAGCTCCCGAGAAGTTACCTGACTACTCCTTTTGATATTTTTAACCCCTAAAGGACTATAGTCCTAGAATGGGCTTTTTTGAAACTTGGGCATGTACCTACGGTTGCAATTTGAATTGTGATTTTCTCAAATTTTAAATGGAGGTGTGCCATTCCGAGAGCTCCGTGTGCATATTTTTATTTTTCAATTCCGACATCGGGATCAAAAGTTATGAAGGTTTAACTGTCAAAAGCTGCTCGTTGGGCAGCTGCTGAAATTTTCTAAGCCACTGTGAATGCAGCAAATTCTGCCCAAAACTGCCCAAAACTGCCCAAAGACGAAACTTTGAAATTCGACCAAAAATTGAGATTTTGATATTTTTCAAAAATAAAAATTTCTATTTATAGATAATACAGTAGAACATGTTTCCACTGTTCGGATTTTCAATCCAAGAATTTTTCATATGCTATTTTGATTGTCAAAAAACGGCCTTTGTATGTGAATTTCAGCATACCCCCTAGCGGAAAATGATTTTTTTGGAAACCTTTCACAACTTTTTTGAATATGATACTTTTTGGACATGTACCTAACTCAATTAGGAACAATAATATGGAGAGATTTATTCCATATCTACTTTAAAAAATGGTTTTTTGGGTCTTCAAAAATCTGCTGTCCCCTTTTTTTGCAGGGAAAAAAAACTTGTTTTTCTACTTTGAACATTGCGATTTTGCAATCCGTGAGGAATGAGTGTGTGAGATTTGGTGGACATGTAGACATAGAAGTTAGCTACAAGATCTTACGGTTAGATGTACTAAAAAAGACCCCAAGTTTGCAAAATCCACCTTGCTTTGAAGAGGGACTGTTTTGAGGCAGTTTTGATGAAATATGCCCTCAGAACTTTAGGGGTTAATTCGATTTAGTAGACTATTATCTTACTCTTTTAAACCGGAAGTAAAAAAAGCTTAACTTGATATAATACACGTCTACAATCAAAATTACACGTCTCCAAATATCTTCAAAATCCATAATTTGAGGAAGCACAACCACAATCACGGTTCAAAGTGATTTACTGCGAGAAGTTGAAAGCGGTGCCCTGTCGCTCCAGCTCTTTCCACCGCGTCGGCTCATAGCTTGACATCTCTGCAACAGTTTCCTCGAAAGCTTTGCTTGCAACGAATAAGTTTTGTCTCATTACAAAGACAATTGGCAAAAATTAGTAACAACCACAGTATGTGACATTATGCTTTGTAAGTTTAGTAAACAGTAACTGATAATTACAAACCGGAAACAGGTAATACATACGTGAAGTCAATTCTGTGGGCGCTAATTATTAGTTTGCTTGAACGCTAATACATAATAAGATGAATGTTTCATTCCGAAGGAAAACCAAAACAAATAAGCACTACATCATGCCATCTTCATGCTTGTGATATGATACAAACGTGTGAACATCCTGCACCCGATTACATATTAGAAAGACTAAAAACTTGTTCTCAAATGAAGATGACTCCGAAAAAAAAACCTCCAAAACGTCCTCAAGATTGTTTCTCCAAAAAAAATCTGGGTTTAATTGATATAGAACACAGGATTTGCAACCACAATTGAATCAATTACGAAGAAAACTCATCTCCAACGGTTCAAAAATTTCATTCTGGCACAACTATCCCTCCGAGACCATACTAGTTTCGTCGGGCCGCGAAATGAAAGAATTGCCAGGGAAGCTTAAGTTCTGGATTACTGAGGTAGCCAATAACTTGACCTAGACTACTGTAGCTGAACCTGCCATAACATCAAGTTGAGCAGGATCCAAGATGAACATAAATCGAACACAAGTGTTCGAAGACAAACAATTCTTTTTACGGAAGTGATGAATATAGCACCATATGGGCTGGGTTCTAAAACCACATGGGCTCGATTCTAGCACCATTAACCTCTGAAAGGAATAATAGAGCACTAGCAGAAATTAAAGATAAACTCAGCCTACTTTATATGCCGGTCAAACCCAGAGCATCTTATGTTGATACGACTCAGGGATAAGAATCCCCGCAAAAACTGTAAACTCAAAGACCGTGCTGCTGCATGGCGCGCACACGAGTTGGCAACCCATACAGCCGGATGAAACCAGCAGCGTCGGCTTGGTCGTAGATCCCGCTCCCCTCCTCAAACGACGAGATGTCCTGCCTGTATAGACTGTTCGGGCTGCTCCTGCTCGCCACGTTCACCGACCCCTTGTACAGCTTCAACGTCACCTCGCCCGTCGTCGTCTCCGTCATCTTCTCCATGAACGCATCCATCGACTCGCGCAGAGGGTCGAACCACCGCCCCGCGTACACAAGCTCCGCGTACTTCAGCGCCAGCATGTCCTTCATCTGCATGCTCTCCCTGTCCAGCGTCAGAGCCTCCAGCTCCCGGCAAGCCGATGTGAGGATCGTCCCTCCAGGAGTCTCGTACACGCCCCGAGACTTCATCCCCACCAGACGGTTCTCCACCATGTCGATCCGCCCGATGCCGTGCTTGCCCCCGATCTCGTTCAGCTCCTCCAGAAGCGTCGCGGGCGAGAGTTTCTTGCCGTTGAATCCCACCGGCAGACCCTTCTCAATCTGAATCGTGAGGTATCTGTTGATCCACAAAAAAATTAATCATTAGAATCCAGGAGACAATCTCAAGTTTGTAAGATCCTGCCCAGTTTCGACAGGCTGGATCAAAGTGATCCTGCGGTAAAGAATACATTCACGATCAAGTTTAAATGCCGACGAAGACTCGCAGAATGTCAGTAGTACAATATCTGCAGGAATAGACTCCATCGACCAATCATACTGAATGTTCACGAAAGAAATCTGCTGCTCAGTACTTACTCGGGGGTGTCTGGAGCATCCTCAGGATCCACACTCATCACGAACATGTCCTTCGCCGGTTCATTCGCCGGGTCCTCCAGAATATCACCCTGAATCATACCCGACAATGATCACTCTGGTGAATATAAAAACCATTTCCAGTGATTACAGTTCCCTTCCGCCCCAACACTACAAACATCAAATACAACCCAAACGGATATAAGAAGCCTCAGCCAACATGTCACGAACTATCATATTATACTCCGTGATCAGAAAAAATTGTGGTGCGTCTAAAGTACTACCTCGTGACTGATGTGCCACAGATTGCGATCCCGGCTGTAGATTGACTTCTTCGTCGCTACCACTGGGACGTTGTGCTTCTTCGCGTACTCGATTGCATCTTCCCGTCCTTTGATATCCCATTCCCTCCATGGCGCCACAACCGCCAGCTTCGGATTCAGTGCGAAAAACGTCAGCTCGAATCTCACCTGTTCCACCGTTGTATACCCAACCAAAATGTCAGAGGGAACTTCAGTCATCCATGTCATACTCTTTATGTTGCTCAACCTTCAGAGAATGTATAAATCATCACCAAGAAAAACTCAATAAAAGCCGGTATGAGGACTGGCCTGGTCGTTGCCCTTCCCCGTGCACCCGTGCGACACCGCATCAGCACCACATGCCTTCGCAACATCTACCATCGCCTGCCAGGGTACAGTATGCGCAAAACCACCACACCGGCCGTTAGCACGAGTCAAACCGCAACTTAGACTACAGCAAGCTCAATCACACCCAACATGAACCAACGACTATGTAAACACGTCCCAAACGACGATCTGCAGAGCATATTAACCTTGGCGATAATGGGCCGAGCCATGGACGTGCCCAGCAAGTACTTCCGCTCATACACAGCGCCTGCTCTCAGACAAGGGAAGATGTAATCCCGCACAAACTCCTCCCTCAGGTCCGCAATGACCAGCTCACTGGCTCCACTTGCTTTCGCCTTGGCTTCCAGACCCTCCGTCTCCCCAACACCCTGCGCAGTTTAGCATTTGTTAGCACATTGGCATGCAAAACGCGCAATCAAGCAACCGATACGCCCGAATTGCCCGTACAGAACTGCTCTACCATAATCATCGCTCTCTGAACTTTTTGTTCTTCTGCTCACACGCAGATCGCATCATAGCGTTTGAACATGTCATTGAGAAGGGCAAAGAGCACATTACCTGCCCCACGTCGGCAGTAAAGCACACAACCTCGCAGCCATAGTTCTCTCTGCAAAGCAACAAGGACACGCTGAGTTGTCGAGAAGCAGTTACATCTACAGCAGATGCAAAGATTCCTGGTTGCTATAGTAAACGTACCAACAAATTCCTGATCAGACTATACCCGAGTATTTTAGGGGCACTAGTTTGTATTGTGTACGCAGAAATCTCACCTCAGCCATGGCACAATAACAGACGTGTCTAGGCCACCGCTATATGCCAGGACGACTTTGTTCAATTTCCCACGAATTCCTCCTTTGGTTTCTTCTGTCGTCTTCACATCGACGCTTCCAATAGCTGCTCTGATTCCTGCAACCCAAGGATGCAGTCTACACGGTAAGCTACCTTGGGGGCCGCTTTGGTGGTAGCATTACAGAGAATTTGTAAATAGAATACCATGAATCTAGTATACATTGTCGAAAGTCACGGTTAAAATACCTTTGGCTTGGGAAACTTTACGTAGGCCGCTAACAGCGGGAGTCATCGAGAGTGAAGTTCCCCACATCCTGTTGGTGGAGGCTCCGCATATTGCCTACATGCGAACAACGTATGTTAAAGTCGTCTGCAGCTTGAAGACTAGCTTCGAAGATTATCTTGTACCCGACGGTGCTCTCTGGTACATTCTAGGCATGATTTTTCTCTTCTAATCCATACACAATTCGGGTTCGCGTTACTAATAAGAGGTAGATTGTGACACGACCTGATGGATTTGAGTGAACAATGTCGCAAGAAACCACAAAATATACTCAACATCTCTACATGGAATTCACTTACAGTGGTGCATCTGGACTCAGAAAGAGAAACACCAGCTTGCACCACTACAGCTTTTGGACACGCCATGCTTTGAGCCAATGTTGTCGCCATAGGTTCAGAATTGCAAAAAGAATCTCCCAATCTTCGGGGCTATTCTTGCCTGAGACAATCCACACGAAACTGATCAGAGCTACATCAGTGAAAGATCCTCACAGATAATTCGATGCTGATGTTAAGAAAAAGGCACTTAGAACTCCGCAACAACTCTCTAAGTAAGCCAGGGTTTAGGGTTTGGGGTTCAGGGTTTAAGGTGCAACAAAAACCAAAAATGCGCTCTCACTCCAAATTGCAGTCAATAACATCAAATTCCACCTGTGCCTTCCGATCGAACATACTATGCATAACGAGATCAGTGGCGAGGACTGGCTAACGCAGACCAAAAAAACAACGACATCCGCAAGCTAACAGAGGATTTCTCACGCTTCACTACCTTAGTAACCAACACACAAAAGACAGAAGAATTCCAAAGACCGAGCTTGAAGATAAACTATGAGAGATCACCAGAAAGAAAGAAAAAAATCCCAGAAACAAGAACGCCTCAGAACATGAGTAATTCAAACGAAGAAAAACACTCAACGAAAACGAACAACCAATAACTACTCACAGAATCTGCAGCAAACTCTCCGCAAAATCCTGCAAAACTCTACCAAAGGACACGTCCGTAACTCGACGTTTCCACAAGTCCACAATTTCGAGAATCACCTAACAACGAACGCGAAGGCCTCAGAACCCCGACTCAAACTCGTGACAACGCAAAGCTAACGCTTCTTCCGCAGTCCAGGCTACCTCTAAGCCCACAAAAAACCAACAAACATAACCAAAGCAACCGATTCCATAAAACCCAAATGCAAGACCACTGAACCCCTGAACCCAAACAAGCAAACAGCAGGCAACAACTCATCCTGCTCCTCCACGTACTTACTGAGCTCAAAGTCCTGAATCTCCCTGATCAGAACCACACCACAAATACCTCACAACCATGACCCAGCAAGTGAACGTACCGGAATGAGCCCCAGATCCCAAGCAGCACAACCACCAATCAAGTCAGAGGGAAACTAGAATCAAGTTAGTTGATGAAAAACTTGTCAGGATTCGTTAGAGAGTTCCTTTTTCGCATTCACGGAGAGAGTGGGGTACCGTAGGATCGGCGTCGGCGGTGAGTCGGATGGACTCGGAGCGAAGAAATCGATGGTGGGAAATGCGGGCATCACCATGCAAGATGGCTCTTCGACGCCATCCAAGGTTTAGGGTTTATTGGGGGCCACTCCCCGAAAACCATCACCGTACCCTAAACCCACATTCTCTTCCCCGATCCTGGATTTCATCGCCGTTGTGTCCACACTTTGGTAGATGATGTGACGCACGAAGATTCTGTCCAGAAGTGGAAAACACCTTGTCCAGTTCCGATTCTCGAAACAATTTTAGAATTGAAGTTTTATCCCAGAATTGAAGCGTCATCAAGCGGGTAACTTCAGATAAGTTTGAGTCTACATGTAGAAACGCATCTCTGTCCCACAAGCCAGGTGGGATTTCCAGAGAGAGTTTCAAGGCCGGCAGTTTGAACATCCGGAATGCGTGACCCACTCGCCACTTGGAGTTCTCAATTTCAACTTCATGTTAACACAAGGTAGAGTTCCTGCGTCTCAAGTTCAAGGCTCGGAGACTCGGAGAATTTTCCTTGATCAAAGAGACTGCGTGTGATTTGGGTTCCGGAGTAGGATCAGGCAGCTCCACTTTTGAGCAGAGTCGGAGCGCAACTTGGGGCGCAAGGCACTCGCTGCAGACCGACTGACTGTCGGAGACGCGATTGTTCAGGGGTTCACTTGTTGCGTGGAGATTAAGGCTTGAAGCGTGGTTTGGTTGTGGTTTGGATCGTCTTCAGGAGCTTTATAAGCCGGAAATCAATCACGAGGTTTGTTATGAGTCTTTCTTGAGGTTGATTTTCTGCTTGTTTCTAGAATAGATTTGCTGAAAGCACGTGGATGTCCCGGTTTCTAGCGTGGTGCGGGTGCACATACCGCCATCGCCGTGATTTAGTGCCGGGAGTTGGGTAACGCCATCGGGGGATCATTGTGTGTGCGCCTGGATGAAGCTTATGTTGCGTTGATGTGGTAGCACGCGGTTCCTTTCGGTATGTTGGAGGAAGCTTTGTGGGTCTGCGGTTTATGCCTATCGCGGAGAGTTTGATTGCTTGTTGAAGTTATTGTTATTCCTGCGGCGGTCTGGTGGCCGATCTGTTGGAGGATTGACAGGCTGATTGAGCGGGAGCTGATTTGGGTGTATATCGTGTCTGTGGCAGCTTCGACATCGCAGCTGCTCGTGTGATCGCGCGGCTTCTGTGCTGTGTTGTTGTTGTCGTCGTAGTTGTCGTCTGGCGGCAATCTGAGCATTCCGCAGAGGCAGACGTTCAGCATGGCGGCTTCTCTATCGGCTTCGGTGGATATTGTCGGACCACCTGAACTGAAGACGGCTGCGGCTCATGTGGAGCAGGCGACGGCCACCAGCGAGCCCTTCTTGGATATGCTGCACAAGAGCATGACGGGCGAGGGTCTGCCGCCCCTTGGGCTGACGGAGAACGGCTCGGTAACGTTTCTCAGCGCGGGGAACAAGTGCCTCGATTTCTTCTTCCAGGTCGTGCCTGGCACTGATCCCGACAGGGTGGAAGATCTCCTTGAAGAGGCATGGAAGGAGGATCCACTCACGGCATTGAAGCTGATTTTCCAGCTGCGAGGAGTCAGGGGGACCGGGAAATCGGACAAGAAGAATTTCTACACGGCCGCTCTGTGGCTGTACAAGTCCCACTATGGCACGCTCGTTGTGAATGCACGCCTTGTTGGTGCCTTCGGATACTACAAGGATTTGCTGGAGCTTATGCTGCGTATTGTTGAGGGCCCGGAAGAGACTGCACAGCGGTTGAGGGAGAAGGAGGAGCATGACGAGAAGGTGAGACATGGAAAGGCTCTGGCAAAATTCGCTGCGGAGCGTAAGGAAAATGCCGAAGGTGCGGAGAATGTGGTTCGTCGCGTTGCTGTACGTGGCCGAGCTAACCGTATGCGTGGAGGCGGACGCACTCAGACTCGGGAGAAGGGCTACTATGGACGGAAAGGGGCAGCTGCTCGAGCGGCAAAAGAGGCTGGCACCTTGAGGCCACGCGAGGAGCGCATTGCAGAGGCAGATGCCAAGGATCAGCTCGCAAAAGAGCAAGCGGCTGTGTTGCGGAAGGAGAGGAAACTAGGGCTTGCAAGACGGGCAGTGGACACTTACACCACGGATCCCAAGTACAAGGTCGTCTACTCGGCTGTGGCTCAAGTGTTCGCGGACCAGCTGAAGAAGGACCTGCAAGCTTTGGAGGAGGGGAAGTTGTATGACATAAGCTTGGCAGCCAAGTGGGCGCCGTCGCTGGATCTCTCCTACGACCAACACACCCTGCTATGCGAGGCCATCGCCCGGCGTATGTTTCCCAAGGAGGCCCACCCCGAGTACGCAGATTTGGAGGAGCACCCTTATGTCTATCGTGTGCGGGACCGGTACAGGAAGGAGGTTTTGGCACCTTTGAGGCAGAAGCTTGAGTTGCCGGAAGTGTTCATGAGTGCGAAACGGTGGGAGGAGCTGCCCTACAACCGAGTGCCGTCCGTCGCAATGAAGACATACAAGGAAGTATTTGAGAAGCACGATGGAGAACGATTCAAGCAGTTTCTGGAGGATGTGGAGGCTGGCAAGAAGAAGATCGCTGCAGGTGCCGTGCTGCCTCACGAAGTCTTGCGTGATGCAATTGAGCAAGAGGGCAAGACTCCGAACGTGGCAGAGCTGCAGTGGAAGCGCATGGTGGACGATCTGGCAGCCAAGGGGAAATTGACCAACTGCCTGGCTGTGTGCGATGTCTCTGGGAGCATGTCGGGAGAGCCCATGGAAGTGTGCATTGCATTAGGCTTGTTGACCTCTGAGCTTTGCGAGGAGCCCTGGAAGGGCAGCGTCATTACTTTCAGTTCCAAGCCGCAAATCCATCGAGTGACGGGGACATCTCTTGCTGAAAAGCACCGGTTTGTACAGAGCATGGACTGGGGAATGAACACCGATTTTCAGGCAGTATTTGACCAGATTTTGGCCTTGGCTGTGCGAAATAGATTACCGAAGGAGAAGATGATCAAGCGGCTGTTTGTGTTCTCGGACATGGAGTTTGATGATGCACGAAGAAGTGACGTTTGGAACGCTACTCCTACTGACTGGCAGGGCACAGACTACGTGGTGATTTGCAAGAAGTTCAGCGATGCTGGATATGGCCTCCCTCCTGATATCATCTTTTGGAATCTCCGAGACAGTGCCAGTACACCGGTGGTGCACGATCAAGGCGGCGTGGCTATGGTGTCCGGATTCTCCAAGAATTTGCTAAAGCTCTTCTTGCAGAATGATGGCGACATAAATCCTAAGCTCGTGATGGAGCAAGCCATTGCTGGGCCTCTCTTCCAGGAGTTGAAACTCGTGGACTAGGTGCAAAGGCTAACTAGTAAAAAAAATTCCTAGGCGTTTTTGAAATCTTTACAGAGGCATACATCGTAACTAGCTGTGAAATAGTCTTCAGTTGCAGATGACCCACATGAAGAAATTGTGAATATTGAAGCGGTGAACGGTGTGTGTAGATTTGAGAAGACCACTTTTAGAGTCAAGCCAATTTTGAGAGTAGCCTGGCAAGCTGTAAAATAATGGGACCATGACTAACAAATGAGCTTCGTGCTGATACAAAAACATGTAAAATCAAACCAGTGCAATAATATGGAGCAGGAGTACATTTTCATCCGATAGTACTCCCAGTCTCTTGTCGTGAGTTGGTGCTTTATGTCTCATCTGAATGTGCACTCTGTAAACTTTGTAGCTGGCAGTGAATGTTTACCAAACCCACTGTGTTTTCCTACCTAAAATCTATTTTGAGATTCGTTTGATGTCTGGTTTGCAGTCACCTTTCCATGTTTCACCAACAATGTACTTTAAGTGCGGGGATTGAAACTGGGGCTCACTATAAATGTAACGAGATTCTGCTTGAATTTGATGAGATTCTGTTTGAATTTGACGAGATTCTGCTCACAATCCAAGACTAGGTTCCTTTTTCATTGAGTAATCATTATTGATAGGTTACGACTTGTAACCTTGCTGCTCTCGGCCAATTAGAGTCTTGCTTCCGAAGTTCACGGGAGACTGAGTGCGGCTACGGTGTATAACCTTGTGTGTCTAGACCTATGGGGAGGGGGCACGTCACACGACCGGTGGTTACGAAATGTAAACATAGCCTACTCCATGAAATTCGGACCTGTCGTGGCATATTCTGGTTTACCCAGAGAAGTGAGATTACCGGCCGCAGTGTACTACCTACCAGAATTTAGCAAGTAGTGAATGACCAAAGAGCCCACACATGATTGCAACTTTCCATTAACAAAGAGTTTCCATGCTTGAAAAGCACATGTGTGCAAATCTTGAGTCGTAGGCTATGCTAGGTAGAGTATTGGGCATGGTCCACTGCGGGTTGTAGCGAGATTGTCCATGCAACCTACCTCGTCGCTTCGCGACTTGGTAGGTAGCATGAACAATCCCGCTACAGCCCGTAGCGGACCATGCCCAATACTCTACCTAGTACATAGTAAATTCTCCAAGCCTTCAAGCATTGCTCCAATGATGGATTTAGCTGATAACAACCAGCACACCTATACTACAATAGCCTGACAATAGCCTGCTAAGATCACCAAACTTTGATTAGTTATGAAGACGCACTATAAGAATAACACGATATGAATCAAGCGATAAGCCATAAGGGTGTCTGTCGACTCGGATATTGATTTCAAGGAGTCCATGGAGAATAAATCTCTAAATATTCACATCAAACGTCTTGACACATAAACAGTTGGCGTTTTATTATTCTTTGAATGTCAAGTCTTCCAAAACTTACAGCTTTCAATCCCATGACTCCTCACAACTTAAAGTCTTTCATATCTCCACAAAATGCTTCACTACTCTTCTACGTCTACGGAGGTTCGTCCTTCTACAGATTCTAAAAACATTGCAGCACCTCCACAAACAACTTGCATCCTTCAAATGACTTTCAAATCCTTTTGCTCTGGGTCGATTGACCAAAGTTTAGGTTTCAACCATGTTGTTTCCATTTTGCTTTTAAAGCTATTTATTTTATTTTATATTAATTATTATTATCATGATTACCAAACAAAAGTGGGAAAAATTGAATGTAGAAAATGCAGATTCAGGAAGAAAGACACGGTATACGGTACCCAACTGCCTGAAACATACAGTAGCTTTAGCAAAAAGAATCTATGTCTGTTTATTGAATTCTATCTTCCTCTGAGGTTTCTGAAATTATTAACAGTTTGTGACATCCTCAGCTGAGTCACTCCGGATATACAAGTGTAAATAGAAGCCAGGCCCGGCGTGGGAAGAAACGCAATGCTTAGATGATCTTCTGTCGAATTTGTTGAATGATCAGCGTGTCAAAAAAATATATTAATTGAAACTTGGAACGGTCAGTTCTCTGAATATTAGGGCAATATATCTCTCTGTTGCACCTCATGCATTAGGCTCTTGAAGTAGTCACATGGAAATGGCAACACTGCATTATGACCAGGAAGTGAAATATTAAATTACCAATTTAAAATTACAATATGCTCGAGACCATAGGACAATCTGAATGAACACAATTTCTAGGCGTGTCGATGCTGCAATCGGAGCATATCGTGGAGGAGCCTACTTTGTCCACGGCGGAGCGGGGGATGAAATTGGATAGATATGGCTGTACACCTTGGCGGTTTCAGTAATGTCGACGTTATGACGCTTCTTCTTAAGCTCCTAGGTGTGTTGATTTGGTGAAGTTCTGGTTTAATTCGAAGGTGACGGAGACAGAGATTGATTTTTAAGTTTTCGGGGAGTGGTCACGACGATCGTCTCATGAAGTTTCCCTGTTGCGTTTTTGAGTTCTGGGTAATGTTTTAGTCGGGTGGCAGTTTCGCAATCGGTGGTGACCGTGGTAGGATTTTTCAGAAGAAGGGCAACTTAAGGTTTGTTATTACATTTTTTGCAGAGAATTCTTTCATGTTCTTTCGTTTTTTGAGTTCGGGTTCTGAATTTGAGTGGAAATTGTGTAGAGTATGAGTAGAATTTGAGCAGAATTTGAGTAGAGTTTGAGTAGAATTTGAGGTGGATGAGAGGGATGGTTATTTTCTTCCACGGACTCGAAGTTGGGAGTGTCATAATTGGGGTTTCTCTTTCTGGAGGCCGGTTAACCCCTAAAATTCCTTGACAATGTTGCACTGAAAAGTCTCTAAAACTGCCATTTACAAAGGAAGAGGTAACTCTTTTTTTTAACTTTTTTTTTGGTAACTTCAACCATAGGATCTTAGAGTATACCTTGGTCAGAGTGTGCCAAATTTTTTTTAAGATTTTTGGCCGGATGGATTACAAGATTATAGCATTTCATGGTTTTTTTTTTTTTTTTTTCCCACATGCCCAAAACAATGAGGACGGTTTGACCTTTCTTGGAATGAAATTTTTCCACTTCACAATTTGGTATTTTTTGATATTTCATAAATAGACCCTATAAATAACATGTTTAGGAAAAAAAATTGGAAAAAATGATTCTAACAAGAATGAAATAAATATTTGAAGGTAATACAGGATGTTTTCCAATACATTCATTGCTTTTACAAAAAAATAAAATAGAAATTCCAATTTTCAAAGATGATTGAATCTAAACGGTGATTACGAAAATGACATTGTATATTTCAAGTAGGAAAAAAAAATTTACAAAAAACTTCAAAAACCACGATGGAAATACAGTAACAGCTGAATTTGAAGTATTTAGGTGAAGGGCAGGCCTTAGAGGCCTGGTCCTGAGCACCCCCATAGGTCCCTGAACCCCCTATCCCGCAAAACTATAACCCCCTTCTCCGAACACCCCATCCCCACCCACAAATTGCCCCGGTCCCCAACCTCCCATCCCCTCTCCCCTTCTTCAATCCGGGCTGCCTCTCAGCTGACCCCCCCTCCCGTGCCGAGCCCGACCCCGTCACCTCAACTTGCCCTGCCGGCCTCGAGTCTCCTCCTGCCCGACGCCGCTCCCGATAGCGCTCCCCAACCCCGCTCTCGAACCCCGCTCCCCGCTCCCCGCCCATGCTGATTGCAAGAGCCCCGCCCCCTCCCTCGCCGCCCACTCCCTGATCTCCATCTAGCAGGACCATTACCCGTCACTGTCACCTCGCCTTGGAACCTAATTCCACCTCTGTGCAAGAAAGTTTGGCTGTGAGCATGTAGAGAAATCTGAATTTATTTCCCCTTCCCTTCTTTAGCACACTTAGTGCCAAAAAAAATTATAGGCACACATTAGAAAATAATTTAAAAACTTTACCTTGGATAAATCAAATGTTTGAAATTGTACATTTAGAAAATAGGGAAATAGTGGATAAAATTTATGAAAAAATGACCAAAAAAAAAGAAAAACAATTGGCAATTCTCAATAACATTCTAACATGCTTTGAAAAAATGGAACTAAAAAATTTAGAATGAAAGGAAAAAGAATACTCACGTTATCAAGCCTCCGACGACGGAGTTCTTCGTGGTATTTTTAGAAACATGTACCATTTGTAACACACATGTATTGGTTACCGCATGACGAACAATAGTAATGTGGTCTCTTCCCCGAGTTAGATTTTTCCTTGTTGCACACAACACAAGGATTTCTCTTCCTTGAGTAAATCGGATAACATAAACCTCTACCCCGAGGTATAGGTTCTATGTCATCTTCCTCCCTTCCATTCCAATTTCTCACCAATGCTTCACAAAATTCAGTTCGGAACTGCAAATGCGTCATAGGCTTACAAATCGGAGTAGCCATTTAACACTTGTCAAGGTAAATCAAAAACATGTTCACAACGGTCATATCTAGCAAAAAGAAAAAAATTCGATGCCACCATTTGTGAGATCGATTTTGAGTGCAATACGAAGCCCGAAGTTGGTCGGCAACATCAACTCTCCGCATGTGGGTGGTGTACTCTAAGTGCATGGGAGATGTCGGGATGTTGTCACGCGCCGCTCCATTCCTACGAGGTACGGTTTGGATTGGCAAACAAGGAGTTGTAGTGGGTTGAGCATGAGTAGATAGAAGAAGTACCGGTTTTTTATCCTTCCGTACCACCGATGAAATTGATCGTGACTCGTGCATCCTCCAATCCATCCACCCTTGCTCCTTCTTCATATATATTTTGGTGTTTCGAAACACATTTGGCAATCCTATGCGATTAGAACGCATTGTCCCCGTCGCATAAATTCCTCTAAAAAGTAAGTCTTTGAAAAGTCTTACACTCGTAAAAAAATTATCCATTGCAATCACATGTCCCTTGCCCACAATTTCATTTGTGAGATCTAAAACGACTTTATGTGCCAATTTTGGCTCACCTCTACCACCCCGGGGCCCATCCTCTACTACTTGGGACTTTCCACAGTAAATAGAGAAATTCCACACAAACTTTGATGTGGAGCATGCTAAGCACCACACTTTGATTCCCCATTTCTGTGGTTTCTGTGGCATATACTGACATAAGGGGCAATAGGACCCCTTGTAGCGAATCATCATCTCATCAATGGTGCAATACTTCCCTAAATTCCATGTTTTCCTACAATTATCCCTTATCGCTTCTATCAACCACCTTACTTGCCCCAATTTGTCATAACCCGGCAAATCCTTCTCCTGTACATATGTTGAGGGATCCGTAATATGTAGACATCTAGTCAACTCCATAAACCGTGAACGTGTCATGATTCTGGAAATAATGAAACAATGGAAAATTGAACCCTTCTTATGCCAATAAGATCTAATATTTGGTTGACGCTTCATTCCCATATACAACCAAATCGCCATGTATGCCCTCAATTCCGGTACGGTAAACTCTTTCCACTCGTTACCTCCCATAGAATTTCCCATTCCATCAATCTCCGTGGCATAACGGTTTGTTTCCCTCACTATGTCCCATAGTATAGTATTTGTCCAAAATAACCCAAACAATTGCAACATTGTAGGGAACGTTCTCCAAAAAACATTTGCCATTGAAACCCCACAAATTGCATTGGATGTGGATCATATGTAAAATGAGTCTTGCTCCATGTCTCATCTCGGTATAAATATTTTACCCCATCTTGATCCTCCATTCCCACTTCGACATCTTCATCTTCACTAAAATCATACTCATCACTAAATTCCTCACTTGCACTATCAAGTGTAGGAACCTCACGAATATTTTCTCTCCTCCTTTGCCGTATTGGGGCAACATTCCCATCATCATGTACACTTGTCCGTCTTCGTGATTGGAATTGTTCAAAATTGCTCTCCTCCAAATTCTCCAACGGCCCCCACTGATAGCCCTCCCCAGATGCTGCCCCACATCCTCCAATTCCCACACCAGTCTCAGTCCCCAATCCACTCCCTTCTCCTCTCCCCGGTCTCACTCCCTCCCCAGTGTCCGCTCCAACCCCAGCCCCACTCCCTACTCTGCCCCCGTCCCCACTGCCCACCCTCTCCCCCTCGCTATTCCCCAGCCCGCCCCTGAATCCCTCCCCGTCCCCATTGCCCACCCTCTCCCCTTCGGTATACCCCAGCCCGCCCCTGAACCCCTCCCCGTCCCCGCTGGCCACTCCCCGACACTCCCTGTTCCCACTCCGAGTAACCCTGCCTCCCTGCCCGTCCCCAGCTTCCCACCCTTCCCCGTCCCCGGCTCCCGACCCTTCCCCGTCCCTGCACTGAACTCTCCACTGTACCCCGAACCCGCCGCGTTCCCGACTGTTCCCTACCCCGTTCCCGAATGCCTCGACGCTCCCACCCCCGCTCCCTTCTCCTCTCACTGTGCAACGGCCCTCCCCGACTGTTGAAGTGCCGCCTTGCTCCTCGCCATGAGCTGCGAAGCCGTCCCCTCTCTCTCCCTTTACAGTGTGTCCGCCCACTGTTTTCTTAATTTTTTTTTTTCTTCCTTGAATTTTTGGCATTGAATTGTTCTATGTCGTAGGTTGATTCTTGAGGCCACCAAACCTCCTCTAGAGTCCTTTCTTCCTCAAATGCAAAATCCCCCTCATCAAATGAATCCTCACTAGGCTCCTCACATGAACTCTCTCTACCTCCATGTCCCAAAATCTCTTGACTCTCAACAAAATCGTCATTGTACTCCCCTATTGACTCCCCAAGCAAGTCATAGATATCTTCTTGAAATTGAGTAAGTGGTTGAGAAGATAGTGAAGTAGGTGTTGGAAGAGGAGGTGGAGGTGGAGGAGAATGTGAAGGGAGGTGTGAAGGTGAGAGGGGGAGTGGAGGGTTAGAGGATGTAGGGAACTCCCTTGAATGTAATCTGGAGCTACGACGTGGAGCTTCTAAGTAACTCTCCTGCAAATTTCAGCATTGACATGTGTGAGTTTTGAACTTGTAAATTGCTATGTAGTATTTGCAAAAATAAAAAATACAATTTCAAAGTTGCATGATATGTCTCACCTCCTTCCCCCTCCATGATGAACTACTCTTCCTAGGCATCTCAACAATGCTAAAGTGTTGAATCTACAAAGAGAAATTGAAATTGCAAATGTTCAAGGCAAAACTAGGTAAGACATGTAGTTCTTGAGGATGTAAGGAGTTGAAGTTGATGGTGGTACTTATAGTGTTCTTCTTAGAGCAAACACCTTGTTGTGAAGCATCTAAGCCCTTCTAGGAGTCCACATTACCTTTGAAAAATTGACTAAGCACAATTTAGAGTCAACCTTACACTAATGCTCCATTTGAAGAGGATCAATTCTTTTGGTCACATTTGAAGAGAATCAACTTAGGTTTTTGTTTTCTTTTGTTGACATGCACTACCAAACGTCACATTCCCTAGGATACCCCTGCGATAGCATTAATTGCAGAGGGGGCGGCTTGGACTTGGTTCACAAATTAAATGCGGAGCATCAGCTGCACAGGCGCAGCTGCTAAGCCGCAGCTGTTGTTTTGCACAGACAGACACAGACATGAAGCCGCCCCCTATACCCGTGTACACCCCCCCATCACCGGCCCTTCCCCCTTGACCGCCCCTTCCCCCTTGACCGCCCCGCATGTGTTGCCAACCCCTCCCTTTGACGGCCCCCTCCCTCCCCTCGACCCTCTATCTCCCCCCGACCCTCCCTCCCCCGACTGTCTCCCTTCCCCGACCCCGTCAACTGACAGACCCCGCCCCCTTCCACGGGCTCCCCCTCAGCCCGACCCTTGGCCCACTGCGACCCGGCCCAACCAAGCCCGTCCCTTGACCCTTTCAGATTCCGCCCACTTCGGACTGTGAGCCCGCCCTCGCCCACTGCAAAAGTAACTCAATTCCACTGCCCAACAGTGGAAATGCAGAATTTGGGGCAGATGCCCAACTTCGAAGTCAACACCGCCCCTTCCTCTCATTGGATCACAGAGTTGCTCCAGCTGCCCTTGGAGCAGCATTTGACACAAACACCTTCATAACTTTTGATCCCGATGTCCAAATCAAAAAAAAAAAAGACCCACACGTAGGCCTTCATACGGCCTATTCTCATTTAAATTTTCAAAAAATCTCGATTAAAATTGAAGTCGTAGGTACATGCCCAATTTCAAAAAAAGCCCAAATGTGGAAGATTGTCCTTTAGGGGTTAAGGGAGGTTTTGTATGGATTTTGTGGTTGAGAGTTTTGTTGGGCAATTGCAGGATTGTGAATTGATTACGTTGACAGGAAGGGCGGAATTCAAGGAATAAGGATGTGGTCGAGTAGGTTTCGTGGTATTTTGATTCTCGCGTTATTGTGGAGTTTGGATGTGAATTTTGTTTCTTCGGCTGTTACGAATGGTGGGGCGGCGGCGGAGGGGGAGTTGGTGGGAGTGGTGGAGATGGAAGGTGCACCGTCTAGAGTTGTATGGTGTGAAATATACAAATGAACATGTATTTACTGAAGAAGAAGAGTGAGCAGAGATGAGCGACTCCCTGCCTAAATACATTTGATGCTCGTGTTCTTACAGAGGAACGAGTCATTCCCTTATGGGTTATCACTGTACATATCCTACCTACGGGATGTATTCCCTTACATTCCAACACCCTCCCTTAAGGGTATGCATGGATGACCTAAGAGTGATAAGTAATTACAATTGTACTCATGAGAGTACCCTCCCTCACTCCTGATTCTTTCTCGTTGCTCCTGGTGTTGTCGGTTGATGCAATTCACTTCTTCCTAATTCAGATGTCTCATGCGTTGGTGGAGCTTGATGATGATGGGTTGTTTGTTGAATTTTTGCTTGTTGTTCCTGTCTTCCTCGTGATTGTTGCTCTCTTCTTCCTAACTTGTGTTGGCTTGTTTAGGAGAATGGGAGCTGCTCTTCAGCGTTCGGCGAGGTGTCTTCGTCGTCGCGTGAAGCTGTTTCGGCGCCCGAGGTATGATGCTCTCCTTGTCTGTTTGTTGCGTATACCCGGGGTTGCTCGGATTGTGACTTTCGTCACTTCAATATCCTCCCCTGAGCCGCAACCGAGGCTCCACGAGCACGCCGGTGTAGCTGGAGCAATGGTGCGAGGACGCCGTTCCTCCGCGATGGTTAGGGATTCCTGCGGAGAAGAGAATTTCCTGTTCCCCGAGTCTGTAGCTAACCCTAATAGTGTCGAGACTGATTGGTCTCACGCAGAAATCCAAGGGTTGTGGTCTGAGTACTATGAGAATTTAGGAGAGGAGGAGTACCATAACCTAGAATGTTACTCTCCTAAGTAGTTTCTACAGGTGGGAGAATTATTGAGAAGGGATTAGCTTAAGGAGATCTCTGCAGGTTTCGAATTTGATTCGACCTAAGGCCTTTGTGAAGATGTCGGCAGCTTGTTGACCTGTTGGAATATATACAATTTGGACTGCTTTCTTTTTTACCATATCTCTCACAAAGTGTAAGTGTATCTCAAAGTGTTTAGTTTTGGAGTGATAGATAGGGTTTTTTGAGATTTTTATGCTACTTTGATTGTCACAGAAGATTGTGGTTGAGTTCTGTTCTAGAAATCCTAGTTCTGTTAGAAGATCTTTGATCCAAATGGCTTCTTTCGTGGCTTCTACTAGTGCTCTGTATTCAGATTCGGTTGAACTTAGGGCGACACAACTCTGTTTTCTGCTACTCCAGGTGATTGGGGTTCCATTTATTGAGAAAAGAAATCCTCCAGTGGATTTTCTTTGGTCGAGGTCACCACCCCAGTCTGCGTCACTGAACCCTAAGAGTTCTACTGTATCTGCTTGTTCGTAGCATAGCCCTAAGTTAGCAGTGCCATTGAGGTACCGAAGGATTGATTTGACGGCATTCATGTGAGCCTGTTGGGGGCTCTGCATGAACCTGCTGACGAGATTAACCGAGAATGCTAAGTCTGGTCGGGTGTTAGTTAGAAACATTAGTTTTCCAACTAGTCTGCAATAGAGGTGGGTACTAACGGGGGGTGTGTTTGTTTCTTTTCGAAGCTTGGTGCCGTCTGGGAGTGGAACCTTACAGGGATTGCACTCTGCCATTCCAAACTCAGTGAGAATGCTTTGAGCATAGGAGGTTTGGTGAATTAAGAGGCCCCTATCGGTTTTCGTGAATTCTATTCCAAGGTATTTTCGAATGAGTCCTAACCTGGTCATGTCGAATTTCTTTTCTAGTTCTGTTGCTAACCATGCTATTTTGTTAGTGTGATCTCCTGTTAAGAGGAGGTCATCCACATAGAGCACAAGGATTATTGTTTTGCCTTTGCATTTCATGTGATAGAGATTACCATCGGATCGAGATTTTGTAAGACCTTGTTTTCTAAGCCATTTGTCAATTTTCCGATACCAAGCTCTTGGAGCTTGTTTTAGGCCATATAGGGCTTTGTTCAGCTTGCATACTAGGTCGGTTTGGTTAGGATTAACGGTGCCAGGGGGTGGGTACATGTACACTTCATCTTTAAGACGGCCATTTAAGAATGCCGTCTTAACGTCAAGATGGTGTATCTGCCAGTTTTTTGTTCCTGCTAGGGCACTCACGGTTTTTACAATACTCCATTTTGCAACAGGTGCAAATGTGTCTGTGTAATCTACTCCTGCTCGTTGTTCAAATCCGCGAGCAACTAGTCGGGCTTTGTAAGTTTCCCCTTCCCCATTTGTTCCAGGTTTAATTTTATATATCCATTTTCCTGTGATGGCTCTTTTTCCTCGGGGAAGCTTCACTAAGGACCAGGTGCCATTCGTGTGAATGGATTCCAGTTCCTTATGCATGGCTTGTACCCATTTGGGGTTTTCTAGGGCTTGTTTATACGTTATATCATCAGTATCGGGTTCTAAGGAATTAATGTAACCGTCGAGTTTGACTGAGGGTTTTCGGACTCTACTGGATTTTCGGACCTGTAAGCCGGGTTCAGCTATGAGATTATTTTTTCTACGAGTGTAGACGATGGGCGTTACTGACTTTAGGCTACCGGTTGGACTGCTCTCAGAGGGAATTGACAATTGAGGAGTGGAGTTGAGTAAACTTACTTGGGATTGTGCATTTGGGGCCGGTTGAGTTGTGGATGGTAGTAGGCTTGCTTGTGGTTCAGGTGAACTAGTCCGTCCGAGCTCCATTGTTGGTGTATCCACTGGTACTGATTCTCCTGTGTCCTCATGAATGCTCGGTATGCTGATCAGGTGTTTCACTTGGGAAAAAGTGTCCACCGTTTCGTGAGGTTCGAGTTCCTGAGCTGGTGTCACGGATTCATCGACGGTGACGTCTCGAGAGAGAATTATTTGTTTGGAGCTTGGGCAGTAGCATCGGTATGCCTTGGTGTGTTCGTCAATTCCTGTGAGTATAGCCGGCATTGACTTGTCGCCAAATTTGTCTCTTTTATGTTTTGGGACATGTACATAAACACGTGTGCCAAAGATTCGTAGATTAGAGAGGTCTGGCTTTTCACCTGTAAAGACTTCGAGTGGCACTTGATGTTGGAGTGCTTTCGTAGGGCGTCTGTTGTGTAGGTAGCATGCGGCTCGTACGATTTCTGGCCACATGTTGCTGGGTAGTGCAGAGGCCGTGCCGAGGCATCTGGCAGTTTCGACCAGTGTTCTCATCTTTCGCTCTGCAACACCATTTTGTTGTAGGGTGAAGGCTTGAGTGAATTCGTGATGGATGCCTGAATCTGCACAGAATGTTTTGAATTCTTTCGAAGTGTACTCACCACCATTGTCAGTCCTGAGTATTCTGATTTTTTTCTTTGTTATGTTTTCTGCATAGGCTTTGAACTGTTTGAAATATGAGAGCACTTGATCTTTGGTTCTCATAAACACAAGCCAAGTATAACGTGAGTAGTCATCAATGAAGGTGCAGAAATACCTGGAGCCGTCTTTTGCTTTAGTTTTGAATGGTCCTGCAACATCGCTGTGCACAAGTTGTAGTTGTTCGGTGGTCCAGTTGTTGCTGTGTTTTGGAAACTTCTTCCTTGCTTGTTTCCCCTTTAAGCAGACTTCGCAGATGTGTTTGATTTTCGGCAGTCTTGGTAAGCCTACCACCATGTCCTGTTGTGATAGTTTGTGAAGGTCTTCAAAATTTAAGTGCCCTAGTCGGCGATGCCACATGAGTACTTTCTGTTCTATTGGACTAGGTTCTATTTCTGTGTTATATATTTCTGCTCCTTCTATGGCTTCCGTTTGGACTTTGTACACCCCTCTACCTATTCTACTCCCTTGTAGCAAAATCTGTCTTGTTTTTATGCATCTAATGATGCAGGTTTTTCGAAGGAAGATTGCTTCATTCCCCCTGTCTGTAATGAGTCCTATTGAGAGTAGATTCCTTTGTAGGCCAGGTACATAGAAAACGTCGGGGATATTCTTTATTGATCCGTCACTGAACTTGATCAGTACATTGCCTTTTCCGGCCACAGTGTATCCAACTCCCCCTACAGCTATCATCTTTTCATTCGTGTGAGTGGGAATGAGACCTGTGACTAATGTGGCGTCTCCTGTTACATGTGATGTTGCACCTGAATCTAGTATCCAGGAGGAGGATGACTCAAGTGCATTGACTTCCAGTTGCAAGCTGTACGCCTCTAGTACATCTTGTGCTGTGCCTGAATCGGATTCGCTGGAGTTTGATTCGGAGCTGGCTTCTCTTGACGAGGTCTCTTGGTGAACTACATTCACTTGCTGTCCCTTCGATTGTCTTGACTTCTTCATGTTGGAAATTTCTTCTTGGAGCTTGGCCATCTTGGCAGTGATCTTCGTTAGGTTGCAGTCGCGAGCATAGTGACCTGGTTCGCCGCAGCAGTCGCATATGACCTCTTGGAGTTTCTTCTTGCCGGTGGTCTTGTGACGATTGTCATCTGGTCTCTCCCGTCTCCTTCCTCGTTCACGGGATCTGCTGCTTGTGCGACGTCTGTTCTCTGTTTTGCTGGGTCTATCCGAGTAGCTGCTTGTCTTCTGTGTGACTTGATAGGGCTTCCGACTGCTGGCTGGTTTGTTCCTCCGTACAAACAATGCCTCTCATGCTGTCTCTTTCTCGTCTTCCATCTTCACTTGTAGTTCTTCAGCTAACAGCTTCGATTGTAGTTGATAGAAGTTCGGTAACTCATCCTTTCCTGACTGTGCTTTAACAAAGAAGTAGTAATCCTTTGGCAACGAGTTTAGTAGCATGAGAATAGCTAAGTCTTGTGGTATTCCAACCTTCATCTCTTCTAGCTGATCTAATGTGTTCTTGAATTCTCTCAGGTACCTCTCCATTGGTATGGATTCATCTTTTTTGTAAGCTAGCAACTGTTTCAAGAGCAAGATCCTTCTCGGGCCAGTGTTTGGCTGATACATTTCTCTCAGGTATTCCCAACACTCATGTGGATCCTCAAATCTCTTGATCGTGTCTATGATAGCATCTTTTACTGATTCTGTGAGTGCAATCATGGCAGCTTCTCTGTTTTCTACTTCTGCGCTATTCATTGCAAAGTGGCCTGGTTCTAGCACATACCTCCACAGTCGATGTTTCTGAAGTATCTTGGTCATTCGAAATGACCAGACTCCATAGTTCTTCTCTCCTTCGAGTCTGCTTGAGTCCGGAATAGAGATCTCGATTGACTTCGTTCGTGCTGCCAGGATGCTGGAGTGTGTGTCTGCAGGGGCGTTGAGTCGTGTTGCCTCCCTGAATCCTGTTCGAGGATTTGGTTGAGCTGTGTTGTCCTCTCCTTGTTCTTCAGTGGTCGAGCTTGCCATTGCGAGCAGGCAGACTAGGTTTCGCTGCTATGTGCCAGCCGCTCCCTGTCTCTTCCCCTCTGGTGTGATCTAACCCTTCTCCGATCTAGATCTTGAATTTACTCCTAAGCATACTAGATCTGAGAATGCTAACACTGCTCTGATACCATGTGAAATATACAAATGAACATGTATTTACTGAAGAAGAAGAGTGAGCAGAGATGAGCGACTCCCTGCCTAAATACATTTGATGCTCGTGTTCTTACAGAGGAACGAGTCATTCCCTTATGGGTTATCACTGTACATATCCTATCTACGGGATGTATTCCCTTACATTCCAACATATGGGTGGTGCAGATGTCTGATATTCATATCAGCAAGTGGGTTTTAGCTCGGGGGAGAGCTTTGAGGAGGTCGTTGGGCCGGGCGTTGAAGTTGATCAAACCTGCCATTGTTTTGGTGACGGGGTGCGGTTTCGCGTAACTTGAATGTTGTACTCTCTGTGCTGATTTCGTTGATGATCAATGTGTCTGACTGGCTATCCCCGAGCAGATGCTAAGAACAAGGATATGACAACTACGCAGCAGGAGGAGGTTGAGTGGTTTGAGTATCGTGATTCCTTCCAGAAGGTGGCGGATGAGAGTGGGATCCCGCTCGAAAAATTCTATGGTCCAGTATTTTGCTGCTTGATTGTTTACGAATTCATTTTGTGAATATGTATCAATATCCAACAACCAGCTGATATGCTGAGATGTGTCCACATGCGGGTTTTGAATGGAATTCAGGTGATTTCTGCATCAATGACGTTATCAAATTCGACCAGACTCTCGTTTACAAGTAAGTATTTCTGCTGCCATTATTCTCCATTCTGCAGGATATAGATTTTGCCCAAATTATTGCAGCAACTAGAATAAGCAATTACTTCAGCAACGAATTTATTACCCATTTTTACAGTGTTGCACGTTTACTAGAAGCTGAATATTATCTTCTTTCTCAAAGCGGGTGCACAGCCATGTGTCTTTGAGAAGAGGCAACGTGAGCAAGCCCTACAAGCGGACAGTAGTTGGCCGGGTGGCTTACAAGGCTGACGGTGTGGAGTTGACAGCAAGCATACGCAATGACTCTTTAAGAATGTCAGAGAATTTTTCACAATCAGACGAAGAGCCAACATACACCGTTAGTACAAACTTAACCTTCCAAACAAAATTTATGATCATCTCTGTTTTCAATAAAATAAAAAAAAAAAAAAAAAAAGGCAATAATCTCCATCCAGTTGAGCTGTGCACAATAATCTGGTAAAATGTGTTAAAATGATGCTAGATTGAGGTGTACTGGAGCCGAGGAGTGAAACCGGTGCCCACATCAGAACCATTCATCATCAAAGCACACAACCTTGAACTTCTGAACCCGGTTCGCCAGGTAATTGGAGCTAGAAAAAATCCCAACTGGTCTTGCACATAAGTCTAAAAGCAAATCTTGTTTCTAAACTACACTCAAAATCGTCTGCCAACAGCGCTGGGGCAACGAGCAGAACCGTGTGCGAGAGATGGAGAAACGGAAAGGCCACCTAGGAACAGGTCGAACAAGGTGCCGGAACATTCTGAAAAGCATTAGAACAATCGACACAGGTCGACGTCCAGAATATTGTACAAAACTCGTCTTCTGAAATCATTCTATCCACACAACTGATCAGCTCAATCCATCAAAAACTCCACCGGATCACTATAGCTTACACAGCACGCAAAATGCATAGAAGCGCATCTCCCGAAGAACAGGGTCAACCAACTTTCCAGCTCCAAAACTTCGAACCGCAACAAACTTTCGAAAGGTGAAACACCTCATCCATGGTGCCCCAAACCTTCGAAGGAGACGAAGACGACGAGGTCGGTGGATCATTTCGCGAGGTCGGTGGACCATTTCGACGAGGTCGGTGAACAATCTTATTTGGACCACTACTCTCTAGAACCAGATTCTTACATTGAAGCTGATACTGAGTTCCTCCGAAGTGAGAATTTACTCACAAGAAAACATTTGCATAGAGAACCTTGCAAAATGCTGAACATTGCAAGGATACTGGAAGAAGAGAGCTAGGAGTCTGCCTGGAACGGTCTGGGAAAAAATCCAGTCATTTCTCATTTCAAAAACAAGAGAATGTCGCAATCTTAAACCGTTCAAGCTCAACTAAGATACGATGTTGGGAAGCCAAAAGTAAATACCGGATGTTTTATGGGTTAGAGCTTACTCAAGACGGCTGATGGGTCACCCAAACTCAGAACCTGCGAAGGCGGCCACTGAACAAGCCTCCCCACTATCAGCTCCTGCGCATCGTCGTCCACAACACACTTCTAGAAAAACTGGGTCGTAATCAACTGGTGGGGAAGAGAATTCTCTTGGAAAACTGTGTGGGTTCGGACAAGCTGGTTCGGACATGTCCAACAGATTTCTCTTGATGCGAACAGTAAGAGGTCGGGCCTGGACACATAGGATAGACACGCTGTATAAAGGATCCACGTCGACGTCCTAGTCACGGAGGGATGTCTCGTGACATGGCATGCCCCGCTGGCATACCTGGAGTCCGACCTCCTGGCGGCGGAGTCGTGGAGTTAGGGTATGGGAGCGATAGGGTTTAGGGTAGATCAACTGTGACGTTGGCAAGTGTCTTGCGGGGGGGCGTAGGATATGTGCGATGGGTAGATGAGTCGCAGCGACACGTGCGCATGAAGTCAGTGCGTGCAGTGTTACAGAAGTAGTCCGGTCAACTTCTTGCATGGTCGGAACAAGAGGGACATAAATTGAACGCTGATTAATCCCGGGTCAATCTCAGATGTGACAGGCGTGCAATTGTACAGCAACTGCTGTCGGTGATATCCATGGAATCGCAGGGGAAGATTAGCATTGAATGTTTATGCAGATTGTGAGGTGACAGATGAGCATGTGCGTGTGGGACACTAGATGTGGCACATGTAGATAGCATTCAAAGCACATACCGACAATTCAAACAGATGCCAAATCAAATACAGCTTGAATTGCGTGTGCACAGAGATATTGCAGCCCATATATTGAGAAAACAGGGTATAATTCCCTAGGGTGTACAATGAAGAGACGCATAGCATGCCGATGGCCACGGCTGGATGGGGACACTTCCGTGGACGCAGCGGATATGTTCCCCATTTCGCAAAAGCACACTGTGGATGCAAAAAAAGATCCAAAATTAGGCAGGTTCTGTCTACGTTTCTCCTGAATACGTTCTGATTATCTACTCGTTCCGTCAATAGACTGTGGCCATGGCCTCTGAGAGATCCGCAGCAATGAAGGTAATCCTGTGTTTTATGCAGAACGTAAGGGATGCAGCTCCGTCTACAACCGTAACGATTATCCTGGGAAAAAATCTGCTGGATCCAAGGCGTACTCCTGTATGACAATAACAAACAGCCCGGGTAATTTTATGAGGTGTGACATACTCCCCACACCGTGCATTACATTGCTGATAGTGCGGTGATCTTCCCATCCTCTCTACTCACGTACGCCCTCGAGAGATTTGAGTCAGGACGGAAGCTCACTGTAGCGATTCTGCGATCACATAACTGAGCACACACGGGATGCACACAATTAATGAACTTGGAATGACTTTGTAACATTCCCGTAATGAATAAAGATTGTGAAATAAACTACGATTGGGGGTCAGAAGACGAACCTGAGTCCGTGCGGACCTTGCTCTTGTACTTCCTGGTGCTCTTACGGGATGGGGGCATCGGTTTCTTAACTCGGCCTGTAGGTGGCGGGCCTCCGTCCTCGTTTGGTTCCACCTCGTCGACATGACCCTGCTTTAACTCACATGTGCAGTAGATTACGTATAGAATTGAAGGCTAACTAAAGAAGCCTGCAAACGGGTTAGCACAGCGACCGCAAGAGTGGAAACTGACTTAACTACATAATTAGCTAGAAGCGTGGTGACTCAGATGGACCAGGTGTTATTTAGGTCTGTAAAATTAAATCTCCTCGACGTGATCGCAGGAGTGGAAACTGACTTAACTAGCGAATTAGCGAGAATCGTTGTGACTCAGATGGACTGGGTGTTATTTAAGTTTGGAAAATTAAAAAAAATGGTTTTCCCGGATAAAAGAATGCGTAGGTGCTGTGCATGTTTAGACCTTAGTGTGGAGAAGACAAAAACAGGTCGAGAGACATGGGGGGGAACTTACTGCTTGAAGGAAGATTGCGTCATGAAATCGCGCATGGAGGTGCGGTTTAGCATAGAGAGTATTAACGTACCTGATGGGGTTCGGATACGCAGCCCACCGTGGCGTCAGTTGTGTGTGCAGGATCACGACATGCTGGGACGTTGGAGGGCTTGTTTCCGGTAATGGTGGGTGTAGCAACGTGAGTGCTGGGAGTGAAAGAATCGCTTCTCCCCTGAATGTTTGACAGTTGCTGTCGCAGTGTAGAGATGAGGGACTGCCCATCCTCCGAATCAGCCGCGGTTGAGTTTGAGATCTCAGCAATCTGTTTCTGTAATAGGATTACTAGGGGGTTCACGTGAGCAATAGGCGGAGTCTGATCACTAGGGGGCGCCAATGCCTCGCTTTCGCACGTCACATTCGGGGTGACTTGAATTTCTGGTGCTCTGTCAGGTACAGGACTCTCTCTGAGAACGGGGGCTGACTCCACCGATGTTCTTTGCGCGACCGCGTCATCCATAACTGGTTCGTCGAATGGATCCCCCTCGCTACCGGTGAGAATGCGTGAGGTAGTCACGTTTAGGCGCATCTTGCGATTCCGTCCAGCATATCCTTTGTCACGCTGCATCTCGTCGTAGATTTCATCCGGAGCCGGGGAGCGGCCTAATTTCTTTCTGAGCCTCTCAGTGACGCCGACTTCGCCAATGGGGCCGGTTCGACCATAGCTCCGACGGCAGGACTGGGCGTATCGCATTGCCTCAGACTTCTGCTTGAACTTCTCTGAGTCCTGCATTTTCACGAGCTTCTCCCATACAGATTCAGAAACCCATGGTGGTCTTGACTCCTTAGCCGCGATCATTTTCATCAAATCGTGTCTGTACGAACTCAGGGCGTTCCCTATACGTCTCCGCAGATATGATGGGTTTAGGGTGGCGCTGTAATCGAACTGCTCGTGAAGCCGGGCTATCATCGTGTCCATCAAGTGGCACGGCTGCTGCCTGATGTCGATGTATGAAGGATCTAGGCCCCTGACCACTTTCGCAAGCATATCATTCCAAACAGTGACACCGAGACCGTATGGCTTCCCCTCATCCGACACGTGGATAAGGTACGGTTTCTTGCCACGGGCCTCACGATCTTCTGCAGCTGCCTCCCGCTCTTGCTCTCGTTCCCTTCTCTCCTTGCGAAGAGCACTCTCTCTGCTCAAAGTGGCGGTCGTTGGAATTCGCGACTTCTGCTTGTACGAAGTTACACTGTTTGGACCATGATGTTCTTTCAAAGTCCCGCTCTCTTTCTTCACCTGAACAGGTTCACCTCTGGAGTTTAGGAGTAACCCGGATGAAGCACCTGATCGAGTAGGTGGTGGTGTACCGGGACTTCTGGAGCGGCGACGACTTCTGTGCGGCCTGTGTGAGTCATGACTGTCCCTGCGAGCTCTGCTGATCTCGTAGTCTCGTTCACTGTACTCATCATGCCGTTCGACACGATGGCGCTTACGAGAGCTGTGTTCACGCCCTCGGTGAGCGCTGTGGGGTGACGAATAGTAAGGAGAATAGCTCCTGGAACGGCGTCGGTGACGACGATGACTCCCTCGTCTCTGCATTCGATGCAACATTTTAGGGGACACATAGGGGAAAATACAGAACGTCAATCAGGGGCAAACATGTTACATATTTGCGAGAACAAGTGCGCATGCAGGTAATCCCCAAAATCAAAATAACGACAAATGACACGTGTGGAAATAAAACATATGGAATTGAGAACCTCAGTCAATGAATCGGAGCTGTGCGGTGAAGGGGTATCATGACGTCGAGGTCTATGTTTTCCATGTTCTTTCTTATAGGAACGCCTGCTTCTTTCATCCTCGCTGGAGATGACGTAGTGAGGCTCTTCAGCATCCATGCGGACATCAGAAGGACGATTCGCTGCCCCAGCTGCACGAACAGGGGATGGTGAGCGACTGCCTTTGCCACGTACCTCACGGTTTCGTTCAGTATATCTTGGGGCATTTGGTACCGCTCTCCAATCCTCTTCATCGGAGGGGGTACGCTTTTCAGCAAGGGAAGAAGCTGAAAAGGATATCCAAGCAACACCGTCCTCGTGCTATTAGGATTTAGGAACAGATTAGATTCTTAGTTGTTACTTTGTTGCCACATCAAACAGACGATGATCCAAATAAGTAGCAGAATGTGCGGTTTATGAATGCGTACTAACCCTGTGTCATAGGGTAAGGAAATCGAATTATCATTGAAGCATACAAAGTATATCGACTGATGCGATGTACAGAACATGGAAAAGGAAGTACTCTATCGTAAAAGATACGTATGCAGAGCACCGGGATAAACATCTAGAATATAAACTGCGTCGATGCTTAGTGGGACGTACCTTGCGAAGCCGCTAAGACAGCATTTTCTCTCGGTCGACCCGAGGCAGTAGTGCAGTCCGCATGAGACGAGGAGGAGCTCTTCTTGGAGAAGGCGGTATGTTCCGCCAACACCTCTGTGCACGCGTCTGGAGGAGGTGGCAACTTCTTCGGAGCACGCGATATGGTCATCGCAGGCGGTGATGCCAATTCCTTCCCATCCGATTGGCCGCGGTCGGGGTCACGTGCAAGGTCATGTTCTGCAACGCCGCGGGAACCCAACGCTGTAGAGGCGCCAGAAGAGTTTCGTGCGTTTTCTGTCCACTGCTGTGGTCCTCTTTTAAGCCTCGACAGCGGCGCCATGGAGAACTACACAATTGAAACTGAAGACACAAGGTTGAAGTTAAATATCACATGCGGAAAATTAATTGTGAAAGCCCCGGAGATCAGTAACCTCTTACTGATCGCCTACAGTGTTACTGCTATCAGCATAGGTATTCCAAACTGAAATTGAATAAGATTGGACTATAATCTGCATCTGTCCACAAAGCGAACGGCTTGTAACTGACCGGGATCGTGGCAATACCTGGAGTAGTTTAACGAGCAAATAGAGCTGCAGCATTAACTGCAGAGGATAAGAAACGACCTCTGAAGAAAAGCAAGGCGTATGGAACGAGGAATACGCAATTGGGATCACCCTAAACCGCCGCATTCACCACCAGAGACGTGGTCGACATTACATGGAGAATACTTACAGATGATCGTGCAACAATCAGGAACGTATGCATCTCATTTAACAAAGACACCGGTGAAGACATGACCGGAATTCCTAAGAGTCTGTTGTGCGACGAAATCAGGAAAGAGAAGTTCATATTACCTGCTGGGCGTTTCGGTCTGAGATGACTGAACCCGGTGTTGGCGCAGAAGATCATCCGGGTCTAAATTGAACCCATGGACGTGAGCGGATCAGCGATGAACTACGTGAAACAAGAGAACAGTAAGGAGATCGGAGACGACGGCAGAAGTCTTAGACAAAGGATCACTCGCAGGGAAGACTGGATTACTATGACTCGAGAAGAATCGAAGAGGAGGGGGATCGGGACAACACAGGAGAAGTCGGGACAGAGAGCCGCAACGGGGGTTCAACAAAGAATCCAGAAATCCCTAATTTTAAAATGGAACATGGAAAGGCTAGGGTATTGCTACTGCTGTATGTGTATTTGCCTTCACCATGGCGCAGGTCTTTCCCACCCCACCCGGATGGAGTTCGTGTTCTTACTTACGCGCTAACTGTGATAAAGCCCATGATACTGGAAACGGGTGGGAGCGTTTAATTGAGCACTTAATGGGTACTAACTCCACAATCGAGGCGGGCATTGAATGAACAGTACCATGCAGGCATGTACGTGTGCAGTTGACCCGGGAATGGCGGATTCCATGTACTTCGAGGACGAACTTCAGTGTGTGACCCCTCGCTACCTGTGGGCACTGTGGGCGACTCCGGGGTTTTACAGACCGTTGCTGCGCATATCCTTTTCCTTTTAGTTTCCTAACTGCAGTATCTCAGGTGGTCCTCACGGCAGGTGTACACGTTCGATCGCATATCATTTTCTGATGCTTGGTGTACAACAAAGATGGTTCCGCCCCAATCTCTCTTGGAGCTTGCCTGCGACGACAGTACTCCTCCGCGGAGTCATAGGAAACGGAGACGGGGGGGAAAGAGACAGCATCGGCGTAAGCCGCGTTGGACCGAAGCCATGGCTGAAAAACTTTGTTCAGAGCTTGATGACTTAATCGAAGATTGCGCACGGTGGCACCGGGAGAAGTTTTGCTGGTTCGGTGATGTCGTGCTTTACTTGGCGGAACCTATCCATTCTTCGTAAGTATACCCTTATTGCTATTCTTTACGGGTCTATCCACGAATTATGCGTGAGTTGGGAATGGGGTACCTGTTTAGAAATTGCTGTCTCCGATTACGACTTACACTGAATCGCATGGCAGTAACCCGGACTCACGGACTATTGCCAGTCTGACGTTGCGGAGACTGGCCCTTGAGGCGGAGATGGTGGGCGCAAAGACGAGCCCAAAGCTCGACGAAAGTGTCACACATGTCGTCACATTCCACAATGCCGGCCAAGAATTGCGTGCGGACTGGCTGCTTCGTAGGTAAGACGTCCTACGACGTTCTGGGTTCCGGGTCGCTACATTTCCCTTCTGCATTTTTAAAATTTTCTTCGTTAGGGCATTGTATTTAAGGTCTGCACAGAAGGGGAGACTGACATGTTTAGAACGTGTACCATCGCAGTCTTGGGGGCGAGAAGGACCAGAAACTTGTCCGTTATGGTCACTTGTGGCATCCACATGGGCAGCGCATAAATGTGGTCTATCAAGACTGGCTCCTGGAGTCGTTGGCAAAGGGATTTGTGATCAGTGAAATCCCGTTCATGGCGTTAGAACTCTGTCCTAAACTAGATGTTCTAATCGAAGATTGCGCACGGCGGCACAGGGAGAAATTCTGCTGGTTCAGCGACGTCGTGCTGTACTTGGCCGAACCTGTCCATTCACCGTAAGTACATTCTGTATCCCCTGCTTTATGGATCTGTCGAAGGATTATTCCCCAGTCGGAAATGGGCTATTTGTTTATAAATTATTGTATCCGATTAGGACTTATACCGACTCACATGGCAGTAACCCGGACTCGCGGTATATTGCCAGTCTTACGCTGCGTCGACTGGCCCTTGAGGCGGAGATGGTAGGCGCAAAGACCAGCCCAAAGCTGGATGAAAACGTCACACACGTCGTCACATTCCGCAACCCCGGCCAAGGGTTGCGAACAGACTGCGTGCTTCGTAGGTAAGACCTCCATCGACGATCTGTGGCCACGTGTTTCGACACCTTATTTATGTTCTTTCTCGTGTGTACTTCTTAGGGCGTCGTATTTAGTGTCTGCATGAAGGGTTGACTGACATGTTGAGAACGTGTTCCATTGCAGTCTTGGGGGCGAGAAGGAACAGGAGCTTGTCCATTACGGTCACTTGTGCCATCCTCATGGAAAGTACATAAACGTAGTCTATCAAGAGTGGCTCGTGGAGTCGTTAGCAAAGGGGTTTGTTTTATGTGAAATGCACTTCATGGCGTTACCGAGGCTGTAGGTTACTCAGAAATAGGGTCATGGTCTGATCTGTACCCAGCTCTGGCGCTGTCGCCGACAAACTCCACCCTCTATTATATGAGTACCCATTGTCTATGAACAAGCGTTTTTTAAATCCACTTTGCACTGCACTCTATGGTCGATGTGCTTGCGCTCGCATGATGCCCGGGCATGAGCGACTAGACGGAGGCTACGCAGTCTCAAACCAGGTCATACGGAGGCTCAAACCAGGTCGGGTACACGTAATTACTGTTGAGGTCTTTAAAGGTCACGCGGAATTGCTATACCATTAAATGCTTCCCGGAAATGATCAGCTGAAGGACAGCATAAGTGACCTGCTGCGTGTTTTTTCCCGTTTGTATTCAATGACTGTACCCTTCACTCACTATGGCGTCTACCAAGGTGTCGAAGGAGTCATAACTCAGCCCCAATGCACTAGGGAACTCCACATGCGTTCCAAGAGGTCTCGATAGGCCGCCCAAACAAGTCTGCAATAGCTTGGCGGTGGATGTGTTCTGGAGCAACGGCTCTGCAACTGTCGAGGCAGGATGGCGATTGGGCGGGTAGCGTTAGAGGAGGTCTGGAGCACCGGGCAGCTTGTTTGTCTTGTTTTTTTAGAACATGTTAGAGATTGTACTTTAGAACGTGCGGTAGATTTTGGAGAGAGAACGAATGAAATTCTTGCATACGGGAAAATAGGGTGCACATGTAGAGACTTTCGGCCTTTTATCAGAGACGCAGCCGTCATCAACAAATTCCATTACGAAATTGAACTGATGCTGCTGGATCTCTTCCCGTGAGGAGGAATTCGTCAGCTGCCGAAGTACTTCAAGCGTGAAGCCCAGGTAAGCGCCCTTTAAGCAGTACGTTTTTTGGGGATGAGTCCTGACTATCTGTGACCATGGGTGTGTATTGTGGAGATGATACAGTTCTTTACGTTTCATTTCTCATGGCGTACACGCGGCCCACCGGGATTTTCTATGTGCAGATTAGACTTAGGCATTATTGGAACGTGGAAAGTTCAGAGAGGTAGTGATTCCATCTTATTCGCGATAGAACAGGAAGAAACACAATGCGGCGGAGACGGCTCGCTGCGGCTTACCACATAGAGCGTAGCATTGCATTCCGCATGGGAATACCGGAGTACCCATGCGCTTGTCGCCGATGCAGAGGGGCGAGAATTCGGAAGCCGACTACGATCCTCAGTCACCATCGTCGGTTTGGCCGGGACAATTTCCTGCCCCACCCTATACTGGTAAGCGTTTTCTTCTCCCCCTTATACGGATTCCGCGAATTCCATGCCGTAACCCTAATTCTGTCTTCATGCCCTGCTTCAAACTGATGTGTATATTTTTAACTCTGCATAAGACCGTCATATAGTTCCCTGTCTCGGGGACGCATTGTACTGCCAGCAGCGGAGGATGTGATTTATGTTCAATTCCCTAATTGTGTGATCTGTTGTAGTCAGTTGAAGGTCGACAGCTCCGTGGACCAGTGAGGAATCCTGATCGCCAATCGAGCGACAACGATTCACATTCAAACGAAGGCAGTGCAAGCAGCTATTCATATTCCGAAGAGGATTTGGTCCGAGTCAGAGACATGGCTTACGACGCCTACGGTAGAGTAGATTCGATGGAACGTGATGCAGCCAGTGACATGAATGGTGTACCTGATTATGGAGGAGAGGATGGTGGTGGCGAGGGAGACGTCGACGTTGATTTCCAGAACCTTATGCAGGAGTGTATGGATCCACTTTTCGAAGGTTCTGTGGAGTCCAGGATGCAGAGCGGTATTGTGATCATGACACTCTGCACAGTTTTCGGAGTGTCGGATACATTTCTCTCAGCACTTCTCACCTACTTGGCCGGCACATTACTCCCACGCAACAATAGCATGCCCAGGACCACATATGAGTTGAAGTCGATGATTCGCAGACTAGGCCTGGAACACGACAGAATCGACTCCTGCCCGAATGGGCACATCTTGTATGAAGGTGCAGTGAATGGCGCCCTCACAGAGTGCCCCCGCTGCCTTCACCCCCGATTCGTTGCAGGTTCGAAGTCAATTCCTTGTGCTGTTACACGGTACTTCCCTATAATCCCCAAAATGCAGCGGCTGTACAAGTGTCCGAAGATAGCTGACCTTCTCAAGCATTTCGAAGGCGCTACAGTGGAGTCGAACATCATGAAGTCCATCGCAGATTCTTTCCAGTGGAAAGAAGTTTCCAGGATGTACCCTCTATTCCGTGACGTTACGAAGAGTCTTCGCCTTGGTTTGGTGGCAGATGGTGTCTGCCCTCACGGTAATCAAAGTTCCAAGCATTCCACCTGGATTATACTCCTTGCCATCTACAACTTCCCCGGTTGGCTGTCGACAAAGAAATTCTTCCTCAACCTGGTGCTGCTGATTCCTGGACCGAAGGCCCCAACGTCTGACACGATAGATGTGTTTTTAAAACCGTTGGTTAGAGATCTGTTGATCTTGTGGGATGGCGTTCCTGCTGTCAATATGAGTAACCCCCTGGGACAGCGCGACTTCACACTACGAGCTATGCTTCTTTGGACGGTACACGATTTTCCTGCATTCGGTCTGATTGGAGGTCACGTGGTCAAAGGTTATGCAGCCTGTCCCGTGTGCGGTGGTGATACTTTCGCTGAGCATTCGTCGTGCTTGAAGAAGATGGTATTTTTAGGCCACCGTCGGTTCCTACCTCCGAATCACACCTTCCGACGAGCAAGGCAGGCATTTAACGGTCAACCCGAGGCAGCGTCTCACCCACAGAGACGAGATGGGAGCGTGATTTTTAACCAAGGTCGTGAGAGGTCTGACTGGCTGCGAAACGGAGGTGCCGAAGACACGGAGAATGACCCGGTGAAACTCCATGGAGTGAAGCGCGCAAGCATACTGTACGCTCTGCCATATTGGAAGGTGAGCCGGTATTCTTAACCATTTGTTTCCGAGAAATTTGGCGTTATTTCGTTAGTGGCTACACGCGGGTTTACTGAATTTCATCTTTTATAACTTAAATGCCTCGTGCTAATTGAAGTTATGATTTCCATAGACGAGGGATTCGTTGTTATAGTGGCGTTAAATAATACAAGGCAGGCTTTGTTCGGTTCTTTGCATGACCATGGAGTCATTTTCAGTTGAATCTGTCGGTCATTACCGAGAGACCATGCCCAATAGGACCAGATCGTGCGGAGAAGTTTTTATACTTCTTATGTGGGCTGAAATTGTTAGATTTTTAATTACTTTCACATTTCCCTATGAGGTACACTGTCCTGTTGCCTTTCGGTTAGATTCTTCGATACTATTCCGAAGGCTACTGTCACAGATTCCTTCTATCTGAATTTGTTTCTAATCACAATCTTCGTCACCTCGCTAGAAATGATAATCTCGTAACTATCTGAATGAATAATGTCATCTCTCTGTAATCCTCTGCCTGAGCCTCCCTCTCTTTACGTCTCGGTTCAGTTCTGGAATCGTTTGAACAGGTCTATTCTTGCCGTATGAGGGTCCGTCTCCTGTGGTTGAAATCGCACGGTGACGGTCGTAGTTGAGGACTATTCCACCATATCTCGTCTTACTATATATATATTCTATTTTTAATCTTCTCATCTCGCCTTCAGACTGTAAGTTTGCGATTCCTTCAATTTTTCTTCTAATCGAAGAAGATCCGGTCCATGTATCCATCTCCTTCAGTACCTAAGTCAAGTGTGCAAGGTGACGTGTGTTGGTTAGAATACTCCTCTGTTTTCATAGGATCATACGTAATGTTAACTGTCGGGTCTCTCGCAGAAGTACTGCTAGTGTTTAATATTTAGACTTCAGAGTATTTGGCGTTGAACTCTTATGGCAGAGTGTAATTCCCCCCCAAACCCGGAGTCATACTTTTATGCAAGGCGAATTTATCATTAATTCGCTCCTTTTGCTCTTCTACGTACCCGACATGTTCCTTGTATGCTGGTCAAGTTGTTACTCCTACCCTGACTAATGTTCGACGTGATTTACGGTAGTTGTCTTTGAAGTTGAACTTCATGATTGTAGCAGATTATGTCTTTGCTGCAAGGAACGTTCATTTGATTTCACTCATCATAGATGGGCTGAGACCCGCATTGTCAGTCTTCTAACCTGTTTTGTGATTTTCTGTATCCCGCAGGAACTTCCCATCCGCAACCTCCTGGACGTGATGCACGTCGAGAAGAACGTTGCGGAGAATCTGTTGAAGACACTGTTCGGTGAAAAAGACGGCCCGAATGTCCGACTCGACATGGAACGACGAGGAATACGCCCCCACCTCTGGGTCCGTCGCGTACCTGGGCCGGTTCCTCGTGTGTTTATCCCCGATGCCCCTTATGTCCTGTCAAAAGCACAACGTGAGTTATTCTTAGATGTTCTGAGATCATTGAAATTGCCTTCGCATTATTCTGGGAACCTTCGCTCGAAGATTACGAAGGGAAAGCTATCTGGACTCAAATCACATGATTTCCATGTTCTTTTACAAGACATTCTGCCCATCTGCATGAGGTCAACAGGAAGCCGCCACATGACCTCCGTAGTCATCCGGGTAAGCAGACTGTTCAAGAAGATATGTTCAAAAACAGTGGACATGGAGGAACGGGAAACACTGTTTCTCGAATGTGCAGAAACTTTATGCCTCCTGGAGAAAGAGCTTCCACCGTCATTTTTCGACATTATGGTACACCTTTGTATCCATCTTGTAGAAGAACTGTTCATATGTGGTCCAGTTCACGTCCGCTGGATGTACCCATTCGAACGGTATTACAAAACACTTAAGAGCTACGTGAGGAACCACGCTAAACCGGAAGGCTGTATGGCGAAGGGATTTCAACTGGAGGAGGCGTGCGGGTTTGCTTCGGAATACCTACAGAATGGGCAATCCTTTGTGAAGCGTGTGTGGGACAGTGAGGAAGACCCTGTTATGTCGGACTTGGTGCTCGAGGGCAACGGAAAGAGCAGGCAGCTCGATGCAATCCTTCAAGAACATATCCATGGCTTCGTGCTTGACAACGTTGATATCATTGAGCCTTACAGACTGTAAGTTCCCGATGTGATCTTACGTTCATGTACTTTATTCATATTTATGTTGATGGGCGGCTCAGCATTCATGGATGTGGTCTGAGTATCTCCTGATCCTAATTCCGATATGAAGTAACGGCGTAGCACATGCTGGATGGAGTGAACTGCTTATTTTTTGTGGCGGTATTCTATGTTGACTTGACTTCAGTCGGAACAGTGATAGTTTAACATGCAGTCGACTGATTTCCGTGAATCTTGTCCTGTTTCTCCTCAACCAGTGCGTATCAGCCCGTAGTGGAAACGAGGAGGTCTGAACGAGCTCGTTGGCGTTCAAGACATTATGGCCGAGGGGGTACTCGTCGTCCAAATTTCCCCTTAGCTCTTGCAGAAATTCCTCCCTTCGGGGAATGGCTACGAGAGAGAGTTTCAGAAGAACTGGAAAATGGTACCGCCGTTGATCCGGTTGTGGAGGCACTGTCGAAGTACCCATCTAGACTAGCAAAAAAATTCCGCAGTCTGTATGCATACGGCTATCGGTACAGAGTACAGAGTGCTGAACTCAGCCTGAAGACGAGGGACTCAGGCATCGCTGCCACTTTCTTACGAGAATGTCGTTTCGGGCTGCGGGATCCCAACCCCATTGTGGCCTCCGTTGAGTACGTTGGGCATCTAGATGAGATTATTGAATTGAATTATGGTATAGTCAAACAGGTTGTACTGATTGGTACATGGGTCAAAGCGAACTACAGGGGGGCCTCTGCGACCGTGAAAAAGGATGAATGGGGCTTTACCATCGCTAATTTTTCTCGCACCATACCTTTCGGTCGTGACTCGTTTGCGTTCCCATCTCAAGTACAGCAAGTTTTTTATGCTGACTGTTTGGAAGACCCCGCATGGAAGATTGTAATTAGGACTGATCCTCGCGGGAAGAGGGTGGTGGCCTCCGATGACGACGCAGCGGAGGGTGAGCTATTTGCTACCGGTCGTGACAACGAGTTCACAGGACTTCGAACACCTGCGACCTTGAGCGAGGCCCCGGAGACACTCGGAAGGGAAGGTCGCACGATCCGGCTCAACGATATGGTGGACGACAACGCCACCGACCTGAATGAAACCTTCGACGCCGACCTAGGCCAGTCCTCTGAGGAAGAGTGACCCGTCATGAGAATTAATCAGGTCCTTCTCTTTATGCATTTTGGCCCTTGCACAATTGCTGTCTGTAGTTTACGTATGGAATACTTTGTGGATGCCCCTTATTATTGGCCCCTGTTTTAATGTTTACTGTTTATACTGTCCCCATCGGAAACAGAGCACACGTCGGCAGCTGTCAATGATTCACGTCAGCCTCTCCTAATCGTGTCTTGTTTGTGTCCAGAATCATTGCGCATATCCGTCTTAGAAGCAGCGCTAGCGTGAATGTACCAACCATATAGCACAGTCGATGTACCCAGACGTCAGTGAACTGCTTATGTTCATTCGGACATTTAAGCGGTCTGTTCATTCGGACGTTTAGTGACCTCGAATATTCGCAGCATGGCAGTCTGTATTTTTGGTGTTTGTATGGCCTTGGGGGTCAAACTGCCTCTCCTGCATTTTCTTCACCAATTCTGCAGTAATCACGTGGTCTTACCACACAGATTTCGTATTTCTTAATTTCCGAACTTTTCCACTTATGCAGCCCATATTGTCGTAGTATACAATTAACCCTGTTGATCTCTCTGTACGTACATTTTATGTCTCTCTTCTTCTGCAATTAGACAACCAGCTATGTCACAGTGGCCGTATGCATGATTTCGCCACGTCACGTATGGGGGCACTCTGGTTCCTTAAACTGTGGATGCTCGCCTTGTGAAGAGGGGAGGACTTTTGGCAGAGGTAAGCACAGCTATCCCTTCCACAAGTTAACTGTATAAAGGTTTTCCTTCGCCTGATTTCATGCGGTACGGTAAACATGAATAGCTAACTATCATATATCATAGTTGTCGTTTTGGGCTCATTAATCCTCGTTTGAAACTGAAGTTCTTCATGCAGACAGTTGTTTAGCTACGACGGCAAATGATGACTAATTCAATCCCTCTTACCTCCAGTCAATGCAGATTTTTTTTCTAAGTTCTTTGTCCTCACTCTGGAAGTTAGGTTCGCCCATTCATATATGTGTGGGTAATGGGACACACGTCGCGAGTGACCTCTGGAAACTGTATGCCTAAATGGAGTCGAAGTACGACCTGGTACATGGCTGCTGGTGTCTGCAGAATGCGCACGTGCACCAGTGGATCCCCAGCCGGGGAGACGTAAGTGCCCCATTTCAGTTCAAAACAAACCAGGTTCCGATATGAAGTCTGTCCCAGGTATGTGCGACCCCTCTGCACCGTTCGCGTTAACCCCCTCTCTAGTTTATAATATTTACTCTCCACTGATTTACATTATTTCTCCCCCCCCCCCCCCCCCCGACCCCTTAACCCTTTCAACCCCCCAACTAGTAGCTTCATCAGATCAAACTAGGCTCGGCAATTAAAATAGAATAGGTCTTTTATACTCTTATTGCTGTTATTCTGAATTACCGTTAAATTTTAATCACTGTACAGTCCCTTCGAGTCCATGAATCACATAATTAGGCGATGTGATTTCCCTGAATCTCATAATTTTGTACCTGCGATCTCCGTACGCCCTGAGTTATGAAGTCCGGATCCCATTCGCAATCCGTCACTGCAGAAGGCTCAAGCGTGCGCTTTTTTTCTCATCATGCTGTTCCCTGTAATCATACTACTCAAACTCCTCATTATTTGATTAGAAAGAATGCATCTTCAACAAATCTCATGCATGTGGCAGTTTTTAGGTGGATCATTTTTTCAATTGTGTGAGTTAATGATGTTTGCTGATTACTTCTAACGTAGGTACTCCAACTGAGCTAGAGCTAGGCATATGCTGGGACGTAGGGATCCAATGAGGACCATTCTTTTACCTCGGTCTGCACTGTTTTGTTTTCTGCAGCGACACTCCTTCGCATATATCACAGATCGTGAATTCAACTCCATCAGCCACTTTCGGGTATTGTCTCCCCTCCCTTACAGCAGTGTCCGATTGCGTTTTTTTTTTCATCATACTATTTCCTGTAATGATATTACTTCTCAAACTCCTCATTACCTGATTAGAAAGAATGCATCTTCAACAAATCTCTTGCATGCGGCAGTTTTTAGGAGGATCAGATTTTCATTTGTGTGATTTAATGATGTTCGGTGATTACTCTAACATAGGTACTCGAACTGGGCTAGAGCTAGGCATACGTCCAATGTAGGGATCCAAGGCGGACTATGCTCACTCCTCGTTCTGCAGGGGAAGCTCTGCGGCGACACCCCTCGGTATATATATGAGAACCTCAATTCATCTCGAACAGCCATTTTTTGGTATTCTCTCCTTTCCCTCACACCAGTCCCTGCACGCCGCTGCGTTTCCCCTTACTGTCTCCGCACTTCCTTCCCATCCTCTCATCGTTCTGATTGCCTTCTCAGTGTAGGTTTGTTCGAACTCAGTCAGATTGCTCTCTCTCTTCGCTCTCGCTACCATGGCAAATTGGGAGATAGTCATCCGGGACGGGGTTCTCGCCTCTATACTCCGTGAGCTTATGCAGGACAACTCCCCGTGGGATCAGGACGCCGCTAACTTCTGGTACGATGGCCGTCACGTCGTCTGCACCATAGCGGATATTGAAAATGCTCGCTTGACCAGCCCCATGTGGCGTGCAACCATCGATAGCAGCCCGGAGTGGGCAGCATTGCGCCTGGCCAGATGGGATTACGCCATGGAAGTGGACATCCCATGGTTGTCTTATGAGCAGTACGAGATGAACCGCATGCGACAGAATTGGGACCTCTTTGGATCGACTTGGCGCATGGCGACTCCAATACCTTCGCGACGTCTCCGTCTTTCCCCCGTAGGGTCTCTGACCTGCCCCGAGCTGGACCAGCTGCGAAACCTGCTGAATGTCTATGAGAACCGCCGTGTCGAAGTGGAGGACGGGGAAATTCTGGAGGCCGACCCTGCACTCTGGATCGCCGATCATCACCGCGCTTGAGGTATGGACTTTGCACTCATTCGAGTTCTATTATGTCCGATTAGCACCAAACTCAGTTGCAACTTTCTTTGCAAGAATTCGGCTCTCATTGTCCTACATATGCATGCAGTCGGTATTCGCAATATGTACTCTGTTCTCTCAATGGATTCACATGGTTTCACCCTTTTCCACCTGTCACAGAACTCCGCCCGTGGACTTCACCAGAACAGCCGTAGCATATTGTCGCAGATCTGAAGGATCTATTGTGCGAAACTAACTGCACGGAGTTCGCTTTTTTCAAGGCCATACTGGGAGTTTCAACCGCTGTCAACTGTAGTCCTATGTAGTTGTAGCCCCAGTCTTTGTCGGTAGTACTTTGCAGGATTAGTCGGCAATTTTGTAGTGATACGTTTCTGATGATCCTTAGCATTTTCTGAGGCTAGTCATACCTCCCACTTTGCGGGGATAGATTCGGATATCCATAGACTTACGTGAAGGCCACACAGTAGGCAGTGCAGGCTGATTTCATTCAGAGCTCGAGGACATTTTACTGTACAGTCATTTTGTAATTAAATAAACAATCATATTCCACATTTCTCTGAATCTAATTTCTCTGAAAACTGTCGACGATACTCTGTTTTCAGTTCCGTGAATGAATTCATTCGTTAACTAGTTTTTCATCCAGGAATGGTTGCGCCACGTCATCCACGTCACTACCACGCGGCCATGCCGTGCTCTCGATTTCTGTTCGGTGGAACATGTTCCTGTTGATTGCTGGAGACTCCGAAATGCTCAGTTGATGCCGTGTCCGAGACAACTAAGATGCAATGTCGCTCTTGGGTCCTACAGATTTCAGTTGATTTTTAGTTGTTCAAACTGGGTTTTTCTAGTAGTGACACCTCCACTCAACAACCTCGCATTCACTTCCATCAAGTCATCGACACTGCTAGAATGCGCCTCCGACGCCGCGAGGACGGCACCACTCCCTTGTAATTCGAGAACGTCGGTCCTTCTGCGTCGTCTTGTCTCGCATCCACCAGTTTGTTTTCTTCATGGTTTGCAGGTATTGGATGACACCGGAGGTCGTATCGGTGTAGGGTTTGTAAGATTTCATGGTTTCATATGTGAGAGCACATTACGGAACTGAGATAAATGTACGGTTTAGGATGAGGTGAAGATTGTCCTATGATTTGGGTGCTATCAATTTGGGATGCAATATTTGCATGTGTGTTCATGTGATCGTTGCTTGCGTGAGTTGTTTTTGCCATGGGGCAAGAATAGTACATTGAAGAGTGCATTGAAGAGCTTGCAGCCATTCAGGGCTGGATTTCCTAGTATCATGCACCTTCTTTTGACAGCTCCGTCTGTGTGATGCTACAGTTTATTTGCCTCTTCCGGCGGCTCTTCCATTTTGGCTGTTGTCCGTGATGACTGCGGCATCCCGAGGTAGCTTGAAGGAGCTACCTGGTTGTTGCAAGCACCATGAGCAAAGCACCATCGTGACTCTAGTGGTGTTGTCATGCGCAGAGTGTTGAAGAATGTCTTTGCAGTGTGCACACGAAGAGGCTCACTAGTGCAATGACGATTTTTGGAATTCCACTCAGCAACGACATGTATAGTTCGCAAATGTGTCGCGCTTGATTTCTGACGGTCACTGGTCACACCATTTCATTTGGAATCGCCTGAATCCGTGAACTCAAGAGGGAGTGGCTAACAGGGAATGTCAAGGTTTGGCATTCATTCCAACTAGTACATTTGCTTTAGTAGAGTGGAGTGAAATCCAATTTCACTTCGGCCACTCAACTATTCAGTAAATATTCAACTTTCCAAGTTAAGTACGATCCAGCTTCATGGCATGATCCAACTTCATCACAACTTTGACTTATGGATATTATTGAAAATCAGGTTTCTGTACTGTAATCTTATCTTAGCTGCGATGGAATGCTTTCACATTCAAATTGTGCGTGAACAACGAGAGAGGCAAAGTTGTAGTCACGCGTGTCATGGTGAATAACTGAAATTTTGTACAGAGCAGGATGCCAACAACAATGAGTCCACAAGTGTAAGCTATTTGTATATTCTTGACTAGAATGGAAGAGGTAGAAATTCACATTCACAAATCCATATGAAGATCGTGCCATGTCCTGGCCCACAACCATGAACATGAAGTCATCACTATTTATAGCAATTCAAGAATGGAGTACGGGAAAGAAATACAAAAGCCTTTGTTTGACAGAGGTGTAGCAAGGGGCCATGAATTTGGAGGGGACCAATGAACCACATTTGATGGTGGAGCGGCTATCACGTAGGAATATTTCATAATCACGATGAAGTAAATGGAGCACGATTCATGTTAGAGTAGCTATTGTAGTCAACGTCCATTCTTTCTTTGAGTATATTTACGACCCCCCCCCCCCCCCCCCCCTCCCCCCCTCAAAAAAAAAACGTCACCACCTTTAATGTAAGTAGAATCATGTCATGTCTATTCAATCAAGCCCACAAAGCAAAAAAATTGTCATCGACGTCCTTATGTCATAAGAAATGATGTCACACATAGCACAAGGCGCCATTTGTGGCCTTGTCCTTTACTTTGTGCGTGCACGTTGCATTACAATTTTGACTCTCGCCTAGGTCCTAGTCAAACATATACCATAAAGAAAATTATTCCTCATTCACAATGGCATTTCAAATATATATATATAGTTCATCAAGGCTTTGTATGTACATGAACTTGTAAGCACTTCTGCAACTACATTTCATTCAACAAATAATAATCATAGAATATAGTCCGCAAATGGTATAAATGGCCAAACTTGCAGACAATGAATATGTCCATTTGAGCTGAGCACTCAGCACACACAGTAGCACCTGCTAGAGTCAACACTCACACTTGAGAGAGAGAAAGTGAGTTGTTTTTTATATCGATCACCTTTTTGCAGTGCTTACAATAAAATAGTAAATTGAAGACCCTTATTATACATATAGATTTTATCAACTAGATACTTGCATGATTCATTTTACTAGAGAGTGAGCACTTACACTCATAGCCCAGTTTGCCAAGACTTTAATTCCTTGATTGAAGTCCACTATGACTACTTCAAACGGTGCTCTCGTAACTTCTATGCTTGCCTTCTCTCTTCTACTAGTGTTACTTTTCCCACTCATACAGGGGCAAGCCCCCTCTGCACCACGCACTTCCTCCAATGTTCTCCATTCTAAATATCACTTTCAGCCCACTAGGCTTCGGACTAGCATTTTGAGTCGAGAGCTAAGTTATGAAAGAAGCACATTAGAACACACATTCCAACTTGAGAAGGACCGTTATCATCCTTTTGTCAACCGACTTGATAGAAGCGTGCTTACGGTCAACACCACCATAGCACCATCCGAGGTGAATGTCCTCCTTGCAATTAGAGAATCTATTCATGTTGACCCATCCGGAGCTCTTGCAAATTGGAGTGCCAAAGCAAACTCCTCTTACTGCAACACATGGATGGGTGTGAGTTGTGATGACATGGGCCACGTCATAAGCATTGAGCTTCCAGATTTGATGCTCCATGGCACACTCAATCCTACCATTGGCAACCTCATGCACTTGTCGTATCTCAACTTGAGTGGAAATAGCCTCTATGGTGACCTTCCTTCAGCCATGATGAGGTGCATAAGCTTGGTCGTTGTAGATTTGAGCTTCAACAATCTCGATGGCAAGTTATTAGCTGGACATCTCTACACATTACCAAAGCTTGAGTTCATCAATCTTTCGTATAACATGTTCACTAGTCTCTTACCAGAGGTTCCTGAGAAAAGTTGTACGAGCTTGACCAACCTAAGGATAGCATTCACGAATTTGTATGGGGACATTCCAAGTAGCCTGAATAGATGTAAGGATTTGAGAGCGTTAGTATTACATAGCAACCAATTGAGTGGAAACATTCCTATATCATTGGGTGAGCTACACAAGCTTGAAGACCTAGAGTTGAACAACAATACAATTACAGGTGAGTACTTACAAATTTTTCATTTCTTATACATGACATTAGCATAGAAGCACTTTAGAGCAATGGACTTAGGTGATCATCGAACCTATTGCATGAGTTGCAATTTGGATATTTTACTAAGAATGCATGCACATCTTTTCAAATTCTTCATGTATAATTGATTCTTTTGGTAATTCCAACTTGGACGGAGTGCATGATAGGTGATTAGATAATAAGTGAGTCAACTTATGATGTTTGTATTTATATCAATTTATCAATTTCATCTTTGGTACATTGTTGATTGAAACATTGTCATCTCAATAGGTAATATTCCAAGCCAACTTGCATCTCTCAAGAATTTGCGGATACTTTATTTGCACCGCAACAAATTAGAAGGAATAGGACTAGCTTGGTTGGGAGGCATGACTTCACTAGTGCAACTTTACCTCGGAACCAATGGACTCACTGGTGAGGAACTATCACAGTTCTTATTACATTGCAATTTAACTTTGTTTAAACATTTACAAATCATAATGCAACGTAATTCTTTTTAAATTATTCTATGGTATATTTTTTATACATGACCGTACTAATGGCAATCATAATTGCTTACTTCATAATCAATTGTCCAACTTTCAAATGTAGTAGTATATTCAATCAAGGATGTGACATATTGAGTATTGCTAAGACAAGTGAAGTGGTCTTATCATGACAGGTCATATTCCAAGCCAATTGGCATCCCTCAAGAACTTGCAAGAACTTGGTTTAGAGCTGAATAAGCTACAAGGCCCAATACCAACTTGGTTGGGAGGCATGACATCACTTGTATCACTTACTCTTGGAGGCAATCAATTGACAGGTGAGGAAATGACATTCATTGGACACATCTATTACATGATTGCATGTGTTATGAAGAATTGTAGTGCATCATGATGTTCTTTTCAATGTTCTCATGTATGCATTGAATTATGAACCTATGAATGATGACATAAATGAACTGCATAGTTGTGAATCTAATAATATGTGGGTCTTTATTTAGTTTTCACCACAATAGCAAATTATAAAATATAATATCAACAATATTTTGGACGTTTGAATACCATTCATTGTGATAGGTCATATTCCAAGCCAATTGGCATCCCTCAAGAACTTGCAAACACTTGGTTTAAGTTACAACAACCTCCAAGGTCCAATACCAACTTGGTTGGGAGGCATGACATCACTTGTGATACTTACTCTTGGAGGCAATCAATTGACAGGTAAAGAAAATGCTATTGATTTGACACATCTATCATAGAATTGCAGATATTATGATGAATTATAATGCATCATGTTATTCTTTTCAAAGTTCTCATATATGCATTGTGTTTTGAATGATGACAGAAATGGACAGCATATTTTTTCATCTAATAATATGTCGGTCATTATATGATGTCTACAGTAATAATAAATTATCGCATAATAATTACATCAACAATTTTTTTGACGTTTGAATTCCATTCATTGTGATAGGTCATATTCCGAGCCAATTGGCATCCCTCAAGAACTTGCAAGAACTTGGTTTAGAGCTGAACAAGCTACAAGGCCCAATACCAAATTGGTTGGGAGGCATGACAACACTTCAGCAACTTACAGTGGGAAGCAATCAATTGAAAGGTGACGAAATGACATTCATTTGACAAATCTATTACAAAAGTGCACTTTGAAATTTTGTTAGATTTTAAATTTATTTCCTTCTCGTACATCAAAAATTATGAAATTATATCATATGATTACATAAATGGACCGCATGGTTGTGCACCTAATAATATGTTAGTGTTCTTCTTAATTTTCAACAAAATAGCAAACTATGGGATATGATATCAACAATTTCTTTGACGTTTGAATTCCATTCATTGTGATAGGTCATATTCCAAGTCAATTGGCATCCCTCAAGAATTTGCAAAAACTTGGTTTAGAGAACAACACCCTAGAAGGTCCAATACCAACTTGGTTGGGAGGCATGACATCACTTGTCCAACTTACTCTTGGAAGCAATCAATTAAAAGGTGAGGAAATGACATTCATTTGACAATGGACCGCATATTTTTGCATCTAATAATATGTCGGTCATTATATGATGTCAACAATTATAGCAAATTATTATATATTATATCAACAATTTCTTTGACGTTTGAATTCCATTCATTGTGATAGGTCATATTCCGAGCCAATTGGCATCCCTCAAGAACTTGCAAAAACTTGGTTTAGAGCTGAACAAGCTACAAGGCCCAATACCAAATTGGTTGGGAGGCATGACATCACTTCAGCAACTTTATCTGGGAAGCAATCAACTAAAAGGTGAGGAAATGACATTCATTTGACAAATCTATTACAAAAGTGCAGATGCTATGAAGAATTGTAATGCATCATGATGTTCTTATCAAAGTTCTCATGTATGCATTGTGTTATGAATGATGACATAAATGGACCACATAGTTTTGCATCTATTAATATGTGGGTCATTTTATGATGTCTACAATAATAACAAATTATGCGATATGATATCAACAATTTCTTTGACGTATGAATTCCATTCATTGTGATAGGTCATATTCCAAGTCAATGCGCATCCCTCAAGAATTTGCAACTTCTTGATTTGGGAAACAACAACCTACAAGGCCCAATACCAACTTGGTTAGGCGGCATGACTTCACTTGCATCAATTTGGCTTTCAAATAATCAATTGAGTGGTGAGTATGTTATTTGGTTTTGCTACAAAGAATATAAATTTATCAAATTAGAAAAAAAAAAAAATCCAAAATTCATTTATATATAATCTTCACTTTAACATTTCTTCACTTGTAATTTTTGCTTTGGAATTTATCAGCAAATTTCACATTCATAATTGACTTTTATAATGAATCAAGTTTTGTTGTTGTAGGGTTGTACTATTAGTGAGATTCCAAGTAATTTCAGAAGGTCCAAAATCATTTGTTTGAAAGGCTTCATTTGAGTTATTAATCTTCACCTACAAATAATTAAACTGACCAATTAATTCTTGATACAAATCAAGATTAGCTCTTTTGTGGTAGTATCCTTGATTGTATCAATCAATAGCACATTTAGATGCACTTTTTATTTTTAGCATCTACAATCTCATTGTAGCTTCCAAATCGTTTACTAAGCTCTAAATCATGGAATAAATATAACATCTTTTTCTTTTGCAGGTCACATTCCAACTGAACTTGGATCTCTTAAGCAGATACAAATTCTTACTTTGCAAGGAAACAACCTCTCGGGTCCTATTCCACCATCCCTACAAAATTGTTCATCTCTCGAGTACCTTTTTTTAAGTGACAACAACCTCTCCGGCACTCTACCAAGCGGATTTGAAGACTTGACCATTTTCTGGCCAAGTTTATATGCTTTTTCTATCTCAAACAACAAGTTGGAAGGAAATCTTCCTCTATCTTTGGCAAGCTTGAATTCCACTGTTGCCTTCATGGATTTTAGTAGGAACAATTTTACAGGTGGACTATCTACCCATGTCGATGGAAGCCATCTATCTAGTCTCCGAGTCCTTTTGATTTCATACAATCAACTTGAAGGGCCAATACCCGCATGGATCGGAGACCTAACAAGCCTACAAGTATTGGATGTATCGCACAATAAACTCACCGGATCCATTCCTCAAAACTTTGGCAACCTAGATGGATACAAAGTGCAAGCTGGGAATGTTTCTGATCCCCTAGGAGCAGTCTACAACTCTCCTATCCGTTTCTTGTTAACCCCTAAAAGCCAGGACATAAGCCTAGCATACGCGTACATTCTCTTGGGAACAACATATATGGATATGTCTTCAAATGCATTGGAAGGAGAAATTCCAACATGCATCACCGACCTTGTTGGAATGAAGTATCTGATTTTGTCTAATAACAAGTTGGAAGGTGGCATATCTCCAGCATTCCAATATTTGAAGCAATTGGAAACCTTCGACTTATCACAAAACATCCTCAGTGGAGTGATTCCGACATCTTTGCCATTTGCGCTCAGTACATTTAATGTCTCGTACAACAATATGAATGGTGTGATTCCGACTGGAAACCAATTCAACACTTTTGGCATGTTGTCATATATACCGGGAAATCCAGGCTTGTGTGGAGATGTGATAAAAAGGCCATGTGTTGTTGAGAGCGTGCCACCTGGTGGTGATTCATATGCACCCGATGAATATCAAATCTTTGACTATGGTTCTCTACCAGGATTTGGAATTGGATTAGTGACTGGATTCTTTCTTGTGGTGGCAATATCACTCACTTGGGCCCCCGCGTTTGACTTTGTGTTTGGAGGTGAGGTAAGACAAAGAGAAGAGGAGAAACGCTATATTGCATCCATGTTAAGACCTCAACAATACGGCTTATTCAAGTATCCCACTTAGATTGGTACTTTCATGGATTGTAAGAGAGAAGACTATTTAGGATTTGGTGATTTGTTTTGACATAAAGACAATCTTTTGACTTGTTAGGAAGCAAGTAGTTGGTAGTAATGCTGAATTGATATGCAAGATTTTCATGAGTTGTTAATAAGAAGTATTGTATCAACTTGAAATCACCTTTTATCTACTTAAGTTACGGAAGCCTTAGTGGTGAACCACATAGATTTAGACTATCTTATATATTAGACGTTTGGGTGTTATCTTACCACCCATTGCTTTGTATACCCTACATCTAAAATGTCAAGTTCATTCTTGATCATTGTAAGCATTTCTACAACCAAAAACAAGATGTAGATAACTTGTCGATGACTCGGTGTCAAAGGTAGTCCACATAGAAAATCCTTTATACTGGATAGTTTTCATTGAATGATGAGTCAAAGTTTTCTTATACTTTGTTGTCACGATGCTAATGGCTTTTTTGTTATTATATAAACGATAGATGTTTTGATTTTGGTTCTTGGATCTCTTTTTAGAAAAAAAAATGTTTCTTTCCCTTGCTTAAAGAAAATATATACAAAGGCTTGCTCTTGATTGTATGACTTAAAATTGTATAAATAAGCGAAGCTACTTATTATGAGTAGTTCAATTATTAAATCCTCCTTCAAAATTAGTTTCTTTAACTACGTCTTTTTTGATGTACAAGGAACTAACATACAGTAGATTACAAAGAAGAAACCTCCAACATATGTTGTTTAAAGATATGATATAAAAAGAAGTCAAAGTCTTCCAATCATATTTTAGTAGAAAATATTAAAGAATGTAATTGAATTTGATTATGGAACCTAGCAACAAGTGATCAAGAATCAAGATATCTAAATGGAAGAACCTTTATAGCCAAACAAATTAAACCTAGAGGTCTACACTAGTAATATTTGATGCTTTCTCACTCACATAAGCAATCCTTTATTGACGCATGGAAGTTTCCTAGAGTTTAGTAGAAACGATATGTATGGAGTTGTAATTGCATCATTCACTTCAATAGCGTAGTTTAAGTCAAGGCATCAACCATAAGAACCCTCTTTGACTTACTTAAAACCTCAAAATAACCTTAAAACCTAGAAGCGCTCGACTGTCCTTAGTGCAGCTAATTTCGGAGACGGGTGCGCACTTGATACCCAGATTCATGGTCCGAGCTGCTAGAGCTTCCAGTTTTTGAATTTCTAGCAAGATCCATACAACCAACAGAATGATGGTGTCATGTGTGGGAAGAATCCAAAATAGATGATACAGACAAGGCTTTGATTATTGCTGATACTTCTTTTCTTCATGATTGAACAATGAAACTACTGCTTCTATATTCAACTTCTTTCTAGAAAATGTTCGACAGCTTCTACCTCGATTTGCTAAACTTAATACCTTGGTTTATCAGGTCCGACTTGTATCTGATAAAATGTCGAAGACTCCTCGAGGGTATGCATTCATAGAGTATCTGCATACGCAGGATATGAAGAGTATGTTCATCCCTTCGCTTACATTGTCCTGATTATTTGCTTTTCCTCGATCTAATGTGTTTACGGATGTTGCACCTTCAAAATATTGTGATGACTTCTTTTAAACTTTTTAAAAATCATCTGTCTGTGGACAGTTGCAAATGAGGAAGCTGATGGTCGCAAGATTGACAACCGACGAGTTCTACTAGACGTTGACCGAGGTCGAACTGTACCAAATTGGCGTCCTCGGAGATTCATTGGGAAACTTCTTTGTTTAGCAATTAGACTAGATTAAAGTACTGAATAGTTTGAACGAATTGAAAACCAAGAGGTTGAGCTCATTCAGGGTTCACAACAATTTGGTCCTCAAAATGTACCCATCTTGAGCTTTTTGAAATCAACATATTATATGAAGATTCTGAACATTTTTGAGGCATTCTCGAATCTATAAAATGGAAGACTTGTAAAATCTATATTTTCTTATTAATTTTAGAGACTTGGAGTATTTTGTAAAATCTTGAAATGTACAAAGTGGTGAATTTACGATATCTATATTTTCTCCAAGATTTTGGACATTTGGGAAAATATTTGGGTTGAAACCACATTCCAATGTTGTTTAAACTGATGTGGTTTCAACACTCTCAAAATGTGGTTTCAACATGAGTGGTTAAAACAACAAATTTTTAACCACATTTTAAACCACATTGGAATGTGGTTTCAACCACCCCATCCTTGAGATTGAAACCACATTCTAATGTGGTATAAAATGTGGTTTCAACCAGGGTTTTGTACTAGTGGCCCTTACAACTATTACGGTTATGAAAATTACAAAAAGTGCATACGATCCAAATGAATCTAGATAGACGACTGCAACTAAAATCACACATCACTGGGACCCTCAATGGAACCAAAACTCCAACCAAAGAATGACAGAGGAAGACCAATCGACACTCTCAACAAAAGTTTGGCATGACACTGCACAAGAACATGAGCACATAGTACTATAAAGAATTGACGAACGAGAAATGAAGAAACTCATGCAAGAACTATTGTAACAACCGGACCGCGCCACCTATCGTACAAACACATACGCTGAAATAGAAGACTTTGCACATATTAGCTTCAAGGATCAATGTCAAGACGACAATGCGTCCGTACTTGATTTGAGGACAAATGCAGCAAAACAAATTATAGATTGTTAGCAATTAGAAGGGAGTTGTCTAAAAAACTATCGGTGTCTACAACAATCATCATTCTACGACGTTAAAGTGCACGACAAACCCTAGTGTTCTACAAAATATTATCACACTTACAACACATGGGATACCTAGTATGCAAACATTCAAGTTGTTGATACACCCAAACGCTTTGTCTTTACTGACAAGGCCATAGAGAACACTCTGACCAAGCTGGACTACGCCGTTCAAAATTTAGGTTTGGTTATGGCAGCGTTTAATTCACTGGCAAATTTTCGCCCGGATCTTACCCCAACCGGATACTAGCTCCGGATACACTTTAAAATTCAGGGTATAAATTGGGTTTTGTCGCCGGATCCGGGTTTCGAGCGGGTGGGGTGGGGCCAGCTGAACGAGCAAGGGATCACGTCGGGTGCGACAGAAGCGACCTTCATCTCCACAAACTCTGCCATCCCACTCCGTCCCCCCACGATGCACTCGCCATTTTCTCCATTTCTCTGTGACAGATCGCTACTAACTCTGTCACCCTCAGCCGCCTTTACTCGCCATTTCTTTTCCATATATGGGAATTGTTTCGCCAATCTTGCAATGTGTTATTTGTGGGGGGGGGGGGCAGTTTGGAGTGTGTGCGCTTCTGAGATTGGATCATCGCCAGTTTGATTGTTGCTTTGTCAGCGTAGAATTTGCTTTGGATTTAGTTCTGGGGTGTGCAGGTGTGTGCAACACTGGCTCTAAGATGCATTGAAGCTGCTGTTTTCAAGCAATCGGCAATGTACTTAACAGGAGAGAAGCTAAGTATCCAACACCCACTTTCGGATTTGCTGCATTGTGTCAATTGTCATGCGCTTCGGTTTAATGTTTGTTGGATTCTGGGTTTTGTGAAGAAATTGTGTTTTGGGGTTTTGGCTTGTAATTGGGTAGCGTATTGTGTTTTCGAGGGGGGATTTTAGACTTAGGATGGCTTTCAAGGTGTGCACTGCCATTCAGGCACCCTTACGTAGATTTCTCTACGAGAGCCGTCTGAAGGGGTCTGCAGCAGAGAGTTTTGATGGGTCTTTCGATTCTTCTTGTCCCTATCATCAAAATTGTAGTCTACTCGTAGAACTAAATTTCTGAATGATTTAGCAAAAAAATTCAAAATTCTATTTTTAATCAATTTGGTTTTTCCATAGAGGGTGAGATTTAAGGGTTAAGTGCTTATGTAAGTCCTAGTAATTCTTGTGTATTGTAATACAATTATTTAGGTTGATGCTAATTTGAATCCAGCTGAGACTCTGCACCGCTTACATAAACCTCTTCACAGTAAAATTGTTGCATGATTCTCCTTAACATGCTTCTTCAATAATATTTTGTATAGTGAACTCTTCAATAAAAGAAGATTTTTTTTGGGAAATCTCAAAGATTACAATATTAAGTATTTATAGAAATAATCTCAAAAGTAACATATGTATTTAGCATGGCTGCACGAATTGCCCACCCAGCACAAATTTCCACTTCGAGTACCATAACTATTTTTTTGAATATCTAATTGAAAAAAAAAAAAAAGATTCCCTTAAAGATCTTCTTATGGCCTACATTTAAAAATAAAAAAATAAATAAAGAAATAGATGAAATATTTAAAATTGACATCACAGGGTTTTGCCCGAAAGTTTTAAAAAGCCCATTCTAAGACAATTGTTTTTAGGGGTTAACAAAATTATTTAACTACAAAAAAATTATTAAAATGTATACTACTATAAATTCACAACTAAACAAATTATATTGATAAGGTATGACAACATACATTGATGACGACACCTGTATTTATATTGCAAAATTGTCACAAAATTTCGGAACCATGAAACCCAGGAAACACAAAGTCGTAATTTGTTGGCTCTTTTTCTACTTGTTTATGCTCATACTCCTACCTTAAACCCTATACTTTAGTTTTGACTTTCTTCAAGTTTTCTATTTGTAGGTAAACCTTGAGGCCCCACACGCCTTGTTAACTATTAATAAGACTACATTAGGACATTTCAATAACTCCAAGCTAGAAATATTTTCGTTGTATTTTTGGTTTTACATATCCAAATTAATAAAATTAATAAAATTCAGGTTTTTTAAAAGTAAAAATAAAAATAGAAAACTTGAGATTTAGTCAATGCTTTCTTTTTTCTTTGCATCTACAAAGAACAAGCTGGTCAAGAACTGCACTTCCAAGCCACATTTCCTTTCATAGATAGCAGTTTTATTTATTAAAATTCATAAAAAAATGTTTTTCATATTCAACTGTAATTTTCAAAAACATATTACCCGAGAATCACAACAGTTTGGAGTGGCAGATATGCCTCCATAAAGTCTAGTTTACGAAACAAGTCAATATTTGACAAGCAACTCTGCTTCAAGATGTTCTAATCCTAACTAAAGTTAAAAAAAGAATTAAGAAATAAATATCAACAAATGAATGAAAACTTCATAGATAGATGATTGAAATACATTTGTCTATGCAATCTAAGATCAGAGCCAATAAAAACCAATAAGCAAATCAAAGCTCTTAGAAATGCGGTACACTAACTAATATCCATCGAACTCCCGGAGAACCTTGAGTGGGCCCATGTAGAACCTCCCAACTTGCAAGACATTGGTCCCACAGTCTGCATTTGGGTTCCTAGACTAAATTTGGGTTGTAGAACATGAATTTGAAAAAAAGTCTAAAAAAAGATTGTAGAACCCTACATTTGTGATTTCAGAGTTCTACATGTAGAACATGAACAGTGTTGTACATGCTAAAAAAGGGTTCTCCAGGGAGTTTGATGGGTATTAGTTAGTGTGTTCCCTTAGAAAACAAAAATGAGCACAATAATGATTCATCCACCCTCCGTCTCCCTTCTGTCCCCCCTCCGTCCCCCTCCGTCCCACTCCGTCCCACTCCGTCCCACTCCGTCCCACGCCGTCCCACTCCGTCCAAAAGGAGAAGGGAACGTGGCTGGAAAGGGGAACAACACTTCATCTCTTATCTCGTTCCCTCTGGCGAGGTTCCACGGACGCCTAACAATTGCAGCAGCTTGCAGATGCCTGTTTGGTTATTGATTTTCAAAAGAAGAACTTCGATTACATCAATTACAATGTAATCTGCAGTAATATTGACGTTAAATGTTTGCTGCTTGCAGATGCCTGTTTGGATCCATTTTCAAAAGAAGAACTTATTTGCAATAATTGTAGTAAACTGACTGAATACTGGATGTTTAATAAATGTTTTGGATTCTATAGACAATTACTATACAAATACAATATACAACCAAAAACAATTACTATACTCCATACTTGTACAAATACAATATACAACCAAAATACTTCATTCATCCAAAAACCTACTTTCATCCAAAATCTAGATCTCATCCAAATCTCAAACTTCATCCAAAATTGAGACTTCATCCAAACTCAAGATTTCATCCAAATTTTAGATTTCATACAAAAATCAGATTTCATCCAAATTTCAGACCTCACCCAAAATTCAGATTTCATTCAAAATCTAAGGTCCATTCAAAATCCAAATCTCATCCAAAATTCAAACTTCATTCAAAAATCAATTTTAATCCAAAAATTATACTAAGATTTCATACACAACACGGATACAACCTTAGTACAAAACATCATCTCCAACTACCACATTATATAAAACCCAACCATCAAACGGCCTCGGCCTACCCGCCTCGCCTAAATACAAAATACAAATACCAAAACATAAACAATATAACACCCAATACCATAACAAATCATACACCAATAAGTACAAATACATATTCATATTCTTCAACCATACAAGTAAAAAATACAATACCCGCCATCCATCCAAAACCAAAAATTCATCCAAAATTTAATCCAAAATTAAAAATTCATCCAAAATTAAAAACTCTGCCAAAATTCCAAATTCATCCAAAATTCCAAATTCACCCAAAATTCCAAATTCATCCAAAATCCAAAAAACACCAAAACTTCAGATTTCATCCAAATCTTATATTACATACAGAATTTAAATTTCATCTAAAACAAAGTAGTCATCCAAACTATAAAATCCACCAAAAAGTCAAATTCTATTTAAAAAATAGAACTTATCCCAAACAAAGAATTCTCTCACGATATCAATCTCACATAATACTTGATATTATACAAAAACATAATCTTATTAACAAACACTCTACTACCATGGTCTATCAACCCTACGTGAAAATAGAAAAAACCTATCAACACCATGAGAAAATAAAATACAAAAAGAATACAAATCAACACATATACAATTGGTTTACTAACTCAATTACAAACCATTCCCCCGAATCCAATACAACCTCGCACTATCTACCTTTAAGTCTAGAACAAACAATACCTGCATTACCTAATCTATTCAACACAACAAAATTCATAACAACAAAATATTATAAACTAAATTATAAAAACCCTAAAACTAGTATTTACCAAGGATACTACTTTGTAAACAAATTAGCCCTACTTCAATGCGGGGACATTGAATCAAACCCAGGGCCAATGCCCAACATACTTAGAACTCATTTAGCCGAACATAAGAAAAGAGCTAGAAGATACTTTATCCCTAGCACAATTAAATTCCGCCCAAAATACCAACATATTGCAAAATCATTTGCTCCAATTTTAATAACTAACCACCATCTACACCATCAAGCAATCATTGAATTTCCACACCTACATCGATACATACAAATACAAATACAATCTCCACTACCTCACATACTATATGCATTAATCGTTACCATACACCCATTAATAAATACATGTAATGATATATTAGCTCATCCCTGCATTTACCACTTCAATGATATTTGGACTAATACAGTAATGATTAGACTAGCCAACCTAAATAACCCTCCGGAAAGACACATCCTCACTCAACACCCTTATACCAAATTCATTGAAATGAACCAAGACCTAATATCCCCAAGAAACTCAATTCATGATGAACTATACAAATTTATCCATAATCAAGATATACCACCAACACCTATCATACTCCAAAGAAAATTTCCTTTCTTACCAAATAAATTAATCACTGAAGCTCTACGCTGTTTCGAAAGTCTAAATGAATACTCACATCCACCACCCCTTCCAAACATCCCAACACCTCCCCCGAGAATAAATATTAACACTAATGACGAAACAAAAATAATAACTTGGAATGCATCTTCGCTTAATACAGCTTTACCAAACCTACAAAACCTCGTATACAACTCTTCAAGGACCACTAGTGGAAATCAAGCCGTGTTCCACACAGCCAGTCCACGGCAGTGCAGTGCTGCGTGGAGTGTAAGTGGACTCCGAATTTGGGATACACTTCTCATTGGTCCGTCTTTATTTTTGGAATCACAGGGAAACAAGTTATTCCAAGACCGCCCAACTCCACGCAGGGAGAAAGGAGTCCACGCATGTGGACTGGCCCGAACTGGGTGCACTCCCGTGTGTAATAGCCCGTGGAAGAGGTCGCTCATTGCACTAGTCGACTACGGCAATTATAAACATCCAAGAAACAAAACTCACAACAACCAAATCCACTAAATGGATACAAAATCTATTTCCTGAATATAAACTCATTTTTAATAACACACATGCCCTCACAAGATGCATGCAACAAAGAATGCCCTACACCCCCGGAAAAGGAGGCCTACTCACACTTATACACAATAAATATGCTTTCCCTGGAAATATTACCAAAATCCCTACACCAGCAAACATTTCCCCATATCTACAAACAATAAAAATAAACAACCATCCGTTACTACCATGGTTAATCAAACACTTATATATGCCCACACACCTAGAAGACATCCGCCTCATCCCCTACATTCAAACTACAATCACAAACCAAATAAATGCACACCCTAATCATACATACATCTTGTGTGGAGACTTCAATCGTGATATAGCACTTAACGGAAGACAAAACCACAACACCAACACCCCACCACAAGAAGAAGATATTCAATGGAAAAACTTTACAAACTCACTAAATCTAGAATACATCCCAACAAACACAACATTCTCTAGACAGGGTGGCTACAACTACACATCAACTAGCCTCATAGATGGTTTCTACATAAAGTCCCTAGACAATACTAGACTCACCTCCACGACAAACACAAATTTGAATCTAAACTCAGATCATTATCCAGTCACCTTACACATTCCACAAAACCTACTGATAGCCAGATCACCGGCCCCCATCACTACCCCAACAATTAGAATCTTAAATCCAATACCTCTAGAAAACTTAGAAAAATTTAATATTGAATTTTTTGAAAAAAATTCTATACAAATAAATGAATTAACCAGTCTATTAGAAAATAATGACCATCTTATCCCCGCTTTATGGCAAGAAGCTTGCGCATCCCTAGACATAATCGTAGAAAAAATCTCAGAAACCATTGAAAAAACATGTAACGCACCCCCACTACCACAACTCACTAATAGAACAAGGCAACAAGGCGGCTTTTTACCTCGAAAACTAGCCAAAGAATGGAAAAAACATCTTACAACATATCATCTTATCAGAAAAACTATATACATCGCAAAAAACAACCCACAGTGGCAAATACACCCCATATTGAACGAAATACGTAGCCACCAATACGTACAAATCCCTTATCCACCAGTAACGGACTCTATACCGAACGAATGGATTGATGTCATAGCTAATATTGCAAAAACTGCTAACAAAAAAGCCAGGAAAATAACCACAAAATACACTAAAGATTGCATCCACGAAGTCGTATCAAAATATCGACAACTGTATGAAAAAAGCCCCAAAAAAGCAAATAGAAAAGTCTTCAAAAACTCTGAAACTTCACCTCTTGACTCTATAATGGATAGACAAAATAACATCTTAACTAGTCCGGAAGATATTGCTCAAGAAATTTACATCCAACAGTCTATTAGTAACCGGCCAACAGTCCCTACATGTCACTATCAAACTACACATCCTCCACAATGCACATGCAGCGTTAGACAATACCCATGGCATGACTTAGACGGATTCACAATTGATCAACGCGGAGAACCACAAATCCCCCTACACACATATTTTGATCAAGAAACTTATAATTTATGCCTCAAAAACCTAGGAAATAACAAAGCCCCAGGCCCAGACAAAATACCTAACTCTATTCTGAAAAACATGCCTCCACGATTCCACAAACTACTATTTCTATTCTTTAAACACTGCTACAAACAAAAACAAATACCTGCAACATGGAAAACCAGTCTAACTGTCTTATTGTATAAAAAAGGTGATCCATCCCAACTTACAAACCATAGGCCTATTGCTTTAGCGAACACCATATACAAACTCTTTACTAGCACATTAACCTTTATCCTTTCCACTTATGGTGAAAGACATCAAATTCTGCATGACAGTCAAGAAGGATTCCGAGCAGAAAGAGGAACATCCAGACAACTTCAACTACATATTGCAGCCTTAGAAGATGCAAGATTTACAAATCAAGATATATATATTCTCTACATTGACTTCAAAAATGCTTTTGGCTCCATTGACCATGCGAGACTCTTAGCCATAATGAAAGATCTTGGATATCCAACAGATGCCATAAACCTGATAGGAAATATATACTCACAATCCTCTACTATATTTTCTGGAGAACACTTTGGTAAAACTCTACCTATTCCCATCCAAAGAGGAACAATACAAGGAGATACTCTTAGTCCATATTTATTTATAATATTCTTAGAACCACTTCTTAGATGGTTACAACAAGGTGACAATGGATACACCTTTGGTACATCCAAAGTTACAATCTCATCAGCAGCATATGCTCATGATTTAGCAGCTATTGCTAACAAATTAGCATCACTACAAATACAACTAAATAAATTAGACAAATTCTGCAAATGGGCTGGAATGGACCTTGGTATACCTAAATGTGCAGTGACCGGATGCCCAAATAAATCAAAAATGAACCCCATAGCATTCAAAGCACAGATCCAAGCCACCAATATAAACTACAGAAACCAACCAATACCAGTTTTGGACCAACATGATCCATATACATACCTTGGAATAAACCTTGCACCATCACTTAAATGGAAAACACAAATAAACACCACCACGGCTAAAGTCATCAAACAATGCCAAGCCTTAGTGGCTTGCCCAGCCACTATGAAACAAAAAATCAATACGGCCGATACAGTCATACGGGCCGGTATTGCATATAGCTTCTACGCAGTACCATACTCTATGCCAGCCATTAAAAAACTTGACAAAAAGATCATAGCACTCCACAAAACAATATGTGGACTACCAAAAAGTACATCTAATATTGCTACACAACTCCCACATGATCTATTCGGAATGGAAGCCTTTTCATTAAAAAATGCCTATCTACAATGTATTGGAGAACAATTACAAAATGCTCTAAATGACAAAGGCAGACTCGGTAAAATATACTTTGGCTTGACACTTCATACTTGCAAAATTTGGAGGCTCCAAAGAAATAGACCGCATCAAATATCAAGATTGTGTGAGATCCCCTATCACTAGAACATTGTTTTTACTTAAACATGAAGCCGGAGTCCACCTTAAAAGCACAATACAAAAATTTCTATTAAATCCATCCCCACTCGAAACCGCATGGATGCAAGAAGCACAAAACCTACATGGCCTAAACCCCCAAAACTTCTCTCAAACTACTACAAAAACTACTATTACATAATATAATAAATTTAGAACAAATAACCATGCCTAACGGTACCACCCTAATGAATTCAGACGACTTTAAAATATACCACTCCAACCCCACAAAACTCATAAAAAGTGCACTAAATATTGCTAGTCAATTATTCTGTAAACCCACTTGCCATCAAAGATGCCAAATACCATGCCGATTTCGATTCCACTTCCCCCCAAGAACTCTAAAAAATGATTACATATTATTAAACCACAACATCCTACCACAACAACTGGACCCCGCAATATACCCCCCCAACCCTCCTATTCCCGAACTTCCTCCTCCTCCCAACAATATGCTTAAATACCCAAGACAATTCCCCATACACACAATACTAAACCACAAACAACATAAAATCAAAGATCCAAATGGGATAAACTATAAAGATACAACATATTTATGCCAATGGACCACGCCAAATAATAACACATACAACAAATGGCGTAATCAAAGCGAACTTTTCCCTTGGAGTGACACCAACACTTGTCTCCACAATACTGAATTACTTACCCAATACTACACTAAACAACAACATAAACATTTTTTAAACATCATCGAAAAACACTTCTCCATAGAACAACAAAAAGATACAAGATACGTTACTCCGGCCACAATTATTCCACTAGCACATGTCTCTATTAATGAATGCAATCCAGAAAATGACATCGAAACAGACTCGAACATTATCCAAACACAACATGACGTCGCACATATATACGAAGATAATGGCCGGCACCTCATCACCATCCCGAAAACTAGACTACTATGGCTATGGAAACAATATCAACATGCAAAAAATACCCCACACGGCCTTGAGCCATCCACCCAATCATTTGAAACTGAAATTGTGTGGCTATATCAAAGATATAAATATCGTATTCCAAAAAATGATCCACTTAAATGTGCTCAATATACAATACCAACTGAAATACTAGACTTACTAATAGCAACATTCAACATCCACCAATCTTACTTTTCATCACCGGTTACATGCCCTACACAATTTACCCAATTTTACTCACCATTTTCACGACATATAATATTTGGCTCCCTAGGGAAAGCATTTGATCATAAATGGAAAGGAATTGGGTACGCTCATCCCCACAATGAAACCGACTTACAACAAGCCATTCACTGGGCCCGCCTTGCGGCAAAAAATGACCCAAACAGTATCACCATACTCATCTCTCCTGATACTGACTGGTACCAAAACTTCAACCCTTACACCGGCCCATTCCCAGACACACATATTATTGCCCATTTTGCTGCAGACACCATTATATATGAAGAGCCAACAATTCCCCCCGAACTTAAACTCGAAAGAAAAGAACTTTCTACGCTCCGAGTATTTTGTATCCATCACCAAAACAACAACATAGGTACTCACGAGCAAATAAATCAACTCGTTCACACAATTAACAATCTCCAAATATTACAAACTCACACACAAATTGCATCTCCAACTCCCTTAAACACCCATGTCAATCCTAGTAAAAAATGGTCTAAATTATATTATCCAAACACCCCCGCTAATAACTCAACACCTATCCCACAACTACCAAATTACCAAACAAATCTACCACTAAAATTCCACCCCCAATTCAATTATTACACAGATGGATCATTTAAACCCCCAAAAGAAATTGGCGACGGTAAATGGCGGAGAGAAAGAGCCGGATACGGTATTTACAGCCCCAAAGGCCTCAATATCCCCAAAAGACTCCACGGACACCAAAATATACTACGTGCCGAATTAATGATGGCAGTACACAAAACACTCAGAATTATTAACACACAATTCCCCAACGAACCAACATACATATTTACCGATTGTCTAAACGTACTATATTTACTTAATACACAAATAAAACATCCCACACTACATAACAGTCACCCCGATCAAACCACACTTGCCTCCATAGTAGAACTACTCCAACAAAGAACACAACCAATTTCACTATACAAAGTTAGAGCACACATCAACATTGACGGCAACGAAGAAGCAGATTACTTAGCAAAACAAGGCCTAAAGCTAGGACATAGAAAAGCCCTACACTCATATGAACATGCCCATGCCACTCCGTTCTACTTCCAAAAAGATAACTGGCCTTCGAGAAATGATGTTCCAGACAAAGGACCAGTTAGAACTCTAGAAAAACAAATCAAAAAATACGACAGAGAAAACAATCTAGAAATCATGGCCACACAAACCCCCAACATTTGCAAATGGACGGGAAATGTAGACATAGATAATAAACTTTCTAACGAATTTTGGGAAAATCCAACCATCACTGACAAACAAAAATCATGCCTCATAAAATTCCGTACGGGAACTTACATGGACCAAGCTAGAAAACAAATGTTTTTTGGAAGAGAAAGATTTCCATCTATCACATGTCCCATTTGCAATTCACGTGAACCGGATACATGGCTACATGTATTACTCACATGCCAACAACAACATATACACTCCCTCTGAGTCAAAAGACATAACAAAGCAGTATGGGAAATTAGAAAACTACTAGTCTCATCCGAAAAATCTCGTTGTTTTATTCTAATGAATGCGGGCACCTTCAATGATAAACCCTCAGAAAATACCGTTCCCAATTGGCTACTTCCATGTACATGTGGCACACAAAGATGTCATTGTAACTCTAGATTTAGACCAGATATTCTTTGCGTCAAAGGTTTACCATACCAAAGCGATCCCCCTACGGAAATAAACCCAAATCTTACCATACAATTCATTGAATTCACATACTGCAATGACAGATTCTCACCAGAAATATTTGAAGCTAAAATCAACAAATACAATCCATTAATTGCCAGTATTACCGCTAAAGGATGGAAAGTTGACCCCCTTATTGTCATCACAGCAGGCGCTAGAGCTACCACACACATTCCATCAATGAAACTACCATGTCCATTCTTCTTCACAAAAGAAGAATAGAAAACCACCAACCATTACCGAAATATTAGATCCCCCATAGTCAAAACCCAAAATTATAATAAAATACAAATAAATTTTTTAGTAGCTAGAGCTACTTTATTTAAATTGTCAGCATACGGGTATCAAGTCTCTTGTCAACTTCTCGCAAAGGGGGCTGTTGGTTGGCACCACTCATCTACTCCTGCGATCGCTCACTCAACAGTACCAAGTCACTTCATCTCCCACATCCACTCAAACGAGTCCATCAGGGTTTGAACCCCGACCAGATAAATGAGACAAACGCTCACCTCCAACCAACAAATAAGCTCGTGGCTTGGTGTCCAAAATCGCAATCACGTGAATCTTGAGAAGATAATCACTACTATTACTTGTTACTTGTTACTAGTTACTGGTTACTGGTTACTTTGTGACTAAAGTGTCTACTCTCGAAAGGGGGGAGTAGATCTTTACTTCCATACCTTTGTCCTGTGGGCATTGGCTTGGGGGTGGATCGAACAGACACTTATCTCACTTCGGTCTCCTCCGGAGACCGTAGTTTCTCTCTCTCTATCCATCGAACTCCCGGAGAACCTTGAGTGGGCCCATGTAGAACCTCCCAACTTGCAAGACATTGGTCCCACAGTCTGCATTTGGGTTCCTAGACTAAATTTGGATTGTAGAACCTGAATTTGAAAAAAAGTCTAAAAAAAGATTGTAGAACCCTACATTTGTGATTTCAGAGTTCTACATGCAGAACATGAACGGTGTTGTACATGCTAAAAAAGGATTCTCCAGGGAGTTTGCTGGGTATTAGTTAGTGTGCTCCCTTAGAAAACAAAAATGAGCACAATAATGATTCATCCACCCTCCGTCTCCCTTCTGTCCCCCCTCCGTCCCCCTCCGTCCAAAAGGAGAAGGGAACGTGGCTGGAAAGGGGAACAACACTTCATCTCTTATCTCGTTCCCTCTGGCGAGGTTCCACGGACGCCTAACAGCCGTGTAAAGCTCTGGCCCTCAACCATACCCGCCACTCCACACCCCAATCTACCCCACACCAACATCCGCCACCCCCAAATCCACCCCACACGTACATTACACCCCCTCGCCCAAAGACTCCCGGAAACCAGTCTTGCACTTCGCAGTCGCAAAGCTCCGGCGAACACACTCACTTAATCCAGGCTCGGGGAAGGGGAAGGAAGATCAGAGCGCCAACTTGTTCGGGACGAGGTTGTTTAGTTGCGGGTGTGCGTGGTGGAGAGGGGAGAGGACTGTCGGGAGTTTGAAGGTGAGGTGAATTTAGGAGAGAGGGAGGGGAGGTGGAGGTTGAGGCGGATGGTGTGGATTGTGGAGCCGCATTCTGCAATGCGGTCAGGAGTGGTGGCGTGGACGGGGTTTCGGAGCTGGAGGTGAAGGTTGGAGTGCTGCGATGGCTTGCGTCGCGGAGGGAGCGTGCGGGCGGATTTCAGGAGTTGCGGTTTCGAATTCTGAGAGCAGGTTAAGCGAAGTTGAGGTTTGGTTGAGGGTGTGTTGGATGTTAGGGGATGGTTTTTGTGGAGAATTGGCGGGAGGATTGGAAGGTGTGTGGTTGATTGTGGTTTGGTGGAGGTGGAACTTAGTGTGGTTTACGGTTTTTTGATGTGTTGGAGGTGAGGTAGGGTTGTTTGGCTGCAAAGGGAGTGGAGATGGACTGGTTTTATTTTACTTCACAGGGGGAATTGCAGCTTTGCAGATTGGTAGTTGAGTGGATGAATGCAGGTGTTCGAATTTGGCGAAGGTTTTACTAGCTTCTGATTAGTTTCTTCCACAAAGCGTTTCGAATGTTGTGATAAGTTGCTGAGGATTTGGGATTACAGTTTTGGCTTTTGCAGTTTTTTTGACTTTGAGATTTCATTTGCAGGTTCAGTACAGGGCTTAATATACAATCATGTGTTGTCAAGGGTCGAATTGGCGTTGGAATTTCGTCTCACATTGTAACGTCAAAGAAGAAAGTCTCGGCTTCAAGAGAATTACCTGTGTCCTTGTGGCTAGAAGTTAGACCTATTGTGCCGAAGAAGAGGACTCTGGAATTGTCTGTGAAGTGTGCTAACTCTTCTGGACAAAGCTTGCAACCAGCTGAGAGTCCGGCGGGCACACCTTCCGATTCTGGGAGGAAGAAGTTACAATCGAGGAGTCAGCCTGGTGAACTACCGTCAAAGAAAGCTCAGTTCGCTAGGAAACCTGCACCTCCAGGGGTTTCTGCACCTTTAGTCCCTTCTATTAGAAAGGCTCCCATTAGATCCAGACCTGGACAGTATGTTAAACGCGGTTCAGGGGAGACTCAGGCCTCTCCAGGAGCACAGGAGCAAACATCCATTAACCGTCCACAAAGTAGTAAGGCAGTAGAATCCTCACTGTCAGGATTCTCAGAGACAGATCTTTGGTCAATGCTCAATGATTGTTCGAGGCAGCGGAATTGGCGTGTCGCACTTGATGTAAGTGTTTTCGCGTCTTCTTACCCTTAGAACTTTGGCTGTTTTTCCTTCATTTAGATGACAAAGTGAAGTTGGTGTATTCACATATTTTGAAGGCTCCCTCCTTCTGACTAGATCTTCTGGTTTCGTTTTATACCAGATGCGGTTAAACATACGAATACTCCAACTCTAGGGTTTTGAAATTTGCTTATAATTTTGATGATTTGAGTGGGGCTTGTGACGGTAGTGATCAGTTCTGATCACGTTCTGATAATTATGGAGAGATCAGCTTGTATCAGTTTTTAGAGAAATCTGTGATCACGGTGCAGGTCCCTCACGTTTCAGGTTCTCTTTCAGCTGTGTTTTTTTTACAGACGATTACTCGGTAGTAGCTCTTTCTTGGTTTCACACGAGCCGAGATAAAAGTTCTCGAATGTTGTTGTAGGGCTGTCACGTAAGGATGATTCAGTAGACTCACTATGACGTTTAATCTTTGTTTCTGAAAGAGTGCTACAATCTGGTGGACAGGTATTTGCAGCTATGAAACAAGCAGAGGGATACAAAGCAAATGTTCGCCTGTATTCCACGATGATCCGGATTTTGGCTAAAGCCAACCAACCCCAACGGGCACTCCAACTATTCGACGAAATGCAGACTGTTGGGATTGATCCAGATGTCTATGTTTTTACGGCCCTTCTTGATGCATACGGGCGGTCAGGCATCCTTGAGAAAGCAGTGTCTGTGTTTCAAAAGATGAAAGAGACTCCTTCTTGTAAACCTAATGCCACCACTTATAGTTACATGATGGCTGCATATGGACGAGCTAGACAATGGGAAAAAATTGACGCATTGTTCAACGAAATGCGAGACATAGGCTTGAAATCACTTGGCTCTACGTTCAATGTTGTTATCGGATCCTATGGAAGAGGAGGTCTGTGGACTAAGATGGAGGAGGCATTGGCTGCTATGGTTGCTTCTGGCTGTAGTCCTGATACTTTCACATATAACACAATGATCGATGCTTATGGTAAAGGATCTCAGTACAAGAACATGGAAAGAACTTTTGAACGAATGCAAGCTGCAGGTTGTCCAGGAGACATATTGACTTATAGCTCACTCATACATGCGTATAGAAAAGGTGGCCAGTTTGAAAAGATGGAGAAGATTTTGGAACAGATGCAGATGGCAGGTTGTAAGCCGGATGTCACAGCCTACAGCCTCCTTATTGATGTTTATGGTAAAAGAGGAATGTTGAAGAAAATGGAAGCCACCTTGCAGGTACAACTCAAACTTCTAGTGATTGCTCTTGAGTTTGGTATCTCAAGCACATAAAATGTGTACTCTAATTTATCCATCAAATACACAGAGTTAAAGCTACTCACAAGAAACCCTCTTTTGTTCCGAATGTCAGTTAAATTAGTCTTAGGAATGGCTATACGTCCTCTGAATATTAGATTAAAACGCTGTTGTAAATTTCTAGGCGAAGTGGGGAGATGTTCATCCCTTGTCAGTTTTCAAGTTCCTAAGTTCTAGCAAATCATGCAAGGTGAAAGTAGAGCTTACAGCTATGCATCTTCAAGTACAGGAAATGCAGGAAGCTGGATGCAAAGCCAACATTGTGACGTACACAGGAATCATGGATGCCTACGGGAAAGCAGGGAAGTATGAGGAGATGGAGAGAATCTGGCAAATTATGAAGGATTTGCGTCTGCAGCCTGATTATTCTGCCTACGTTGCAACGATCAGTGCATATGGTCGGTGCGGTATGTACGACAAGATGGAGACTAGGTTTCAAGAACTAGAGGTTTGTCGTCGTTCACCTAAAGAAAAGAGAAGCAAAGCTGTCTGAGTATACAGTCATCACCACAAGATGATTTCTGAACGTCCATTGTCTTTGAAAGTAGGCTTGGTGCCTACAGAATTGCGTTTGGTTCTTGACCTCACAAAGGCACCATTCTTATCTCTGAATGCTAGACTTTTGTCACTGGACGTCGTAAAAGTTGATTAATTCCAATTATCAATTGGTATTTGACTATCATCAGGAAATGTTATCTGAAGCTAACCTTGATTGCAAACGTAGGAAGCTGCTAAGGAAATGCGTTTTGGGGGACCAAAGCTTGGCACAGCTGCGTACAATGTTATTATTGATGCTTATGGCAAAGGCAAACTCATCGATCAGATGGAATCCGTATTTGATGTCATGGAATCCACTGGACACCGTCCTGATGTGATCACTTACAGGTAACTTTCATCACGACTTCTTTATGTCAGGTTTATTAGCAGCTAGGAGTCCTGTGCGTTACAGTCTCTTCTGAGCAAGTAGCATTTGTAGGCAGTCCTAGCTCATGTTCTGAACGAGGAAGACCTTTTTATACTGTTTGTGCTACATTTGCAGTGCACTGATCAACGCATATGGAAAGGCAGAGCTACTAGAGAAGATGGATTCCACTTACGTGATGATGCGCGTGAAAGGAGTATTCCCCAACGAGCATACTTATAGTGCTTTAATCGATGGATATGGAAAGCTAGGAATGGTAGAAAAAGCTGAAGCCGCATTGAACGAGATGCTCAAGGCCGGGATTAAGATGAATGTGGTTGCTTACACGTCCATTATCAATGCTTATGGCAGTGCTAAAAGGTTTCAGGTAGGTCGACTAAGACAAGAGCTTTAGTAATTTTCTGCAGTTTCATGGAGCCATCCTCTTTATGAGTTCTCTGTTCATTGACGAGGCTGTGCACGGGTTTCAGGATATGGCAGCGAGGTTTGGCGCTTTCAAAGGAACCGGAACGGAGCCGAGTTGCGAAACCATTGGTGTTTTGCTCACTGCTTTGTGCTCTTGCCGCTTGCATGAGGACGTTTCAGCTCTTTTAAATTGCATCCGAAGCTGTAAGGGCTTCGGAGTAATCGCATGGCTTCTAGAGGAACGAGAAGAGAGCCAGGGTGATAAATCTTTATGGGTTGAAGCTACAGTTCTGTTTGATGCGTTGCAGTCGGAGGGGACTGCATCACGACTAGTTTTGTATGATTCGTTGGTTGAGGCACTTTGGTGTTTTGGATGGAGAGGTCGTTCCTGGAAAGTGCTTATGGCTGGACGCGAACGAGGCGTGTTTCCTCAAGCAAGAGTTGTGGCAGACGAGGAACTCTTATTAGATCTTCATCTTCTCTCAGTAAACGTAGCCCAAGTTATGCTCGTGTCTTGGCTTTCTGAGATGGAATCCACATGCATCAAAGAAGATACTCCTTATGAACAGGTATGTTCTCAACTAATATTTGCTGTTGCTCTCAACTCTTTTTCTGGTCAGAATTTCACTAAAACCTCTATGTCTTTACGAAAATTAGTTCGTGTGTGTCTATAATTTTGATGATACATGTGTAAGTCTTCTATATGTCTAAATGTGTGCCGATTCTCTTTCGGTCCTAAAAATTTAAATTTAAAAATAAATTAAATTAAATTAAAAAGATTTCTTAACTAAACTTGAGTTAAGCAGAACTTCTCCTTCTGCCAAGCACAAGACTCACAAGTCCAAAGGCTCGATCGGAACCTGACTCGATTCTAGATTGTTAATTATCAGAGTGTACTTTTGCAGGTTACTGTAATAACAGGTTGGGGAAGGCGGAGTAAGATAGAGGGCGATTCACCTCTAAAGGCAGCTGTTACTGCGAGGCTGGCATCCATGAAAAGTCCATTTAGAATTCCCCGGGAGAATGCAGGACGTTTTGTAGCACCTGTGAACCAGGTCTGTCGATGGCTGTCTACGGAAAGCTTGAGTAGCCATCTTTCCCTAGAAGATGTCGGTGTCCCTGGTCCACGACACTTAATATCAAATATGTAGTTTACTATGACGAAGTTCTTAAGTGCTCAAGAGTATGCAATCATGGTCTGCAAAAACCTAAGCTCATACAAGAAGGTGCGGGTGAGTATTAGATTTGTCTTTCAAATGTTTTATCCACATTACTTTATATTCTGCTATTTCATTTGCAAAAACCCTTTGGAATATAGGTTCAGCACAAAAATTAATGATCAAGTTCATGTTTACATTGTGAAGTACTGTGGACATGTGATCATAGCATTTGGTATGACTCTTATGCTTTCGAATAGTTTGTTGAGAGAAGATGCATCCCCGAGATTTCCATGAATGATATTCACATTTCTTATGGCTGAATCTTGTTTGCAGGTTCAGTTGGAGACGATGTGAGCTTAATATGGTCATCCACGGTGCTCAGGAGACTTCAATTAATGTATTGAATAGTTCAGTGCAGGATGTTAGCATATGTACTGGATCTTTTAGAACTGTTCATACTCGTGTATGTAGAGACGGACAGAAGTGAAGCTGCAAGATGGTGAACCCTGTATTATAGAGGTGAAAAATCAACTTAGTGGGAGACAAGTCTGTGGTAGAACCTAGCAGACTCATCTGTCTAGATGTCCATGGAATGGAAATGTTTACTTCTGTAACTTGATTGATTTCCCTGACCTTTTTTCCTCGCCTTCATCGATGTGAACTTCACTTTCTGAACAGTCTCTGCGTTTCCTTCTGTTATTTGAACGAGTGCAAAAATGAAATTGGGAACGATGATATTGTACTTGAACATACACATGTCGACCAAAGACATTCGAAAGGTTGATGACGTTGCTACCTATCACAGAACTTACTAAGTAAAAGTCTAAGTCCACATCATTGTGATGCATGAAATCAGCCCCATTATTGGCACTAACGCCCAGAAAGTTCCCACTAATGCACAAAGATCCAGCCAATTCTGCGATTTCATAGTACCGCCAAAAAGTACCCGGAATTTGGAACCCTGCCGACACTGTAGCTTTCAATAATTGCTTCCAATCATGTTGCGCATTTCAGAAGTGTCCACACAATTCCCAAAATGTTTCCCTCAAAAGACCATGGAAAAGCTTGCAAAATGGTTACAGATAACAGGCCAAAGTGCGAATCGGTTGACTTGAACATGTGACGCTGAAGTACAACACATACCACCAATAACCTTCGAACTTTCCATTTGCATATCGTTATTGTAAAGATGCTGAAATGCAACACCCTGTAAAATACATTCGATGCCTCCAGAATCTATTCGGAAAGCACCACCGTCTTTCAAAGCAGATTCAAGAATAACTGAAATTGACAACGTCTATCTGGACTTCAAATCTTGAAAGAATTGATGATCAAAATTTCTTCGATTCCACTCACTTTGGTGAGTCTACCGGAATTGGTTGTTTCAAGGCTATCTGCGTGACAGACTTACTCTACGCTATAGTATACGGAACTGAATATACAGTACACCATAGGATTCGAAAAGAGATTGCTACTCTTGTTGTTAACCTTCTCAATTTGCGCCTGGTTCGACCAAGTCATTGTTTGAAACGTCTGATATATAGCTGACATAGATCCACTTGTTTGAAACATGGGGATTCTCCGAATTGCGTGCTTCACATGGTTCACTCGTCTGATGCGTTCTCCATTGACCTGCAGACCAAATCACAATGATGAGTGAGATGATTTCTCCATCGGAACAACAAGCTTGTGAATTCTTAGTTTAGAGGTATAATTTAGGTGCCTACTGATACAACGAGCAACATCAGACAAGATCAGCTTGAGAAGTTAGCGCACGTAATCAAAACACTCATCGACGAAACAGATCTGGTATGGATTATACGTCCTTGAGACAATTCAAGTACCAAACAAACTCGCTCTAACGTCTCGCAACGTGATTCGTTTTACAAGCTGGCCCATGTCTCAGCTAATAGATCATGAATAAAGGTAGATCAATGCAGTTGTTCACATAGCACTCAAACCCTCGAACATTATTCACGACTTAAAACAATAAATCATGTTAGCCATGGACATCAAAGTTATCATCTGCATCTCGATTTAGGCGAAGAATGTCATGCACTAACAGTGTACAGTGAGTGGGATTCCAAGCTTACCATAGCAGTAGGTCAGTGGACTTCTCCATCTGGATCTGCTCGTCCTGCAGGTCGAGGAAGTTCACGTACTGGTGGTGCGGAGTATCATCCAAAGAGAAGAACAGGAACGTGTCATTGATGTCCACAGAGACGGAATGTCCGGAACTGGAAGAGCTGGGCAACAGCTTATCAATTGTAGCCGACGCGTGCTCCCCGTCCTTGAGTGTTACAACACACGACTGGTCGCTGCGTGTGAGTGGCATGGAGAAGGTTTCCCCGCCTTCCAAGCGTTTGGACGGATAGTCCATGCAGTCGATGGTCACCTCCGCTCCAGAATAGTTGAAAAATGCCAATATCGGTCCAGATTGAAGACTGCTGACAGTGAACGCCAACATTGAGAGCGACACCATCGCTAGGAACACAAACTTCGCCATTCTGCTTGAAAGGACGCCCGGAATCCCGCAATAAGGGTTCTTCACGGACGAAAAGCTCGACCACTACCGATAACTTGACAAAATAGTCAAAAGCTCTCCATAAACACTCACAGTCAGGATGAGTGCTCTGAAATAAAATAACTATATCAATTGGGTGGGAGAGATTCTAAAGATGTGTACAGCTTTGACTACTCAATAGCTCAGTCGGAAGCAAACTCTTTGCTTCTAGAGTGCTCAAAGTACCGACCTGAAGGAAAACACTCCCGCCGTGACTAATACCACGTTCTAGGGATGCAAGGCGATGAAAGAAACAAAGTCGTTTGAGTACACCATGCCTGCGCGAAATTTCAAAAGATCACCGCTCCAAAAGACACTGAACCTCAAAAGGCACGGCCTAACGTTACAAATGTCCACAGCCGACTGCACCAAAACCTACAGTACTAGTCACTCACTACCGCCACGCACAAAACGATAGCCCTTCTTGCCAACAAAAACCAAGCCAAATTCTGCCCTATCTCCAACCCACTAACAACAAACGCCTCCAAACGCAAAAACGGCAGAGCAAATCCACCTCCAAAACCACCAACAAAAACCAAACCAAACCAAACCTAACGCAACGTCACCGATAAGGACCACGATCTCAGACTCCTCACACCTCAGCCCAAGCTCCAGAAATGTCTAGAAATCAAGAAAACGGACGCTGTCGAAACCTGATCGACTAAGCTAGCTCACACAGCACCGAAGCAAGACAAGCTGTGGATCTGCCAGCCGGCGAGATATCGATCATGGACGTGGGTTGCAGTGAACGGTACGAGGTTATGTACCGCAACCGCGTCTATAACGGGACACGAATGTACGCATGCGACCGAGGACACGACCTGTAGGTAGCGCCACTGTTCAACTCCATGGGCATGACGTCGGGTGCTGCGCAGCAGATTTGCCTGCCGACAGGGAAAATTAGCGCGGTGCAGGCGCGGGACTCCCGGATGTGGCGCTCAAACCTCCCACCCCCATTTAGCACCATCCCCGGAACCGAATCCCCATCCTCCTCACCCACTGCCCTCCACCATCGCCATCGCCCCCTCTCTCTCTCTCTCTCTCTCTCTCTCTCTCTCTCTCTCTCTCTCTCTCTCTCGCTCAAACCTCTTCTCCCTGTTCTGACATACGTTGCTGTATTTTTACGCCACTGCACACCACACCTCCATCGTATACTCTTGTCTAGATTTCTAGATCTCGCCTAGCGTATCGCGTGGATATCACGTGGGTATCGCGTGGGTATTTAATGGTTATTCAGCGGGTATTGTGATAGTATCAGGGTAGCATTATGGGAGTATTATGGTGGTATTGGAGGGTATGTGCAGGTGTCGATTGCGTTGGAGGTGGTGAGTTTCTTATATTGATTTGCAGTGCGTGGAGGCTGTTGCAGATGCTGCGCGGTAACGGACACCACAGCCTGTCTTGGCTGTTGTTTCCGGTGCAGGAAAAAGGAACAGTTTCTCACTCATTCACCGTTGCATGCGTCTGTAATTTAATATTGGTGCAGTGATTTACTGTAACTGTACTGCATCAGTGCAACTGAAGTTGTTTTATTCTGTTGGCTTATTTTGTTTGTACTGTTGGGGAATACTCTACTTCAACTTGGCGTCTTGAATCATTACACTACTTTTAGCACCACCCACTCTGATTGTTTACTAAGGAGTTTGGTATTTTACTTCAAATGAATATTGGAAGCAAGAGTGAGAATATTGATACTATTCAAGTAAAAGAACCATCGTAAACATAAAATGCATCAATGTTTATTTTGCAAACTGGTTGTACAGTAGCCCTTTTCAATCGATTAGTATAGTAGCACTATCAGCCGAAATTTGAAGTAGTGTGCTGTCTAGCACAGTAACTTGGTTTTGATTTCGATTCAGGCTAGCTTCATGTTTTAACTGTTAAAACATAACAGTAACTGTGTCATTTGCCAGTGTCAGGCAGTAACTTAGTGACTGCTGAGCTTCAATCTTCACTGATATTTTTCGCTTTCTCCTTTTCATTTTTCATTTTTTTATTCTTTGGTTCAGAGTATAACATACCGTTTGTATTCAGTCGATGACATATCTTTGGGCTGACACTTGGAATTGTTCCCATCAGAGTTCGAGCCTGCAGAAGATTTTCTTGAGTTCTTGAGCCTTGACAACAGGATGAGGTGGTTATGTAGAAAATTTGCCACCTGGGTTGAGAAAAGAAGATTGTTATCTACAACGATTCCATGGAGAAAATGCTTTCAGTGGATAATTTCTTCGATAGAGCTACTGGGTCAATTTTGCACAAGTCACAAAGGTGTGCTTAGTGACTAGATATTGACAAGGTAGATAATGATATGCCTTCTTCGTGGACTTTGTTTACCAACATGCATAAAATGACAAACATGATGTGCATCTGTGACGTGGCCCAGTCGAGGTTTTTGTTTTGGGTCCTGGTGATGGTATGATGGTATCAGATTGATTTTACTACCATATATGGTATGAATCAAATTGATTTATTCTTTAGTTCCTTCGAATGATCAGCAATCCATTAGGCAAAATCAAACAACAAAGAAGAAAATTGAATTATACAACTAGAATTAATTTCTCCTTAAAAAGTATATTAACACGAATTTATTTTCAGCATAAAACATGCATCAGTCATTACGGAGAAAGTGTAATTCCCAGACTTTTGTATCTTTTCAAAATCAAGATTTAAGATTTCAAAAATCTTCTCAAGAAGCAACATTTCGAGGGTGAGTCTTTTTGGATAGGTGGGTAAATTTGTAGACATTTGTTATAGAAAAATAGAATGTAAGATTGTTAAATCCAAGGCAACAAAACGATGTGGTCGAAGATGAAATTGTACTCCAAACCTTTGTGTTCCATCCACTAATTGTGTATGTGTGGTTGCAATAGTTGAATAATACAATTTAATTAGATGTAGGATGGATATTGATATCTATACATTCTTTACAAACATATCAAGTATGAAACAAAGTAAGAGAATCTTTCCATCACTAAAAAAATGTCTTAACTTCTAATTTTGAATATTAATGAAGACACTTTGTGATTTGAACATGTCTTAAGAAGGTTATCTAAATCATTGATTTTGGTGGCAAATAATGTGATGGAACAAAGCCCATATGCTTGAAGAAAATTGTTCAATACTTCATTTTCTTGAAAAACAAAACTGTTTCTAGTCCACCATGCTTGACATGAGGTTGGCAACATTCTCATTAGATAAGCTGCTAAGACTTTCAACGACTATACAAGACCTATTGGTGCACCAGACAGACAGTGAACCTGTCAAAATAGACATATTTAATTTTATTTATCATACCGCCTGTAACATTTGCAGGAAGGTGATCATCCCCGGCATCAATACAATCCTGTAAACTCCAAAAAAAATAAAAAAATAAAAAAATAAAAAATACAGTCCTGTAAACTTATGTATACACAACAATACAACTGATGGGCATATACACAACTGTAGCAGTCTCATGCTCTCACCAACCTCTAAAGATTATGCCAACCAGCTTTGACTTCGGCTAAATAGAATGTTAAAGCACAATAAAACTAATTCGTCAACTGAGCAAAACAAAAAAATAATTAGACAATAAATAAATAAATCTTAAAGAATGGAATGCTCAGTGATATTACCTGTCCACCACTGCAGGTACCGATAGTTCAATTTCAGTTAAACTCTCGTACACATATATAACAAAACCCACTTCCAGTTAAGCATTAAATCTGCATTACACCCTCTTAATTAACATAACTAAGAAGAAATCCTCGGATTCGGTGTATATGAGAATTCATATTTAAGTTCACCATATAGTTGTAAATAGCCTAACAACATTGTATGGTATTTCCCACTTGCATGTACTGTACAGTATGCCAGTTCTGAAATGTTTTTAGTATAGTAAAATGGTATACAGTTCTTCAGCCGCACCGAAAGAATTCTCTATCCCCATGATTCAAAGATAAATGGTATACAGTTGCAAACACATATCATAGTTTATCTCATGAACCCACATGTTTTTTGGTGGGTCACAATATTTTCTAATTCAAGGGAGGACACATGTGGTTTAATGGTAGAGTTGGAAGATCTGTACAGTTAGAAAAAAAGCCAATTTAGATTAGTTGCTTTATACTAATATGATCTAAATATATAAATCAGTTAAGTACTTAACAAGTATATTAATTTCATGTTTGTAGGCTGTGAATTTAGCAGTTTATATTGCATGAAAAAGTACTGTACCGCGGGTACTGAGTTTACCGGATTGACTGTACTTTTGCCTTTTTTTCCTCCCATCTAGAAAGGCTGGGATACTTTTTCATGAAAAAGTTTGGGTGAAAAAGTAATGTATTACTGAGTTGCTCTGATCGTGAGTAATAATGACATGAATTAGTGTGGTTGAAACGGATGGATGTAGGTGAATGTTAGTCGATGAATGAATGAGAATCACCTCAATGATCAATCCTTATGATGTATGTGGACACCAATCTAGGGGTAAAACGAAAAATCACAAAATTTACGTCAGCCTCCTTCGGAAACCGAAACAAACAAACCAACCACTGTAATAGTAAAATTGAATAATTACACAATATATATTTCAATTTAGAGACTGCTATCACGTGATTGAAGATCTTTTACTGTAAATTTTCAAACAGAATAGTCACTTGATGCTGAATGAAGCTTTGGACTTACCACTGCCACACATCAACATGCAAATAATTGTGCAAGGAAAAATGATTGCCCCAAAACAATACTACTCATGAACCCAGACAATAACAATTCCATGAACTCTGATTTCTAATGCATAAAATTCTCAGTTCTAATGCCTGTGATTTGTGATGCATACTAAGTTCACAATAATTGCACCATTATTTGAATTTATTCATGAAAATAATCTTTGGAAGTGTATTTTAGAAGCAAGGCATAGTGTACATATGAGTTCAGGAAAGACCGGAGCTTAAATGCAAAATAATGAAAATGATTTGTTGGCCTTTGAACTTGTTCAGCAGATACTATAATGTAGTAGAGGTTTGCATGAACTGATTGCTTTGAAGTTGTTTGAGTTTCATATTATAGGCAAAAAGAATGGATAAGGTTCATGCAAAAAATGGGCATGAATCAAGAGACTTTTGAAAGTTGGATTGAAAGTACAAGAATCTCACATATTCTTTAGAATCAATGTAATTATCGTTCTCATCATTTCAATCGACAAAGTTCCCTATTTGTATTGTATTCACTTTCGTGGTTTTATAGAATTCGAAGATAGAAGCATCTAGTGTTAGTGTTAATAAGATAATTATTTGTAAATCTACTCGTTTTAACATCCATAAAGTTTTCTCATATCCTGAAATATTCTTTATATTACTTTTTTTAATGATTGAAGAACACTATGCATCATGTCTTATAAGTATTGTTATCAACACTATGCACTATTTATGTCAATTGAAGATAGAAAAAAGTTTGTTAAATAAAAATGTAACAATATCCATCATAGTTAGTGTGGGTAGACGCATGATTAGCTAAAATGTACATTAGCACCACGTACTATAATATTTTTGTTCATCCATCAAAACTATGTTCCAATTAACCCCTAGTCGGCCGTGACCATTTCTCACCAAAAACACTCCAAAAACTATCATTTCAGAAGCAAGTGTAAACAAACCAAAAATAAAATTGCTTTTGCAACTCTAACCATAGGATCTGATATAGGACTTCTAAAAGATCATGCACAAAAAAATTCATTAAATATGACTGTGTGGATTAGAAGTTTATAGAGTTTGAAGTAAGAAACATTGTTCTTTTTTATCGTTTCAAAACAGGATCAGCTGACTTTGACTTCTCTTTGAGTAAATGTTTTGCACTATCCAAGTTGGGGGTTTTGTACTTAAATGATGTACATGATGTTAATTACTTGTGCACCAAATTTTAGATTTAACAAAAAGGCATAGCATTGTAAAAAACATTGTATAAGGAACACGGGTCCATGTTATTGTTAATACTCATTCTATTTTTTTGATAAATCATTTTAAGTTAGAATAAAAATCCATGCGGTCAAAACAAAGATCTATATCTATTCTTGAAGTAGAAAAAAGAAGAGAAAAAATAGCAAAATCTCTATTTTTTATGCGATAAAGAAAAAGTTTTTTTCATGCTTGACCGAAAAAAATGATAAAACTTCAACTCCTTGTAGAATGAAAATCTTCCACAATATGAGAATTTTTTTTTTGATAATCTCAAAACTAATCATGTTAGTTACTTGCACTAAAATCCCAAAGGTAGTTGAAGGGTGTATCAAAAATTTGGATCTGCCCGAAAAGTAGAAAAAACCGCTTCGGGCACCATTAATATTTTTTTCAAAGTTTGCTGCAAAAAAAAATTATACTCCCGCCGAAGCTCTTGCAATTCCCTACGTCTACAAAAAAAAATACCAAAACTTACATCTAAAATTGACATCGTAGGAATGTGCCTGAAATTTCAAAAAGCCCATTCTAGGACTTTGGCCGTTTAGGGTTTAAGGTGCGCCTAATCTCAGCGCGAGATAAACTCGGGTGGTTTTGTCGCTCGGGTTTCACTTCTTGGTTACTTGGTGGTTACTTTTTGTTTTCAACTCCGATGGGGAATTGAAGCTTATCATATTCTGCGCACAAGAATAGGGAAAACCCGGAAGGTGCATGGTTTGAACTAGAGTTGGGCAGGTAGATGGGAAAGAACCTGAGTATCATTATGAAATCTGGTATGAACAGCGGGTACCCGACCTGCCATGATAGAAGTGTTTTGAATTATCCGTGTCCAACCCGACCTAGGAGTCTTAGCGTTTCCACATACCATGCAGAAAACCCGACTACGCGTTTGTCGTTTGGTGATAATGTTGATAGAGATCGATATTCCGGAGTTTAGATGTGTGTGACCTGGGTAATTAGCGACAATATTGAAGAGTCTGAGCAAATTTTGTTCGTTGAGTAGCTCTTGGAGTAGTGATTCACGTAGAGGTGAGTAGTTTCAGTGAGAGGACACATTATTTCCGACTGTATTGAATCTATGGTTGTTAGTGAGGCTTTGTGTTGTTGTCATGTGATAATCTGGGATGACTAGATTGATTTACCTATCCTGCAGCTGAGACTTCTGGCGCCTATTTGTTTGACTATAGTGATTTACGCATGAGACTTGAGACTTCTCTCGCCTATTTGTTTGACTATAGTGATTTGAATGCATGAGACTTCTGGCGCCTATTTGCTTGACTATAGTGATTTGAATGCATGCCATACGTCTGACTTGTTACTAATTGATTCAGTTTCTTGGTCGAGATTGGGTAGATTGTGAGCTTTGTTGAAACTTGAGATTGTAGAAAATTTTGTTTAGGTTGCAATACCCGACCAATATATAAGGTTGCGCTAGTATTAAAATTCTAGTACCATGGTATACTTACCCGGATGTAAAACATAATTACAACTGTAATTGATACAAGGCGGATATATGAAATTCAAAAGAACTAATTTATATGTATACCTTTATTTTCATGATTTTATATTAATCCACTATATCCACACCCCTAAGTACATGACAAAAAACCAATACCCGCCCAACTCTGGTTTGAACCTTGGCGGAGGTCTCAAAAGAGAGGAATGTGACACGCTTGAATTGGAGGCAGTCATCAATTTATGACCTACCTCGACCACTTACCTGCTACTATTATTGATACCCTCCGAAGCAGTCGCCCATAGCTTGAGCCCCAAGTGGCCGATACCCGCCTTGGTACCCTGACCACCCTGCTATTACTATCGACACCCTCAGAAGCCGAACGGACGAAGATTGAGACCAGGTTAGTCGGGGTATATGCGCGCCGGGTACGTTCCGAACAACATTAGGTCCATTGCGTTGCGCCTTCGCGCTTCGTTTTCTTTGTCCTAGGGCCTACTTCCAATTGCCATAGCCACCTCTCCTCGCCAAAGCCACCTCAATGGCCCGCTCCATCGCCTCCCTCACCTCGTCCGTCACTCGCACCTCCTTCTCCTGCGCGTTTTGACCCCCGGACGGCGCAATTTGGATCACTCTGCCGCCATCACTCCCGGCTCCTCAATCATTTGGAGTCTCCACTCCCCAACCTCTCCAGGTAATTGAATCCAGGCGATCGATGCTCCTTCGCCTCATCCACCTCCGATCTCTTTTCTTCGAGGAAACTTCCTCGGTCTGCTGAGTTTGAATACGAACGGGAAACTGAGAAAGCCACCTCGAAGAAAGAAGATCAATTGAGAATGGAGAGAGACGGAGAGAGTAACTTTTGATGAATCGTTTCTTTCTGTGTAACTTTGATGATGGTTTTGGGGGATTGGGTAATGAATGTTGGTTGTCATTTGGATGTTTGCTGGGTTAGTTTGAGGATCGGAAGTTGGATGGAGTGACTGTGTATTCTGATGGTATTTTTAGGATATGTGGTATGGGATGTTGTGATGATGTCGGTTTTGTGTTTGGAAGGATTGTGTGGGTTGGGTGATATATGACCATATTCGTTATTTTGAGACAATTTCAGAACTTTGAGACTTTTTGCCTACAATTTCAGCAATTGTTTTTAGACAATTTGAACTTTTTTTCGACTTTCTAATTATAGATTATCCTCGACTCGAGGATAATCTTCCCATATATAGTCAAAAAGTTTTTGACAAATATAGAATCAATCAAGAAATCAATGAAAAAGCTATAGTCAAGCATTAAATTGAGACTATGAAAAGTCTCAATATAATGAATATGGTGTTATATGAGTTTGTTATGTAAGTTTGATGTTTATGTTTGTGTGGATGTTGGAGTATTAGTGGAAGAGTCACTTTGTGTGAGGATTAGTTGGGGTAGGGTAATGGTTGATGATTAGATTATGGAGGTGGATGTGTCGTGTGGTTTATGGTGCTATTGGAGAATGGCAGGTGAATTGTATACGTGGAGATGTAGGTTGGGTTGTTTTTGAGGTTTTGGTTTGAATTGTTTGATGTTTTTGTGAAGACCTAAAATGGGCGATGGAGGTATCCATTGGTGGTGGAAGTACAGGAGCATTGGCATTGCAAGGAGAGGCATCGAGAAGGGGATAGAGAAATGTGTCTAAGATGGCTAATTGTCAGGTTAGGTCAGGAACATATGGACCTGGAAATCAATCGAGAATGCATCAATCGGGTCGGCACTGATATCCAGAAAGGTCGCCTCCATCAGCACGTTAAGCCTTGTTGGGCTTCGTCGCGTTATAGATCGACACGTTTAACTGAGCGCTAAAAATGTGGGGCCCTCCTTCTGCCAATTTAATCGTGCATTGCACGATTAAATCAGCGGAAGTTTTGTATCCAACAGGTCCTGGGTTCGAAGCTCGCTGGGCTTAACGACGGGTTAAGCCCCCGACCTCGCGCACGACACATTATTACCCGCTCTCGTGCTTGCGGCCCTCGGGCGTGTAATAACCCGTCATGCTCTCAATTGGGTGCTTAACCCTATACTTGAAACAACTGACTGAGGTGACCCCGCCATTTCCATGTTGCTTGAGAAAAAAATCAATTCATTCAAATCCGATGATGCATACAAAAAGGCTTCCTTCCCCTAGCAGTATATTTCCGCTGAAACTCTTGATCCTGTAATCCCAGTTTCAAGACTCTAGTCTGGATGAAATGTTGTTCCCTTCCATTTCGCTTGGAAATTGAGCTCGCTAACCCAAGAGGCGTATTTTACTCTGAAGAACAAGAATGTAGCTCCATGTGAGTCGACTCTGAGCAATTTTGATCAGAGATTATCCACGACTCAAAATCTGAATGGAACTTGAAATTGGACTTGCTTCTAAATTATGTCTACAAGCACTTAACTGTATTCAGCTCTTGAGTTTGAACTTCAAACACATAAAAACAATTTGGACGTGAATCTCCACCAAATTTGAACAATCTTATTATGCTCAGCAACTCACCTGTCCAAATACTCGATCGACCTTCAAAAAGCAAGCGATCATGAGTTAATTAGATTATTTGATTTTTAACAAAACTGATGAGCTGGTTGCAACTCTGCATACTATACTTTCAGTTGAGATCCTTTACACAAATGCACGTGGTAAGTATAATAAATACAGACATATCAATTTTTTTTTGAAAATTTTGAAGCAAAATTAATTGCAAGAGGAAAAGAATACACACCCTCATCAAGCAAGGCCCAGGGCTGGAAAAATTTACCAAAACACCAGTGGCCGGTTAGTAGGAAAAGGGTTCCACACAACCAAAAGGCCATTACAAACACACAACAAGTTCTGTTGTAGCCAAAGAAGCCCTCTCGGGGGACTTGGCTTGCCTAACTCTACGAAGCGTTCTAGTCCACTCGACTCTTCCATATTCGATTAACGAGTCCTTGACGTGTAAGCGAATCTTGGTGGAAGACCAGAGGGTCCCTTCGAAAATTGCTTCATTTCAAAGGATCCAGCACCCACAAATGACAATGCCTCTAAGGAAGGCCCAGATGCGGATGGAGTCCATCCTGCGAAGACGGATTTTCCGGCCGAAGATGCACTGTTCCATGGAAAAGGAAGTAGCAGGCCCCATGTTGCGTGGACCTTTCACTAACCAGTGGATAATAAGAAATGCCAAGTCCCACATCTTACGGGAAAACGGAAAAGTGAAGAACCTAGTAGTTCTCTGGGTTCCTACGGTGCACAAGGGACATGCAAGGTCATCGTGGATGTTAAACTTGTTCTCCAGGTATTAGTGGCTACAGCTTGGTGCCAGGCAGACCAGATAAAGGCTGCTTCTTTCTGTGACCTACGTTTCCAAAGTTCCCTCCAATCCAGCTAGAAATCCACAACAGCCTCATGATGCCATTTGCATGTGACGGGAGTCTTGAGATGGTTTCGGTCTGTAAGGAGCATCTTGCCAAGCTTAGCATTGTACATGGTAAAAGGGGAGTTGTCCTTCCACCGCCACAATTGAGGATTGAAATCATCAAGCCTGCCAACAATCCCGTAGTAGACATAAATCGGGAGCTTCATTGATTTCTCAATCGGAGCCACCCTAGCGACTCTGGTGATCCCCTCCAGCTTCTGGTGATCTTCACTCCCTCGAAGGCGAGGTTGGCAATTGTCAAGACACGGTGTCCATGCTCGATGAGCACGTCGGCGTACCACTTGAGGAAGAAGCGGCGGTAGGAGCTGGCGTAGATCCCACCGTCGCAGAAGAAGCCCGTGCCTTGTGGTTGGGAGTTGTACTCGCCGCCTTTGTCTTGCGGCATGGCCCAGTGCGAGTGCCCTCGCTTCCCTGCTGCCTCTCGTAACTTCTCCAACAGGTACTTGTCATAACACTACGAAGAAAAAATCAACAATCATCATATGAACCATATATATTCATAATTTGCGAAACCAAGGGTTCGACCCCTTAGTGATAGAAACCCTTACCATGTTGTACATACAATGCATTTGAAGCTCAGTATATGAGACATGTGCATACAAAGTAGCGATAATCCCGACACGAAAGAATCTAGCATGACTGTAAATATCGGGAAATGAACAGTGTTGAATATACAAGTACCTGAAATTCATCGATGCCGGGATACTTCCACCCATGCGCCTCGGGGCACGAGGGGTACCGGAGCTCACCACATGCGCCTAGTGACCCAGTCCGACTTCAATCCTAGTAATGGTTTTGTCTACAAAGAATTCGTCCATTTCTTGCCGAAAGCTTCTCATGTAGTTATAATAGACCTGGAATCCATACAACATAAGAGCCTCACCATCCATTAGCTACAATAACATCAAAAATAGTTTCAAGCTCTTACCTTGAGACCTGTTCGACCTTGGAGACAACGAACTTTGTCAATACCCCAAGTGGGACACTCCGCTCGCCGCCCTTGTCGGTGAACACCAAAGAAGATGTCAGGATTCTCTTTGCTGATGTCTAAGAGCATGTGAGCCTCAATGTCCGAACAGCTCTCTCGAGGGTATTTTTACTGATAGCTCTCTCCTGGAACCATACTTTATCTGAAGGCTTCCAATTCGATTTGGCCATCAGAAATACATGGTGCGGATTCCCCTCATACCTAGCTGCTAACTCCTTCGGCGTGAATTTTGGCCAACGACATGCCATCTTCTTGAAAGTATCAACAACATTTGGGTTGGAGCAGTCGATAGAATGACGGATCGAGTGCTTAGAGCAATGTTCGATATCAAGTTTGTGATTCTTAGATAAACTTGGGTTGTACCTACAATAATAAAAATGAAATTAGAAATACCTACAGAATTACAGAGAAGAGACTAGTAACATCCACTGCTCAACAACATCAATGTAATCAAATTTAAAATAAAATCAATAGCTAGCAGCTCAAAATCAATACTCTAATCTAACTGAAAAAATCGAATCAGTCAAACAAAGAATGAAAGTTGAAATTGGAAATAATAAAACTCACCTCAAGAACTCAACGCCGTGCTCAGTTAGAATATGAAATTGGCTGATATGGGTTGCTCGTAACTCATCCTGCCTTTGGATAAACAAGTTTCTACATAAAAAGTATTCCAACTTGAGAATAAGCCCATTAGGATTGAATTTAGATGAAGCAGGGGATAGCAGAATCAAAACTTCCTCATCTCTAGTCAAAACATCCGATGTGGTAGTTTTGATTCCAATTTCCAAGCCCACGCTTGAAAGACCTCTCGATAGACTCCGTCCCCGCAAACTTGACTCGCCAATATCTGGGATCAAGCATCATATTAGGAGAAAAATCGGGTCACAAAAAGGCCGTGTAAGCGGCACGTGAGAGAAAAAAACGCGCGCTGCCCGCGTATTTTTTGACGTGGCACGTCCAGTGCCACCGTGGTGCCAGCAACCGCCACGGGGGCTCGAACCAATGACCTCCAAGCAAGGCGTGTGGAGGGCACAAGCTACAGTGTCGGGCTGACACAACCTGCCCACTTGGGACCAAAGCCCGAGCCAAAGCATTCATGTCTCAACTAATATTCCGAGTGCGCCACGCAGTTCTGTGCGGGCAGCAACTCTGGCATCTGCTGCCAGCGGCAGAGGTGCCCAAAGTAGGGAGTTCACCTAGAAAGGGCAGACTTACACGGCCTTTTCATGACCCCAAATTTCTCCTAATGAATGTCAAAAGGAACCTCAACAGAAGAAGTCTTTTGAAGACGAATCTCCTGTCGAGCTTGGATTATTCTTCCTATCGCCCAAACCATATTTTGCAAAGTGTACCAAAGTGTAAATAAGTACTAGAGTGTAAATAAGTACTAGACAATACTAATAATGGAATGAAAAAAAATTAAAATGCATAAACAAAATGAAACAATACTTGCGAAATAAACCCACTAAAATAAACAACTAAACAGACTAAGATAAAAAGATAAATATTGATTCATTCAAGACATTAATTAGAATAAAAAAAACAACTGAAAATGAAAACTCTAACAGAGAACTGAAACTAACAAATCAATTATAACACTATCACAAACCAAACTAGCCAACTAACTAATTGACAATTAAACTAAAAACGCAATTAAAGAGTGAACTTTATTAATAGCTTTAATTATAAAATAAATTACAGATTTAAACACTAGAATAGTTACACTACAAATAAAATAAAAATGAAGATGATTCTATCAAAATTAATAACAAACAAGAACAAACTAAATTTAACTGATTAAACAGATCAAAACTATGGACATAAACATATAATATATCACAGTTAGAATGGAATCAGATATGAATACCACTAAGATTATAAAGATGATCACATACTGCAACCAAATGAAAAAACTAAGTGAAAACAAAAAACAAAAACCGAAAATACTTCAATCGCAAAATCAGAAAGCTAAGACAAATTGAAAAACAAATCCAAAAATATCAACACAACTAAGTAAATTTTCCAAATGAGCACTCTTTCTTTCACCTCCCATGTTTGTATTCTTCACTTTCGCCGCATTGAGCTCCCTGAATCGATTGTTCTTGGTCGCACCTCCACAAAATAAGTCTAAACAATTAGTAAATAGCTAAATTTAACTAAGTAAATTACAAATTATTCCAGTGTGCAAAGCAAACACTTGGAAACGTTACCCACATGGAGGGACTTCCTTGCCAAACGATTATTCAAATTGTTGAGGAAAAGGGAAGACTTCATCAAGTATTTCATGTCTTAGTGTTAACAAATTCATGCAAGATATTAAAGGATTATATTATAAAAAAATCATCAAGGTGACTGCATGAATTATTTTACTTTAAGAACATGTTGATCGATTGTCCAGTTATGATTAAGGAGTGTTTTCTGTGTAGCCTGACACCGTCAATTCAGAGAACGAAGTAGCAAAGTATTATGATTTGAAGTAGAAATTTCAGAAGCTGAAAGTTGTATGTGGATTAGACGGGGTGACGGTGGGGTGCTGTGGAGAAGGCTCCACAGCATTATGAGTGGTCAGGCTACAAGAAGCTCTTTCCTGTAGTGAAAGAATGTGGTGTGAAATTGCAGGTACTCTTCTAATTCTCATCTTCACATGGAAGCTAATATTGACCATTAATTTCTGTAATTTTAGGGATCACATAGAAGCTTAAGCTTGACCTGTAATTTTGCAGGTGGTCATGTCATTCCACCAATGTCGTGGCAACGTAGGTGACGACGTATTCATACCCATTCCGCAATGAGTGCTCGACATCGGCATAGAGAATCCTGACATCTTCTTCACCTAAGAGCGGCCAGCAGAATCCGGAGTGTCTCACTTGGGGTATTGACAAAGTTTGTTGTCTCCAAGGTCGAACAGCTCTTGAGGTAAGAGCTAGAAACTATTTTCGATGTTATTGTAGCTGATGGATGGGGATCAAATCTACACTAGGTATGTCATTTGAATTTGATTTATGTTTGTTTTTTGTATTTCATTTGTTTGTGATTAGTATTTCTATAACTTAGAGTTTGAATATATATATGTTCTGAATCTAATTTGTTTTTAATGTTTCTATTTTCATGCTAAATTTTGACTATGTGACTTTATGTTTATGTAGGTGTTGTAATTGGCGACAGAAAATTCACGAATAAAACTCCAAGAAGAATGGAAATCTTGAGGATGGCGGAGGCAAATATCCCGACCGATAAGGCTATGCTAATCACTGGTCATTGTGATGTAAAATCTTATAACCAGTATAACAATAATCCGATGAAGCTGTAAATGGACACTTGTCAGCGCATAATTTCTAGGAATGGGAAGAAATACTTGGAGGTTTTATCACAAGCAGTAAAGAAGGCGAATTTTGTAAAGGTAACCATTCTATCGAGTTGTTCTTTTTAATTTTGACATTCTTTGGTTTTGTGTTTTCTCTCCTACTAAGTATTTTTTAATTGCTAGGTTGAGGAAGAAAGAAAAGCGATTTAAGTAATGAATGGTGCAAAAATCGATGCACCAGTTTCCGTGCCGGGTAAGGTTTCTGTCCACAACGCTATTGCTGCGGTAAAGATTGAACAACCTGTTCAAGACTCTAAGGTAACTATTTTGATTACAGTTTTAATTTCCTCTAGTATTTGCTTGTTGTTTCTAGCTTGTGTTTTTTGGATGTTATTTAATTCGTTTTCACTCTGATTTTAACTTATGTGTTTTTGGTTATTTTTCCACAGGATCCTATTAAAGAAAGTAAGAATGTTCTAAAGATCATTAGTCCCAATGTTTCTGAAGAGGTAAATTTATAATCAATTGTCTGATGGTAGTTTTTTTTTGTCATTTTTTTTATATCTATTTGCTAATAATATGATTTCTTTTCCTTCAGTGTTTTGTGAAGCAAGGATCGTCACCTAGAGGATTTGTGTTCGGGTCTGCTTCTGGATGTAACTTTTTCAACTTTAACTTTCCGTTCGATCCAGGATTTATGACAAGTTTTATTACCAAGCTTTCCAAGGTAATCCATATCCTTATTTAAAATTCTTAATCTTTTGTTTTTTTGTTTGTGTGAATTTGCTTGAGTATTTCAAAATCTGACTTGGTTTTAGTAGTTTTTGTCTTCTTTGATTCAGGGTGAAACTCAAGCCGGAGCCTTTGTTAGTTCTTAGTAGTTTTTTCAAATGTACTTGAAGGGAAATGTATAGACTTAGAAAACTGATGTAAATAGGTTTATAGTTTTGTAAATAGTTCAAGAATGGTAGTCCGTTTTAGATATTTGTGAAGCCTTTTAACACAAGATGTTAAAAAGGGGACTTCTGCATTGTAATTTTTGAAAAAGACAGTTTGACATGCAAATTGAACAAATGTAAATCTGTGTCTATGATGTGTGTAAACTGTATGTAAATGTTGTGTGTGAACTTGATATTTTGTAGCTGTGTGCATTTGTTCTAATCTCATTGTTCGGAACATGTCTATGTAGTTTTTTCTCGGTTTTTAATCAATAAGAAAATCTCCAGAACTGAACTCTCCTTATACAGTGTAATTCGAGACTAAACTTTTTGATTTAATGAAGTATACTTCTAAAAATTTATTCAAAAATTATATAGAATTATCGGAACTTGAACTTGGTATGAGGGAAAGTTGGACAGAAAAAAAATAAAAAAATAAAAAAATTAGAATCCTCAAAAAAAATTTGTCTCATGCCCGGGTTTTTGAGCCTCGCGGACTTTTGAGCGTGGCGGGTTTTCCACGCCCAAAAACCCGTGAGGCGAACCGTCGCGAGTGTTGTGACGCGGGAGGTATGCCGATTTCTATTGGGAGAAATCCCAAAAAGGGGGTTACGAATGGTTGAGTTATCCTTTCTTGTTTCTTTGTTTTAGTTTGACTGTATGTTGTTGCCTAATTTTTGGAACCCTAAATCAATCCTGGATTTGGGTAACTGGGTTTCTGAGTATAAATTTGGCAATATGAGTTTCGGAATGTCTCTCTATACACATTCTCATTGGGTATTATCTAAACCCACCTCTCAAAGAAAATACTATGATTGGTTCATTTCATTCGAGAATCTAGGGATTTGATTAGGTGTTTTGTCATGTGTTTGTAGGAATGTTTAGTGAATTCTTCTTGGTGTTACTTGCAAGTTCGATTTAGTTTCTATTCTTGAAAGGCACTGGGTTGGCTGCGTCAGTAGTTAAAGCCGATCTTTGCACGCAAGAATTTCTGATGGTACCGGCTGGCTATTTCGTGTCTTTTGATGTATGATGCATGTCATTTCTAGATGCATCGGCAGCAACAAATCGAGCGTGCAGGTATGAAATCGATGTCGATGGAATCAAGGACTGGGTGTGATGAACAACTCTGAGGATGCTCCTGTCGAGCATCTCCTAAATGTTCTTAGAGAAAGAGATCAACAACTGCAGCAAGCAAAGTTAGAGCTAAGAGCTCAGTTTATTGCGAGACTGGAGGTGCACTGTATGGAGAATAATTATGAAGAGCAGTCTAAACAACATGCAGACCTTGTAACAAGCTTTCAGGTAACACTCAATCAATGTTAATCTTAATCCTAGGCACATCTTGGCTCATTAGAAAGCCCTACTCTGTCTGTGCAACACTGTAATCTTCCATTGTTGTGAACCTACCTGATTTGTCTAACACATTCGTGTGTAATTCACGGGTGTGTGTATTTTATTGGCTTTGACTGTTTGATAGATCATAAACTCTATTGAGTCGTACGTGCATTGAGAGTTCGTTCCTGGAGTGAGCAATTCACCCTGAAGTAGGATATGTTTTACAGCGGCCTGAAAGTGTTCGTGGCGACAACTACGGAAAGTCACGATTTCAAGCATATTCTTAAACAGAAAGTTCCCTTCAGGAAACATTTTTTTTCTCATTTATGATAACTTGCATGCTTAACGTTGGATTCTCGTGCAACAAATTGCAGAATGAGATTCATTGAAGAGACCAAAGAATTACATCATCTGGAGCAGTTCCTTTCTCAATTTATGACCCTCACTTTACGTAATTGTATCAAAGAATGCAAAGAATACAGTTGTAAATAACTGCACGAGGGAATGCATCATCTGGAGCTTCTCAATTAGAGCGAGGAAGAACTACAAAAGCTGCCAACAAATATTCCCGACCTTAACCTCAATAAATATTCACCGGTCCAGCCCCCGGCACCTCCGAGGGGGGCAGTCCAGCAACACTTCCGACTCTAAACAATTGTCTGAAACACAAAATTCCATGCATTCCTGGAAGTGGAATAGGCCACAGGCTTTTTGGTGGATGTCATGAAAAACACAGAGTCTCCATGTCCACATACCACAGCACTCGACTTCACCTTCGCATTAGAATCCACCAGTGCTGTTGCAAATTCTTCGGGCATTTCACAAATCTCAACACACTTAGTTTTAGTGGTGGACATCGTAACATGAATGATGAAGTAACGATCAACAAATCGTCCCTCTCGAATTCCAACTAATAGCAAGTGCTCCTCCACCTTCACCAGTCGAAGCCGAGAAAATGCTCGGGGAGTAATTACATGAAACTCAGACCATTCGTTTCCATTGTAATCGAGTGCTGCAATTGTAAAACATGTACGTTCAACCCCATCTAGTGGTAAGAGCAATATGTACAGGAACTCCCCGAGAACCACACTCGGTAACCTGGGAAGCAAAGGTAGATAACTCCACATTGAATCTGGGAGCTGGCATAGCTTGAGCCAGGCCTGCCTCCTCGAATCATACATTGAAACCTTATGCCATACTCCAGAAGCGCAACCTTCGATGACAAAAACTTGAAACGAGCTTGCTGAGTCTCCGGCCATGGTCACCAATCCCCATGAACCGACATTGCCAGAGCCCGAGAGTGTGAGCATTTGCGAGCTCAAGACCCCGCCTACTTCAGTCTTACACACCACCAGGACCTCCTTGTTGTTTTTCAATGCCACGCCACAAAGCATCGATCCGTGAATAGTCTTCATTTTCAAACATTCGATTCCCAATTCACTCTGTTGCCGAGCAAAGAAGTCGCGTAGAGTCTGGAAGCCTTGCAACGACTCCATTGTTTCACTTCTTTGTATACAGTACCGTGGACCAATTTCCACAAACACTTTGTGGATTTAATCCGGAGAAAAACCTTGCCACTTGTATTTAGGCACAATTGAGAGAGAAGAGTAGGAAATGGAAGCGAAGAGAGGTTGTGCACAAAATGAATGTGGACGAGGGCATGAGGGTCGGTCTTTTATACTCTAGAAAATGACTAGGTTGCTTGGCACGCAAGCAAGGTCCTTTCGGAAGTGTCTAAAGCTAACCTTCCACAGTATCTCTGCCGTTCCAACTAATTTTACTTGCTATACTAGGCCAGAATTAGTGACATCTTTCGATGGAGTGACTGACAAGCAACGTCACTCACAGCTTCTCTTCTTCACAGCAGAGGAGCGGGGCGCAGATCTAAATCTTCTCTCGTGGTGAGGAAGTGATGCATTCGTACCCAGCTGCCGCATCGCTAATCATACTCTGTGTTTCAGGTGGGTCTAACCTTTGTTTTGCTGCTTCGAGTCCTATTTTCTCTTCACACTGAAGCTTGTAATGGTTCTACTAGTTCGGTGATTGGGCTGGTTCATGTTAAGAGATTCTCGCCTCGGCTGATTGCTCGTTCCGAGGTCTCAGCTGCATCTCAGAAATGCAGTCTCGGTTCACTGTCTTAGTGTTTGCGAGAGTGTCTCGGGCCCCATGTGTGTCAATGTTGTCTCGGGAACCTTCATTTATCAACTCTCGTGGTGTATCTGGGTGCAGAGAGGCTGACGCATGTAATTTTGGCGTTTCAAATGGCTATGAGAGTTCAGACTGGATTCCATGGAAGCAGACACAGAGGTCTGCAATCTTCACATACTCTGTGGAACGATAGGTCCGATGTATGTTACAGGTTTGTGCAGTTTTTTATGGTGCGTCTATTTTTGAATTGATTCCATCTCATATCGCTTTCATGGATTGGATGCTGATGTAGAGAGTTTGTAATATGTGATGGCAATTACCTTGCGATTTGATGATTTGCTTTCTCATTTGTTCCATATGAACTAAAAAGATGCCTCTCTACTCATTTTATTCTTAATTAAGAAAATTGTGTTCCTGTGAATCGCGTTTCCGTTGTTTGATGATGGTTTGTTGTTTGATGCAGCCGAAACATGAACGCATGATCAGGATGGGTTAAAAAAAAAAGCCAATCAATACAGAGCCTAGGCTCAAGATTGTCGGCCCAGACCAACCCCAACACAGTGTTTATTGCAGCCTGGAAGGCTGTGACGGCTTTCATGATGACTGCAATAAGCTCTGAATGAAGCCCAATACGCGCCGACACATTTATTGATCTTTGAACATCTGACTTATTGTGCTGCAGCACGTGCTTTTGAAATTTGTTCGCAAGCAGTAAGCTGGGTCTTGGACTAAATTTTTTTCACACAGTTTCAGTTTCTAATTCGCAAGATCTTTAACTGTTTTCCCGATTGAACCCAATTCTGACAACCTTGTTTTCCCCTTCGTTGGATTGGTTTGTGATTCAAGGTGTTTCTCTCCTTTCGCAACAGCCGTCCTTATAGCATATCTACGTGGTAACATCAATAATATTACTACTCCAGATTCTCAAAGAATCTCGATTTTGATGATAACGAATTCGTTTCTAGATCTCAAAATTTTGATGATCCAGAAACTGTTTCATTTCTACCGGTACCACATGCATTGTAACATTTCCATCTCTACCTTGCAAGGGAAAGCATAAAGACTGCCTTCACACCAACTGATGAAAACCGTTTACGTGTTGCAGCAATCTGGGCAAGAAATTCGCCTTCAAGATGCAATTACTTCAGTTTTGAAACCAACCTCGTGGACGAATGCTTTGAGGTTTGCAAATCTCAACTACTCTTGCTGGTCGCAGAATGTTTTCATGGTTCATATTTACACCGACCCTTTTTTCCCGGATCAGACTATGGATCCTTCTGTGCTACTGCCAAAGGACAAACAAAAAGAACATTAACTTCCAGAACATTCAACCGAACCTCGAAAGATTTCGAAATAAAAAATCCCCTGCATTGAGCAGACGAAGTCCTGTAACCTTGAGAAGCCACCTCTGACACTCTGAGACTAAATTACGCCAAGGATAATCCAACTACTGTAACTCTTCGATGTGCACAGCCACCACTAGCCACGCACCCAAAGATTCGATTCTAGTTCTAGAGCCTCCTTCCCACCTTAACCCTCCTCCAAATTGCCGCCGATCCGCATTGAGATTGAAGGCCACACTGAGGCTAATTCAAGCAGAGCCGTGATGTGCGCCGCGCACCCAACCGGATTCACCCCAACTCAGACAATCGCACTAAATGCGAGTGTCCCCTGCAGAGCGCGCCACAGATACGACTTGGTCAAGCCGTGAGCAGTGCCATTTTGGGGCCCCACGGCAGCACTGATTCCGCCACCTTGTCGACCTCTGCCCCTCTCAAGACTTATATATAATTCCAGACTCCGCTGCTGTCAACCACATCAGTTTCTAAGTCAGGAGTTCTCAGGAGATGCATTGCCTAGGTAGTTCAATTTTGAGCAGGTTGACATTTGTGCAGGTTGGGTTCATGGTGCCTTGACTAGCTGACGTTGTTCTTGAGCGTGTGAATGTTGGAGTTCATTGCAAAACTGTATACGATCCTTTACTTTAAGTTTGGGTGGTTTAATATTTTGATTTTGTAGAGGATTGTATACAGTTTCGCTTTGTACTCCAGTGTCCATATGATTTACGAGGAGTCTTGGTTACAGGACTTGATCATATCTTTGTCTGCAGAGATCCGGGTTTTGCATTTTGGAGCTTGGAACGTGCTAAAGTAGATGGAGCTGCGGGGTTTATTGCTTTGTTGTAAATGTAACATTTCTCTGCAAACATATGTTCTACTTTCTGTTCATGTTGATTAATTATCCGAACAAGTTGCTAATTGTCATAACTCACAGAAGTACTATCACTTGGACGGGTATTTGCATGTACTGACCCACATGGATTTGTGGACAAGGATTTTGACAGTTTGTGCGCAGTTCATGAGCACTCTTCGCGGTCATTAGTGGCCAGTGCACACGAACGATGTCAGATAGAATGATGTAAAAGAGTCACGTTGAGCTCCTTTGAGTGGAAGTTGATGTAATTATTTGATGCCGTTGGATGCAGTGGCCGATAGCACTCATTATCAGTTGTCTAGAAATGCTCTTTACAGGCATTGTTCTAGGTTCTACAAGTGCCAACTAGTATATATATGCGGAGGGCTTGAAGTATGTCGCAGTTCTGGTGAAAGATCACCTGCTTGGCCAAGTTTGACACATGCGTGTGTTTGAGTTTTCATTGGCGCTAGAGCTGGAAAAAAGTTTCTTCGAACTCCAGGAGAGGAATAAATTACATTGTACACTAAAATCACTGTATGATGTGGACAGTGGGTGGATACTTGATGTGTGTACATTCCTGTCTATTTGGACAAAGTTATCTATTTAAACACATTTTCAATCAATTTGGATGATTTCACAGCATTATTTTGGAATAACAAATGTTAGTGACGCCGTTCCATGGGCCACAGTATATGGTGATTTCAGTGCAGTGTTTCAGTGTATTTTGAGACGATTTAACATTACCCTGCTCCAGGCTTCCGCGTGAGGATGCCCTCAACTTGTTTTTCTTATGAACAACCATGACATCTAAATTATCTAAACACTGGGTTTGACACTTGCGTATCTCAAATTCAGGCAGCTAAACAATGAAAATTGCAAACGAGCTTAAATCACTAATTCACAAGATTTACACATTTGTATTCGTGATCCAGTGGCTCTGTCGTATACATTGCCAAGACACAATCGTTCGCGTATAAATACAATTGCATCCAATTTCGGAGCAGAGATGTAATTACACACATTCTCTCGACAAAAAGAACCCAATTGCAAAGATTGAATCCTTCAAATTAAACTCCATCTAAAAATCCAGTACAAACAAGAAGTCAGGATAAGATAACTCTCTCACAAAATGTGATGTACACTGACGTTTGTTGGCGTTAAGTGTCATGCAGAAGCTATGAAGCAGAATGCTGGTCACCTTCCCATCCACACAAGCTCGCATGGTACTGCATCTGCCCATCAGATATAGCAGAACTCAATTCCATCATCTCACTTCCTACTCAACTCATTCCACCACGTTCAGTAGAAACTTTCGTACTCTCGGCTAGCCGAAGCAATCTAGAATGACAGGAAAGAAAGGAGAAGCTGTGAGACCGGTGGCGTTTGCCATAGTCACGGTCCTGGTGCTCATGTTGGGCTGGGATCCGCCCCTGATCGGGCCCCTGGCTGGGCTCAACTTCGACTGGTCGAATTGGAATACTTCAGACATGAGGCCGTTTTTGGGCTTGGAGGACTGGCCGTGTGATCCTCACAACAAGCTCGTGCATGCCCACTCAATCTCCCTGCAGAATGCCGCAGGACCTGAGAGCCTGGCTTTTGATGGCAGTGGAGGCGGCCCCTACACCGGCGTTGCTGATGGGCGCATCCTTCGCTGGGATGGGAATCAAGGAAACTGGCTCGCATTTGGGGTGACCTCTTCTGTGAGGCAAGTTCTAATCTGTTGATTTATTTTTGCTTATGGATCCAATTAGTGTAAAATGATTCAGGTTGAACATGGTGTACGTGGTGACCTCTTTAGGTTTGATAATCTTTTCAGGAGCCTTAATTTGGTGAAGGATCCAGGTGACTTTTGTGTGAATATGGCAACTTGGTTGCTGATCATGTGATGTTAAATGGTGTGCAGAACGGAGGTTTGTGACATGCAACCGTCTTCAGTTGATAATGAGCATGTCTGTGGGAGGCCATTGGGGCTTCGGTTTGACAAGCATGGCAATCTGTACATTGCCGATGCCTACTTGGGCCTTCTGGTAATGGGACCTCAAGGGGGAGTTGCCAAGGCTGTGAGTACACAAGCCGAAGGTGTTCCGTTCAAGTTTGTGAATGACTTGGACTTTGATGAGAACGGGACTGTCTACTTCACTGATAGTAGTGCCCGCCGTCCTCGAAAGTGAGAACAATTGCCTCGTACTTAAAAGTCTCAAACCTTATTCATTTTCAGGACCAGTTCATGTTTGTTTTTCTTTGTCCAGAATTTCTGCAATGGTGATTGATTTACTGGTGTTCAAGCGCAGACAGTGCAACCTAGTAACTTTCGAGCAAGACAAGTCAGGCAGGTTATTGAAGTATGACCCACAGACTCAGCAGACGACGGTCATTGCAAGAGACCTTTTCTATCCGAACGGCATTGCTGTTTCACAAGACAGTTCGTTTCTGCTCTTCTCATACACCTCAAAATCCAGGTACTACTTATTCAATTTAATGCTCTTCAAGTTGCACTTGAAATGTCATCCTAGCCTGCTTTGTGAAATTGGGTCTAAAACCAACTGAACAACCATTTCATCACTTAGCAGTGAAGCCATGAGCCTCTGTCACTATTCAAAAATGAATTTGGCGAAACATAGATTGTTAGGATGTAAGAGGTGAAATTTACATGCATTATATGTTGCTATTTCACCTCTCACTTTGCAACTACAATTTGCAATCACATTCCAGTAAGTTATATCGAAGTTCTCACTCTCTGGATGGCACAGTGGAAAACAGGGGCCTAAATGATGTTATGTGTAGTTATCATTCCACACTGCCACCAAGAATATCACACATGGCTTACAATTGTTCTGATAACTAGGATTATGAAGTTCTGGCTGAAAGGGCCCAAATCAGGCACCATGGAAGAGTTCGCCGAAGTGCCAGGGTACCCAGACAACATCAGAATTACAAAAGAAGGGGACTTCTGGGTAGCCCTTCACAGCCGCGTCACAAGACTACAATACTTTTTTGCAAAGAACTGGTACCTGCTTCGGCTTCTGTACAGCCTACCCTTCAAATTTGACCACATTGCAGCTCTCACAACGGGGCCTCCGGATGCTATGGTGGTCAAGTTTAATCCGCATGGAGAGGCCATTGAAGCTTTTGAAGACAGGTCCGGATTGCATGCCAGTTTCTTGAGCTACGCTGAAGAACGAGATGGGCTATTGTGGATGAGCTCCGTTTTTTTGCCCAAGATCTGGACGTTGCCTCTGAATGCTAGCGCTGGGAGTTCAAGGAGATTTGGCGTAGTTTGAACAGCATTAATAATTGATGCATTCAAAGAATGACGTTGAAGCTAAATGATTTGTTCCACATGGTGCAGTGTTTTTTTTTTATGGAGAAGTTGCTAATTTTTTATACACTTTTGGACAGTTATAGAGCAACCTGAAGCGAGCCATTTCTGATTATATGACTACAATAGTCTTGTCAAGTGTCTCTGAAGACTACTTCTTAGATTTTGTTCAGTCCAGTACCCTAGTTTGAAACGCATGTTTATTTACATTTTGAAAAAATCAAAGTTGCTCTTTACATTAAAAAGAATTGTTCCTTCAGCTTTTTAGGATACCATCCCCCTCTGCCTGCTACTGCAGTAGCTGAAAACCTTCTGAAGAATGTCACTTATGCAAATAATTCAAACTGAATCCACATTCTCACTGCAATTATACAATTGAACTCCTCCAAGGCAAGGTGCAGGGTGTAAATTGCATTACTTATTTTATTGTCATTTTGAGATTTGGACTTTACTTCAAAGCTGTTAATAATTAATCTTCACCTCCAAATGTGCCAAGGGGTAGGAAATTGCTTTTCCTAGTTCTTAGATTCCAAAAAACAAAAGGGTTTTACTTTTTACCACAAAAATATCTCCTCAACGTCCCTAATGTTGAATATTAACATTTTGGATCCAAAATCTAGACTATGTAATATAAATTTGACATCCAATGGAAAAATTGAATCAAAGGCATGCATTTTAGTGAAGGCAACATTTGTTTTTGGTTTCACACATCTGGCATGTTTCAGTACCATTGTAAGCCAATCTTGTGAGATAAAATATAGCTTTTCATATATCTATTTATCTATCTATCTATGATCTTTGGATAAAACCCCACAACTTTCTAGTTAAAAGATACTTAATCCAAAAAGTTTTGGCAATAGATTTGATATGATGTTTCTTCAAGTGCAAAAGGTAAAAATATTGATGATTTTTGAGGAGCTATAAATCTCTCATACACCATGGATCACAACTTCATTTTCCAATGGAGAGGCTATACGACCAGTTACGTTTGCCAGCCTATTAGAGCGCAATTAGATGTAGCGGCAAACCACAGCCAATGCTATGGTAACCTTCCACTCAAACTTTACTTCAAGTTAAAGTTAAATTTTGGGAGATTTCAATTGTCTTTCAGGAAACCTCATAACTTTTCAAGTAAAAGTACTTTTAAATTTTTGTCAAAGTACGCTGGAAAGCGAAGTATAAGACGGTCATTTTGCCAATCTATTAAAAAAGGATGTGAATTCAAAGAAGTGTACTTTTAGCAACCCCTCCTCCTTCGCTACACTTGGCCAATTCTTTAGCTTGGCTGTTAGGCATGCTCTTACCCTGCAAATTTTACCACACAAACCAAACTTGATTTATAACCCAATCCAAGTAATTTCATCTAAAACAAAGTTTAGATGAAGGAGGTATGGGTCTTCAAAGTGGGTGCCATTCACCCACAATGTAGAAAAACAACATAAGGGGTGTTTAAGAGTTAACCCTTACAGTGGACTAGCCCCATAATTGCCATAAAAAGTCTCAAAACTAGCAAATAATACCCACTTTTGATCCAAGGTTAGAGTTTCCAAATTTGTATATATATTAAGGTATGTAACTGTAGAATGTAGTACTTAACTATATTAAATCTCATATTCAAATTCCTTACCAACTGTAAGATTGTATTGTTCAAAGTTGGAGAAAAGTTTTTTTCGCTTGTTGTAGAAAGGGTACTTAGTTTTTTGAGGGCCAAAAAAACCATTTTTGGTAAAAAAAAATAGAACATGAGGCTCTTCACAATATTGTTCCTATGCGAGTCAATAACATGTCTATGCAATTTGCCCTCATATGACCCATAAAACCTAAAGAAATGCTTGATTCTTCACATGGAGGTATGCTGAAATTCAACTACAAAGGCTGACCTTTGAAAATAAATAAGGCATGAAGAATAATTGGGTTGAAAATCCAAACAATGAGGTAATGTCTTAGAACCTTATTTACAATGTTTAAAAATTATAAAAAAAAAAAAAAAAAAAAAAAAAAAAAAAAAAAAAAATCAAAAATGAAATCCCAAATTTGGTGTTTTTGGAAGTTTCTGCAATTTAATTGATATTTGGCAGACATTGAGAATAAATGAGCATATATCACAATTTGGATAGTTTTGAACAAATTTCAAATAGTGTTTTCAAACGTTGATAATCTCTTACAGTATAAGGAGTTTGGAAGCATGAAATGACTTTATGGAAAGGTATGGAAAAACTCTACAACCTACAAGATGTTTCAACTTCATGCAAGCTAAAAATATTAAGTCAAAGGTTGACCAAACCCAAACGACTACAATATGGTCTCAGTCCTCTTTAGTGGTTAATACGTGCCACCAACTAGGGTAGACAATAGCCCCCACAATACTATAGCTTTCAATTTAGGGTAGGTTCTAACAACAGTGGTACCTGGAGAAGATCAACCTCGTTAAGATCAACGTCTTGTTAAGAACGTTGTCCCTGTCCCTTTATTATGCTAAGAGGTATTCATTGGTTTGTTATGGTCAACGCTTGGATAAGATCAACGTTTTTGTCTATCCAAAAACGTTTATTTAATCCAAGCACCACTGTATTTCCTCATGGTCATAAAAAGACCCACCGCCCTTGTGATTAGATTTAACTATGCCTTCTTCTCTTCCGTAAGCAATCAACATTAGATATGCCACCACACTAAATTGATTACTTTCTTATTTTGCATTTAAGAAACACATTATTGAATTGAGTTATTTTGGTATTCAAGAAATTTTTAAAAGCTAATATCTCAAGACTTTAGCAACCAAACACTTGACTTTTCAAATTTTTCATCACTCTTATTTTGTAAATGATTTTCTGCTGAACCTGCCATTGAAGTACGAGTATAGATGTATGATATAAGAGAAGGTGCCATTAAAGAGGTGAGGCAATTGTTGGCTTCCCCACGGGCCACAGCACTCCGGAACTCCTCTGTCATGTCAGTTTCACAGTCTCGGGGATCGTCGTCGTCATTGAAACAAGAATCTGTCACTGGGTTATTCCGTTACAAACAAGTCTCCTCTACCCATTTGTGAATCCTGTTTTTGTCTTCTCCAAGGTGCCGGGATTGCGCACAGCCAGGATTGGAGCAATTTTAAAGATTTGAGGAACGTGGCTTCGCGTGCAGCAATCATGATTTCGCGAAGGTTACTTCTCATTTGTGGTTCACTTGCATTGCTAAGAATGAATTGGGTTAGCGGAGTTTGATATATTGGGACAGGGATTACAGGGCTAATCGGAGCCAGCTACTGGAGATGGAAGAAGGTGGCCTTCGATCATCGGCTCTGTGTGCTTCCAGTGCTGAGATCGCTGAGCAGGAGAATGAACGAGGCTTGGGCGAGCTTCACGATCGTGTCAATATCCTCAAGAGGGTAAGCATTCACAAATAATTTTAGGTGAAAATCCAGCAATCGTTAAGAGCCATGTTTGATAATTCAAGATCGAGTCACGTTAGGGTTTTACGTCTGAGCTCTTCAAGGACCTCGTAGCTTCAAAGTCTCACAAACACGACTGATTAGGGCTTTGGTCTTGTGAAAGCGATGCTTGCGTTCGATTTCCTCGAATACAAAAGATCACAAGCAGATGATTATTATTGATGTAAGGGAGTTGATACCAATCACGTTTCTATTAAAGGGAGACCTGCAAATCAGTTTCGAAGTCAAAAACTAGTTCGATGATCGGATAGGAGCAACAAAATGGCCAGTCATTGTACATTATGGTTCGCAGAGTATCTTTGAGAGATTGCATCAGTCTACTTTAGAAGTAGGCAGGTAGGGTTTAATGGTTCGGTGCACTTTCTGTGAGCGGCAGAGTAAAAGTTATCGTTGATGCTTCATCGTCTTAGGACTAAGCTTTTGGTTGTACCTTTTTCTGCAATGAATTGCCAATTTGTGAAATTGACAAATACGGGGAAGGAAGCTGCTGGAGGGAATGGTAATCCTCTCTGCTATGCGGAATGTTGTTTGAATTTCCAAGCAATGAACTATAAGATGGAGTCGTATGCATGCAGGGATACATTACTTCATTGTCTGCTTCCTATTGTATTCAATTTTGTTTAGGAGCTATGGCATTGGTGAGCATCGCCACTAAGGGCGGGGCAAAAGAGAGGGTCCGCGGAGTTGCCCCGCCCTCGCCCTGCCCGCACCCTCTGCCGCACCCGCCCTGTCCCTCGACCGGGCTCCGCTCCCGTCCCGCTCCCCGTTGCTGTCCCGCTCCCCGCTGCTCCCCCGCTCCCCGCTCCTGTCCCGCTCTCCTTCGCAGCTCCCCCGCTCCCCTCGCAGCTCGCAGGTTCTCGCCCCCTTCGTGGGCCCTTCCCGTTCCCAAGCACATACCCGCGTTCCCAAGCACATTCCCACGTTCCCAAGCACATACCCGCCCCCGATACCCTCCTTCGCAAGACCTAGCTAATACACTCTGTATTTTTTCGCCTCCCCCTTCCACAAAACAGTGAGCTTGTTTGGGGCTCCTCCTCTCTTTTTCCAAAATTATTCTAAGTCCTTTTTTTCCAGAGCTCTCTTTTCTTCACAATGTCTCTTCAAATTATACATTTAATTAAGACCATTTTTGTATTATAAAGAATCATAAAGGAACTTCTAATGAAGGATTGCTCAAAGGCAAAATTACAAAGTGGCAACACAATCAATGAAAAAACTGAAATCATAAACTTTACTTCACTGAAATCTCATGGTCACAGTTTTTGCAAAAAACAGAAATTGCTCCTCCCTCTACCAATGTTTTTGTAGCACAAATCTCACAAGTGACCTTGGGAAGCTTACGAAAAATCATCCTTTTCTGCTTGGATTGAGAAAGAAGCACATGTGAAGACCGCTTCAAAGGGGGGCGTGGAGCACTTGTTTCACCAACTTCCAAACTCTTCCGTTTCTTCCCATGTCCCATTCTTGTTCGCTTCACATTCTCTTGGATGGAAGCAATAGAACCTCGGAGGGGAAGAGTAATTGTATCAGGCCTTTCAAAATTTGAAGGCTCCGATAATGTGCCAAAACAAGCTTGAATGGCTTGAAATTTGCGCTTGACCTCTTCTTCATTGTCACCATAAACAGTTGCTTGACATAGTGATTCGATTTCACGTACCATGTTGAAAAACTTCTCACGCATGTCACCAATCGAAGAAGCCTCCTCCCTTCCTACATCCGGTAGAGTTGGAGTCATATGCTCCATCACCTCCATGTCTTCCATGTTGTTGTGTGGAGGCAATGGTTCCTCCACCACTTCATTTTCTTTGAGTCCTTCAAAGAATACCTTCACAATCGATTGCACACCAAGTATGTGCTTGCAAGTGGAGACTCTATCGGGACAATCACAATAATGTGATTTCAATGAAACACTATACCATAAGTTGGGAGAAGTCTCACTCTTGACATGAAAGAGGAGATGCTCCTCATCAACAACCTTCAAGACATCCATAAGAGAAGATTGATAAGACTTCAAAATTCGTTCTCCTCCTTTCAAACGGCGTCTATGAGCCTTGTCATTCCCTCTCCTTATGTGCCGTTCCGAGTCACCTACAAGATTAAAAAATGACCTCAAACTTAAATAAATAAATATAATAAAATAAAATAAAATAAACACAATTACAAAACATAAATGAACACAATAAAATGAACATAAAATATAATAAAGAACAACTATAAATACATCAAGTAACATAAAATGATATACAAACATTCAGTATAAATTTAAACTTAGCCTCAAGTTGAAAATATATTTAAGAAAAGAAAACATAAATGAATACAATAAAATAAATATAGAATAATATAGGAATGAGGGACTTACTTAAACGTTGAGTCAATTGGAATTGACTCAGTAATGTAGGTTGGCCTACACGAGTGCCATCCTTGGCACTACCAACAATTGCCACAATGAGATCACGAACGGACCGGTTCACTTTTCCTTGTAAAAGGGTGTACTTAATCAACTCCCAATGTCTTTCAACATGGTTAGTTGTATCCATGCCTCCATAAGCAAATAACCTCCCAAATCGAGGCCACAACTTCCTCCAAGGACAAGTTAGGCCTGCCCAACCGGAAATCTCATATTTGGCAAAGGCCGGGATGTGTTGAAAGTCAACACAAAATCTTCTTAAATTCTCATCAAAGTGGTCTTCACTAGGGCAAAGGATGAGAACATGTAATGCTCTCCACACCCGATCCTTGTCTTCATTGGGCACCTTGGTTAACAAGTTTTCACTCCATGCCTTCATAGCATGGAAGTGACACAAGAGAACTTGTCCACCAACTTGTGTTTTCGTACCATTTTCATAAGTCCAACAATGAACATCATTGGTCACAACCTTTTGAATAGCATTCAAAGATGGCTTGTGTTTGTTTATGATGATTGCGGAGGGTTTAACCTCTCCTAAAGATCCAAACACATGGGATAATGCTATCTCTATAGCAAGACCCTCATGTCCCTCTTTAACATCATTGCTACAAAGCATGTAAAAAATCGGAATTCCAATTGCATCTTGGTTTGGTACAATTGCAGCATAAAGAGGCAAACCGTATTGGTTTGTTTTGAATGTAGAATCCAAAGCCCAAGAGTTATTACCTGAAAACCGTAAGGCCGATTTTCTCATGAAGTCATCTTGTATAACTACCACAAATGGTCTTTTCTGCGGGTCCTCATCCTTGGGTGCATAGGGTTGATAATACAAAATCTTCCCTTGAGCTTGTAAATTGATAATCTCAATTTGTGCCGCATCCCAATCATCCTTCCGAAGTGCATCTAGACACACCCAATGAAAATGTTTAATACAAATTAGAACTTAAACATGGAAAAATATATATACATATAAAAAAAAATATAAACATAAATATGTAAACAAATAAAAAAATAAAAACACGAACATAAACATAAACATAAACATAAACATAAACATAGAAACAAATACAACTCAAACGTGTAAAAAAATAAAAACAATTCAAACATGGAATAAAATAAAAATAAGAACATGAACATGAACATAAAAAAATAAAAATAAAATAAAAAATTAAAATATGTAAAAAAATAAAAAAATAAATACAATTGAAATATGTAACCACATAAAAAAATATAAACATAAATATGTAATCAAATAAAAAAAATATAAATAATTCGAACATGTAAAAAAATAAAAAATAAAAAAACTTAAACTTAAACTTAAAAATTAGAATAAATACAATTCAAACATGTTAAGAAATAAAAAATAAAAACAATTCAAACATGGAATGAAATTAAAAAAAAAAAACATAAACTTAAGCTTAAAAATAAAAAATACCTACAATTTAAGTATGTAAATAAATAAACACATAAATACGTACACATAAATATGAGCATAAAAAAAATTAAAATAAAAAAAAAAAAAAAAAAAAAAACAAACAATTCACAATTCAAACATATAAACAAATAAAAAAGTAGGACGACTTTAAACATGTAAAACAATAATAAAAAAAAAAAAAACATATACATATATATACAAATAAACATAAATATATAGGAAAAGAATAAAATATCGTTGGTTCTCAAAGAGTATGCAAGTATTTACACTTCTTTTTTGATGACGAAAAATCTATACGTAGCACGTTCCACCTCCGATACACATTGTCTAAATTTCTCTTGAGCTTCACCGACGTTGTTTCAATAGCCCTTGGAGAAAGCATGAACTTCAAGTTCTCCATAACCCATGCAATGACACAAGGGTGCACCGGGAGGAAAAAAAGATCGGAATCGGAACACGGAGTGTGACCACTATGTTTGCTATGAACATAGATTGTAGCTTGAAGCTTACCATGAGGCAAGGTGTTTGAGGACTTTGACACATTGGGCTCCTCAACCTTCATTTGGAATTCACAACCACATAATCTAGAGGTTCTATTCCTTCTAGAGCCCTTGTCATCCATAGGCTTGACATCAACCGTTCTCCTATGAGGACGGTTTTTGTTGTCTCCAGGATGGCAACGGTAATAAGTCACGGTCTTGCTTTTCCCCACACAGCATTTCACACGCCTTCTAAGCACAATGTACTTTGTGCAGAGTGCATCTAAAGTTGCACTTAAGTTCTCCAATGGAACCTTCACCACCTCATCCCACAATTTCTTCTCTTGGCATACTTCACAAGAGTTCATACAATGTTGTATGAATGAAGATGGAATTCCCCCCACCCAAATATCCGTACTCCATTGAGTACGAATGGCATTTGTTGTGGGGGTGATTGACAAATGATTTCCATTTTTGTCAATGTGTCCTCCATGCACAATGGAAGGCCAAGACTCTATTGGTGGAATTTGTTTACCCTTTGTGTCATTCAAAGGGGATAAAACAAATCCACTTGGAAGTTCTACAACTTTCAACTTCACTTGAAGTTTTTGCCACCTCTCAATTGTAAGAAATTCCACATTTTGTGGTGTGGAAGGCCTATAAAGGTTGGAGAGGGGACAAAATAATGAATTTGCCTCATGAATTTGTTGATATGAGGGAAAATATCCTCCTCTTATACAATCAATCATGAGTGCAAAAGATTGGAGATTGAAGTGCACATACTTGGGGAATGTTTCAATAGGAATGTCTTCAAAAATTGATGTTGGACCTCCAATGTTGACATGCTCCACACCATCCTTTAACACCTCCTCCCAAGCCTCCAAAATCTCCTCACCAACATCCTCCTCATCCTCCTCCAACTCTTCATTTGATGACAAGAAATGGGTTTCTTGAAACCCTAAATCTCCCATGTGCACACCTTGAAGAAATTCTTCCACCCCCACCATCTCACCAAAATCATCTTCAAAGTCGGAGGGATAAAAATTGTCATCCTCCATGTAGTCTCCATCTTCTTCCATCTCTCACACCAATGCTTGACACAATATGTACCCTAAAACCATCTCCAATCTCCATTTAGCATACCATAGTGGAATGAAAATATACTAAACCCTAATTTATTACAACCTCAAAAATCTTGTGTTACAAAGCAATAAATACAAACTTATGTAGAGGAACAAGACAAGAGATGCATTGCACAATTGAATTAAGAATAAATGAACAATACTCAAATGAAAATATACTAAACCCTAATTTATTACAACCTCAAAAATCTTGTGTTACAAAGCAATAAATACAAACTTATGTACAGGTACAAGACAAGAGATGCATTGCACAATTGAATTAAGAATAAATGAACAATACTCAAATGAAAATATACTAAACCCTAATTTATTACAACCTCAAAAATCTTGTGTTACAAAGCAATAAATACAAACTTATGTAGAGGTACAAGACAAGAGATGCATTGCACAATTGAATGAAGAATAAATGAACAATAATGAGTGGTACGTACCTTCAACTGTTGGAGGAGGAAGTGTGCCTTCTCAAGTGTGGGAGAAGGGAAAAAGAGAGGAGGAGCCCCAAACAAGCTCACTGTTTTGTGGAAGGGGGAGGCGAAAAAATACAGAGTGTATTAGCTAGGTCTTGCGAAGGAGGGTATCGGGGGCGGGTATGTGCTTGGGAACGTGGGAATGTGCTTGGGAACGCGGGTATGTGCTTGGGAACGGGAAGGGCCCACGAAGGGGGCGAGAACCTGCGAGCTGCGAGGGGAGCGGGGGAGCTGCGAAGGAGAGCGGGACAGGAGCGGGGAGCGGGGGAGCAGCGGGGAGCGGGACAGCAACGGGGAGCGGGACGGGAGCGGAGCCCGGTCGAGGGACAGGGCGGGTGCGGCAGAGGGTGCGGGCAGGGCGAGGGCGGGGCAACTCCGCGGACCCTCTCTTTTGCCCCGCCCTTAGTGGCGAGGGGAGCTATGGCATTGGTGAGTTTGGGAGGTATTGCATTGGTGGGTATAGATTTTCGTTAGAATGTCTCGGATTTGAAGCATTTGTACTTTGTCTGTGCAGGGAAATGCCAGGAATCGTGAGGAGGCAGCGGGTGCACGTGGAGTACCAGCTATGGTGGCATCTTTCGCAATGGGAGCCGCTGTCGCGGTTGCAGTTTTCCTGCGGCTCTCTCGAGGAGCTAGAGCTCATGAGAGAGCTCCACCTCCCCCTCCACCAGTGTTTTTAACTCCCCCTCCACCACCACCTATTGGTAGTGGTGCAACCAATGGTATTATGTATGGCCTGCTTGGTTTAGGGGCTGGTTTAGGGGCGTCCGTTTTTGCGGCGTCTAAGGTGGTTGGGGGTTCACTGGAGAGGGCGTCTAAGGTGACTGGAGATTCACTGGAGAGGGCATCTAAGGTGATTGGAGGTCCACTGGGTACTGTTCGAGTTGGCCATGTGGAGGACATGAGACCACGTGAGATAAGAGAGAGTTTGTTTGGTCGAGGTCGTATTGGAGATGTCCTGTCTAGTGTCAGGATTGGTTCTAGCCTGTCTAGCCCGCCTGTCTAGCCCACCTAGCCCGCCTAGCCCATCTCCAGCAACTCCAACTGCTCGTGCACTCTTTCGATAACAGCGCTCCCTGTTGCTTTTCGATAAACTTTGGGATAGATTAGCAGTTCACAGCGTTGTGTGATCATTTTAAACTAATCGCTCGTAAAACTGTCAGCGGCATTCTCAACTGATTGCTCATCATTCTCATCATTTTCATTGCTGAAATGATTTCAATCATTTGATTTTGTAACATTCTATACATGAAAAATTCAGTTAGACCATACTTCTTTCATGTACAAATCAACGTGGATCCACATTCTCTCGCACTCTTGAGGTAAAGCAGATCGATGCAGCCTACAGGAGTCCATATTCTTTCAACTCATTATTTCAACATTCCAGACTACACAAGCGAATATAATGGTCTGCGTGCTGAGATGCGAGAAAGGGTCAAGGACGGCTTCTGTCCTTTTATGTGGATCTTGCCGGTATTCAGAGAAGTGCAGACCTCTTTGAAATGAAATCTCCAAGTCACTGAATAGTGGAAAAATTCCACGCACACTGGAACGTGAGAGCATTCGCTGAAAGAAATGCTGCACCCGAACTTCACTTCTGTGTCAACGTTGATGGTCAAGTTTAATCCGCATGGAGAGGCCATTGAAGCTTTTGAAGACAGATCCGGTTTGAATGCCAGTTTCTTGAGCTACGCTGAGGAACGAGATGGTCTGTTGTGGATGAGCTCCGTTTTTTTTCCCAAGATCTGGACGTTGCCTCTGAATGCTAGCGCTGGGAGTTCAAGGAGATTTGGTGTAGTTTGAACAGCGTTGATGATAGATGCATTCGAAGAATGACGTTGAAGCTAAATGATTTGTTCCACATGGTGCAGTGTTTCCTTTTTATGGAGAAGTTGCTTATTTTTTTTACACTTTTGGACAGTTATAGAGCAACCTGAGTCGAGCCATTTCTGATATGACTACAATAGTCTTGTCAAGTGTTTCTGAAGACTACTTCATAAATTTTGTTCAGTCCAGTACCCTAGTTTGAAACTCATGTTTATTTACTTTTTGAAAAAACCGAAGTTGCTACCATTTGTGCAGCTTTTTAGGATACCGTCCCCCTCTGCCTGCAACCACAGTAGCTGGAAACCTTCTGAAGAATGTCACTTATGCAAATAATTCAAACTGAATCCACATTCTCACTGAAATTATACAATTGAACTCCTCCAAGGCAGGGTGCAGGGTGTGAATTGCATTGCCAACTATGCCGTGAATCACCCTCTTCGTGAGTTCAGACGAGTTCATGAAACTAGTAGGCTGCTTGGCCAAATCTGCCATAGAAGTCGGAAGTAATTTTGCAACAGTTAGTACCTTCAACTTGAGCAACGAAAGTTGTGGTGGTATGATTTGAATGAGAAGTAGTTGAGATGATTGGATTGAGTTCTATTATATCTGATTGACGGATACAGTGTCATGAAATTATAAGCTGGAGACCAGGATTCTGTTTCATGGCTTCTGCATGATATCGTCACAAGATCTAGACTAGTTGCTATGCTTTGTAAATCCTGTTTGATCGACTCTCTCAGAAACTGTACGAGGAACTGAACCTCAGTGAAGTCATAAAAACTACGATCGTGCAAATGATATTTGTATAATTCCAAGTAAATATCTCTCCACATCGATCAAATGCATTCCTCGCTCACAGCAAAAGTAAACCTCACACGTCTTCTCTGCCCATGCCAGGGAAGTATGCATGAAATGAAAATCTTACACTGAACATCCAACACATACTCTCAGAATCACTTCAAAGAATTATTTCCTCATATCAGGATTGAAACGAGCACGAAGATAGGAAGCATCGTCTGGTTCTTCACTCAATTGACCATATCACATGAGCTGCGAGGATGATGATAAGCTCATGAATCTGGGCTGCCATGGAAGCCACCAATTCGCCTTATCAACTCACCGGCTTCAAAAGGCAGAAGAAAAGTTCTCGAGGACCAACGTGTTGGTCACATTCTCGGACAGTTTCCAATTGCATTCCACAACACAGCCATGGCGAGGTCTCGCCATCTTCACCCACACGCCCACTCTGCGGTGCTCGCTGTGCCCAGCTGCGAGGGTGGCGAAGGCCAGGCAGGTGGGAGTAGGCACAGTCCGGGTGAGAGTGCCCCCATCGCCATCGTCGTGCAAGGGAGTGGCGGAGAGCAGGGGAGCAGGACGGCGAGCCCTGGTGGTGGGCAGCGTGGTGGGCACTGCGGTTCTTGTGGGCTCTGCAGCTGTAGCTGTTGTTGCTGCAGCTCGCGCTATGGCCACTTCTGGGGGCGGGCGTGAAGCTGCCGTTCTGGCTACTCGTCGCGGCATGCAATTGTTCTCCCAGGTTTGGATTTAGTCTTCAAGCTTTTGTGGTAATGCTCTTGTGTTTGCTGGAATGTGTCTGCTGGAATGTGTATTTGTAGGGTTTATTTTATGAGCTGAGGTTGTTGGGGGATGCAGCTTGCGCTTCATGGCTAAAACCCTATTTTCGAGTTTGGGTTTTGGACTCCTTGGGATTTGAGTTTGGTTACAGATTAGGAATGGTTGATGAGTGCAGGGGGATGTGAAGGGGTCTGTGGTGGAGTTCGACAAGGCGCTGGAGCTCGATCCTCGGCAGAGACCATGTGCGGTCATAAACTTTGCAGGGTAGAGCAATCAGGGACTGATTGATTGATTGGGAGAATAGCTTGTGACGATGGCATTGAAATTCTTGCCATTCTGTGTTTGCGCTAGTTTATGTTGATACTTGGTCTCAGATGTTGTGTGCATTCAACTATGGGTGCAGATTTATGGCAACGGGGTCTCTCTCTCTACTATCTGAACAGGTACTTGCATCTTGATCATTTGTAGAAATGATTATGGATCTTATTGATCTTTTCTGTGTCTTGCCTTCTGCAAGTGTGGGTTTAGTCCATGGATGCACATGTGCTAATCTTCACGAAACTGGATTTCACCTTCCAGATTTGAAGAAGGTGCGAAGCAGTTCCGGGATGATGTTGCAGTGAATCCTAATGATACAGAGGAGGTAAGCACAGTTGATGTTGAACTTGCACATCAGATAGCTTGAGAGATTTCTGTCTTGCTATTTCGTGTCTCGGTTTGTGGCCATGCGTGATGTATGTGATCCTTCGTTGTTATCTTTCGTTCATGTATTCAAACCTCATTGATACGTTCTTGTTGGTATCTGGATACAGTCAATTTGGTGCTTTCTCTGTGAGGCTCAGCTACACGGATCAAAGGAAGCTCGAAAACGATTTCTCGAGGTGGGCTCTGTCTCCTAGACACCTGTTGCTCTGGCAATGTCAAGTGCACTTGATAGAGACTTTGGTTGCTCACCCGTCTGTAAGTTTGGGCTGTCTGTAGGTTGGACGAGACAGCAGACCTGTGATGCGGGCTGCGTATGAGTTGTTTAGAGATGGTGGTGACACCAAAGAGGTAGGTCTGGATATTTCAAAACCATGTATCAGGAGCATTAACTGAATTGAGATAAGATGATGTTGTCCCTTATACCTCTCTTACTTGTTGGAGTGGTGCAACGCAGCTTTTGAGTCTTGCAAATACTAACGCGCACGACTTCTTCTACGCATATCTGTATGTGGGTTTGTATCATGAAGCAAAGGTACGTGAGTTTATATTCTCCTCATCTCTGGGACTCCTAGTTTCTCTTGTAAGCGCAGCATTTCCGTTCGTTTCAATCTGGTTTTCATCCTTTTTTGGCTAACATCACCAGTTGGAGTTCTATTGCTATCTCCAGAATGAGACAGAAGCTGCCAAGGACGCCATGATTGCTGCAGTTTCAAGCCCTTATGGGTCTAGGTGAGGCTTTGGTCTTCTTATATAGTTTTAGAACGTAGGAATTGTTCAATGAATACAGAGCATGACAAATATCATGCACTTACCATATACATACGTTTTGAGGACGTTCGAGAAGTAATCACTTCTAGTAACTACATTAAGTGGATTCGGTTTCTTCCGCAGTAATAACATTTGCGTTCAATTCTGGTTGTGACAGGTCAGGTGACTATATGGCTACATTAGCGAAAGTTCATTGTGCATGTCGGGGTTGGCCTGTGAAGGAGCCCCTCAACGCCATAATATGATGAAGCCGCTCAAGGCTGTTCTCTATTCCGATTTTACATATTGCTAGCATTATCAGTTAATCGACTTCTCTACTCAGTAGACCCTGCAGAGAATTATGAGAAAACCGGTGGGTGTTTGTAGAGTTTGATTGTGTAAAAAGTAATTTTAAGTCTGTGATCGAAGAGAAAAACACTTGTATCTGCCAACTTTTGACACAGCTTTCCAACGTAATGCTTACTGACCAATTCTGGTCATTTATTAGCCTGACATAAATCAGAGTTCGCAAGTGTGAATGCATGCCCAGGTTCTGAATTAGTCATATTGAAGTGACTGCTGGACAACTAATCTACAGCTCCGGCCGAAGCTACTGGACGGGGCGGCTGCCGTGGCCTGAGAGCATCATAACCGTCGTCCTTGTTATCCTCGCTCCATGCTGTCATCCGGGAGCTAGAAACATGGACTTTGATTCGTGCTACGGAAACAGCTCCACGCGAGGGTCGGAGTGATGTGAGGCTCTGGAATCATGCAAGAATTTTCTTGCATCGATTCCCTGTCGGAGTTACAGGCACCGGATCAGACAGCATCTTGACGAGCCATGGACAAGAATTTGACTCTTTTACTTGAGGCACTTGCAGGAAATGGGTGCGTACTTCCTTCGGAACACAGAGCGGCCCTCGATATTTCTCTGAAAGTGAAGAAACAGGATGCAGGTTTGCAGACGTTGGCTTTGTGGGGCAGAATTTTTACAGCCACTGGAAATGACTACATCCTTGCAGAAGGGTATGTGAGTGCCAAGCGTATCGGGAGGAAACTCGTGTTCGACACCAAATACTATTATACGTGAGTACAGAGAATTTAAACGCCAGTTAGGTTTTTGCAAACCGGTAGTCTCATCCTCATTTCACTCACATTTTAGGTTAACATTGGAATAGTGTCCATTCATTATTTTAGGACGAAAACTATAAGATTTTTACTTTTCTGAGCTCGTAACCAAAAGCAATGGTTCCTCGATTCGTTCAGTTATGAAATTTGATTATTTAATTAAGCAATACTTTTCCGTATTAATTGCAGCCAAGATGGCGTGTTGTGGCTGGATCTGCAGCCGCCAGAGAACGATGATAGATATGCTTTGTGCAAGAGCGCCAAAGGCCCGTTCACAGGCGACCCTGCCACCGTGCAGCTTGTCGTTCCTGACCCGATTGAACCGTCTGAGTATGATGAATGTGATTCTTCTGCACTCTTTCTCCTTACTACTCGTTTGATTTTGACACCTTCGATTGAATTAGGTTGCAAAGAAACCAAGCACTAACACACCCATTCCGTCCGATGATGCTTTGCAGTTGTTGAGCCAGCACTGGAGGGCGACAAGTCTGGATCTTCTGCAACGGACGAAAAGACGGGATCTGAAGACGAGGAGAAAGAGGCAACAACCGAAACTGAGGGCGAAGAAGGAGAGGACACTGAGGAAGCTCCTGGTGAACCAGAAGAGGCAAAGGTTGGTATACCTTTAGGATATGGAGAACTTATCTTGAAAGATGCCACTTAAGTAGGTGCATTTTCAATCTTCCAACTGAATTGCATTTCGAACCTTCGAACCTTCCAAGGTCATTTTCAGGTCATAGAAGACGAGGAAGTTGCTGAAGGTGAGGGGGGTGAAGGCGAGGGCGAAGGCGAGGAGATTCCTGCTGGCATTGAGCTCCCCGAGGTACTTCACAATTCACCAAGCATACTACTGAACTCGTGTTGTATACTATGCTGCTTGACTGCCCCGGACAGACTCTTGCCTCAGGCTAATCTTTGGGCAGATTTACTCTTATGCTGTTGTCAATCACTACATGAGTAACCCTTAAGTAGAAAAGTCGAAGCTCTGACTGTCTCTAATTTGCGCGCAGCTTGAGAGATTGTGTGGATTGATGAAATGGATAGATGAAGAATGCGGCGTGGTCCCACTCAATTCTTTAGTTCTTACACCAAACGACGTGCTTATAAAAAACTCTGCCTTCACAGGTGAACACATACCCTCAGATGCCTGTATTCTGTGCGTACAGTAAGCATCGTTTAATTTACAAACGTGGCTATCATCCACTAAGACTAACCTCAGTGGGACAAGTAGACGTGTGAATTTTACGTGTATATAAACATGCTGACTTTGGATCCTGTTGCTGTATATGAATTGAAGGGCCAAAATTTATTGATGAGCTGGATTCTTACTGTCATCTTTTCGCGGGCTACATGACCGCACCACTTTCAAAAGACCTCCCAGGTAAACTGTTAATTCAAGTAAATCAGATCTGAGCACCTACATTTGAATGCCAAATGGATCCAATTCATCGCAGTCTCATTTTGTGTAATGTTGTTTCCAGGGTCATGGGGTATCTACTCCGTTCCGTTGCAGAATGACGTCGTTGTGCGAAGTCTCGCCTGGCCAGGATACTTCTCGTATTACTCAGCCACAAGTCATGACTGGGGATCAGTGTACTTTGGCTTCGGCGAGAAGAATAAAGACATTGCCTTTGGAGTACCATAAAAATCTGTGTGCAGTTGAATCGTCTCTCAACTTCACCTTAACAATCTTGAACCATCATCAGTTTTTCTGGTCACCTGAACAACTCGAACAGGTACCAAAGCCTATCCAACACTATCAATACTCTCCTGCAGGCGATCGATTGAAAAGCCGAAAAAGTAAATAAAGACACGAATGGTTTATAAGAATTGTAGTCATTTTTGAATATCTGTGCATAAAAATGTTCGGCCCAAGTGGAACAATATATACAGTTATCAGCCTATCAAAGAATTGGGTTACTGAACGCTTGTAAGATGAATGTATCTTAATGAGAACCCTACTTGTGACAGAGAACTAGGTTATCTAGTTCAGCTAACTACCAAGGTTACCCTTCACTAATCAAAACAGGCAAATTAACCAGATCAACAGGCACCCACGCTGTTGCGAAGCTGACATTGTGGCCCTTCCAGGTGAGAAACAGAACATCCTCATCTCCATCTTTCCTCAGCCCCCAGCAACCTGAATGCTCCCCGAGCATAAGCCTGTTTTCAGCCACCACATCCTCATTGAAAGCAATCATTTCAAACCTGGCTCGTCTCATGCGCTGCACCCACCTATCCTTCGTCTCCACCCGCTCAATCCGATACTCCCCCTCGCACGCCACCAGATTCTCAATCTTGTTGGCCACTTCATCTTCACAGTGACGCCGTTGCTGGCTCTCATTCGGCAACAGTGTGTGCAGTGCATCAAACGGGATCCACAGATAATTAAATGCAGATCTAAGCCTTGGAACAAGCTTGGGTGATGTCAAGTAGGCATCTTCTTCAGTTAACGTGACTATCGCTGGATTCAGGTTCCGGATGAACATCAAAACTTTATCTCTCGGACAGCTTGCTTGGTCTGTACTCTGAGCTTCATCAGAAACATAGTGCAGCCGAAACAGGCAATTGACAGCCAGAATCTCCCCTTCTCGAATGCTTATCTTTGACAGGTCCAAACTCTCCAAATCTTCCACCAGAAGCTCATACTCGAACGGCACATTTTTGGATCTTGCAAATTTTGCAAGACGCATGATAAGATCGTCGTATGGAACCTCAAGCAACGGTGGAATCGGTGCCTTGGAGACGCACACTGTGAGGCGAACCTGGGGAGGCCCTTCACTTCGTTCGGCCAGAGCTTCAATCAAAGTGGGCCACTGCATGCAGTGGCTAATATTAAAATCCAATATATGCACCTTCTCTTTCCCTTCGAAAGCGTCAAGAATGGCCCCATTTGCAGCAGTAAACCCGAACCGGTACCATGGCATCACATCAATATAGTTCGTCAGCTCCAGCACAGTCTTCAGCTTGCTGCTCCTCGTGAGTGATTCCCTCTCACTTCCAGACAGCAAATGAGGTGCAACTTTTGATGCTCTTAAAATCAAAGCCCTCAGAAAATGCGCCAGCAAACGCTGGTTGGGGTCGCCGTCCACAGCGGCAATGTTGTTAATCACAAAGATGGTCTGTTGTGCATATGTAAAGTCACTTGCTTCCAAAGCTGTTGCACACTGAACCAACAGCTGCTCCATAGTATTCAGCTCCCGAGCACCCATAACTGTGCTTCCCAATTGTTGCCTCGCTCCAATTGCAGGCCTAACCTTCTCCTCTGAAGTACACATCCATGGTTGCCTATCCATTTCTGCAAAATAGTATGGATTTCCTGGACCTGGCTGGGCTTCACTCTGATGAAAGCTGTATGGCTCCGGTGAAGGAAATTCAGGTTTGCCGGTTGGAGGTGCCCTCAAGGACCTCATTTTTTTCCCAGCTGGAAGGCTAGCATCAGATTCTACATGGTTTCCGCTGCTACTGCTGCTGCTGGCGCCGCCGCCACCTCTTGCATATCCATGCATGTCCAGAAGCTTTGATGCCATCACTCTGGGGCTTGTGGGACCTGGGGCAGCTTGAAGGCTGGCAGGTCCACCCGAAGGAAACTGAAAAAGGGGGTCGTAAATGTTTTCGAGTGGCAGATTGAAGTTGGTGCTCTTTGCCGCCCCATAGTTGTCTCTAGCCTGCTGCATCATGATGATCTGCCTCTGGTACTCCGGAGGCAAACAAGTATGCAGCTGGGTCTGGCTCCATAAAGGAGTGGTTTGGGATCGAAGTGCAATGTCAAATTCTGAGTCCCAGCCTAGATGGGCCTCCAGCCTGTCAGGGTTAAACAATGGGCTGGATAAGGGGTCGTCTGGCGTAGCTGAGAAGCCTGTGCTCTCCTGGTCTCTGGTACTGGATGCATTTGAGGCTCTTGATTCTGTGTCATTCGATTGCCCCTTCTGATGTTCCATGGAGAAGATGTAGTCCTGAGCTAATTAAGCGTACAGTAAAACTGATTATAAATTGCATGCTCCTTTCATGAAGCATCCATGGCTGCTGCAAATAGCACCTCGAGCGACGCAATCAGCAGCTCTTACATGTGCGTTGCCTTGGCATTTGCAAGTACTTGGCCAGGTAAACCCCTGAGAAGTGTAACGTCCACACGGTATCATAAATCAACTCTACTTGCTCTGCCTTCCTCAGTCTTGGCGCCATCTTTCTGTCATAAGGTGGAGAGGGACAATGCAGTAATCTTCAGTTATATGAGCGTCAAAACACAGGAAGGATTTTATCTTATAGTGATTCAATCATCAGTCCTACACTTCACTGGCAAGCAATCAGCTCTCTACATAAATTCTGTTTCTAGCTTTCAGCAACTACCGTCAGGATCTGTTGTATAGTCTATTACAGTAACTGATCATCTTGTCACTGTACTGACTCCCATTACACGTTTCCTCTACGAGAAATGAGACGAAAGTTGGACAGGGACTAGTTGCCCACAGGAAAGTTTTAAAATGTTTTTAAAATTTCTTCTCATTACACTATTGAACTTTACTTCAGGGAGAATGATATGCACTCACCGTGGATAGAAGTACCAAGCTCAAATCGGTCAGAAGCAGCTGGTGCACAGCGTCACTAGGGTCCCTTGACGCTGTATGCAAAATATATGTATGATGATGACTTGATGTTCGTCTTCAAGCGACAATGCATAAAATACTGTCCAGCGCCGTACTCAGCTCGAGTGTTAGTGAGCTTCGATGTCACCATCTCTCGTGAGTCGTGACCACCCCCTTCCTGTATATAAACGATCCAGTTGGTTCTCTGTTGATAACTAGTCTCTGCTTGATCTAATCCTGGAAGAAGTGAAACTCCCTCCTGCTGTGCTAATCGCACATGACCTCAAGAGTGCCTTCCATTTCGAATGATATAGCGTTGCGTGAGGTCACAGCTTTCTAAATGAGCCCTCGCTCCCAGGTGAAGAATGTTGTGAATTCTCTACCCTCACGTTAGTACCTAGGGCTGCTGAATATCTCATGGAGCCTGGTCCAAGAAGTAACAGTACTCGCCTACCTGAATATGAGTGGGGGATACGTACACTGGAAATGCCAGCATCTTCCCACGTCAATGCTCTACAGAAGAACTGTTCAAGTGGAAAGTACCCAAACTCTCCAAATATCAGGTGCCGAGAAACAATGGTGGAACAGAAGAATAGAGGTACAAAGAGTTTCCGAATGAAACCAACTTGTGTGTAATGTAGCAGTTAACCAGCGCATCCAAGCTAGCTGGCCCCTTTGGGAGGTGAGGAAGGAGAAGCAATCTACAGAAGCTGCTAGACTGCCACGAGGCAAATGTACTTGGAAGACAGTTACAAACCGCTAATGCAGCACTCCTGTAGAGTCCTGATCCGTCTTCAACACGAGCAAACCATCTGGAACCATGCAGCGCCGCCAAACCTGCCACCTGATTCTCCCAAAAGGACTTAGCATCACAGTGCAGCTCGAAATCCTGAGAATCGGCTGATTGAGTTCACAGTAGAAGGACCAAAATCTGATGATCCACACTATGGCCCAGTAGTACCACTCCTCCAAGGTACCAGCATGCTTCTCCTCCAAGCTTGTAACACATCCACCACATTCTTCTCACCACACTGAAAAGAAACTGAAAAAACCTCCGAAAAATTATCTCATGAGAAGAGAGCTGTATCAGCTGCAGACACAACCAACAAACCCTCTCAAAAACTTACATCTATTTACAAACACTAGCACTCCGGCATAATAGTACAAAGGATCAAAGCTGACTAGTTCCATAAGCTCCTAATGATATTCTACGCTGACTCCAAAATGGGATCAAAGTCGGTGCCTTCGGTGTCCTAAGGCAGCTGAACTACAGAGGCTCATCTCCAGGCTCGGCTTGAATACAGACGCTAGAATACAGACACGAGAGAGAGAGCCAGAGACGCCAGAATGGAGCTCCATGAGGAGCTGGAGGAAGCGTCCGACCGCTGGTCAGTGGATCCAGTAAATGGACGGGGGGAGCGACCAGTGGATGGAGGGGTGGTGGCAAGTGGAGAAGACTGGCTTCTCTGTTTTGGCTGTTTGTGAGTTAATTGCTTTGGCTTTCATTCACTGAAACGAAACGCATGTGCACAGTTTGAATACTATTTTTCTGCTTCCCATTTCCCAAGGCTGCTCCTCTCCATTTAAGGACAGAGAAATCTGCTTGGATTTTTTATTTTATTTTTTATTTTTATTTTTATTTTTTTGGACGCAAATGAAATCTGCTTGGATTATACGTGGAAGATTGTGGGATGTCTAGTGGTTTTATGTTTGTGCACCAAGGCCCACAGCATCTATTGCTCTGTTTGAGCTTTGGACGTGGCTGTAGGTTTAGCTTACCATGGGTGGGTGGGCGGGTGGGTGGGTGCTGCTTCTGTTTCACAACTGACTAGAAACTGACTTAGAATAATAGAGTTATTTGTAAAGGTTAGGGGTTAGATGGCGAGAAGTGGGAGTTTCACCTAAATTGCCTTCAAACTCATAGGGGACAACAATCATGCTACGTTATGTTTGTTATAGTCAGGCTTTTGCATCAATAACAAGTAGGAGTAAAAGTATTGTGCTTGTCAGATCAAACAACTGGCATGTGAGACGAGCAGTCAAATTTCAAGGTAATTTACAAATATGGTAAAGATATCTTAAAGCGACCAAGGAAAAAAACTAATTAGTTGAGTACTCTGGCAACTAATTATTTTTAGAGTTCTTTGGCAACTGACTATTACTAGAGTTCTTTGGCAAGTAACCATTACTTGATTAAAGATTGTTGTACATCTAAAGGCTATGCCAATATCCCTTCAGGAAGATTGTATAAAATTTCGGCTAACCTCAACCACCTACTATGACTAAGGCCAATTCTCTCACATATTATGACCTTTGGGTTAAGAAGCCAGACTAATTTAAAGAATCTGTTGGAAGGAAAGAAATAAATCATATTTTTAATTAGTATTTATTAATAAAATAATATAAACCATATTTTTAATTAATTTTTATTAATAAAAATCTCATATTGGCTTTGAGGCCGAAAATCAGCCATCTGTTTTTTAATGCAACCAATTTAAATAACTTAAGCCATGAAAATTAACTTCCAATTCATGAATATCATCACTCTATTAATGTCAAATTTAGAAATAGTATAAGCAGCTCAAGTTATTAGAATAAGATATCTCTACCTTAACTCTATTATTCTTTGCCTTGATGTTGTAAATTCCTAGAGTTGTTAATAATGGTAACAAGTTTATACATTGAAAATAATAATTTTGCATAACCAACTTTAAATTTTTTTATTGTACCTTTACATATGTTTAAGGTAAAAAAAGTCACTCTAAATAGCATGATAGAGACTTGTGTGAATCAAAATTAAATGCACTGCAATTCTAACTTTTAGTGTAGTTTGTGGATAACTGAGTAATAGTGAAAAACCTAACATGTTGAAATGATAGGAATGGGCGCCCCCAAACTTAATGTCTTTAGAAGTGGTGCAGGTATTGATTGGGTACAGCCACAAAAACATTCTTTCTGCTCACCAAATCACTTGCAAAATGATCTACTCCAAAGGATCCCTGTGTGCCCAGGCTGATGCGGTGGGTGTACAGCTACTGTTGATGATGAAGCTGCTGATGCATACGGCACATGATTGATGATGCCAGCCAGCTTGAGTTATAGTGCATGTTTCGTGAGCAAGAGAAACACTATTAGTCTACCCATATCCCCACCTGCCATTTAGAATGCTCAAGCTGGAAGTGCAAATTTCATTAAGTAGAGACCATGTTCATGTGGGCCTTTAGCATAGTATGTAAATCACTTTTGAACTGATTGGATCACTACCGGTAGTAGAAAAGAGGTTCAACTACACCGAATATTATACCGAAATGGTATCTAATTCACGCTTTTTGAAATTGTGTAACCCGGCACCGAAATGGTATCTAATTTTCTTTGGTGTAACCCGGCACCTCACATGGGTAGAATCGAAGGTGAATAGTGTCAATGTGGTCCCCATAAACATTGTATATTTCTGGCCCATGTCACGTAGGTTTCGTTGGTTTCCTGTAAAAGTAAATCTAGAGTATATTGCAGCACTGTAATTGTTTTGTATTGCTGCCTGACTGGTTGGAGACTGATTCTGTTCGTTTGATGTTCATATTGTTTTTCATATGTGATTAAGGCGAGTATTGATCATGCCTGGGAAGAAGAGCGGTCTAAGTTGAGAGCCGGTTGTGGCGGGATAAGCTTCTTCAGTTCGTTGAAGAACCGGCAGAAATCACAGGAGAAGCAGCTCGTGCCGCCAAATGGTGAGATTCGAGGAGTTGCAACGACAAAGTAAAGCTTAGTGTATGATAGTTCAGGTGGGTGTTACTTTCAATCGCTTGAGGTCATTTCTGTCTAATCATTCTGATACACAATGGCCAAAAAGTAATCACCGACCAACACTAGTTCATCACTGCGATACTATAATACAACAATGCATCAACACACCAACATGCAGCAAAACAACAACACATCAACGTAACACAGCTCCTACACCTGTCAACACCAAAATGCCAACCCTCAACCAACATCCACCTACCTGCGACATTCAATTGCGGACAGGTTGCGGAGGTGAGGGTGGTGATGTTGCGGAGCTTCAACACTCAAGGAAACTCTGTCGACGTTCCCGAGGACAGCATCGTCGACGCACACACACTTCGAAACACGTAGTGAGGAGACGCTACAATCACCACTCTACTGCCATCGTCGCCATTGCCGTTGCTGGACTTTGCCAAATTGCGCTCTGCATGGCCATGCCATCGCTGCCTCTTCTGCCTTCCTGACTTGTAGTTGCAATTGGAGACTTGGTGCGAGAGGTGAGGGTGAGGGTGAGGCTGCAGAGTAGCTTCGGCGAGGGGTGAGAATGAGGCTGCAGACGGTGATGGTGAGTCCACGGATGAAGTTCGAGAGAGAGGGTGATAAGTTCGAGGGCCCCTCAAAGAGAGAGTGGGCGAATGGAATGCGTCCGCATTAACCAGCTGCAGGTTGGTGTACAAAGCTGCATTAACCAACTTGCAAAAATGGAATGCGTCCACATTGGACAGGGGCACCCTTCACTATGTCAATGAGTTACAAAATTCAGTAATGCGGATCCCGGGTCAAAGTCGACACAGTCATTGGTCGATATTCTTAGGTAGGACTCGACCCCAAAGCTATGCGATACAATTACTGCTTACCTGCCTTTGTGAACACCGAAATGGTATCTGCACCAATCAGAGAGCACTACCTAGAATATATAAACACCAAAGAGTTTTTTTTGTATAATAGCTTGGTGTAGTGAGAGGTTGTTTCTACTAATGGATTAATGGAGACTGTGGTACTCAACTAAGACACCTACTACCAAAAAAGAATTCTTAAAAAAATGTCGAATAAAACATACAACTATGTTGCATATTTGCTAGCATACTATGAAATAATATTAAATGAATGATGGAAAATCTTCAAATTAAACACATAAAACAAAACTAAATAAATAATAATTGTTTAGAATGATGACATGAAGTTCACTAAAATAACAAATATCCAATGAAATTTCATCAACTGTGAATGGAGGTCAAAATTAATGCTCTTTATTTCCAAAAAATTTGATTCTAAAAAGAAATTAAAAAAAAATAAAAATTGCTCAACACCAAAATTTGAAATTAATGAATTAATCGGCCTATGGATGATGAAGTTGCCCTTAAAGTACGGTATTATCTCTATTATATACAAGGCCAGTAGCTCTCAATATACAAACTTCACCATCTAGGTTTCTTGCTATGAAGGAGGGGAGGACTTCGGAATACATGTACGAAGTTACAAACTTAAGGTTGAGGTACCCATAGCCGACGGGGTACCCATAACTAATCAGTAGACTTCTCCATTTCCGACAAGTTTTCAAATTTAAAATCTTAGGAGATCTAGAAGAAAGTATCAAGCATGATTGGTAGAAAGGAAATCATATGGGAATATTTTGGTAATATTACAGTGATCAAGTTTTGGTGTTATGGTGGTTGGTTTTAGATGGGCCTATATATCGGTTATATGTATTACAAAAAAAAAAAGGCTTTAAAAATGAATAGGAAATTAAATATTAAATTAAACATGAAATTTAAAATTGCATTCCTCCTTAAACATATTTCCCCTTCAAGGAAAAATCTCCCTCAACTTATACGCCTCCAATCTCAGTGGGAAATCTCTTAACTGGTTGGTTTTAGGTGCCTCAACCTTAGTGTAAACACAAGAAGTTAAATGCTACTTGTGAGACAGACCTGGTCATTTTCTTAGAACTTTTATATCCAACTCAGTGCTACAGATTCTGACCTCTGAAACACGCCAAACTTACTGCACATGGATGATGGATCAGGTTTCAGGATGGTGACGAAGTTGCCGTGAAAGCTTTGCTCAGATGAGTACCCTCAATCAGTACCTCTGCAAAATGTAACATAACTTATGTATTATAACACATTTGTCAATGTGGTCACTACTAGATCTTAATGGTCAATGCTCTTACAGTCTGCAACAATTCTGAATCTTGAAAGACTTAGTAATTTAAAATTCAAAAATATATTTTTAGGAACTGATACAAGAAAGAATCTTCACATGAATCAACAAAGTGTAACAATTTCAGACAGACTTTTTTCTATGCTTAGAATACCAATACATGTTTACTATGATAAATACTAAAGAAAATCCCAATGGCAAGTTGGCAACCCATCTCATTTATTAAGCCAATATAGAAGACAAAACAAAATCATTGCACAACAAACACTAGTGGAAACATGCATCAAATACACCGGCCCATTACACCATAAATCCTTCCTGGTGTAAGAAAATAATAGCAAAACCGTTCTGATTGGACAATGGGAATTTTCGGTGTTCTTCAGTCCAGGAAGTGGGGTCTCTTGCACAAAATGTTCATTGGGATTCCAACGGCCAATGAGCGACGCAGTTATTCCCGGGAGGTTTGGCGGAGTGTCAGGACCATGCTCCCTGGTGGGACAGGGGTAATCGGGGAGGGTGGGGTGACTTCGATTAACGCACTGGAGGCGATGAAAGGGTCCTCTGTGGGTCCTTCATCCATGCGGGGTGAGGAACAGTGCCGTCCAGGGTAATCTTCAGAGTCACAGGTAAGTCGCTGTTCGAGTTGTAGCCTTCCGGATCTCAACCCCGGGCTTCGACTTGGATGGACAGATATGTATCGACTAGGATGGATAGGCGATCTCAGTTCGATGTTTTTTTACTACACGTGTCTCTTCCTGTGGGGCTGCGGAGCCACGGTCAAACAGAATTGTGCACAGCATTACTAGAACAGATTCAGTGATACTCATTAACCCGGGCTCATAAGAACTTAGACTGAATTACAATACAAAACTTTGGTAAGTCGTCTCAAATGTTTCGAATCCAAATCTGTTTCAGGGTCTTTGTCAAAATTGCTACATGAGCATGATCCCAAACTGCATGACAAACTACAGCCGGAGTAATGATAGAGAATATCCACTGTCCCGTAGGAGTGTTTCACGTTCAGGAACATACTTCGAAAACATTATTGTGAAATGCAAATTCCTATACTTCGGGCTAACAAAGATGCAGTATATCTTTACTGTCATGTGAGAAGCCTACGCTCAAGTGTAATAGACAACTTTCTACACTTCCTGTAGGAGCTTCGAAAGTGCCTGTAGATTTTCAATTTCCGTGTCGATGCTCATAACTGTGTCTGCATACAAAGCCTCGGCCGCCTCTAGCTCGCTCTGGACCTTCTTCGCCATGGCAGTCTGTCGACGACATTTGTATTCCCAGGACTTCAGTCGGTGGAGACAGTTTTCCTTGTTATCGTCTAGCGAATTCACCAGTTTCTCGCATATCTTCATGAGTGGCGCCCTTGCACAAAATATATCTGTAGATGTTGTCCCCATGGCGTCCATGTGAGAGACTGTCACAACATCCTGGGCTCTCTCATGTTCCTCAATGGCGCGGTTGTAGGAATCAGCCTTCTCTTGAACTTTACGTTGCACAAATTTAAGACGGTCCTTCTCCTCGTTAAAACGCGCTGTGCACTTCTCCATATCCCCTCGCGAGTCCTCCCTATTCTGTTTCAGCTTCACAATTTCGGCCTCAACGATCGCTGCAAATTGGTTCCGTAGAGTCGACAAACCGGCATATGCACCTGCACCGACCACAGGAAATCCAGCCCACGTGCGTCCCGTGCGATCCAATGAGCTTCGGAAATTCTGCACTGTGCTCTCGACCTTCACGGAGGGAGTGCCGGGAATTGCGCTTGGAGTCGGATTTGGTCTTGCACTGCTAACTGCAGCAGCGCGGGATGTTCTCGTATCCGTGTGGATTACAGCATTGACTGTAACCAGGTCCGGCTGCACATACAATATACCATGCCCAAATCAGGATTAGGAAATCGCAGGTGAGCTCATAACAACTTTCCATAACGCGTACTTTTCAGAATTCATATTAAAGCTTACGTCTCATTAAATCTAATCCAACAAAGACATTGCAGCGGAAGGTCACGTATACCCTCAAGCTCTCGGAACAATGTGATCCCTCTAAACTGTAACAGTCTGATATTCCTAAAGGATAATAGAATTCAGACATGAACTTCAACAACCACGTCTACGAGCAGGAAATGGCTGTAATTGTTGCGGTCTAACCATCCTTCTACTTTAACTCTGTCAGAAAACAGCAGATCAAATTCTATGCAGAAGTAAAACAGGGGAAAACTGTACCGCGGAGCGTGCATGAGGCAGTGTTTTAACGAGTGGCGCAAGTGGTGAGGATAAACCGACAAACTGCTCCAGAATTCGTGGAGGCCGATCTGGAGCCTGATGCGGATGCTGCAGTTTAAAAGCGAACTCGGACCAATTCACGTCCATATGCATGGCCTCAGCAAGGAGTCCGCGAGCAAAATGAAACGGAATCACACCCGAGACGAGCCATGGCGCCTGGTAAACTCGCTCATAAAGATCGCGCACATATAGCTCATATCCCAAATTGTCGTGGGCATCGAAGGTATAACCAGAGCCAATCTTCGGGCCGAAGAATTCCGCCAGCTGAGTGCGATTCGGCATGTATTCGGTCGGAGTAACCGTGGGGACCAGTCCGTCAGAGGGGAGCTGCATGAAATTTACAAACCAAGCAAGAGACGTCGCCTCTAATGCAGCCATTGTCGAACCTGCAAGTTGAACGATAAGGTCACTCCAAAAACACGAACTCGATCGAAAGCGCAAAGAACAATGTTCGCGCGAAAGATGGAGAAGAGCAGGGACTGCAATTAGCTTAATAGAGGGAGAAGGAGGGTAGGAGCTAGTCTATGATAGGGGGTAGCAATTAAGTTACGCTCTGGGCATTATGGAAGACAATCTGATCTGATATTCAATGATGAATAATCCTCCTCCTTCCACTTACATGTCAAATCAAAGGTGGCTGAGAAGAGACTTACAGAGTAAGGAAGTGGCACCTCCTCTCATGACATGGCGTTCCGATGAGACATCATGCTATCGAACATGCATCATTGGAGTAACACATTTGCCAACCTGGATGAACAATATCACATTAAATTCCACGTGGACGCCCAAGATCCAACTACAATTAGGCTGATGTGGAAAATTAATGAACCGGAAGTACTACTTCACATCATGTGTACTGGATCTGGTTAGAGCTAAATTATGGAAACACAGACATGCATGGAGCATTCACTATTGGCGCATTCATGCATGTGATTGCATGAAGCATACCCTGATCTGGAAATAAACTGACCGGGTTGAGGTAGGGTTCGTACCCGGGTCTTACCCGGCTCATTGGCCATACCCGCTCTATACCCGTCTGCCCCTGGTACCCGATGTCGTCTACCGGGTTATTCATGAGCCCTGCTGCGTCTGTGCAAAACAGGAGCTGATTATCAGGGTAGTCTACATGAATGGACAAAGTCATGCCAAGTTCTGGTGGAGAAATCGTGTGACATCAAACTTAGATAAAATTGCCTCCGGGAAGACTCCAATAATGTAATGAATCCACAATACCACCTTCAAGCACGTGATTTGAGCTGGAACATTACTCATGCTTTACAGACATGAAGGTGCTAAGAGTCGGGCATACTGCTGATCGGCCCTTGTAGATCAAAGTTACATTACAGCATGTGGAATTGATCTCGACCAAGGTCGTACCCTGTAATTAGATGGCAGTTTATGCGTGAAGGGACGATATTGCATAAATACAGGATTCATGTCAATATACCGCTTCAATATCTAACCGTCAAGGGATATGATGAAAATGTTAGACGTACCTTACTAGTCCATCATCTTACTGCACTGAGATTTGCCTGTAGGAATAATCCATCACCGTGATCAGCAATTGGTATAAACTATTCGGAGTGAGAGTCTACATCGTGACACAACACTGACGCAGTGTTACGTGAATCAACTCATAAAACAAGATTTTAAAAAATTTGCTGGGAACAAAGTGTAGAAGACGAGATAACGAGAATGTGTGATGCGGTACAAGTCCGTACCTATTCCACGTACTGCAAGTCCACCTCGTCTTCGAATTGCGTATCATCTAAGTGAGCCTCATCTTCCAGATTCTCTTCTTCGAGAATATGGGCATTCAAGGCCTCTACAGGCAGTTCCTCAATGTCCTCTTCGTTACCTGTCCTGTCATTCCGAGGCGACCTAGATGCGCGTCCAGACCTGGTGCTCAATGTAGGCCTCGAAGATCCCGATGCTCCGAAGAAAATGAATTCACGTTCACCTTCTATGCGCTTCGACCGGGGATCATGACGGAGAACTACCTTCCATGAAGGGTCCACTGCATCGTCAATAAAAAATACTTGTGAAACGCTCGCCGGGTAAACATAAGGGTTGTCCTTCGGCCTGATTTCTCTTGCCATATACTGAACGACCCAAAATCCATAGCTGTCCTTCCTTATGACGCGTCGGCCTTGGTCGTGTGTCTTGATCCACGAACCTTCCATAACGACACAATTTATCCCATGATACGTGACCAGTATGATATTCTTTAGAATTCCTACGTCTATTTCTGTCGAGGTTGGGGAGGGTGGAATAGCGGCAATGCCTGAGTCAAATGCGACAGTTGAATTCCCGACCTCTGCATTGCAAACGTAATGACATCCAAACGCCCACATAGCGTTGAATGTCCAAGCATGTTCGGAGGGTGCGCAATGAAGGCAGTCTAATTCTCTTGAGACGGGGAAACCGTCTCCTTTCAGATTTCTGACGTGATCATTTAACCAGTCAGCGAATTTCGGGAAAGACGTGGCAAGTTCGGGTGGGTACTGCACCGGTTGTGCACGGCGTCGTCCAAGTGATCTAACATATGCCGCTCGAGCAAGCTTGAATTCTTGTTTCAGCTGCTGCCATTCTCTGTTTTCAACCACCAGGACATTGTGAAATGTTAGACCGAACATGACAATTTCACGAAGCACTATCTCTCAATTCACAGTAGGAAGCATCTGAGAGTGTATTTACTCGTTACATTGTACACTAGCTGACAATTGCAACATGTTCAGGATATAAAAATTACAGCAGACACCGTGCACCACTATAAAGAGTACAAGAAATAACGTAGACATCATCCAGTAATAAAAAATGAGCGTGCATGGAGTCGAAGTTAGCAGGTCCCTCCCTATGCTGTTCCCTTTCGATCACATGGCGAGATAGTGTTACGATGAATGCTTACCCAACTGACATAGATAGAGAATGGTACATGATAGCATATTAATACAGACTATGATGGCATATGAAAAATTAAAACGTGAGTATAAATGTGTTGCATTATTTAATGACACAGTACAAACAGAAGTTGCAGAAGGAAAAAAAAGACAACACGAATCCGAAATAATTATAGCAGACCTTAATCCATGCTATGTCTGAACTCAAGAGAAAGAGTTGCTGATAAAGGTGGTGGAACAAAGTCATGTAAATTCGAAGCAGAATGATAGACTAGATATGTCTTACCTTAACAGTTCTTCGGTATGTACCGAATGTTTGATAATGTAGTCGTGGATTAATTCGAGCTCTCTCTCAGTCAATCGTTTCGGCTTAGGCTTCCCAAGCAGACACTCTCCTGAGTCCTTCAATTCCTCTTCCGCATCCCACACCCGACTTTTTGTATGCTCAAATAACTCAAAGTATTCAGTACAGAAACCTAAGCTCTCGTCAATCATGTAACCGGAGGCCATACCGGCCTCCGGTTTTGATTTGTCACGCACGTATTTAGTAAGTACACCCAAGTATCTTTCAATAGAATAACACCATCTTGCATGAACAGGTCCGCACATTTCAAGCTCATCTACAAGGTGAACAACGAGATGCACCATTATGTCAAAAAAACCAGGCGGGAAGTTAAGTTCCAGTAGACAAAGGACTTCCACGGCATATGTTCTGAGAGCTGGGATCTCAGACAAGCGGATTTCTTTGGCACAAATTCTCTGGAACAAGTTGCCCACCCTGATTATAGTATCACGAACACCCCTTGACAAACTATGGCGTATCGAGGCAGGTAGTATCTGCTGGAGCAAGACGTGGTGATCGTGACTCTTTAACCCGTTCAATCTTTTTTCACCAACGTGTTTTGTGAGGGTACTACTGTAACCAGAAGGTACTCTTGTGTTTGACACCAAGGATAAAAATTTGGCCTTCTCTGTTTCTGAAAAAACATACGGTGCTTTTGGTTTTATGTAATTCCCAGAGTTCCCAGGCACTAAGTGAAGGTCGTGCATCTTACCAGCCTGGGCCATGTCCCGTCTAGTTGCAAGTGTATCCTTGTCACCGAACAGGTGCTTCATGATGTTGTCCGAAACATTCCTTTCTATATGCATGATGTCCAGTGTGTTTCGAATAGGCAGTTCCTGTGAATGAAGTGCACCATCTGTGTTAGAAAAATATGTGGATTGCTATCAACTAGAACAAATTGATACCTAAACTATCCTCTCTGAAATTCAAGGTATGTCGAACCCTCTTTTCAGGGACACCGTTCATTTAGTGACACCGAAATTGACATCGTGCCTACTATTTTAAAACCGTTCGACATGAGAGCGGGGAAACCTGGACTCAGACCACCTGCCATAGCATTTAATCCTAAGTGGCCAGAAATAATGAACCGCAAGGTTAATTGGAATGGGACGAATTAAAGCACGATCCTATGGACAGTATCGTAGAAAACGCTAAAAAATAATTTAATACTAGAATTCACGCATTCAGTGGAGCCGGTCATGTACCATTGGGTTGACGTCGTCATAAGACAATGGACTGTGTATTCAGATAAAAATTTGAATGGGTTGCGATAGAATATACAACCGGGGAAATGCACCGCCGATGGAGTTCAGCAGGACCATAAGATTACTCCACTCAATGAACAGGGAAAAGAGCATGTTAAATCTAACGATATTGAAGGTCATATGTCTTGCTTCTGAACTAACTGGAGTGCGGATAGAACTAAGTACTCAAACCGAATTAATCCCCCTTGACAGGGTTCCAATTTTTCCATCGAATAAAGACATAGCAATTTCATCGTCCAAAATCATAAATCTACGTACTGTCTACCTATGCCAACTGCATTAGGTTAGAATGCCAGTACAACCACTTGGAAGAACTAAGGAGGCATTCCAAACATTCATACCGCACAACCAGCAGTCTGCTTATGTTCCTATGTGGTAATTAGCCCCCTCCCTCTCACTTCGCGAAATCATTCCTTTGCTGAATGACGACTGACCCGAATGCCTTTACATCTCTCAGTAACACCCTAGCCCTCGTAACGAAATCACATACTTCGCAACATGTTTAAGGATGCGTACCCATGAAATTCTAAGGACTTCTATATAACCGGGAACAACCATAACTGCATATCATATTGGTTAGTACAGAATGTGTGTACGCACCTTCCAGTACGGAAGCTGAAACAGGGCGGACACCCTTTTAATTCCAAATACTCTGGCCGGATCCTCCGAGGCGGGACTCGCACCATGAGCGACCCAGTCCTGGCGTAGTCTCCCCCATCTCTGAACATCAGCGGAAGTGACTCTAGGTGGCGGATCTCCATTTTCTTCTGTGCCGCCCCAAGCAGGACTGCTCATACGCCAAGGATGGTCATTGGGCAAGAATTTACGATACTGATTATCGTACACGTTCTTGTGTAGAGCCAGTGACCTCCTTGAAATTGTGTTGGGGCCACAAACAGGACACCCACGATAGCCCTTTGTCACACAACCCGCGACTATCCCGTACGCGGGAAAGTCGTGGATTGTCCAAAGTAAAATTGCTTTTAGATTGAACCGTGGACTACCTTGAAACATTGAGGCATCGTCCGTCACAACTCCCTGACTCCATAGAATCTGTAGCTCCTCTAAGAGCGGTTGCATGTAGACATCAAAGTTGTCACCTGTTACTGATTTTTTGCCCGGAATGATGAGGCTAAGCATGATAAAATGCTTCTTAGTAGTCATCCACGGAGGTAGGTTATAATTTAAAATTAAAACCGGCCATGTGCTCCATGTTGATCGCTTTATTGAAAACGGATTCACTCCGTCAGTAGCCAAACCTAAGCGTAGGTTCCTGGGCTCTGATGCAAATTCGTCCCTCCACCTCCAGTTCACAAACTTCCATTGATGTGAATCAGCCACACCACGCATCACTCCATCTTCGCTCTCGTGTCTTGAATGCCACGTCATGAATGACGCCTGGAGAGGAGTACTATACATGCGTTGTAGCCTGGGAATCAACGGAAAATGTCGCAGGACTTTAACAGGAACTTTGCTCTTTCCTACAACCTTGTACCGATTAGCCTGACATTTGGGACATTTATCTAAATCCTTGTATTCGGGGCCTCTAAACAGAATGCATGTTTTGGGGCCAGAACAACAGTGAATAGTGTCGTACGCTAGACCAAGGTCATTGAGCACCTTAGACGCTTGGTACTCGTTCGAGGGCAAGCAATTCACAGACGGCAGTAGACTCTTGCTTAGAATCGAAAAAACCTCGTTTACTAGCTGATTGGAAGCACTATGAGTACGCAAGCAGTTGAGTAGGAGCAGCGTACCGCCTAATTGAGTTAAACCACTGCCTGGGAATAGTGGCGTGGTTGCAGATTCTTCAAGAATTTGGTGCTGAGTGGGGGGTCCTTGAGCCATACCCGGGAGGTCGTCATCGGCCATATCCATATCTGCATCGGCGTCTGGTTCCTCTTCAGGCTCGTCGCCGTCCACTAGTCTGTGCGGTAGAGCATCCTCTGCATCGAAATCGTCATCTCGCTGCCCATTCTCTTGTTGAAGATTTTCGGGTGCATCGTCATTGCGAATATTTCCCAGACTCCCCGCCAATGAGTCGTACACGTGAAATGTATGTCTCACTAATCGCTGAATGTTTGCTCCGCCGTCAAGTACTCTTCCGCCATGGCCAAGAGTTCCCCGAACCCTTTCTCCAAACTGTTCTCTGATATCCTCTTCCCACTCATTGTCCGAATCATCCAAGTCGAAACCCTAATAACGATTACAAGCAGAAGCTCAACATAGACAGTCGTAACCCTGAAACAAAGAAACTGATCCACGAAACAACGAACTATACAACTATCGCATAAACCATAGCTCCTTTTAAAAACTTACCTCGGTTCTACCGCGATGGGCGGGGTGTCGACCATAACGCTGGAGATGTTGACAAACAACTGCTCTATAACGTAGCGATCTAGTCTCCCCAAGGCAAATGTTACATGGACAAACTCGTTTGTGTCTCCCCATCCTATCAGCGAGTAGCTCCTCTCTGAAATTCAGTTTCGCATCTCGAGCCAGTATCCGATTCCGGTCTCGCAGGCTTCGAATACTATCATTCTCCATAGACATATCGTGAGATTGTGATACCCACTCTAACCCGTCTGCGATTGCGTCGACACAGTTGCGAATGCTTAGCACGGAAACCCTCGTAGAGAAAAAGGCCGTTGTATTCGAGGATGCTAGACATCTCAGCTGAATGAACAGTCATCCTGTCCATGTTGGATGAAATTTAATTAACAGACTACGGAAAGCATCATTCCCTCTCAGACCGTATGCATGCACAAGAGAATAACAAGTGTCATAAGAGGGCTCTTTATTGAAGCGGAATGAACGTGTGGAATTAACACCGAATGAAAATGAAAACCACATATTCAGGCAGCGCAGGCATTCATTCGAAAGACCCGGCCTTTCCAACACGGGACAGAAGGTGACCGACAATTAAGACACTGCACTCCTGCCTATCTGCTAATTCTGTAAACACTGCCGCGTATGAACATCTAGGCAAAACGCCAGGAGACGCTGAAGCAAAACCTTCCAAGCAGTATCTGGAAAATTATGGACAGCTCCCAAGGTGCATAGAAATGCTAGTGTAGATTTAAATGAATCGTAATGAGAGCATCGATTAGTCGCTGAGTTCGCAACCTCACTATCTCCTGAACTGAAGATCAGACGTGGTCCATGTGTTTTTTCCGAGGACACATCCACCGCACAGAATGTAGGAGAAGGAGACACCGTTGGGGCAGGATCATATCCGTCGCCAGCACCCCTCACATTGATTGAGGTCCCGCACCTGATCATGGTTTGAAATAATCCCGCACTCAAATCATCCCCGATTCCACAAGCTAGCTCGGTTGAAGCAGGTCCGGGCACAAGGCTGGCAAAATCAGATACGAGACTCTCATCGTCACTTCCTGATCTCGAATACCATGTCATGCAAGTCTCCTGGTGCTGTTCACTAAACAAGCGTCGCAGCCTTCCTGATAGGGGAATTTGTCGTATGACCTCAATGGAGGGACTCTGATCCGTTGCCACGAGATTGCGTTCCGCCATATCCAGGTCCACGGCATTCTCCGCATCCGCTACAGCGCCTGTATCCCCGTTCTGATCATCTGTACGCCTCTCACATGCACCCAGCGTGTCAACATTCAAAGCATCCTCTCTCTCACAAAGCGCCTTGTCGTCATCGTCAAATTCCCTCAGCACGTCATGTAGCTCCCCAAAATTCCAAATACTTACTATGTTGCCTGAAGAATCTCTGCGACGGAAACCATACTTAATCAACCTCTCAGGACTCCACCCCTCCGGAGTCCACATCTCGAAATCCACCTATACTCTCTGCAGTAGCCAGAACTCCGAGAATCGAACACCCGAACTCTGAATAAGTAGCACGCCAATAGGACGCTTGAAGGCGAAGCTGCGTCGTCTAAGCAGGAGCCTCACCCAGCGTTCCCAGAGCCAGTGCCCGATGAAGGTTCCCACGTTACACTACCTAATCCTGGAATCCAAATAGCAGCCGCCCAATGTATACTAATAGAACGAATTTGTCAGGCTCCGAAAGTGAAGCTCGGGCATTGAAGGTCCACGAACCGAACTCCGATTGAACCTCCAAGCAGATCATGGGTGCTCCATTTGGTCTAAAATTGATAGAGCCAACGTCAGAAAGACAGGTCGTGCTTCCGGTTTAGCAGTGTCGCCTTTCCAGATATCTTCCTCTGATATCACTTTCTAGCCCACTATTTTTCTCCTTCATCTATCGAAGACCTAGTTATGAATCGCCGTCCTAAAACCCTAATGGCTGCATCCGGAGTTCCAAACCAGCTTGAATTTTTAGTTTATGAATCATGTTCTGGGGATTCATCATCGCAGGACAGTTCGATTTCGGAGCCCATGCACTTCACCTCGACGGGTTGCAGCAACCACCTCTCTGTCGCTGTGGAGATGGCTTTTCCGGCTCGAATGGGAGACCGTCCCATGGTAGACGGCGTATCGTGTGATCCACCAAACAGAGATCAGGTAAGCCACCTAATAACTCTCCCCCATTTCGTTAAGAGTGAACTCACTTAGAAGCACTTCTGTGAAGTTCCATTGGAATGAGAGATCCGACCATTTACAGAATCTCTGCATGATTACTTGTCGTAGAAGAATTTAGAACTGGCCCGTAGAAAGAAGTATTATGCTGAGCTCAACTTTGCTACATAATTTTTCTTAGATAGCGTCAAAACATTGAAAAGTATATTCACCGTATGAGTTCATCAGACATTTTCTACAGTGGATCACCTTGTGTAAGTGAACGTACGCATGTCATGTTGATAATCGTGCTTCTGTGACCTAGACTCAGTGGCCTATGGATAGCCAACATGGGACTTCGCAGTACGGTGCACACCGACCACCACCCGTTTACAACACGTCTCCTCTTCCAACCATGTTCGGAACCATGCCCTCTCAAGGACACTGGACAGATGAGCGTGTGGCCTCTACCTCTCAAGTTCGCCCGAGTGTCGGAATGGAACAGAGGGAGCCAATTCGCAACGTTCCTCCGAGTCCGTATAGAGCCCAGCGGGGCCCAGCACCCGAATCCAGAACTGTTGAGCGGCGGCAGTCCTCAGACACGATACCGGACGTTCGAAGGCAAGAGGATAACAGAAAACGCTCCATATCTCGTGAGTTCCAACGACCGTACCTGAAGGAGATGGCAGCGGCACATGCTCAAAACCGAGAACCCAACATCGAAATCCCTGTCTGCCCTTCAGGTACGGTTCTTGGCTTAAAATCTTGTTGGCATAGAGCAGCGCGACTCTGTGCTAGGCAGACTATTAATTACAAAATACGTAGTTACAAAGGGAAACGCCCATACTGGGAGTCTCAAGTGGAAACAGTTGCTGAAAAACTAGCTCAGCAATTCAATTATAGCAGACCTCTTGACATTACATACCTAGGTAAATTTTTAAAGAACACGCTTAAAAATGATAGGAAGACTTGGAAAAAATATTTTATTTACACCCATGGCTTAAGGCACCATAAATGTCCAGAAGAAGCTTTCACGGAATGGAAGAGGTATTGGGTGAGTGAAGCAGGTAGGGACGAATCAATGCACATGACTGAGATGAGGAAAGGGAGAAACAAAACGGCACGGACCATGCACACTACCTCGGATTCAGAACCATTCTCCAACAGCGAACCAGCACAGAATCCGGTGAGTCTGAACTTCTTTATGTGGTATCGGCATTGCATTATGCCGTAGCTCTTAAAACCTTCATATTGTACGTAGAGTTGGAATTCCATATCCGCCCATTGGACTAACACATCGTAACTAGGTTTTTACCACACCATCGAACCAGGAGCTCTCAAACAGATTTGTTGGCGCCTCTACCTTTAACAGCGATTATTCCGCTAATCACCACGTGACGACATCAGCCTCTGCTCACGGACCCCGACACGACGACAACACGCCGAACCTCTCGACGGTAACCTTCCATCTCATAAACTCTTACTGAGTCATATCTGCGTGCTGCCTTGCTAGTACCTACGACATTAAAGAGGACTTAAAGTTTCAAAGAACCTCGTCGCACGAACGTTTACTGAAGAGTCATACATTTCTCGCAGAGGCCAGCTACGCCACCGTATGTCATTAGAGAGACGACTCGAATAAACGCACTGGAGGCGACTGTCCAACAAATGGCAGTTGATTTATCAAGCAGCAAGGAACAAATTACGGAGGTAAAAGAACTCCTCCTACGCTTAATTAACCCATCGCATTCACCTGCTCCCAATCGCTTGCCTCCGTCTCCAGTGAACCAACAGCAACCGTTCAGGTCACCGACTCTTCAGGTCCTCCGGTCTGAGAGCGTGCTTCCTGAGGACCTGCACCCCCCAACCGCAGAAGATAGAAGTTATTCTCGTATCAGTCGAGGACCATCTCATCTGGAAGATCGCGTGGACGCTCTGTCCGGAGACCCGCATGGCGTGACTCGCATCGCTGAAGATCCTGTCGCACGAACTGAGCATGACTCCTCGTGGTGCAGTGGAGATACTGTTCCCGTTACGCCTAACACACTCTTGCAGAACTTTACGAACAGGATGCCTATCGGGGCTGCGACATCTACCGACATATCCGGCTCTTTCGGGACCACTTCGCAAGATGTTTCTCCTCGTTCCGCAACCATGTACGTCGCGCAGTCACAGTCTCGTGGAATTGAAGAGGGAGAGTCAAACAGGAATCGGGGTGGAGACCGTTCGCGTACACCGCCTCCCGAGGGTGTCACGACCGAAGCAGGAGACTGTCTGAGAACACAAGACGGAGTCCAGACAAGAGGCATGGCAACGCTTGTTGATACAGAACCTCAGGTTAGACCACCGCGACCACGATTTGAATACGGATTATTGCCGAGGATAATGAAGACCGCAATCGCCGTAAACTGTTTGTGCTACGTTTTGCATCCTGACCATGCGGACGTCATTGTGGCCGAGGGACGCGCTGGTGGTAGCTGGAAGTCTCCATCTTCCAAGTTTGGTTCAATGTGCGCAGAGGGGGAGCAAATGGTTCAGATCCACAAGATCATCAAGCCCAATCTGCCACTGATCTTCATCGAAGAGAGACAGCCTTTCACAATATTAGATCACGCACTTGTGAAGCCTGCTGGCTCTAGTGTCTATGTGAAGTGGCATTCCAAGCTGTTGAGGAAGAAATCGACCACCAAACCACCGAAGTCACGCGTTTAGATTTTCATGTTACTCTAGACCTAGCTACTGATTCCATACATGTTGATATAGAGCAGGGCAACCACTGTATGCTCCGAAATCGCATGTGTATTTCTTGAACGCATTTGAAGATTTAATAGCAATTACTGTTCAGGAGCATTGTTCTCTCCTTTACCATTTGCCCATAGTATGAACACCCTTCTTATTGAATCCATAGCACAGAAAGAACCCGTAACATTGCAAATGTTGAAGCTAAACCCCTGAAATCCATTCTGCAAAAATTCACGTTTCACCCACTCCTCACGCGAATCCGATATCCACGAACACAATACCTACCCATCTGATACCCACGCTAACAAAATAAGCACTCTCAATACCCTCCCTGAGATACCAGGCCGATGTTCCCCCAAACGCAGTATCTAGAAGACCCTGATCCTGTAGACGCGGTCTTCAGAACTGCTTCCGGGTAGGACAAGCCGACCCGGTCCTCATCGATATCAATCACCAGGAAAACGGGTATGAAATATACCGGCACGAAACGAGACGGATACCCCCGACCAATGCATGTCAGGATCTCAACCCCGGGTATGAAGGTCGTAACTAGTAAATGGTTAAAACCTGCATGGATGTAGTAGGAAATCACGGATGTGGACAGAACATCCGACTCCCCAGTAAATGTACATTAAGATTTCACTGTTACCATTCTACCAGACCGCGTCACACGCGGGAGTCGTGGGCCACTGTCCGTTCCATTAATGGAACCTGTGGGGCCTGGGGTTCGATCCTCTCCACCTTCCCCATGAAATCAAAATTAGCATGTCAGGGTGGCGAACTACACCGAAACGATTTTCATTACACCATTTCTCCCTGGGCCTTTTCGGTACTGATCCCGGTGTCAATCTCGGTATAGTTAGGCGTGATTTCTACTAGTGAAAGTACCATAGCAAGTCCATCAAAAAATAATTTATTTTTTTAAAAAACATGAAGATTAAATTTAAAAATCAAAGTAAATTATTTTTACAATATTTTTCCATTTCTAAATCTGTTAAGATCATTTTTAATGATTTTTTCTAATTTTTTTGTGGAGAAACTAAGTTTTCGAGAGACAAACCTTATTTTTTCAAAATAAAAAATAAAAAATTCATTCACCAGGTGGCGAATTTGCTGTGGTTTTACGGTACATACATTTGGCTTTGACTTTAGCAGGTAGTTCAGGTGGTCCCATGGATATTCACTCTTGCCGTAACTTCTTCTACAATGAACACTGGACACTCCCTGAGTCAGATGGTGGATGATGACACACTGAATTTGTGACTTGGGCCAGTCTCAAAACAGGAGTTGAAGAGGCCCTTCTCTCCGCCTGTTGCGTTGCATGTTAATTGCTTGCATGGAGGCAGTTCAGGTTGTCAGAACATCAGGGCCGGGATCATTCCCCAAGGACAGTTTCAATGTCCAACTCGTGAATCGCTCCGTCCATCCTAAATTCCGATCTCGCCACCGGAAGAATTGTACTATGACTTCGCTCATGAATCATGGTGTTATGCTACAATGCCCACGGTCGTACAAGTTTTCTTCCCTGCAACTTTTTGACATTGCCAAGGCAGCTTTAGCTCCTTGCAAGATATGCCATTCATAAGCTCCAAAATGTGAGATATTGTGCAAGAAAAAGCTCTTGGGAATTTTTGTGTAAGGTATAGTACCTATTCTGGCTTGGATAAGTGTATTCTTATATTATAAAACAAGACATATAGTCATGGAAATCACTTGTGTGTGTTAGAGTTTGAAAATGGAATTCAATCCAAGTGAATTCATTATTTTTGGAGTTAAAATGAATAAGTTCTGAGTCCCAAAAGTCCTTGGAAAAAAAAGTCTGTATGGGGGTATTAGGAACATCCAAAATGGACACAATAATTTCTTGCATCCTATGGTCATAAACCAAAATTAAAGGTCGTAAGAGAGATGAATTTAAGTGCAATCACAACCATTTTAGGTTGAATAGGAGGGAATTATCTCAAACCACCCACCACACTGGGTAAATCTATCTTTGGAAAAATCATTGTATGAAATTCTTGCAATGCAATTAAATCTCATCTCTCCTCTTTGCTGGCAATCAGTTTGTTAGGTTCAGAAGGTGCTTTTCTACACATTGTTCATTCGATGGAATGAAAGTATCCATTTGTTTCTAGAAAGAAAAAATTGAATAATTGAATAATCTATATAAAGACATACTTTTCTTTTTCTTTTCAGGTTAATTGGTAACCGTTAAATTAAACATATAGGAGTATTATTTTTTCCATCTCATCGTAATATCAGATCAGTGGAGGATAACACATCCTCCAAATTTTGAGAATGCATTCATTCCGGCTATTCATTACAGTACAGATTTCTCTAAGTTATCGTATACCATAGCATAGAATTTCATGTCCTTTCCAGATCTCAGAATTAAATTAGATTTCAGCAGACAGAAAAAGAATGGTAGTTGTCTAGATTTGCAAATTCATTAAGAGCCTATGCCCATGCCCATTGTAAAATGCTGATAAATTGATTAATTTCTTGGCCAGCAGTACGTTTGGGTTCAAAATCAAATCTGAAACAAAGGACAAGATTGCAGGAAATTTTATTTATTTTTATTTATTTTTTTGAGAGAAATGGGGTGCCAGAAATTTCATACTCTTGGCAGGAAGGTGGAGCCCAATTCATTGTTTCAAGTTACAACTTGCAGTGGTCTTATCTTTGGTTTAACTTATTGGGAGTCTTATAATTGAACTGAGGAAAAGGGTACTAATTAGTAAAGTTGCTCACAGCTGAGAAGTGGGTAGTGTACTGTACAGAAGATTGACCATCCCCCTTGTGCAGTGTGCACAGTCTGATCCTTAATATTACACTTTTTAAAATTGCTTTAGAGTACTCCATTGTGAACTTAGAACCTCAATTTCATGTGAAGAACTTCAACGTAACTTCAATTTGTTTGTATTACATCTATTATCATTGGATAAAATTACCGGCATTGATTGGTGTATTTTTTCAATAGGTTCAAAATGAGAGTTTCCAAATGCTAAATGTAATGGTTCCAATTCAAATTCTTGTCCAGATATACTAATGATTCTTGCACTATTTTTAAGCCAAACATAAATGGGTTTTCTTAAATAGTCGGAGATCCATTTGATGGCTGTAAAGTCCCCCCAAAGTCCACCATTTCTTGCACTAAGAGCCATTTTTCTTATATAGTCATGCTCATTATATACACCTTCATGTAAATCATGCAACCATTGAGGATTTAGTTCTTGATTTCGTGTTTGTAGTGCTTTTGGTGTATTTAAAACTAAGCATTTGGCAAGATGATTCATAGAATTTTTTCTTAAGAGAATAGATGAAATTTCATAATCCAAGAGATATGAAATAGAGTCAAATAAACAATCACCAACGATGAATTTATAGGTAGTAACTTGACGTAAATTACACTCTTTTAATCTATGATCTATAAGAGCCATTATATCAATCATATATATATGAATGCTACAAAGTGAAATAATAAAGGTGAGAAAAGATTTTGGAGTTCAAGTTTTTGAGTTTATGCTTTCAGAATGAAATAATGAAAATACTGGAGGTCAAACCATAGGCAACAAGGCTCCCTAGAATGAAATGACCACAGCTTAGAAGATGGTAATGACAACGTATCTCCAAACGGGATGCCATTCAGTGTATTTATACTGTATCGATCATTTGTTACCAAAAAGTAAAAGAAAAGTAAAAGCAATCATCTTTTACATTATCTGACAAAAAAAAACTCATACAATAAGCATTTCCAACTATTTAAAGTAAAATATATTCATACAATAAAGCAAAAGTCATCATACATTTTAAAACTCAAAACCACTCTAGGGATAAATGATAATCCAACCTTGGTATGTCAATTGTGTGAAAGATATTATTTTTCTTTCATCAACTACTTTGATAAATGAAAAAACTTCTTTACCAAATAAACAATTTTCTTCATCAAAGTCTTCTATTAAAACAAGATGAAAATTTATATGTATGCAATATTTGTTTAAATTGTGTTAAAAATGAGGAGATTCCAATTTTTTGTGTTCCAAATAACATTTCAAGAAATCCTATCATTACAAGTGTGAGAGAATTGACATCACTAGAAGAAAGATTAATATCACCACGCTAAGCATTTGCACAAATACATAGATTGTACAGTTATGGTCAATACAAGTTACATGGAAGTATTGTCAATGTGCATGCAAATATTGATTTAACACAATCCATTCTTCAGCGTTTACCTGAAGATGGAACAACAATTGGGGTGTTATTAAAACGTCAATTGGAATATAAGTCTCCATATATGGCAGGAAACATACGACCAAATAAGACAATGTTAGCGTTGAAAGATTTAATAAAAACACCCCTTTATGAAGAATGTAATGTTAGAATTCGTCCACAATGGAATAGTTTGTTTTCTTTACACTTAAAAGCAAGTATGAATTTAGATATTCAATGTGATACTATAAATAAAAATAACTTTGAAGAAGAAAATGATAATCCACCAAGTGAAACTTTAGTACATAATTTCTTAGAATCTGATAAAATTCATGATTTTATCATGATTTTGATAAGATGTTATTTTTTGCTTCCAGTCAAGAATATTCTCCTATAGGAATTTTTAAGGACAAGTTTAGTGAAGAATTTAATCATCCAACATTATTTTATGGACATCCTAGAAATGAAAACATTAATCAATTTTTTTTAATCATCAAATAGTAAGTTGGGAGATTTTGCACAAGGATTATGATTTTGCTACAAACATAGAAAATATTTTCTTCAAAGCAATTAAAATTTGTATACAAAAAGTAAGGAATTCTTATTGGATTCGAATTTGAAGAGGTAAGCTTTCAGGAAGAAGATTAACCGCTCGGCAAGTTGTTGATGAACCCAATCTTGATAAACTTTTACAATCTCATATAGGTTTCAAGATTTAGAGAAATTGCGTACATCACCAAATTATGTTGAAGGATTAAGGAAAAATTTGTTTGCTATGATTAGATAATTGGGACCTCCAACTTTTTTTATTACTTTAACAAGTGCAAAACTATTGTGGACACCATTAATTGAAGCTTTGTATAAGCTAAGTTCTAAACGACTCTATTTACCACATTTTGATTTATTGAAATCTAGTCATATTTCTGAGTTAATAAGGTTTGATCCGGTGACTTGCGCTTTATACTATAATCATCGTACAAAAGCTTTTCGAGATTTGCTCAAAAAAGAATCAACTATTTTAGGTGAAGTTTTGGATTTTAATTTCTTTATAAGGGAATTTCAACATCGTGGAGTGAACATGAGCATGCTCTAATTTGGGTAAAAAATGCACCTCAATTTAGAACTAATTCCAACAAAGAAATTAAAAGTTTTTGTTGATAAATATATATCAAGTGATAAGAGTTTGTTACCTGCAGCTTTACAAGAAGCCCAAACCCATAAACATTCACAAACATGTTAAAAGAAAGGACATTCTACATGTAGATTTCATTACCCACTTCCTTCAATGAATCATACAATGGTATTGGAACCTTTTGTTGAGACAAATGTCTCTATACTATCATTCTAAAAAAAAAAGGCTAATTTTTTTTTAACATATTAGGAAAATGTAGAGGCAGGAATTGACGTTGAATTTGATGAATTTATATCAAAATTTGAAATTGATGAACAAACTTACATATTGTTATTATGTAGCGAGCTTAAAAGACAACAAGTGTTTCTAAAGCGCTCATTAAGTAATATATGTACCAATGCTTTTAACAAAATCATAGCTCATAATTGGTATGCAAATATAAATGTTCAATTTATATTAGATCCATACCCTGTCGCTACTTATTGTACATCCTATATGACAAAAGTTGATAAAACTATTATTGTAGAGTTAAAATCAATTTTACAAAACTGTATTGCTAATTTAAGAATTTTGAAACTAGGGAATGCCTTTTTAAATGCCCAACCAATGTCGGCTCAGTTAGCAATATATCTTATTTTATCAATACCATTATATCATTGCTCTCGTTCATTTAGTTTTATAAATACATCACCATCACGAGAGCGTGCATTTATTTTAAAACCTCAATATCAATTACTCGAATTAGATAAAGATTGCACAAAAGTTATGTGTAAATCTATAATAGATAAATACATTGATAGACCAAGTAATTCGGAAAACATATGTTTGGCTACATTTGTAGCAAACTATAAATATTATAAAAATAAAAACTCGATTTGAAAAAATTCTAAAATAATAAGATTTGTTCATTACATTAAAATAAAAGATATAGAAAGTTGGTGTCGTAAACAATTATTATTATATGTTCCTTTCAATGTATCTGAAAAGTCTCAAAAGATTGGTAAGGAAACATGGAAAGAAGCATATGACGAACAAATAGAAATGGTTACATGTAATCGAAAAACAATTAACTACCAAATTCAAAAAATTGCATTAGGAGATTGTGGTGATGAATGGATAGATCTTTAAGATTTCGCAAATGAATCGGTTCTATCTCAAGATTTTGATATTTGGAAAGATTCATCTATTGAAAAAACGGAATCGACTATAACGAGCATGAATACTAAAAAATATGACTTAGCTAGTGATATTTACATAAAATCAAAGTCTACAAATACGTACAAAAATACATTAGTAGATGACAATAACGTTTTGGAACTTATGAAAAATGACGAATATTTTAGAATACTAAGATCTCTTAATGAAGAGCAAAGATTAATTTATGATGATATAATATATAGGAAAGAACTCTTCCAAATGAATCATTGTATTTGTTTCTTGTTGAAGGTGCAGGATTGAGAAAAACATATACACTTCATGCCATAATTCAAGGATTGTTACGTATTTATTATAAAGACCTACATTCAAATCCGTTAAAAGCAAAAGCCTTACTTATGGCTTACACAAGAAAAACGGCTTTTAATATCAATGGAACTAATATTCACTCAGCTTTACATATTCCTATCAATCAATCACTTGAAGATCTTAATTATTTATCTTTAGAATTGTCGAATAAATTAACATATCAATATGAAGAATTGCTATTTATTGTACTTAATGAAGTATCACTAGTAGGTGCTAGAATGTTACATGCTATTGATTAACAACTTCGTTCAATTATGCATGTACAAAGTAAATTTTTTGAAGGTTTAGATAAATCAATAGACTTCGTTCAATTATGCATGTACAAAGTAAATTTTTTGAAGGTTTAGATAAATCAATAGACTTCGTTCAATTATGCATGTACAAAATAAAGTTTTTGGAGGTTTAGATGTTATAGTCACTGGTGATTTTTATCAAGCTCCTCCAATAAGAGATATATGGGTTTTTCAAAAACTTGACTTTGGTCTTAATGCTAGAGCTCCAAATTTTGGGCATCAATATATGAAATGCTACGAGCTAAAAACCATTGTGCGTCAAAATGATCCCATATTTATAAATATATTAAATAGATTTTGAAAGGCAACTCATACAGTAGAAGATGTGGAATTCATAAATAATTTATGTTTGAAAAAAAGGCTCCAGAAAGTTCTATAATTCCTTATTTATATTACACTAATACGGAAACATGTGCTTATAATAACAGAGAGTTCATGAAATCTACAAAACCTACATTTAATTTTTGAAGCAATTGATAATTGACATCATTCACTTCCATCAACATTTAAAATTCCAGACAATCCAAATAGTGCCGGACTTCAAACTACAATTAAACTTGTTAAAAAAACATGTTGGTGGAACTTACCCACAATTATGCCACCTCAAATGGACTTGTTTATGGAGCAGATGGGTTGTTCAAAACAACCACATTAGTTAACAATAAAATATACGTATGGATAAAAAAATTCAATGAAAAAATTGGTACAATTGCAAGGTTTGCAAATGCTCAATTATATAAAAATCAAAGTGTAGATTCTACTTGGACTCCTATTGAATTAGTTTCAAAAGAAATAAATCTTAGCAAAAATAACAAGTATTTTCTAACACGTATACAATTTCCTATTCAATTAGCCGCAACACGAACAATTCATCACTCACATGGTTTATCATTGGATGATGTGGCTTTTAATCCAAGTAATATTAATAAACACGGATTAACTTATACAGCATTATAGAACATTATCTCGTGTGTGTACCAGAGAAAATTTATACTTACTTGCTCCATTAATTATTTCCAATTTTCGTGTAGATGCATATATTAGTAATGAAATGAACAGATTAAATTCAATTGCAAAATGGAAATTTCTTGTACCAAGTTTACAAACAATGCATCATTCACATATAATTATCTAGAGTATCAATATAGATTCATTACAAAAACATCACATTGATTATAAAAGTGATCATAATATGCAAGCAGCTCATATTTTATGTTTTCAAAAAACCAGAGTGGAACATGCAAATGAAATCATAAATTACATTGATACTTCTCGATATAAATATATACATGCTTATGATAAACACATAATATTATTAATGTACGAAAATCATATGACATGTGGATCTTGCAACATCAAAACATACAATGATAGTGAATTTATTGTTGCTTAAGTTAATTTGGGAACTCAAAATGCTATACATGTTATTACCATATATGGATCCCATTCAACCAAAGTAAAAAAAATTCTGAAATTCTACAACTACTGATATGTAAAGCACCAAACGAATATCCAATTATTATTCTGGGAGATTTCAATGTTGATATTTTAGAAAATACAACCCAAAAATATGATGATAATGAGATTTTAAATTATATGAATAACCATTGTTTACATAAAAATATATTGACAAGTACTACAAAGAACAATTCCTTGATAGATCATATTTGGACAAACATCCCTAGAATAGATGCTAAGTATGGAGTTACAGATGCATATCGGCCGGATTATCATAAAGCTATATATTGTGCTTTTAAACTATCAACTACATTACCAAAGTTTTTGAAAATTTCAACTTCATTTTGATTTATTTAAACAAAAATACATCAAGGGAAATAAAATAAGAAATGATCCATAATTTCTTCAATGATGGATATTTTGATTGAAAACAATTATATATATTCTAAATATGTATTTTGTAATATATAAAATATATAAATATTAAAACCAAATTAAAATATAAAATGCTTATATCTAATCATGTTCAATCATATTTTAAACTACAGATTTGACTTTGAACATTACATACCAGTTTACATACAAGATTAGGATTTAACATTAGACATTGAATATTAGGGATACCATATATTAATTTAACCCTTTTTTAAACATAAAATATTCTACATCAATCATTGAAAATTGAACATTATACATAGAATAGATATTATGTTGTAGATAATTACATATAACTTACATAAATTTTACTGCAATTATATTCAATGAAATTATTAAAAAGAAAACAATATGTGATTTTTTTATTTATAAAAAGTGCCCCAAATACTAAATTCACCATGTTGTATTAAATTGGTTAATATATGATCTTGAAACTAAATTTGGAGTGTAAAGACAGAGCCCTTACGGTCCTACCATTTTCTTTTTTGGGAGTCTTATGACTCAACTTAGGAAAAGAGTACTAATTAGTCAAGTTGCTCACAGCTGAGAAGTGGGTAGTGTACAGAAGATTGACCATCCCCCTTGTGCAGTGTGCACCGTCCGATCCTTAACCCCTAAAAATCCAGCCGTTTTTTGAAGCTCCAAGTTCCAAAACTGTCATTTTTGACCGCTTTGTGGGAATGACGGTTTGGACCAGTTTGTTTTCCTTTTTTTAGACATCTAACCGTAAGATCTTGAACTTTACCCTCTTTAGAAGTACTGATAAAATTTTCAAGTATTGGATGTTTACCATTTGTGAGATTATAATGTTTAAAGTTGTAGCAAAACATTTTTTTGGTATAAACCGAACGACATAGGGTAAATGGTGAAAATGGGGACTTGATGTTCATTAGTTCAAACATTTTGCTCATATTTTTTTCCATGTAGGTAATCAAGTTGGGTACCTCCATGCAAAATTTTAGAGACTTATTCCTTTTTTAGGACCTTCATAAAAATTAATTTCTAGAAGCGGGTCTAAAAACGTTGATATCGTAAAACATGTATGACGTTATGTATACTTGGTTTTAGAAAAATCTAAACGGTGGTTAGGTGCCTTTATACATTTTTTATTTTTAGGCGCAATTATTTTTGAAAAATTTCAAAATCTCAAAATCTCAAATTTTGACGAATTTTGAAAGAAATAATTCAAAAATTTGAAGCTTGTCATTGTAATTTTTGGAGGCTGCCCTTGTAAAATTGGTTTATTTTTTGACTTGGGTCTCTTTGGAATTTGAGTGGTGGTTTGGTTATGAAAATATTTCAAGAAAAAAAAATTTAAAAAACCCTAATTTTAAGCTGCCCGTTTTGGACTTGAAACCTAAAATTTCTAGATGAAGGTCTTAAAATTGGAATTTGGCTTTGAAAATTTTACCACATACACTTTGCAGTATAGGGAGTATCCAGTAAAAATCTTAGGCAAAAATATGAATTTCAACCCCCTCATCGTGGCTGCCCAAAACAGCAAAAACCCATTTCGGCTTTCCTAGATTTTTAGGGGTTAATGTTACACTTTTAAAAATTGCTATAGAGTTATCCTTAGAGTGGTTTTGAGTTTTGAAATGTATGATGACTTTTGCTTTATTGTCTGAATATTTTTTACTTTAAATAGTTAGAAATGCTTATCGTATGAGTTTTTTTGGTCAGATAATGTAAAAGATGATTTCTTTTACTTTTCTTTTACTTTTTGGTGACATGATCGATACAGTATAAATACATTGAATGGCATCCCATTTGGAAATACTTTGTTATTGCCATCTTCTAAGTTGTGGTCATTTCATTTTAGGGAGCCTTGGTTGCCTATGAGTTTGACCTCCAGTATTTTTATTATTTCATACTGAAAGCAGTTAGATCCGCTAGTAATATATATTCACAAGATATTTACCTTTTAATATCAAAATGGAGAATTATAAATTAGTGAGGAAACTAGGCTGTGGAAAATACAGTATTGTTTGGGAGGCCATTGATAAAACCACCAACGAGGTTGTGGCAATCAAAGAGTTGTTTCAAGAATACAATTCTTTAACTGAATGCATCAATTTGCCAGAATTGCAATCCCTGTGGTATTTGAACGGCCATCCTAACATTGTGGAACTCAAACATTCCATGTTTGGCAACAACAAATTCTTTCTCATTTTTGAGTGCATGGACACTAATCTCCGCAAAGTCATCAATCAGTATATTATTGAAGACAAAGTATTCTCCGAAGCTGACATCCGCAATATGATGCTTCAGATTTTGCAAGCTGTGGAGCACATTCATGGAGTTGGATACCTCCATAGAGACCTGAAACCGGAGAATCTTCTAGTTTCAAAGAATGTTGTGAAGGTTGCCGATTTGGGAGCAGCCAAGGAGTTGTCGTCCGGCCCACCTTACACAACTTGTTGTGCCACGTCCGGATTCTACAGTGCACCAGAGTTGATGTTAGAAAATCCAAATCACTATGGGCCTGCAGTTGATATTTGGGCCGTTGGAGCCATCATGGCGGAGCTTTTTATCCTCCAACGTCTCTTCCCTGGTGCTCTTGAACTCATAGAGAAGCACCATATTTGTTCCATATTACAAGCTCAAAGAAAACATAAAGGAATAGATGGAAAGAAGACAATAGACACACGTGGTGACCATGTCCATTCAACAAAAATAGTGGATTCTGTGGCTCTATTGATTGACAATGCAAGCATAGAAGCCCTCGATTTGATAGCTGCTATGTGCAGTTGGTGCCCAAGTGAAAGGCCCACAGCATCAGAGGCGTTGCAACATCAATTTTTCAAGAATGACAAGTAGTGTGGCCCAAGGAGGCATTAGATCAGAAAAAACCATTAGGTAGAAATCAGTATGCAGTTGTAGGGAATGCTTGGTGGTAGTTGATGATCAGACAAAGCACTGATCTTTGATACATGAATTGAAACACACATATCACAATGCCACCATTTTCATGCATCAATTACTCATTGGCATATTTATTAATTCATTGCTCTTTATTTTTAGTAGCCTATTATTGTCAGTTCTTGGAAGTAGCTCCTATCCATTCCTAAAACTCAACCTTTTGCTCCTTACACAAAAAAAATAAACCAACAAAACTTCCAAAAAAATGAATTTCTTAAGTCCAATATGTTCTCTATATTGCCCGACCTTTTTTTTTGGGTTTGTTTTTGTTTTTTTTCCCCACCCATGCTGTGCCATTCAACGTGCAGAGAGGCTCCGAAACTGTTGCTTTTTTTTTTTTTTTTTTTTTGGTGCTGCTACCTCACTCCTTGACAGAGGTGATGGCCTCTGAGACCTGGCCCTTGCGGAAGGTCCTAACTTACCTCATGTGGCCCAGGCCCAGCAAGATTGCATAATTCACAGATCCCTGTGATTATTCCTGTACTTGATCTGCTGCTCTGCATTGCTGCAAGGTTCAAGCAGTCATGCATCTTACACAAAAGCTTCTCTGAAGGGTCCACAGATTATTCTCTGGCAACTCAAAGAGCCTTGCATGTGGCCAATACTTTTTTATGTTCACAAAACAATAAATAATCTATTTGAGTCTAAGATGCAGTTTCATTGATAAATACTCATCAAATAAATTGAAGGTGAGAAACAATATACGTAAGGGTGGAACTACCAAAAAAAAATGGTGAAAACTATTCAATTATTTTGTAATCTATTAGAATAAAAATTCAAGAATATTTTATCAAAAATAAGATTTTGGATTTTATTTATTTTTATGATGATGAAATAGAGTGTGAAATAGGCAACTTGATCCTTGGTTATAGGTCCGGTTATTTAGGGGTTACTTACCTTGAACTTTTCCATATTAGTCTTGAATTTGCACTTGACAAAGCGTGTACCTCATACGGTACTTTTTTGGATCCAAGCAAAATCAGTCCATTACCTTTTCTGTAATGTGGGTTCCTGATGGTTCAAACAAGTACCCACATTTATCAAACTGAAATTTAAATCCTAATTCTTGTGAGTAAGTCCTCCACACAACAGGTAGGACTGCCATTTGGAATGTTTAATGACAAGAGCAAGCTTTTTCATCATTGTACATTGCATGTGCAAGCCTGGTATTGGCATTGCTTTGCTGCCATGACTTGAACCTTCTGTTAAAAAATGATGGAGCAAAACTTTTAACTGATTGATTGAACCATTTGCCATAACCAGTCCATTTTCCAAATTTGATCACAGTGCCTCTACTTTGGTTTTAGTGGCCGAATTAGGAATTATTCATCATATCCTTACCCAGTGTTGAGGCCCGAGGGTGTTGACATTGATGTAAAAGGTATGTGCATGTCTTCAGACATAAATTATATTGTTTCATGTTCCTGATCAGAACCATGAGGGGGCATAGTACGTTTCTGTATACCTGTCAAAGCAGTGAGAGCACTCTTCTTTGGGGCTATCCAGATTCCACATGCTCTCACCCCACCTGCTACAAAGCTCGGATCACCTGACTTTGAAGGTAAAGTCAAGGTAACGTGTTCGGGGCATTCCTCTTCCACTTGTCATTGCCACTGATAAATAAGTTAAGTTTTTTTTAATCAACAGATATGTTCAATGTGTAGTGGTCGTGGAGAGAGAGATGTAAGAATTCATATTAAAAAAAAAAAAAAAAAAAAAAACCCGGAAACAGCATACTGATTTGGAAGATGGGCAAGGGGGCTTACAAAGCTGAATTTCAAAGCCAGGGAAGAATGAAGTACTGGAGCTTTACATTAGAAGTGAGGTTAGATATTAGACCAATTACCCATAACAGTATTTAGCAATTTGTGAAGGTCGCCTTTCTCTTGTTATCATGACAGTCTTAGAAAAAAAGAAAATGGAGAACATTAATTCATTCATTGTTCTAACAAGGCAACAAGGTATACACCAAATGCCCAAGGGATGCCGATCAAAACTAAAATGTGTTGTAATGTGTGGGTTATGCAACTTTTATAAAGATTCATTCTAAACCAAAATTAAAAATATGTTTCTAAATTCAAAATCTATAAATTTATCTACTAAAGTAATCAAAACCTTCAAATTCAAAAGTAATATTCTAAACTGAATGAGTCAAAGGTAATGATCATTATGCCGATGCCATCTACCTTACATAGAATAAATAACATTTTTTTCATTTTTTTGAGGCACAATTAAGAAGAGTGTTTACTTAAAAAAAAAGGTATTTCCTAGAAAGCTCTACAAATTAATTCAATTTTTTCCAAACGTAGATTGAAATGTCAATTCTTTGAATTTAGTTGAGCTAGAATCTGTTCTGCTCTCATTGCAAGTTGCAACAGAGCATCGGTTAAGGAAGCCTGACCTTTCACAGACAGGCAGCTTCAGTTTGATAAGACTTGCGCTGGTTGAGAGAGCCCAACAGACAAAGTGCGCCGAAGGTTGAGTGCAGAGGCGAGAGACAGGTCAGATCAGGTTGCTGGCTCTCACAACTTCCCACCAAAGGACGGGGCAAATGCACCTCAACTCACACTCATGGGCAGACTGGACATGACATGGCTTCACTATCTTACAGTGGTCTTCAACTCTGACCAGTTCTGATTGAAACTTTCAGACAAATGCCTTGCTCTCAAGCCATAGAAAAAAAAAACTTACTGTATATGTTTTACACAGTCAAGGTGCCAGGATAAAACATTTTTCAGCCTTTTCCTGTGGTTGTTTTCATCTAATTCGTTTCAGCAGAAGATCAGAAATTTATGTGGTTGCTGCCATGAATTGACTTGTTTCTGCAGAAAACATGAATTGAGTTTTTAGTGGAAATCATGAATCGAGCGAATGATGAATTGAGTTTTTGTGGAGGTGCCAGTTGGGGGGGTTTAGAGAGGTCAACACAACGGCTGCAATAACTTGGATGAGGTTTCCAAGATAACCGCTGCAATAACTTGGACGTGGTGGAACGCATAGCATGATCATGCAGAGAGTGGTTGGCAACAGCCCAATAATGAGGATTCATAAGAGGATAATGGCAACAATGGACTCCATGATCCTGCCTGCCAGACGTCTGGCCTCGAGCAATATCATATCAACGCTTCTACAACTGTTACCAGTACTGGCAAACGACTTGACTTGAACTTATCTTTCTTCGGTTGAGTAACAGTGTGATTATCAGTGTTGATGATGAGGTAGCCTGAATGGACAACAACCGCTGGATCGTACTTATAACAGAAATTGAATTCGTCTACTCTTGTGCTTAATTCTGTACTACTCAGCTCGACAAAACAATCTACAATCTCTCTGGTAGTAAGTGCTCACATGCAGACCTCATTCTGTTAGGTGTTACATGGCACGTATAATGAGATGAAAGTATCAACATGAACATGAACAGCTCTCTAACGTGTGTTGATAAGCCTAGACATCTCATGTTGTGTTGAAGAATTCCCACCAATGCACCTTGATAGGATCTTCATGCAAGCAAATATACCATTTGGTTTTATGAAGGCACAAAAGCAGAGCTAAGCACATATCAAACAGTGCGCCCATCTATTCCAAACTTTCAGTAACCTCCACTGATACGCTGGATACAGTCCGATTACTGGCCAAAATCGAAGATTAGCAGATTGAATCCCCATTCTGTCGCTGAGGTCTGCAAGCTTGATCTTAGTCTGCAGGGAACTCTGAACTGACTCAAGAGACTTCTAAATAATCCCCCGAAACAGTACCTCTTGCTGTGATGAAGTTTGAACAGCCGAATTAGAAAAGCTTGTCATCAGGCTTCTACTCAGCATCACCGTTGTAATCCTCCGAAGGGTAAAATACACCAACCAATTCTTTGAATGCCTAATCCGGACCAGCTCTTCCCTGCCCTTTGGGCATTTTGTGGGCTCCAGCTGCAAATTCGAAGGTGATATGATCAGTACAACGTTCAAGGAAAATGGTCCCATAAGTTCAGAATAAGATAAACGAAGATGTCTCCCTCTACATCAAGTTAAGACTTCAAATCAGAGAGACGACGATCATTAAAACAGATTATACTGGGTTGACTCATGTCAACATGATATATTTTTCTTCAATACCCCTCTTAAAAACAACAATATACAGATGAGGATCATGTGTCTACAAGTCTTCCAACTGACGCCATGTAGTCCCTGAACACCTCAACAAAGAAACAAAAGAGATCCAATAGCTCTATAATTGAGGGAGTAGAGAGTACTTACAATCTTCTACATCTTTGAGCTTATAGTAGTGGGGCGCGATCTCCACTAACCAATCTGGCTTGATTTCGATTACCTGCCATTAAAAGCGCATTTCCATGTTAATGCACCACTGTCGACACTCAAAGCCATCCAATGAAAGAAACTACAAACAGTAACTTCTTTAGAGCCAGGTAGTCAACAAAGTAACAATTCGATAATGTAGAAAACTGAAAATATTAGGCTCGGAAATGTCATACCTGTCGCATGTACTCCTTCGTTGTCATGACAAGCTCGTGATATACGACCCATCTAGGTAAAACCTGGTTAGTACAAAACAATATCAGCTGTGCACATTCTGTACAATTCAACCACGAACACATCTTCGATGACACAAATACAGGAAAAAAATATCTCAAGGCCACTTAGATCTTCCTTCGGACAACTTGGAGAAGGGTGTTGCAATATACCTGAGAAAGGCCTGAACTTGGGTGAATGCTCACTGTCTGTGGGTTCTTCACTGTACGATAGGATCCATTCTTTTGGAGCTTTGCTGTGTGATAGAAAAAACCTGCAAAGGGAACAACCAGACTAGTTAGCATCCGGCAACTACACACACACAATACTATCCGAAACACAAGCATATGAAAGACATACTCAAAGTTTGTAACATATGAAACTAGCATATGTAGAGAACATACCAGAAGTGATGGCCTTTCTTATATTATCAAGTTCATTAGGATTGGAACTGGATTCGATCTCCACCCTCTCCAAAAGACCTTCTAATTGATCCCTGATGTCACGAGCCCGCTTCATGCTTCGTACCTACATTTCAGACAATATTGAATCAGCTGAGCTTTGACAAACACAAAATATGCTGCACCAAGCCTGGTATTATTACAGAAACACAGCAAGAAAAGCAATTTGAACTCCTGAACTTCAAGAAGGATTTGTACCTGGATGTAATTTTCGTAACACCATTGGGTTGAATAATTCGTTTCCTTCCAGGAATCATAAACCTACAAAAAAGGGACCACAAAATGAAAATGATCAGATTGGATACAGTGAACGAATCGAATACTGCTTGAATTCCACCAAAGACACGTGAGACACCAACTGTGCTGGTTTTCTTTCCTCAAAAAAGGTTCTACCCTCATCCATGAGCGGCAACGTAGCATGCCTTGCATCACAAGCAATACATTACATACCTTCATAAGAGCAATATGATCACCGACGTTCCCTGCATGGAAATTCATACGTGCATTATCAGCATGCACTTGCTTGTCTTTGGGGCGGTAGAAGATAGAGTTCCCAATAGAGAGCATAGCACAGATTGTGACAATCTCCTCTGAACATTTGTAATTATCAGAAGCAACCAACATCTTCGAGAGCATCGGGTCCATAGGAAACTCTGCCATCCGCCTGCCCATCTTTGTTAACTCTCCACGGTCATTCAGTGCACCTAAGGCATATAACTGCTCCAAAGCCCTCAAAAGAGTTTCTGCCGGAGGTGGATCCATGAAATCGAAGTTTATAAGATCGTTGATGCCAAGACTCTTCAGCAATAGTACCACATTTCCCAGGTTTGTCCTCTGAATCTCAGGAATCGTATTCTCATCCATCTCATTTTGGAACGACCATGCAGTGTAAAGACGGAAACATTTCCCAGCAGAAGTGCGCCCAGCACGACCAGCCCGTTGTTGGGCTGCCGCCTGAGATATTGGAGTAACAATCAGAGACTCCATACCCGTCCGAGGACTATAGCTTTTCTGTTTACAAAACCCTGGGTCAATCACATACTTGATACCATCTATAGTTAGCGATGTCTCCGCGATGTTGGTAGCCAGAACAACCTTCCGAGCTCCCTCAGGTGTCTCCTCAAAAATCTTTGCTTGCATATCAGGTGGAAGATTCGCGTAGATAGGACAAATGATCATTTCTGCTATTTTTGAGCCGAGACCTCGTGTTCGATGTTTCAAAATCTCCTCTGCTGTTTCGATCTCCTCTTGCCCCGTGAAGAATACTAAAACGTCCCCCGATGGTTGCGTCACATGAATCTGCAGCACCGTCACTATAGCTGCCTCTAAGTAATCAGCTTCTGGAGCTTTGGTGTACAAAATATCTACGGGAAATCTGCGCCCTGGTATCCGGAAAATTGGGGCTCCGTCAAAATAATCAGAAAACTTTTGTGCATCGAGAGTGGCACTAGATATCAGCAACTTGATATCTGGCCGAAATCTTGTGATATCCTGTGCACGTCAGAAGCCAGTCAGTCAGCAGCAACTTTGAGTAACCTAAAATGCAGAAGCTTAAATTTGATGCTAAGCAAATGACAGGCATGCAAATAGTAATATGATTAACAATACTCACCTTTACTAAACCAAACAAAATATCAGTTGACAGTGTCCGTTCGTGTGCCTCATCAACCATCATAACGCTGCCACATGGAACAGATACACACCACATTAAACTAAAATCCACAGTCCAGTCCCGACTAAGATGAAAAACTAAACTATTTATAATAGTGGACGAACATATAGGTTCATATCAGACTGAAGAATCTATTCTGACTACCTGCGAGATGCAAATCTAGAAAGATAACACCACGCCCACAGAACACTTATAACACGTGACCAATTTTAACAAACCTGTAGCTGGCAAGATCTGGTTCACCCAGAAACTCCCGAAGAAGCATTCCATCTGTCATATATTTTAACACGGTGGTATCTGAAGTGCAGTCCTCAAATCTTATCGAGTATCCAACCTGTGCAAGACATGAAGCACATGAGTAACCTTTCATCAAAAAGTCAACCATAGTAATATTTACATCTCAACTTCTCAGTCTCTGTAAATTCCTACATTAAACGCCCAGAAATACTACAAGTAAAACCGAATCATCTACCAGCATTATCGTCTACAACAGAAACAAAATAATGTAATTAATTTTACAACAGATTTCTGGTTAATGTACATTTGTCGGACAAATGACTATCTACTCCATCACCTAAACACAACCTGCTCTTGTTCACAACAGGAGTAGGATTCAAACTAGTTAAGATCTACAGACACAGGAGAAACATGGACGTTGAGCAAACGATCCAACTTGTCTAATTAGTGAACATTTGCACTGACGCTCTTGTAAGTGGAGACTGTAGACTTGAAAGAAGAATAATTGCTTCAGAATACGTAAAAATAGTTCTGAAAGCCTTCAGATTATTGAGAGATTTAGTTGCATAGAAAATTACCTCATGGCCAAGTTTGACGTCCATTTCGGTGGCGACTCGCGCAGAAACACTCATAGCTGCCACCCTCCGCGGTTGTGTGCAACCGATCTGAGACACAATCAGACCCAATCTGAGTGCTACAATTTGTAATGGCAAAAACATATTCATGTGTCGTTTTAGTGCCTACTCAGTAACTGCAGTAGAAAGGGAAGAATACAATACATAAGAAACTAGACTACATATACCTTTCCCTGCTTGCTGTATCCTGCTTCGTGTAGATACTGTGGAATTTGCGTTGTCTTTCCCGAGCCCGTCTCTCCTTCTATCACAAGGATCTGAACAAAACAAGCAAAGCCATGATATAAGAGCCTCAGAGTAATACACAAAACATTGGGCCTCACAATAATATGCAACTCCATTAATTTCGAATAGCTTCAATCGGACTAAATGTCTGACCTGATGTTCCTTGATTGCATCCAAGAGTTGTTCTCGATACGCATATATGGGCAAAGACTTTCGGTCCTCCTGCCATCAATTTTACACCCACAAATGAAGACCATCATTTCAAAGAAGAAAACAGTACAAGTAACAATCCTAAACCTCGACTACACATTCACAGTTGCAATCAAACAAGAGAGTAAAAAGTATTGAAATTTCCAGGTTAATTGTACAACACCTTAAACACACACATTCCAAAGTGGAACTAGAAACTTACCAATAGCCTTTGATGCGCAGTTTTCGCAGCTGACATTTTAGCTTTCTTCTCTGCTTCCACATCTTCATCGACCTGCCATAAGGTACACCAAATCATCAAGGCAATGATAATGTACTACTGTGCCGTATATTATCACACGTATCACGATTTGTTCATCAAACTAGAGCAAAACTTCGCAAACATAAAACCAGTTTAGACAGATCAATTTGATTTCATCTCAACCGAAGACAACTTTGTACCTCATCTCCAGCCAAGGTAGTAGCCTGAATAAAATCGATTTGATCCTCAAACACGTATCTGTTTTAGAAAAAAACACGTGTCAATTGGTATTTTTGTTCTATTCATTGAATCACCGAAACGAAAACTTAAACCAGTACTGATGAAGTGAAAGAATTCAGCCTCAACCAACAGGCATTACAGATTATTCTCAAAAATGATGCATAAAGGAACATAATAAAATTTCACTCACTCATAATCGTCATCTTTTCTCTTGTCAGCTGCTCCAAACTTCAATGTGGCTTTGCCTGCCAGGAGCAAACACAGTCAATTTCAGCAACAGCATCCACACTGTAACAAATATTATTCTCATATCCTTAGCATTATGCTATCAAGCAATAGCTTGATGAGCATTAGCAACAAATGAACAAGTCTGTACCTATCTGATGTTTCTCCCAGGCTTCTTGTTCGGCCAGGTTATTTGCTCGCTCCTCACCCTCGACATCCCTGCAAGAAAATGAAAGCCAAAAAATAAAATGATTAAGTGTAAAAAACACGGGGAACTAGAAGATTAGGACTGAGGTGCCAGACCTACGCGTGTTGCATGATGAAGAGCAGAATCAATCGACCACGGTAAAACGAATCCAATCTCTTAGTCACATTCGTTACAACATAACCTACAGAAATGAGCATGGTTTGTCAAATCTATTGTTTATGCGTAGGACACTCATGAAGCAAATACAAGTTTGATTAAGACTAATAAATGTCAAGAGTTGTACAACAGGAAAAATTTCCGCAAGATGTTCAATAGCTCCTTACAAGTCTCTTAATTTTCACGATGAACTCAATACACTAAGATCAAAACACACAAACATGGTCAAGGTAATTACCTGTAGCGTTCCTTGGCAACAGCAAATCTTTTGTCTTGCGTAACTCTGTCCGCTTTGTCGTACGCTTCAGGCATGTGATACTGCACTCCACACCGGGGTAATTAGCAGGATCAAAAAACGCACTACCTTAGGCATTTATTCTCACCAGGACAAGAAATCTGCAAAGTCAATCTATTTCTGAGTAAAGACAACCTTGCAGGTTATAATCTGATCCTAATAATATACATCAAACTTCAGAAAAGGTTGAAAGCATGTGTGAATACTAAGAAATCAAATCAACAGTTCAATACCCCAACAATTTCGTCGACATCTTTCGCACGCTGTTTTGCCAGCTCATATACTTCCTTCTTGTACCTACAAAAGAACAAATAAGATAAGATAAAGAGAGAAACCAATCAATCTTACATGTAGCATACATCATGACCAGAACATGAGGAAATCGTATATCCACAACACGATCAAACTTGAAAAACAAATGTCCATTTCAGATGCACATATGCAGGAAAATGCAGTGAAAGAAAATGAAGCTCGCAAACCTATATTCTGCCTGCTCTTTGGCTGTCAACTGCATTCCTCCGAACAAAAACTGTTCATCGATCAACTCATCCCTGTTCACATCCAAAGAATAATACCAAGTTAATACATACACTATTCACATAACAGTTGATCCACGATGCGAGTTCTAGAGAATCAAAGCTAGTTATCTACGTTGGAAGATGATGAATGGATTCCATGCGTCTAGTGTGAACAAAGGCATCCAGGCTGAGTTATAACATACAACTACAACATTATGCACTGCAAAGGTTCAGATTAAGAAACATGAGCTGAAGAAAACGAAATAAGAATACTTACTCCAACTCCTGCAATTTCTTAGCCTCCCTTTTCTTAAGATATTCTTCTCTAGAAACTTCCCTGCAGAGCACAAAAATGACAAAGGTCAGTTCATTGTCGGAAATTGTCAAATCGCCCTCAAGCTTGAACACATATAATCAACACTCCATATCAAAACAGAGGAATACAACATTGTACCTCAGACTAGGAAGGAGTTCCTTTCGCTCCTGAGCCTCGCTTCTTCTCCTTGCCTCCTCTGCATAAGTTAAGTAGATAGAGGTGAGTTCACAATAGATTACAAGGGCATTCAATTTACCCTTTTCTCACTCATACACAAGCAAGTAGAAAGTCACCACTGCGTTTAAATAAATGATGATAAAGCACTAGTCTGGCTAACCTTCTTGTTTCTTTGACAGCTTGAACTCGCCCACCTGTACATACACAGCACCATTAGTCACTTGCTGTATTCAAATGACCTGCACGCCCCCAAGATGCGAAAATTGAACCCAACTGGATGATCTCTAACGCAGAGATGTCTAATATCTACATGTACCTTTTTGGTTGAAGCCGCATCCTTCTCGCGTAGTCGCTCTTCCAGTTCCTCCTTCTCCCGTTGATCCTGTTCTCGGGCTCTTTCCCTTTCCACCTACACAAGGAAGACATACAGTGGTAGCTCAAACCATTAGCAAAAGAAGTTGAGAAACTGCATTCAAATGCCTAACAAAAAGCCAATTCTCAAAAAATAGCTATAAGATACAAGAATGGATGACGAAGTCAATATTAGTACCTCTTCATCTTCATCTGATTCTGGTTCAGCGTGTCTACCTCGTCCCCGTTTAATAACAACTTCCTGCAAAGTAAAGTAGATGTTAAACAGGTTTAATTAAGACAAACATTTAAAGACTGCACGAAGCTCCAGATCCAAGATGCAGAATCCTATAACTTATATCTGCTTGATTCAAAACTGCAAACAAACCTCGTCTTCGTCCACATCCTCTTCACGCTTTCTCCGAAGTTGTTTCTTCTGTTTCCGCTCTTCCTTCCTCTCGTCTTTCTTCTGTCTCTTTTCTGCCGCAATTCTCAATGTGTCGTCTTCATCATCGTCATCGGCATCCAACAGTTCATACTGCTGCTGTTTTCTTGCGAATACAGCAGACTCCTTCTCTGCTTTTTGATATGCCTGCTCCAGACCACAAGAAAATCAAACTTCCTCCAAATTGTTTACATGAAAAAGGAGACTGCCCTCAAACCATACTAAACCCGAAGAGACCCCAACCCTTCAACCTGGCGGGCACTTGCCTTTAGCCACATCTAAGTACATTGTTCAGGTGACTCGAAACCTCACACAACAATTCCGCACTATTTGACATGATTCCTCATCCATAAACCCTGCACCCTAATCTGAAACCGCTCTAAACAAGTAACAAATGCAATAAAGACGAGGTAAGAAAAGAAACCCTAAAAGAAACTTACACTCAAGCCAGTACTCTTGCGAGGTAAGCGCCTCTGCAGCTCCCGAGCAAAAGTCTCAGTGTCTTGAGACGCAGGAAATTCAAAACCCTCCAACTGCGAAACCAAATCTCCAGGCGAACTTGTCTTCTTGGCTGTAAAAACGCAAACAAAAACGAAAATACATCAGCTCTATGGAACTCTCTTTCCCATCAGTTAACACACCAGAGCCATAAACGCAACCATCATTGCTAGAGATCATAGCTACATAACCGCACACTTTGCCTCTAATCAAACCCTAGCAAGTTAAACAAGTCTGAGAAAAACACTTTGCACGTTCCAATTAGAGACAGAACGTTCTAGATTCAACCACTTCATCACAAAGAAGAGCAGTGTTCTGTACCGAGTGCAATGACGAACGAGACAGTCGTCGGGTTATTGTACCCCAGCAAGTTGATCAGCTGGTCGCCCACCCAGCGACTAGTCTCCTTGTCGTCCGCCATTTCAACTGCTCCAAACCGCTCTGCCCTAAAGCTCTACCCGTCCACGCCTTCCATGAGCCCTCCCTCCCTCCACCTCATCCAAAAACAACAACCTCACTGCCAATTCCACTCTCCTACAACCAACAAACACACTGAACGTCAGCAAATACTCCCGCAATCAAAACCTCATCAAAAACACTAAACCCTAACTTGCACCATAAGCATCCAGACAACATCACGGAACAATCAAAGTTAAATCGAAGTAAAATAAACGCATTCCCGACCTCCTCTGTCAACGAAAATCAATGAAACCTCTTCAAACTCCACGAGGAGGTTGTAGATCGAGAACGCTTCTACTCTCAAAAATGAAGTCCTACAGCCATGAGCCACTTCTACTCCAACTTCACTACACTGAGCTCAAATTCTCTTGAATCTGAAGCAAAGCTATCGATGCGCATTCGCAATCAACACCGTATGGATTGATTCAAGAGAAAATGTGTTGAGGTAAAATGATGATTCTTAGCGTTGTTGCTTCCTAGCGTTGGCCTCAGGTTATCAAATTGCTCCCCGAGTGGTTCTATGGATTGATGGTGTGTTTGAGATGAGGAATTGAGTGGAGGTCTCACCTGGATTTGCAGAAATTGGCTGCGAAATTGACGTGAAGGGCGATGGCGCACGCTCACCAAGCTCTCTCCTCCGGCTTCCTGTCAACTGAACTCGTTTCCTTCCGAAGCCTGGTCTTGGAACGGAACCTTGTATTCTATACGAAGTCTGGTCTTAAAACGAAGTCTGGTCTTGAAACGAAGTCCGGTCTTAAACTAGGACTAGTCTCGAACAGAGCCTGGTCTTCCGAATGAAGTCCGATCTTGAACGAAGTCTGGTCCTGAACGAAGTCTGGTTTCGAAACTGATCTCGTCCTAAAACAAAGCCAGGTCTTGAACAGGGCTCTGGCCTTCCAAGCGAAGCCCGGTCTTAAAACAAAGTCGAAGTCCAGTCCAGAAGGAAGTCTAGTCCAAAACGAAGTCCGGTATTAAACAGAGTCTGGCTTTGAAGTTTGAACTAACTAAGTTGCTGTCTTGAAATAAAGGCAGGTCTTGAACAGGGCCCTGGCCTCCTACACGAAGCCTGGGCGTCTGGTCTAGAACAGAGACAGGAGTCGAACAGAGCCTGGTCTTCCAAACCAAGTCTGGTAGTCTTAAACGAAGTGTTGTCTTGAAACGAAGCCTGGTCTTGATCAATGGTCGATTTAAAGTGTTCAGTACTGGTTGACTTGGTTCTTTAATTTGGCATGCCAAGGGATTGAAAATATTTTCAAATTTTTAGGAAATAAAATAAAATTCTTTTTACTTGTACCATAGCACCATAGCTTGTTTGTGCACCTTCCAATATATATTTCTTTTTAAAAAAAAATATTTAAAAAAAAAAAAATTGTCCCTCAAAAAATGAATTTTTTGGTTTTTATTGTTATTTTTACATTAAAAAGCTCATAATGGCTTTGAAACAACCAAGTATCACTAAGGTTACTTTATCCTATTTTCAATTTCAAAACTTTAAATTATTTATTTTATATTTTAATGAATTTAAGACAACCTAGCTATAATGTTTTGGTAGTATATGCATTATGACTTCGTGAGACACATGTATAAATTTGGTTTCATATTTTTATTACTATGATATTCAAATAATATATAGTGTCGTAATAAATGACACTACATATATATCTTTTATATAATTTAAAAACTGTATAGTTTTTTATTTTTTATTTTTTATCATAGACGAATTCTATATAAATTGTTGAATGAGACCTAATTTTATGTTTTTATGAAATCATGTTAGTGGGATAAAATGAATTGAACGTCAAGATCTAATATTACTATGAAATAAATTAAAAATTGAATCAAATTTAAATTTTGAAACAAATTACAAATTTCTTGCAAACAAAAGTATGCCTAACAAATTGTGACAAATTTAATAAATCCTTAAAAATAGTAAAATTATCATTTTTTTTTGAAATCTCATAGATTGAAGATTGTTTCAATCATTTGTACATTGGATATGAGATAAAAGTAAATAGTTTAGTTGTCTCAAAGTAGAATTGAATGCTTATCATAAAGAATTCAAGTTATTGAAATATAAAAGGCTACAAGTTTGATATGGATGGTTTTTATAATCAATGCAAATGTCTCATACATGAACTATTTTTAGGAATCTTAATCTATGTACTTCTTATATATGTACATACCGTATTTTTAAATAATGTTTTTGCTTATATATTTTTCTATTACTTTAATTTTGAGTGTATTTCTATTTCTTTTGGACGTGATTGTAAAGTTGAATCTAATATGGTATATGTCTATATGATAATGTTTTAAGAAACCAAAAATACATTACCATATGTCTTTTCTCTCAAAGCCTTAGCCTGAGCAAATCCCAAAAACAAAGTATGTCCTTATGACAAAAATTGATACCTTAAACCAGGAGTACAAGTATATAAAACGGCAATGACCCTATGTCATTAGTAGCTCTAATCCTATGACGGCTCTCCACCACTCTCTCGGATCTCTCTTCCATTCATAAAAGAAGTCAAACTTCTTTGGACCCCAAATAAGGTAACCCTACGTAATTCCTTGTGTGCACTTTGAACTTCCACTTCAAAAGACAAACAAAGATGTGTGAGCATTGAGTCACCTCACATGGTACCAAGAGGAGAAACAGAAGAAAGCTTGAATTGAAAGTAAGGTAGAATGTCCCTAAACAAACCACAACCCAAAACCGATCAGGCCCGATTTCTAGATTTTGAAAAATCAGATGTACCTCATTTGTACAATACAACATCTGATCGCTTTTAGGTCTGGGGCACTTTTCACCTACAAAATTCATAATAAATTAGTTTTTTGCTATTTAATTTCGGAAAAAACTGCCTTCGGCATCATTCTTGTTCTGCCTTCGATGAAAAATTACAGAAAATACATAGCAGCGCCACAATTATACCAAAATCCTTATTTGGTTGGTTTAAGGACATTTTACCTTAGAGCATCCCCAGTAGTACTGTAAACCTGTAAGCCTGTAATCATGAGAACGTCGTTCTCCTAAACTTGCGTGCCTTTTTGAAGCAAAACATTCCAAAACCGTTTACAGATTTAAAGGTTTGCCCCAAAAAACCTTCCAAAATTAGGTTTCGACCTGTAAATTACAGGCTTACAAGCTCGAATACAGGCTTGGCCTGAACCGCAATTCACGTCTTTCTACATCTTTCCATTTACAGGTTTACGGTTCAGGCCTTACTGGGGAATCGGGATGCTCTTAGTAGGGCAAGAGCAAATCCGAATCACCACAGTCCATCACAACTTCGAACCCAGAAGATCACGCTCACGAGATTCGGTATACCCGCCGGATACATGACATACCCGGAGGAGCTCCCACATACCCGGCGGAGCTCGTCGGCAGGGGATCGTGGACAAAACACGGCAGTCAAGGAGACTCCGGGCAACAAGGAAGAGGACGTCCCTCTCGAGGCAGGCCAAGTTCGGCGACATTGGATAACACACAGCACCTCGCAGCAGCCCCACTTGGCGATGGTGGTGACTTCCCCCTCGCCCTCGTCAACACCGCCACCAACTCACAACCACTTCGCTTTGACCCATCTTGCAACTGACACATGAATCAATCACCACAGTGACCACAGTGACCCAAACAACCATAACTTAACTTAACTGACGTCCTTCTCGGAGTCGTGGAGACTGGATCACTGGATCGTGGATGGTCTCAAGCTATCTCCTTTTTGTTATATTTTTTCATGTTTCAACGTGCCAGGGGCAACTTGCGTCGGTTGATTGATTGCACGTCAGTACGCTGCCGTCACGCTGTCAGGGGTTGACGATGTGGGGCTCGTCATCCACTCGGGGACATGCGTTTTCTTTCTCTGGAGTCGGGGGTATATAACAGCCAGGAGGATTTGCATCGGATGTGTGGTTGAGTGAGTGTTGGTTGTGGTGTGAGTTCAGTGAGCTGGGGGAGTTTCTGTGAGGTTTGGGAGTTTGGAGTTTGGGAGATGGAAGCTGGGGGGGTGAGGAAGGAGAAGGAGGGGGAGGCGTCGGAGATGGTGTCGTATTTGGGGGCGATTGATCAAGGCACCACCAGCACACGGTTCATTGTGTACGATACGGATGCCAAGGTGGTGGCGTCGCATCAGCTGGAGTTCACGCAGATCTATCCTCAAGCAGGGTATTTGCCTTTTCCTGCCTTGTCAATGACTACACATGCTGTGGATTTTTTTTTGCTATGCATTGGTAGCATGCGGATTTTTCAATTTTATGTTGCAATTTGTGAGGATTTGACAAGGTTTTTGCGTCATGTGGTTCTGGCACTGCCCGAATTGTCGCCGCTTGAGTCAATAGGTTGTCAAAAATCGTTCGTTTCCGCTTTGGTTTCGTTGTTTGTGTGTTATACGATGGATCCACATCCATGTTTATTTACTCCTTGCTTTGTTTCATTTCTTAGCGGCATGTTCATTGTGATTAGCTTTATATTCCGTGGGATTGGTTATTTTTGTGCTTTGTTAAACAATGAACATGTCGGTGTTTTTTTCCCCCTTCTTTTTCACTTCGAGTTTTCTTGGAGTGTTGACATGATGTTGTAGAACACTGACGTTCAGGAGGTTTGAGGAACCGACTACTTTCTGTTTTCACTTTGTGTTGTGCCCCACTTATGTAAAACTGTCGTGCAGATGGGTAGAGCACGATCCGATGGAAATCCTGGATACGGTTCGGAAATCCATGGAGGGTGCAATTGCCAAGGGCAAAGAAGCGGGGCTAGATATCCTTGGAAACCTAAAGGGAATAGGAATTACGAACCAGAGAGAGACAACAATTATTTGGAGCAAAAGCACGGGAAAGCCTTATTACAATGCAGTTGTCTGGATGGACAGTCGCACGAGTTCGATCTGCAGGTACCTTCATGCTCTCTTTTTTGTTGCTTGCAATGTAAACTAGGGTTTTTCTTTGTGACAAACCTTTGTGGCTCAAGAAAGTTTTATATGTCTGTCACGTAAACCCTGATTTTTACCTGTTGGCGATGGGCAGGCGGTTGGAGAAGCAACACCCTGAAGGCGGTCGCCAGTTTGTAGGCACCTGTGGCCTTCCTATCCATCCTTACTTCAGTGCCACCAAGATTCTTTGGCTCATGGAGAATGTGCCAGAGGTGAAGAAAGGGGTAGAAAGTGGGGATGCTCTGTTTGGGACCATCGACACATGGCTCATCTGGAATTTGACCGGTGGTGTGAACTCCGAAAACCCTATTCATGTAACTGATTGCACGAATGCTGCTCGAACCATGCTCATGGAACTTACTACCTTACAGTGGCATGAGCCTACACTTCAGGCTTTGGGCATTCCTAGTTCCATATTGCCCAAAATCATAAGTAATGTAGAATTGATTGGGAAGATCTCGGAGGATTGGCCGCTTGCTGGTGTTCAGTTGGCTGGCTGCTTAGGAGACCAGCATTCAGCTACTCTTGGACAACAATGCAAAACAGGCGAGGCCAAGTGCACGTATGGAACAGGGTGTTTCATTGTACTGAATACAGGAGAACAGATTGTTCCATCAAATCATGGATTGTTGACAACAGTTTCTTACAAGCTTGGACCCGACGCTCCTACCAATTATGCTCTAGAGGGCTCTATTGCAATTGGAGGAGCAGCTGTTCAGTGGCTGAGGGACAACTTGGGCATCATAAAAAGCTCAAGTGAGATTGAGAGCCTGGCAAGGACTGTTGATAATACAGGAGGAGTCTACTTCGTACCTGCATTTAGCGGGCTCTTTGCTCCTTGGTGGAGAGATGATGCCCGTGGTGTACTGGTTGGCATCACGAGGTACACAAACAAGGCTCACATCGCGCGTGCCACCTTAGAGAGCATGTGCTACCAGGTAATGTTTCCTTCTTTAGTAGCATCATACTGCGTTTGATTAAAGGCGCACTGGAATTGGTATGTTGATGGTTAATATCCAAGTTAGTCCGTCACTGCACGTGTGAGTTGTGTTATTAAGGTAGCATGTTATAATTTTTCTTTGTCCTTTTATTTGAAGGACGAGTTTCCTTCACATTCATAGTGTCTTGCATAGCTTGCAAATTTGAAATTTAGGACCAGCTGTAGTTACCAATGTTGGTTGTAAGGTAACGAAGCAGTGTCGTCCTACGAGCCTTTTAGTTGCCAGGATTGATTTGCTGCGATGGTTCATGACTTTTGAAGGAGTACATTTCCTCTGTTCATGGATTGCAATCTTGAAGCATGTATTGGCATTGCTCAATCATTGTAATCGTCTTGCCAGGTTCGGGAGGTGCTTACATCAATGAAAGCAGATGCGGGTAGCATTGAGGCCAATGTTGGTGGAGAATTCTTACTGAAAGTGGATGGAGGTGCAACTGTAAATAACTTGCTAATGCAACTTCAGGTTAGTTCTTGGTACTTCTGGTAATCCATATATTCTGACTAACTGTTGATTTCAAACTGGGCTAAACTCATCAGACAATTAAAATAATAAAATAGAAATTCTTTTTCTCTGAAGGTATCTTTAGCTGAATGCTTGTCGTTGACACATTTTCCTCTGGTGACGTCTGTCGTGTTTTGCAGGCCGATCTACTCGGAAGTCCAGTGGTTAGACCGATAGATATTGAAACTACAGCTTTAGGAGCAGCTTATGCTGCTGGGATTGCTGTGGGAGTATGGACAATGGAACAAATCGTTGAGCAAGGGGCTGTGCAGGCTACGCCAACTACCTTCCACTCCCAAATAACAGATGATGAGCGTGAGAAGAGATGCCTGTCTTGGAACAAGGCAGTTGAAAGATCATTTGGATTGGCAGAGCTTGATTTTTGAGACGGCAACAATTGCATTCATGCCGGAACTGGAATTCAAGGTTGCAAGCTTAGGTGCAACCTTTGATTCGGTTGATCTGATTGGATACGTTAACTGCGGATTGTCGATAATGTAAGCTGTCACTAGGATTGAGCTGTTCGTCTTCGAGTGCCAAGTCAGGAGATGCTTGGTTTTACACTGCCCTCCTAACACTTTTGCCAGAGAATTAAGTGCTCTAATCGACAGCGCTATTGCTAGAGGCAGCATTTTGGTTTGGCCAAGTTAGTTGCAGTTTGTGCTAGGTACTTCTGTACATAGATACGCACCTCCTGGTCTAATGTGGCTCTTTTTTGCCAGCCTCCACATCTTTTGCAGATATTTTGTTGCTCAATGTGGGGTCTGCTAATAATATTATACGCGCATTCTTCTTTCTCCATCTCGCATTTCTTGTGGTATTTTGGCTACCTGATGTGGTAACGTGAATGACCCAAGCTGGGGAGGGAGATATATATACGCATTCTTAATGCTTGATGTGAACTTGGGTTGATGGGCTATGAGCAGGGAGCTGTGTATTCTAAATCAACTACTTCTCACTCCTAAAGTGCTGATGACAATCTTGAAAAGCCCTGAAATAAAGAAGGTGAGAATCATTTGCGCCAGCAGAGGTTAACATTTGAGATATCTTAGCAACGTTTGTGGAAATGAAAGTAGAGAGTCCAATCTTTGATCCTCCTTGATTTGATAATAAATGCAGCTCATTCGCATTACAAAAGTACATTTCTATGATGGGGCTTTTCATCGTTGAGTGCTAAACCAGGAGTTTTCTAGAATTTGACCGACCCCTGGCTTTCTTCTAAATTGTCTGTGAACTACAAAATAAGAGCTAAGTTAGCTAGAGGCCATGCAGAGCTTCCGAGAGGGACTTGTATGGTTGGAAGACAATGCATAGCGAAGAAAAGAACTGCCGTACCTTCCTCGTCCGGAAACACTGAGCGATGTCGTAAGCTTGCGTCATTCAACACCTACGGGTCACGATGGCGCTCTAATGACTCCTTGCATATGCAGAGATTCAAGTTGGACCACGAAAGTCCCTCCATTGAGACTTGATGGTCAGGGTTGCAAAACATATTCTCTTAGCAAGACAGAGGCACTCAATCGCCACGAAGTGGCTTCAAATTCTGCAAACAAAGACACAAAATAATTAGTAACGGTGTCGTTTTAGATTACTCTACGAGAGTGTTTTCGCAGCTTCAGGAATGCAGTACACAAGGAGCCAGTGCAGATCAAAGTTGCAGGATTTTTACATAAGCTGCTCGGAGATTGTTGACTCCCTTCCAAAGCACCCTGTCTGATACTACAAGTCTTGAAAGTGCCCCAGTGCTTAGCCTGAAAAATCAACATTCTCTCATCAGGAAAAACGTATATCAATCCACAGGTACTCTCGAACACGAGCTACAAGCGGCACGATCTCCTAATAAGAAAGTCAGTTCGCTTGTCAATTACCCAAGAATCGCAGCGCATTCTGAGATGGAGCCTTTAGTAGCCCCAAGCAAGTCAAGCAATGGCTGAACGCCCTGTCATCACGATATTCAGAAGCATACTTGAAAAAATTAGTATCCTCATAACGCGCTCTAAACTGGAAAAAAGAGCATGCAGTCCCTTCTAGTTATTTATTAGGTTAAGAATATGCACAAGTGTCTGATTGAAAACGTTCAGACAGGCCTTGCATAAAACGCCATGCAAGAAATTCCTTCCAATTCCTTGCAGTATTCAATGTCACTTGGCATAAACAAAAGCATGAGGTCTGCAAGATCAATGATTCATTAATGAAGCTTTCAAGCAAACTATTACACCAACTATGACATAAATGAGAACCAACCTGGACAAAATCATCATGGTTCGGGCCAATCTTTTGGCCTCCCTCCCTCTTTCTCGATGCCTTCGGGCCAGAAGGCAGAATGCGTATCAGCTCAGGTGGAGCTCTATATCCCTCCAATTCCACTGGCCGCCTAACTAACAATAAAACCATTCCAAATCACCAAAAGCTAAAACATCAAAACATTTAAATAAGGAAATCAAAACCCCAGTCCAACTTAATTGAAGGGGAAAGAAAATGAAACAAACGCAACCATTTAACTCCCAAAAAAAGAACAATCACCTTCAATGGCAATCACCTCACGCAACCTCTTAAAAGCTTTTGATCGATTCTTATGCTGAGATCGGTCCTCTGCCGCCTGTCAAATACAAACAACCAATGTCAGCGTCAGAATCGCCTCAACAAATCAAAATCGCCTACAAATCTCAGGTTAAAAACTCGTCAAAATGACTCATTAGGATTTCAGTCACACCTCAAGTAAACTCACAGCACGCCCAACCAACTCCGTGAATGGACTACAACAATGGACATAATTCTGAAGCTCGAAGGCATAGGGAATGCAAAACAAATCAAAAAAGAAAGAGCGAGATAGAGAGCATTACAAAGGCCACAAGCCCAGTTGGCAAATGGAGCAACCGCACGGCACTCTCAGTTTTATTCCTGTGCTGCCCTCCAGGCCCAGAAGATCGCAGGGTCTCCACCCTACACTGCCTCTGAAGCTCCAGGTCCGTCAACTTCAACCAGTCCACATCCGCAACCCCCACCTCCTGCTCCTGCTCCCTCTTCCGCTCTGCCGCATTTGCACCAAACAACCTCTCCTCACGCTTCCAACTCCCCTCGAAGCTCTCTCCCTCCCCACCAAACTCATCTTGTATCCCCTCCCCTGCTTCCCCTTCATCCCCATGTGGCAAACTGCTGTAGCCTTGGCAACTCCGCAGCGCCTGCCAGAAATACTTCTGCTGTGCTCCTACTCGCTGAACAACCACCATGCCCAGCCAGAAGACCCTTCCTTATAACCAACACTTTAGAGGCCCAAACCTGCAGATCAAGCCTCTCACTGAAAAGCAAATTTTTTGCTATAGAAATTCTTCTTGTCCTAAAATGTCTTAGACACTCGTATGTATCTGCCAGACAACGTGTACTTTTACCTGTTCAATCCCCGTTCTTTGCGTACTCTTTTAAGACGCTTATTTGATCATTTCTTTCGAAGGATCGAATTTTTCTATCCAATTTGTCCACACTACATCTTGCGGTGGCTACAACGGATCGTCTCTGATCGTTAGTAAGCCTTAACATATGCACCAAGGACTTGGATACGGATGTTAAATCGCAAATGCAAGCATGATGGTCCGATTCAGCACCAGTAGTGCAGTGTTTCACAACACCTTTCCATTCCTTTCAACGAAATTCGTCAATCTACACATAAAATTAAAAGAAACTAACTCAAGACAGAGCCAGTGAGCAAATCTCACCACAGGATCTCGCTTATATAATGCACGGAGTATGTCCTCCTGCCTAAGCAATGACATCACTGCCGACATTTCACCTGCACGAGGAAGTCCACGTCCGACTGTTGTCACGCTTCCAAATTGACGAGCCTTCAGCTCATCAGTAAAGTCTGCCAACACATACCATATGTCATGAACATTACAAACACAGCTTATCATCGGTCTCACAATCTGTGACTCTCACCATTTGAAGCATAAAAATCATAATCACCAGACCATAAGGCGTATCTTCGCTTTCCTATTCACCACGCTTGAATGCTCAATTAAAGACGACTGCAATGCTTGAATAGTGAGAAGTTGCCAGAGGCACCCAAACCACAGCTTCGATTCTGACTGCATTTCATCAGCAGGAACAGAAGGAAGATAAAACATGTCCACTTACTTTCCATGGTGAAGTCGCCTGGCAATGTGGCCTTGGGGTCCGAAGCCACCGGTTCCGAGCCCTGCGGTTTCGTTTCAGAGGAATCCTTGCCCTTCAACACCCCCTTCAATCTCTGAAACCACGTAGACGACGCCTCATCCTGCCCACTCTCCGTCGCATACCCAGCCGCACTTGATCCATTCCCATAGCCCTGAGGTGCAACCCCTAACACCCTAAAACACGGCTCCCCGCGAAACGAATGCGCAATCAGACGCTGCCTCACGAACGAGCCCATGGACCGCAACCAACCCAAACGACGAAAATCCAAAAACCTGAACAAAATCCAACAGAAAAAACCTGATCAAAAGAACGTCAACACGAATCAGGAACCCCAAATCCACTCACACAATCCCAGACCCAAAATTTCGATACAACGGTGGACCGCAACAAACAACCCAATTGCAGAAGACCAAAAACCTGCATCCTAACACCCCACAGCCCCATTTCTTTTCTCCCAACTCCAGCTTCTGACCAGAAAAACCTCAACATGAAACAGGAAGATCAAATCCACTGCTACAATTCCACAGACCCAGAATCTGATGCACGGTTGCGAACCGACTGAAAGAGAGCTCGAGAAAGGGTTTGGAGTGGAGATTCCGGGTGGACAATTGAGAACGGAATTGCATCAAACAGTGAAAAGGATCGGGGCATGTGAATGTTGAAATTTACCTGAGAGATGCGATGTGCGAGAACGTGGGACATGAGATTTGTGAAGGTTTGTTCAGGGTTTATGGTTTAAGGGGAGCTCATCACCGAAACCGTCACTGCACCCAAAACTAAAACTATGCCCACATCTGTAACTGTTCATCATCTACGCTCCAGTTGATTTATAGTAGCATGTAGGCCCGGGTTGTCGTCAACATGACAGATGATGATTTGACATCACCCTGACATCAAAAAACTGTGGCATAACCTAGTTTACTGGTGTAACTTAGGCTAGATGCTGAACAGGAAGAGTTGAATGCCGATTCCTGATTCAAGTTGTTTCGTGTTCAATCATTAACCTTCTCGAAAAAGAAAAAGAAAAAGAACAGAATAAATGGTGTCGTGCACAGTTCCTTCAGCAATTCAGAATCCAGATTACCGAAACTGTTGATCCGCAGTTGTGTACGCAACAAGTTTCTCCTGCAACAGTTCTTTCCTAGAAGTGGGTCTCTGCAGGAAGCTCAGAAGAGTATTTTCGCATGATCATGGGGAATCAATTAGTCCATGACTGGAACTGAATGCATTCCAGGGAAGGTGAATGGCGTCAAGCATTGTAGATTGTTGCAACATTCCTCAGTTTCAGAAGTTTCAGATATGGAGTGTGGTCACGGTTTTTCTTCTTCACCGGGAAACTGTGCAGCTGAAACGCCCATGTGGGCGTTACCTGGAAGGGGAGGGTTGGAGTGTGGGAGAGTGGATGTGCACAGTTGGGCCTGTGGAAGGAGTGTTGAGGAAGGAAGAATGGGATACTCACAGATGGGTCACTGCTTCCGTACACTGGACTCGTCCGTGACTGGGGTCGGCACATGCAAAAACTTATTCATATCTATGCGATTCTGAAATGGACCTCACACAGACGCAGATTCTACTTCAGGTTTCGGGCTACGTCAAAGATTAATATAGGTTGCGGGAGCATGATGGATTATCCCACACGCTAGTTGCATCTGCCCAGTTTCTATTTCCATGGTGCTGGCGATGTTCCTGCCGGTATTTTCTGGCCGGCATCCGCCCACCATGAACGATGGTTGGAAAATTTGCGCGGAGAAATGACACTGGAGAGGCGCAGTGGGTTCGAGCCGCATATGAGCTTTCTGGCAGGTGGCGAGCGGCGTGACGGTGTGATGAATTGTCGTGTGGGAGAGGAACTGCTGGTGCAGAGATTGATGAGAGGACCACACCCGCGATTGCATTTTGTCGTCTACGATGCTACAATTCCCGTTTGCTTCTTGTATGTACTACTACCGTGCGAATCCATTGTTTCTTCTTTTTATTTTTATGTTTGGTGTTAGGGTTAGAGTAGGCATGGTTGTTGTGTGTTGTTGTCTTCGCAACCTGGCGTCCTTACACACATGTAACCTTTGTCTAGACCTATCACTCTCTAATGAGCAGTTGCTGCACCGTACTGACGCGGCCTGCGTCTGTCTCGTGAACTTTGGGGATAGGTTTTTTTGTGTGTTTTAGTCGACCCATGAGCCCTGCTTGCGGGAGTTGCAGCGGAACATGTGTCTCGATGATTTAAGAGTCACTGATTCTGGTTCAGACGCTAGATGATGTGGAAGATATTCGGTACTAATGAAGGGGAGTGTGATGGTCTGGTTTCTAATGCAGGGGTAGCGGTGGAGAGTATAGAGGAGGATATTGTATCAGTTTTGTATCCACTCGGGAGGGTGCTATGTGACTCCATCACTCTTCTCAAGAACTGCCTTCTGGCGAGGAGCTCGAGAAGGCCCCCTGGTTATGAAGATCCCTCTGTGCTCGCCAGTGAAACCGTGTGTATGTTCGTTCACTCTGCTCGTTTTGCATTGTCTGGATTTCCATACTATGAAACAGCAATTCTCATCCTACCGGTAGTGTTTGACAACTGGGTTTACAATGTGACCTGTTGCATACATCTTCTGTGCTGTTGTGTGTCTCGACTCTTGTTTACAGCCAAGTGTGAGTCAAGGAAATGAGTGTCTGTTGGGTAACGCTCTTTGTAACCTAATTTGATTTGCCGTGCATGCATTATCATATGTGCACTAGACGCGGCGGAACACCGTTGTTTATGGAGTAATATGTGATTTGCACTCGTGTTAATATTTGTCTTTCCCTTTGAAATCAACTCCTGGGGGGTGGTGATGCAGTTAGTGTCAATGAGGTGGAAGCTCTGTATGAGCTCTTCATGAGAATCAGCAACTCGGTTATTGACGACGGCCTCATTCACAAGGTCTTTCCCTCCCTCTCATGACGATTTCTCTTGCGTTGGTGTGCTAATCACATATGTATAAGCACATGGAATGATGCTGCATTGTCAGTTGTGAGAGCTGCATTTCTGGTGTACAGAAGTAACCAACAGTGCTTTTCCATTCACTTGTGCCAGGAGGAGTTCCAGTTGGCATTATTCAGGAACAGCGAAAGAAAGAACCTGTTCGCAGACCGGGTAAGACCGTCTTTTGATTCATCTTAGGAGTTTCTGAACCAACGATAAAATTGTGGGCAAAGTTTGAGTGCATTTCAGTACTTGACAGGAGGCTGTGGTGCGTTTAGTGTGGCAGGTATTTTACTTATTCGACAGGAAACAAAATGGCGTGATCGAGTTTGGAGAATTTGTTCGGTCGCTGAGTGTGTTCCACCCAAAGGCGCGAGTTGAAGACAAAATCCAATGTAGGACATTCTTGCTTGAACGAATTGATGAACCACAAGCTAATCCTGTTTTGCCCTTATTCGGTCACTGGACTGGAGTTGGTTTGGAGGTCTGTCTCCTGCAAGTGTGGAGACGGATTCAATTGAGTACGCCTGGCGAATCATAGTTCTATGGCTAATTAGGATAGCTTTTGAGATTGGGCAGATTCTGAAGCACTTGTAGGGTCCATGCAGTTGCATTTAAGCTGTATGATCTGCGTCAAACAGGCTACATCGAGCGTGAAGAGGTACCGCCTTTGTGCTTTACTCGTTTTGGTTGCTTGCTACTGGAACCTGATATTTCTATCGTGATCGGATTTTGAAGAACTTTGATATCCCAGCAGCTGAAACTGCTGTAACATTTGGCGTTACAGCGATCCAGACAGGATTTCTGTGACTAGACACTTGGGCTTGAGGTTTTAGTGACAAGCCGAAAGTGTTTGAAAAATGGCTTGTCATCCTTCTGCGAGTTGACTGAGCTATGAAGCGTGGTAACTGCTGGCAGGTGAAAGAAATGCTGGAGGCACTGCTGTGCGAGTCGACCATGGATCTGACAGACGACATCATCGAGACAATTTTGGACATGGTATTGAGAATGCTGCCCACTTAGTATGATGGTGCTTGGCTAAGGATTGTGAATAGTTGAATCAATATTACTCCATCATGACAATATCCTGCTATGTGGTTCATGGTGTGCATGACTCTGAATGGGTAGATCATGTACAAGCAATATAGAAATGATCCTCTTTTCTAACTCTGAATTTCTAATTTCAGACGTTCGCAGAGGCGAAGACAAAGATTGAAGGTCGTATCGACGAAGAGGAGTGGGAGAAGCTGGTTATGCGTCACCCATCTTTAATGCAGAACATGACTCTTCCTTACCTGAAGTAAGCACCCTTTGACCGCAGTTCATTATGTGATGCTCGACTTCACTTCGATCAGAGAGACACTCACCATGCACTCACCCAAGCTGTGAAGTCGAATATTTTTTGGCTTCAGCTTGTGGAGGTTTTGCAATCTGTCGAAAAGCTAAGTAGTAATTTACTGCATGGGAGAGGATCATCAGAATGGGGTGTCTAGTATTTGCGTCGGTGAACTCATGAACTTTTACAAATGTCACTGCAGGGACATCATCACCTCGTTTCCCAGCTTTTCGGTAGTGAATGACATTGATTCAACTTGATGAGCAACTCGATGAAGAAAATGCTGTTACATAATATCAGGTGTTAGATGGTTTCAAATTTGACCAGGATAGCAGATTCCGCAACATGTCAAGGTGAGACAGACGTGTAAGCTTGCCTTTTCTGCGAACCTGATAGTTGTGAAGAACGTGGGATCTGTATTTTAGTGTTGAAATCTGGGCAAGTACGGTGTACAGTGCATTTCTGCTGAACAAACCTTCAGTATATTGTTTGTTTGGTGGTATCATTTAGGGGCAAAATACGATTTTCTTCGACATTGACTTGATTGTAAGCCTGGAATTATGTCAAGAACTTGCGAATAATGTTTTTGGCGACTACTTGAGAGAAACATTCAGAGCAGAATCGTATAGAAGTTTTAGAAGAATGAAGTGCTTTGCTCTTTTCTAAGGTGAGAATTGAGGTGTTCCGTGGGTCGTGAGTTGAAAGTGGTATGAATCTTGGGAAAATCTGGTCCCCAGGATCTGTTTGCAGGTGCAGGAGCCAAAATTGAAGTTAAGATGGCCGAGTTTGTGGTTTCTGTTGCAGTGAGTTTCATTTATTTCTTAACTAAAGAAATAAGTTCAGTCATGGAAGGGAAGTTTTGAATGAGAAGGCTGGGTAGGAAAGAATAATGAACAACACTGAATTCAATATACTGAATAGTTTTGCAAGTTTGGATCTCACCCACACTAGAGACCACATTTGGCATAGCATGCACTTGGTAAGTGCGTTGTAATATATGTCCACAACCTCCACCTCTATTTTGGGACACCATTGTCAGTCTACCTATCTATGCAATCTCATACTATTGTAATAAAAAGGATTTTGCAATGATGTTCTCTCCTTATTTCAAATACCTACCTCCTAATTCATCCTAAATTCTTGTTCATTTATGTAACTAACACTATTTTTATAAGACAAACACTCACTTGAAGTTGTGCACAAATTCTAGTAGTAGGAATCAAAATTGGCCATGCCTAGCCAATAAAAGGTATGAGTTGCGAAAGGTCAAATGATTGAGGGCGAGTGTTGAAGTGTTGAGACTTCCAATAGTGGAATGTCACAATCACTGCCCACACAAAAGTAACTAAATTTGACAAAGTAGACAAAGTAAACAAAAATGACTGTATCCCTCTCCAATTACTATTAAAGATATCTTGATTCAAATAATTATTATAATAGAGATATAGACAGAATAAACAATAAGATAATAGATGAGTTGCTGCAAAGATGATAATGGGTAGAACTATCATTATATTGGTAGCTCTTTGCAAGGTTACTATGAAGTAAACAAGAATAGAAATGCAAAACAAAATAGTTAAAAACATAACAGTAGCAAGAACCAAAGTTGAAAACCCAAAATGTACCTTAAAATCTTTTTCTGGTCTTGATTGAAGAGCATTCACAAACTTCCCCTCTCGATCTTTGTCCATGTATATGACTAGTGGTCTAGAACATGGATTGGACATTCCATAAAGAATTACTCCAATCAACAACATAATATTAATAACCAAACCAATAACTTCAACTGGTGCCACCCTCAAGTCATTCGCACTCCTAAATATGACCGCATATATGTATCCAATTGCTTGAATCCCAATAGCTATCACGGCAAAACCAGAATTTGCACGCAAAAATTTCAATTCCCCATACTTTGGTAAGATTCTCAAGTTTTTATAATTAGGAGAAAAGTACTCTCCCCAGAGTAATACTGCTTTCCCATTCGCTGATAGTTGCTTTCTCTCATATCGGATTTTCTCTGTTTTCTCCGGTTCCTCTCCCACCACCATTGCTTCTGATCCATCCTCCACGTCAATTCTTTTAAACTTCAGTTTCTCTCCCACCACCATTGCTTCTGTTTCATCCCCGACTGTTTCCCCCCAAATTGTTTCCTCCCAAATCCATGAATTCTCAAGTAAAACCGACTGTTCTCCTTCTTGAAAATACATGAAAATGACACAGGAAGCAAGAAATCTAGCAGGGGATTTTGATAATGGATTCAACATTGCCCATATTCGTGCGATTGTCATCTCCTTCTCATTCATTTTGTGGAGGTGACGTATCGTTGGTACATACTTAAACGCACCCTCAAAATTTTCCATGAGGATCGATATTGGACCCAATAATGTGGCTAAAAACGATCCGATCATCTCCTTCAATTTCCCTTCATCGCCGAATTGTAAAGCATTCCAGGCCGCAACAAAAACAGCAAGCAAGGAGAGACCGAAGCCCAGCATGACATCAGTTATGGGCCGTTCACAACCCACCTCACCACCGGCGCCATTGTCAGCTGAGCTGCTGCTGCTGGGCTGCATGGCTGCAGGAGCTCCAGCCACGGCCCCCACGCACAGCCCCATCACCAACCCCCACACTGCCTGCCTCCACACTCCGCCCTGCTGCGACTCCGCTCTCCACCCTCGAGCCCTCATGTGCACCTCCCCTCCACTGCCCATGTTTCTGCAGCCTCTTGCGATCACGAAACGTCCAAGCACTAGATGCTGGATGTGAAGTATCCTGGATGCTCGAGATGAGTAGTGTTAACGAAACACTCTGATCGGACAGACACCCCACTCCCTTCTCCTCCCCAACCCCTCACTACTCTTCGATCAGGTAACAAACCACACACACAGAAGCAAATAACGGAGAAATGGTTCAAGGATCCGACTGCCTCTACCCCTCCATGCACTCGGAACACAAAAGACTACGCCTAACTCTCACTGACGACCTTCCTTCACACATTGAACGGCATTGAAGGTCTACGATCCACACTGTTTGGAGCAATCGAGAACGCGGCTGACCATTGCGAGAGCATCTGGGATCCCATGAAATCAGTGGCTCGCTTTGCAACTTGCTGGAAAAGTGTGTACAGTCTCTTGTCCACTTCTACCGCCCGTCTATAAAATATATGAAATATACTCATATGAATATGCAAGGCATTGCCAAGTCCTGCACAGTCCTTGGAAGATCAGATGAGAGATCGGAGCACATATCATCGGCCTGTGTATATATGGTAGACTCGAGTACACTACCCTCAGCGCGTTACTACGAACAGCTAGATATTATAAAATTACAGAGGTACAACTGTAGAGCGCGTAATCTGCAGTGTCCAATATACTGTAGACAAATTATTATAAAAACATAAATAGTGTCATGATTTCTGTAGATAGTTCTTCTCAAGCATTTGACTGGTTGGTGTTTAACAGTTCCAAACACCAAATAAATCCCGCTGACATCTCACTCACTGCTCGAAACCACGTTATCAACTCTCATGGCAATTTTTCCAACAGTGATACGGTACCTACTAGTTCATCTACTAGTGTAGAAAAAGAGTCATCCGGACAGTCGAATTTGATATATTGGATCCAAATTTTTGGTGGATGACAGGGATCACATGTGCACCATGTTTTGATATTGTCAAGTCGTTTCAAAGAACAACCCCAATGAATGCTTCTAGCGGATTCACAGAATTAAGTTCAGATATGCTTGATTTTTCCACACATCAAATTTTATAGAAAATTGTCCTTCTTGGTTTTGTGGTTTGCATACAATATTGGTACTCCCTAGGTACAGTTATTTCAGACGAAGCAATTGGAAGGTTCATTGCATTTGGAAGTGATCGACATAGATGATGTCTACTGCTGATGATTTCTAAGCGCAAGCGATCACAAGTTAGTGGTGGGGCTACATGTACATACCTCATCCTATCAACATCATCCTCGACGGAGATATCAGCATGACCGCATTGGTTTCAGGAGCATGATAGTGAACTCAATCTCTCTGCGTTCTTGACTGTCAAAAGAAACTATTTCCTGTCGAAGTGATTTCTTTTGGCGGCTTCGTAAAGTCTGTCGTTTTGAAATCGGTGTGAACATCTGCAGTTTCGCTTTTGCATGCTCAGTTATACTTTGTCCACCCACTCTATTCAAATATCAGGGTCGATATATGTGTTGCATTAATTACAAGCTCCATGGCAAGGTGATGAATGGACACTGCTTCGTTCAGTTCTAACGCTAATCATGGACTGCTGTTAGTTATAACCAGGAAAAGTTCACGAGATCTCGTCATCATCTTGCTGTTGTTTGAAGATAGAAAACGAAGTGCCAAGTTGCCAATGGAGTTGAGTTAATTTTGTAAGTGACTTTGCGAATCGCTGAGCCACAGGTATGGAGTTCCAATGGTATCTGGGTTCTGTGCATTCAGATGGCGGTATTATCTCCTCGAAAAGAAGCACTGTATGGAACTACTTCTACGGTGTTTGTACAACTAACTATTCGGAACGAAGTCTTTAGGAACGGTACTTCCGAGATGCTTTTGGTGATATGCATATCACTGCGGAGAGATCGCTTCAATGAGTGGATTGGAAGTGTTGACCGTATGATACAGCCAAGCTCTCATATTGTTAATTGATATTCTGCATTTCTAGGAACAAGCTGTTAGAAGGAGTACGTGTCTCCTAGAATCTTCCAAGGCTTGCTTCTGTGTTAAAAGATGCGATGTGGAGATTGTTCTAACAACTTGAGTGCGGTGTGCAGAGTAATCCAGGCGAGTAGCACTCCATGGATGTTGGAGGAACAAAAGATATAGCCAAACCTCTGGTAGGGATGTATATAACACTGTACAGTCGACTCTGCTGGACTTTGAGTTTCGGACATGAACTTCAGCCCAATCGACCCCTGGACTCAAGTTCGTGCTTTTCTTCATCCTCAAGGGAGAAGTAGTGGAGAATGAGGGCTCTACAGACTGCCTCCGTGTGGTGGTTTCTAGGTTTGGTGTGATGGTGAACCTGGAAAGCGTTCCGCTTCCAGTTGCTCGGATGGCCACCGGAGCTGACGAGGGCGGTGTTGGAAATGAACCGCCAACTGATGCGCAACGGGAGACTCCATCATCTTCAGATGACGATGTCGAGTCTAGTAAAAAATTTGAAAGTGGATTGAAGTGGAATTACTGAGTGCACTAGTTAGCACAATCGACAGAAACACATTCCATTTACTCGGTATGTGCTGAATGACACTAAATTTCGTCACAGATTGTGTCAACTGTTTCATATTGACATGTGTAAGATTATAAACATGTATCTATAAACAATACAGCTCGGCCAACCCCGTAAGACGGATGTTAGGTCGATCTGTGCATCTCTAATTGGATTTGACACAATTCACCACCTGCTCCAATGGACTACAGATCCCAGACCTACTTGTTTCGTATATCGATATATGATATTCGCCAGTGCATACTCCAACTGACCACTTCTGAGAAACCAAAAAACCCTTGGTCTTGCCAGAGGCCGAAGGCTTGATGCTCGCAATTCCTGTAATTTCCCGCCCTGTAACCAGGGTGTTGATTTCATAGGCTTTCTCGTAGGATGTATACTAACCTTGGCAACAAGGGAATCTGCAAGTATCCCATTCCCACACAGAAGCTCTCTGCCTAGAGCGACTGTTTCTTTAACTCGGAGTGTGTTCCAGGCCTGTAGGAAAGCCAAAATGAAAACACTGTTGAAAATCCAAGAACAAACGACCAATATACACTCCAGTTCTCCAAGCAACTCAGAAAACATACCGTGAATAATCCCATTGAGCTGTTAGTGTACCTAAATCCAAATGTATACCGTACCGATATTAGAAGTATTAAAACAATCATCTAAAGGATAGCCCAAAGAGCTAATTTTATATAGAAGCCTGTTTGTTGAGGTTGATTACCTTGCCTCTGTTCAGTTAGAATCGAATTTTTTAAAACGTTCATATTGCATATTGTTCGTGGTTTTTCCAGATTAACTGATATCGGCTTTGAATGGCAGGTAAAGATGCTTGGATGGTGCCTTTCAGGCAGGAGCTAGATGACTTGCAGAACCTGTTGAGAAAGTGTGATTATGAGAACATTTGAATTCATCCGGCGCGAAAAACCGCCGCGGGTGGATAAATTGCCAGTTCTAGAAGGCAGGCAGATAGTGCAAGGTATTGCGGACCAGCCCTTTTGCTTGCATAGAGAATTTATGTTCGTCACCTAAAATCTTGTCTTTCAAGAAATAACTGGCCCGGCCCTTTGCTCTCTTGTTTACCATTTCATATGATCGTATTAATATGAAGAGTCTATTGGTATTTCCGATCTAAGATGACATCCAAATTCTGCTGCCGTTTCCATTTTCGAGGGTTTGTTCCAAACTTGGTGTTGCATAAGTGGTACAGTCCTTCATCTCCAGAGTCACGTTGTGTTATTTAAGATTTAGAATTAATGGCTTCTCATGTGTACCATTGCACTGTGAACGTCTTCGAACTGTGAAAACCGATGTTTACTATATTTGCAATCAACAATCGTCTGCCAGCAATCTGCATGCTATAACTACTCGCATGGTCGAGTCTGCAGTTTCGTACTCCTTCTGAAACGCGTATCTAACAAGATGGAGGCGTTTGTAAATTTGAAATGATGTGAATCCAATTGGGCGACGTTTCATACAAATTCATACAGAGTAAGCTACTAATTAGAGCAAGCATACCATGCTAATTTCAACCCATTTTTTTCTCACTTTCGCAGAGCCATGGCATCATTCATGTCCATCCCTTCGCAAGTGAATAGGCTACGTCTAAATGTCCAAATGTCTTTCTGCGGAAGAATATCCTCACTGGTATGTGACTCACACCGCTGCTGATTCCTAGGGCCAACACAACATACAAACTGTCAAACATAATAGGGCGCCCAAGTTTCAGAGCTTCAGATTGCAAGTGGAGATGATGCAGTGCGTAACAACGGCCGATGCACCTCTGAATTTTGTTTTCTCCGTTACACACGAGAGAAATTGCAAGCAATGGTGCGCTCGGAGGACTACCAGGCGATGCTGGTCGTGGCCATAGCGGAGGCGCGCCTGGGCCTGGCGGAGGGCGGCATCCCGATCGGCGCAGCGACGTTCGACGGCGAGGGCAACCTGCTCGGACGCGGGCACAACCGGCGCGTGCAAGAGAACGACCCGTCGGTGCACGCCGAGACCGACGCGTTACGCAAGGCCGGTCGGCAGCGCAGCTACCGCAACAGCACCATGGTGACCACCCTGGTGCCGTGCTGGTACTGCGGCAGCTCCGTGCGCCAGTTCAACATCGGCACCCTCGTCGTCGGCGACAGCGTCAACACGGCGTCAAAGTGATCGATCTCCTCGCTAATTGCATCGACGCCAATCCCGCGATCTGGAACGAGGACATCGGCCAAGACTAGCGACGCCGAAACTGCCGCAATTCCTTCAACCTAGGCATGTACCCAATTTCACCCAATTTCTCTTCCTCATAGAAATAAATCCGTATATTTCCACGCAATCAAATCGTTCAGTGATACTAGTGTCTGAGAGAACCCTGAAGATCCTCATATCTCAGGCCAACAGCCCCTAGCTTTTAGTATTTTTAAGACAACCCTATTAACTCATGTATTCCAAAGGGTTTAATGATGAGTATATATGCTAATGATTTCGGGGCAGCTCACTGACAATTGGGCCTATCATGAAGTTTGTGAGTTAGCACCCATAAGAACCGTTGCACAGTGAAGCTGATGTGCACTGCTGTAAGATTTTGTGTAAGTTGGAATTTGATGCACCACCATCAGCTACACCTGCCTGAGCTAGAAGTCGAAACTTGAGTGCACTTGAACGAGCTGCCTTCCCTCCATCATTTGCGTCAACACCTTCTGGATCTCATCTTGATCGACCGTGTCATCAGACCTGCCCCACTTCATTCTTAACCCCGCTTGAATCGTGTCGGTGATGAACCTGTGCGGAGATTAACCAGCCCGGATTGATTATGAAGGATGTGGCATGTTCTGGAAGGACAAGTGTGTGGATATCTTACCAAGTACAACAGAATCATGGAAAGAATGCTCAAGCATGCACTTATACAGTTGGTTCATATCGTAGATTGGCGCAATTGCTGTTACGTTCTTGACTAATTCTGTGAATTTTCATGTGGATTGGGTGAACCTTTAACCTTGCATTCACGTTTTGATCAGCAAAAAACGGCCAACAAAGCATTGGAACTCCCGCACACACAGATTTCAAAGTAGAATTCCATCCACAGTGAGTGAGGAATGCTCCAATGGCGTGGTGTGTGAGGATTTGAGGTTGAGGAGCCCAGCCATTAATCAGCATGGCACGTCCGCCCACTCGGTTGGTGAAACCCTGCAGTTCAAGAAGAAAGATGAGACCAATATCCTGCACATCAGAATGGCTTACTGATATTCTGTCTAAATCTTGTTCAATGATCAGGACACAAAACCAAATAAACTCTCTGCCATTTCCAGACTTGGGCCATGATCCGTTTTACACCCTCTTGGACTAGAACCATGGCAGTCGTTTTTCCCATTCTCAATGGCTTTAGAGCTTGTTGAGACTAATTCTGTTTTTGTGAATACATGAAACCATGCCTAAGGTTGGTATTCTTACGTGGAGGGAAATACTCGTAGCTGGTTTCATGATTTACCGAAGTGGACACCTTAGATTGTCTGCTCACTTGGGGAATACCAGGAGGTCGATACACCCAGATAAATGGATAATTAGTAGCTTCAAGTGCAAGTGCGAGGGCTCCAATTTGCTGTTTTGGAAGAGTTGCAAGACTGCCAAAGGATATGTAAATAACCAATGCAGGGGCTTTGAGTGTCCAACCATTTCTCCACCTCGGACACTTGATCGTTCCCGTTGGTTGCATTTGGCCGAGCTGCAGCCTTGGGATGTTTGATAGCAGTATTGGCAAAATCTCTGGGACCTGCAACGAGAAACTGAGTCCATCTAAGGTCCATGTAGTGAATTTCATTAATTTCTTTACTGAATAAATAAGTTGAGTCACGGACTCGGAAGTTTTGAATGAGAAGGCTGGGTATAGACGTACAAAGGACAACCCAAAATTCGTTATATTGAATAGCCTTTTCCAAGTTTTGATCATTTTACCACATTTGGCATAGCATGCACTTGGTAAGTGCAATGTGATATATGTCCACAACCTCCATCCTTATGTTGGGACACTATTGTCTAGACTACCTATCTATGCACTCTTAAATACTATCGAAATATAATAGATTCTTCTATGATGTTCTCCCCTTATTTTAAATACCTACCCCCTATTTCAATCAAAATTCTTGGTCGTATGTGTCACTAACACTATTTTGATATGACAAACAGTCATTTGAAGTTGTGCACAAACTCTTGTCGGAGGAATCAAAATTAGCCATGGCTAGCCAATGAAAGGTATAAATTGTGAAAAGTCAATTAAGTGAGGACGAGTGTTGAAATGATGAGACTTCCAATAGCGGAATGTCACTATCACTGCCCACACATAAGCAACTACATTTGACAAAACAACTATACTCAAAATTAGTGCACTTAAATCATCAACATTTCTTATGAGAATTAGAGGGAAGAGCAAAGCAGAGACTAGAAGACTTATTGCAAAGATGATAATGGGTAGAACTATCATTCTACTTGTAGCTCTTCTCAAGGTAACTATGAAGTAAACTAGAATAGGAATGCATGATAACACAAAAACAAAAAACCAAACAATAACATGAACTTTACCTTCATATACCTTAAAATCTTTTTTTGATTTTAATTGAAAAGCATTCACATACTTCTCTTCTCGTTCTTTGTCCATGTATATGACTAGTGGTCTTGCGCACGGGTTGGAAGTTCCATAAAGAATTACTCCAATCAACAACATAATATTAATAACCAAACCAATAACTTCAACCGGTGCCACCCTCAAGTCCTTCGCACTCCTAAACATGACCGCATATATATATCCAGCCGCTTGAATCCCAATAGCTATCACGGCAAAACCAGAATTTGCACGCAAGTATTTCAATTGCCCATACTCTGGTAAGATTCTCAACTTTTCATGATTAGGAGAAAAGTACTCTCCCCAGATTAATACTGCTATCCCTCTCACTGATAGTTCCTTTCTCTGATATTGGATTTTCTTTCTTTTTTCCAGTTTCTCTCCCATTACTTGTGTTCCATCCTCCACGTCAATTCTTTTGTACTTCAGTTCCTCTCCCACCACCATTGCTTCTGATTCATCCTCCACGTCAATACTTTCCTTCCAAAGCCATGAATTTCTAAGTAAAACCGACTGTTCTCCTTCTCGAACATACATGATAATGGTACAGGATGCAAGAAATCGAGTAGGGGATTTTGACAGTGGATTCAACATATCCCATATTCGTGCAAATGTCATCTCCTCATTTCTCATTTTGTGGAGGTGACGTATCATTCGAACATAGTTAACTGCACTCCTACCGGTTATCATGAGAGTCATCATTGGACCAACTAATGTGACATAAGACAATCCGATCAGCTTCCCCAATTTCCCTTCAAAGCGGTGATGGCCAACATTCCAGGCCGCAAGAAAAGTAGCAAGCAAGGAGAGACCGAAGCCCACGATGACATCAGTTATGGGCCGTTCACAACCCACCTCTCCACCGGCGCCATTGTCACCTGAGCTGCTGCTGCTGCTCGTGGGCTGCATGGCTGCAGGAGCTCCAGCCACGGCCCCCACACACAGCCCCATCACCAACCCCCACATGGCCTGCCTCCACACTCCGCCCTGCTGCGACTCCGCTCTCCACCCTGGAGCCATCATGTGCACCTTCCCTCCACTGCCCATGTTTCTGCAGCCTCTTGCGATCAGGAAACGTCCAAGTAGATGCTGGATGTGAAGTATCCCAGTGGATGCTCGAGATGAGTAGTGTTAACGAAACACTTTGATCGGACAGACACCCCACTCCCTTCTCCTCCCCAACCCCTCACGCTTCGATCAGGTAACAAACAACACAAGAGAAGCAAATAGCGGAGAAATGGTTCAAGGACCCGGCTGCCTTAGCTACCGCTCCATACTCTCGCTACACAACAGACTACGGCTAACTCTCAATGACGACCTCCCTTCACACATTGAACGGCATTGAAGGTCTACGATCCACCATGTTTGGAGCAATCGAGAACGCGGCTGACCATTGCGAGAGCATCTCGGATCCTATGAAATCAGTGGCTAGCTCGCTTTGCAACTTGCTGGATAGGTCTGTACAGTCTTTTGTCCACTTCTACCGCCAGTCTATAAAATATATGAAATATACTCATATCAATATGCAAGGCATTGCCAAGTCCTGCACAGTCCTCGGAAGATCAGACGAGTCACGAGCGATCGTAGCACTTAACAGCGGCCCGTGTAACTTATATATATGGTAGCCTAGACTCGAGTACACTACCCTCAGCGCGTTACTACAAACTAGAGTATAGAAAATTTCGTCAGAGGTACAACTGTACAACGCGTAATCTGCTGGTGATTTTAGTGATCTTGGGCTACAGTGATTGGTGTAATTAGTGCCCCACTACAAACAGTGTCCAATATTCTGTAGAAAATATTATTATAAAAACATAAATAGTGTCATGATTTCTGTAGTAAGTTTATCTCAAGCATTTGACTGGTTGGTGTTCAACAGTTCCAAACACCAAATAAATCCCGCTGACATCTCACTCACTGCTCGAAACCACGTCAACTCTCATGTCATCGTTTCCAATGTTGATACTGTACCTGCTAGTTCATCTACTAGTGTACAAAAAGAATCATCCGGACAATCGAATTTGATACGTATGTTGGATCCAAATTTTATGGTAGATGATGAAGATTAGTGCACCATGATTTGATATTGTCAAGTGGTTTCAAAGAACAACCCCACTGAATGCTTGTAGTGGATTCACATAATTAAGCTTGATTTTTCGAGACATCAAATTTCATAGAAAATTGTCCTTCTTGGTAAATTGATGGCTTTTATACAATATTGGTCCCTACAGTTGTTTCAGACGAAGCAATTGGAAGGTTCATTGCATTTGGAAGTGATCGACAAAGACGATGTCTACTGCTAATGATTTCTAACCACTACCCAAGCGCGTCACTTAGTGGTGGGGCTACATGTACATACCTTCAGATGCTGATCATATCTGACTGAGAACGGTGACTACTCTCCAAGTAAGGCGTTCGAATCTGGTGACTGTGCGAGGTGTTTGTTGCAGCGGTTCTTTTGATGGTAGCTTCGTCCAAGATTTCCACGAAACTAGTGAGTTTATAACCAGGTACAAATCCTTCTTGAAGTACAGGTGTTCAATTTGCTTTTCTTGATGTGTTTTGGTATTTCTACCAGGCTTGTGGAGTATGGTGCAACATGTTTTGTGTTTGTCAAGGCTTAGCTGACTCGATATTGTCTGAAATGTAGGTACCGAGCATGAAGCAGGCGTGTGACGTCAGGTATCAACTAGAATGTCCAGTTCCAAATCAGAAGAACTTCTGTGAAGGATTATGTCTTTTGTGTAGGAAGTTTTCTCTCTGCTAGGGTCCATTACCTAGTGTCTTTTACAAATGACAAGATACCCAGGGCACTGCAGCAACTCAAGTTTCCACAGTGTACAGCCAGCAATGAACCTAGTGTGAAATGGGACATAGTAGTACGAATTTTTTATCACGATGCAAAAGAGGCCTCCCAGAAAGGGCAGGGCCGAATAGAAACACATGCCATTTACTCGGTATGTGCTGAATGACACTAAATTATGTCACAGATTGTGTCAACTGTTTCATATTGACATGTATAAGGTTTTAAACATCAAGAAAGCGATGCAGCTCGGCCAACCCCGTAACACCGTTGTTAGGTTGATGTGCATCTCTAATTGGGTTTGATGTAATTCACCACCTGTTCCAATGGACTATAGATCCCAGACCTACTTGTTTTGTATGTTGAAATGTCATATTCGCCAGTGGATACTCCAACTGACTACTTCTGAGAAACCAAAAGACCCTTGGTCTTACCAGAGGCCGAAGGCTTGATGCTCGCAATTCCTGTAATTTCCCGCCCTGTAACCAGGGTGTTGATTTCATAGGTTCCCTCGTAGGTATAAATTGGCTCCATATCACAAAACGCCTACAAAACATACACAATACAATGATTAAAAAATGACAAAGTCCTCGAGAGAGTAACTTGATCATCATAGGAAGGAACCCAATTTCTTATCGTTGAAGGAGATCTTCCTGTTTCCTTATCTGTTGCATGAAAGCTGCAGTCATTTGATTATCTACAGAAGCACAGCAAACTCGACAAATGAACGGTATACAGATTTGCCTTCACATATCCTCTTCATTCTCTTTCACCTTAAAGAATGTAAACTAACCTTGGCAACAAGGAAATCTGAAAGTATCCCATTCCCACCCAGAAGCTCTCTGCCTAGAGCGACTGTTTCTCTAGCTCGGAGTGTGTTCCAGGCCTGTAAGAAAGGCGAAATGAAAACACTGTTGAAAATCCAAGAATAAACGACTAGTAAACACTACAGTTCTCCGAGCAATTCACAAAACAGACCGTGAATAATCCCATTGAACTGTTAGAATTCCTAAATCCAAATGTATACCGTACCTACATTAAAAGTATTAAAAGAATTATCTAAAGGATAGCCTTCCTCTCGCGATGCATTATAGTTGCAGTTTCGTTCCTGAAACTCCGGCAACGAGGTGAGTGGATCTTACGACAAAACACACAACTGAATTTATGAAGGGTAGACACACCTTGCAAAGACTGGCTTGCCCAGGAGTCATCTTGCCAGTTTCATAAATCTTGCAAAGCTTCCAACCAAGTAGAAACATTGCCTGAATGTTACCAAGCATGCGCACAAGCTTTTCTTGGTTGATTTGAAGGGCTGCCAACGGAGCCCCAAACTGTTTCCTTTCTTGCAAGTACCTGCAGTCGCCCAATTATCAGGACCACAACAAGCGGGTAGAAGACACCCATATCTCGAGTATATTATATAACAAATGAAAAAAATGATAGAATCCAAAATGTGCAGGCATTGATTTCAACAGACCTATGGCAAATGTCATAAACGCCCATGGAAACACCAATCGGAAGCCATGCCACCATAATCCGAGAAACTGCAAGCACCTGCTCAAGGGGAAAACGCTATTATACATGGCATCTATCACGAGTTGCAAATATTTAAAAATTGCAAGACATGATGAATGGGTCTTCGAAGATAACTGTAGCATCGTGCAAGGCGAAGTGGTTCCAACGCTTGGTAAAGTTGGTGAGTAATTTTGTGCAGTCAGTTGCGAGCTATTAAGACTGACATCGTCATTTGATATTACCTTGTTTGTATCTTGGAAAGAGTTAATTCCAGTCAAGCGGTCTTCATCAGGAACATATACATCCTTCATTACTATGTCAGCGTTTTGCACCATCCTCAACCCGATCTTGTTCTCGATTTTGGTAGTCTTGTAACCTGGTGTCCCTTTCTTCACAATGAACCTACAGGACCGCATGTTATCAGGCATACTTCCAACTCAACAAGTACTCATTATATATATCATATGAGTGAGGGAACAAAGAGAAGCAAGATAGAAAGGTCGAATCAAACTTTGAACAGAGATCTATACGAAGTTATAATCAATTACAATATTGGAGCATCAACAGAAATTTCTGTGACACTGATAACAAACTCATAATGCAGCTGCATTATATTGACAACAATGAACGTGATCGTATCAAAGGAGTTACAAAGGATGTTAACTTCGTCAAATTCCAGAAAAACACGCACCCATTAATCTGGTTGCTTTGTGTGTTGCGTGCAAATACAACTGCTATGTCTGCGAATGTAGCGTTACCAATCCACCGCTTCTGTCCATTTAAGAGCCATCCTCCTTCCACCTGTTTCCAGAAAATATTGGTAACTAAATTTCGCACCTCCAAAGTAAAATAACGTTTACAATACGCACTTTTGTATACAAAATCCTAAACTAATATGACAACTGAAACAGACATCGACACCTTAATTCATCTCCCAGCAACACATCTCTTCACTTCAGAGGTGGATAATTTTTAATCCAGTTATATCTTCCAATTTCCATTGCCACCCAACACATATTTCTAGGAAATATTCTATAGGCTGTTCTACCAAGAAGTGATGCATTGGGGGTGAAAAAAAAGTTGGTGCGAACCTTCACTGCTGTTGTATTGAGTGAACTTGCATCACTCCCATATGCGGGTTCTGTCAATGCCTGTCATCAGATGTCATACAGTCTATCAAGACTGACCATAAACAACCATAAGGAATGAACAACACGCCCAACATCCAGAAAAGACCATCAGGGATCATTACCATTCAAAGACAATGGATAAAAACAATCGTGCGAACAATTTTCGGGCTCTAAGAGCAGTGCTTTAAACCTGCTTGCGTACTACGATGAACTTTTACTAAAAGTCACTGAAAGACAACCAATTAAAAGGGGCTTACCCAACAACCGACTGTATCGAAACGAGCAAGACTTGGCAGATACTTTTGTTTCTGCTCCTCACTCCCCAACATCCCTGCAAAGCGTAACTTAGTGAATATACGAACAACTTTCTTTGTAAAACTCGGCACTGGAAACGTCCCAAGCTAATCCCCAGTAATATTCGATAGTACCAGAATATGTGGCATGAAATGCTCAGCGTATAAAGCCAAGATATGTATATCTAAGTGTACCAATTGTCGACATGCACAAGCTGGAGTGCACAAGAGCAAAGGTGCAACAGCTTGCGTCTACTCGTGATAACTCAGCACACACTAACGCATGGCTCAATATTGAGAAACCCGGACATCCATAACCCTGGAGAAGACGTCAACACACAACATGGTTAATCACTACAATATCATTTCTAGTAATCCTTTGTGGTTCACCCGTAAGAGATGCACCAGCAAAGTAACTATAGTACGATCTTCAAATAACTTCAACACGTCCTGAATTTGAAAATAGCGGGCAACTGTACGAACTTCTTGCAACGAAATCGTCACGAAACTCTGCTGAGCCGTGGGAGTCTCTTGTCTGAATTTTCACAAGTGCTCAAGATATTGCATAGATAATGAGCAGGCAAGTAGCAGAGAGGGAGCGTTCACCTTAATTGTGCCACCAGCGATCTTGAGGCTGGCAAGGTGGGGGATGATTTCAAATGGGAACTCTGCCTTCTCCCAATACTGTTAAAACCACCAGAAACTTCAGAAGGCAAGTGAAGATATAATAGTAAAACAATTTGGACTACACCTAATTAAATACATCTGTGCGCAAAGCTTGGCTTTAGACGACTATCGCACTTGGAGCTTGCAGACAATTACTGCCAAGAAACAACCAAAGGAAGACTTGAACAAGAAACGATTTACAGCTAGCCCAACCTTGGTCATAACAGGCGCAACATGCTTCTCCATCACACCACGAACACGCTTACGAAGTGCAATGTCTTCTTGCGATAACAGATCTTCCACCCCAAAATAGTCTGACACTGTTGATCCGTTCATGACCAGAATTTCAACTGGGTTACTCAAAGTAGGCAAGAAGAATGATAGTGATTATGTCGCATACAAGGGAAACAAAGGTGACAAAGGACAGGCAGCAAACAACACACATTACTCTCACAACTTGAAGTAACTCTTTCTACAGGTACAAAAACTACGGGGATTCACGGTCTAAGATGTGCCTGCTTCAGGAAATGTCGATGCTGCTGTGGCTTGCGGAAAAGCAGATGCTACATCCAATGCAGGAAGCCCAATCCCAAGAGTGGGCATGCTCTCCAACTGACCTGAAACGAGCACAAAGGACACAAGCAACCCATTCAACCACCGTAAAAAATCCCAAGGCCAACAGTTTCGAGTAATATAAAACCAACGAGCTTAAAATATGCAAATCATGGAAAATCAGTCCACTTAGAACGCCACTAAAAAATAATTAAATTTGCACCAAAGGAAGCTATCATACATTATTCATAGGTCATATTCACAAACCTGGTTTCGAAAAACCATATCTAATACCCACTTTGCTAAGAAAACCCTCAGCAATCAACACGGAGCGTAAGTCTATTGCAAAACTTAGAGCTGTGTCCTTCCATGAATGGATGCTATTGAAAAGATAGAAAAACACTTGCAGCATAGAGTTCTTCATCGTCCATAACCATCAGAGAGAACTGTCAGGAACCCTAAGTGAACTCTTGATTTTGCTTGAGTGTGAAAAAATGGGAATTGAAAAGCAGAGACAGGGATTTACCTGGAGAGAGGAGACCAGGAACGCCTGTGGGCTGCAATTGCTGGCTAATTCGGGCAAGTCGGTGCCATCCCTTTTCGTCCATACCCTCTGCCGTCATCACCCGCTCCATACTTCCGATGAAGGGATTGTCTGATCACAAAATTTCTGCTCTAGAACAAGCTGCAAGCCACGCAACTTTCGACTCAGTTCACACATCGTGGTCATTGAGGTCCTCTTCTGAACAAACACGCGGAGAAACTCGAGAGAGCTGAGCATAAGAATCGTTAGCAACAAAAAGCAGGGTTTGAAAAGTACGGCAATGAAAATCTGCGACGGAAGAGAAAAACCTAAACCCTTGAAAACAGAATTAAGTACTCCGGGATTGATACTTCCTAGTCTATGGCGATCCCAATGCTCTAGAGAGTATGTCGCCACCGCAGAGAAATTCTAAACGACAATTGCAAACACGAAAACAATTCCCATACTGAGGAACATCTAATTCCATGATCTTATCCATCAAACCACACTCTCGTATTGATCATCTACCATACAAGAACCTCACCCTGCACATACGACCTAGAAATTCCCTCTCCAACATCGAAACTCTCCCAATTCAAGGTCCAACAAGTAAAATTCCCCTCGCACCCGGAGCACATCGTCAAAAAACTCCCCAGATCATATCCAACACTCAAAAAACAAAAACACTACTCACAATTCAGCAACTCTAGCTCAGCTCAGACTACATCACAACAACCACAGCACCAAAGAGCAGCCCCATCCTACCAATCCAACAAACCTCCAAACACAAACTGCAGATCTATGAACACATGAACCCTCACACAAACTGCAACAAAACTCCACTACCCCAAATTCACACAACCTGATCCAGTACTCATCAACACCATCTCATCGATCAGATCCACAAACCATGACTGCAACAACACGAAACCAATCTCCGACTGCAGCGCCGAGATCCAACCCTTCCAGACCACCGCTCATTAATCTAGATCATGATCTAGTCGATCTAGACGATCTAGAAGAGCGTGTTCCGATCGAATTCATAACATGTCGACGAGTCTGAGCAGATCTAGATTAAGCTCACGTCGATCAGATCCGATTGAAGCTTCACCTGAGCTTGGATATGTCGTAATTGTGTGCGTTTGCGGCGTTCCGGTGATCTAGATGATGTTGTTGCGATCGGACTCGAGCGCGGAATCGTTTGCGAGTAAGAGCGATGCGATTGTTGAGGTTGTTGCGGTTGCTTGAGGTTGTTCGATGTGGGCTTAAATGCGTTGGTGCGGGTTTGTGTTCTACTGTGGGGGTAGATTTGGAGGGGTGGTTTTTGTGGATTTTGTGGGGTGTTGGTTTTTGGGTGTGGTGTTGGGTTTGGGTGTTAGCGGTGGCGTCGAAGAATGGGGCGGAAAGTGGGTGCCACCGTTTTTGGGCGGATTCCTGGAGGCCATGTCAGCATTCTTGCCCACGTCATCCTGTTTTGTGTTATCCAATTTAATTCGGGAATGTCTGGAACTGGTATTTATGACATTCGTTTGGGGGAGTCACGTAGAGGGAGAAACTTTGGTCTCCGGAGGAGACGGATGTGAATAAGTGTGTGTTGGTTCTACTCCAAACTAATGCCTAAAGGACAAAGGTATGGAATTAAAAAACAAAGGGAGTCAAATATGTAAAGACTGAGAATTTTATTGTATTCCTTTTTGCTACTCCCTCAATCTTACTAAAAGAGCATGGTTTTCTACTAATAGTAGATTTAAGGGTAATTCTAAATTTAGAAACAAGTTGGACCAATTTAGAAGTGATATGCCAACTTTAGAATTAAGTGGCAAAATTTAAAAATAAGTTGCCAAATTAAGAAATAATTTGGCCCAATTTAGAAATCACTCTTTTTTTTGAGACAGATTATTTTACCAAACCATGTTCTTTTAGTGAGACAGAGGGAGTATATAAAATTTATTTTCGTGTTTTCTTTTTGACATTTTGCGAGAGGAAAGTATATAACATTTTTTAAGGGATGGAAGTTGGAAATATTCTTTAAATGTGTGAGTACCACTTCTATTAAATTATTTAATATCTATGGCATAAATAACTTTCTCGCTATATTTTGAAGATATCAATCATATGGTTAAGGAAACTTATTAAATTAAACTAATATATAAGGTAAAAATAATAGTGTTTAACTAACGGTTGTATATATAAAAATTATAGTTAGATGTGTATATTTTCTCCATATGTGTGGACTTATAGACTTTGTTACTATGTTCTTGTAATGTGACTTGGATGATAAAGAAAACATTTTATGTCTAAAATATGGAATAAGAAAAATTCATGACTACTTGAGATTATCTAGCCAAGTGTAGCAATGGAGAAAGCTAATATCGAGAATATTATCTTTTGGTTTCAGGGCTCCTAAATAAGTGGAATGATAATTAACAATAATACAAAATAATAAAGAAAACTATCTTTTTATTCTTTGATCAAAATAATCAGTTATTAATGAGCTTCCTTCTTTGCAAACAGAACTGATTTAAAATGGCCTAACAATTTTTTTCTTGGAGGTATATGATTATTTATAACTTCTACTTTGACATGAGAAAACAAGACGTGGGGGACCTCAAGGTTCCCTACAAATACAAAACTCGAAGAAAGTCAAAACTAAAGTATAGGGTTCAAGGCAGGAGTAAGAGCATATATAAGTAAAAAAAGAAATGCAACACTTTACTTATATATACAACACTTTAGCTTCTTTAAGTGTAGTTATGGAATTCACGATATCAAACATGAAATTGATGTGAAACTTTGTATCATATCAACTCCAATTTGTAATTACCTTGTATATTATTCTTGTAAAGATGCTCCAACTACCATCTTTAAATCAAAATCAAAAACTTGCACTGTAGAAAAACCTATTTTTGTCATATCTAGAGAGATGTCTTTTAAAACGCAAAGACATTTACGATGATGTCTTGCAAGCGTGAAGACATCTTAGACAGGGCAGATATCTAAGAAGATATCTCGGACGACATGAAGACATTCCTCTGTCTAAGATGTCTAGAGATAATTTTGGAAGGATAAAGTGTGAGCAACGTGGGAGCCACGTCAAAGACACATGAGCGCCAAGTGAAGGGGCAGTGCCACATTGCAATGAATTTCATTATGATGTGGACTTTTCCGTGGTTCCACAACAATGACGTGGCGGCGCCAAAATCCGATGTCGCACCCGGAAAAATCCAACGTGGCAAAACGTAGGAGGGAGGAAAATCCAACATAGACCCAGGAAATGACCTGGCATGCCACGTCAGCATCGTTTTGGGGTTTTTATAGTCAAAATATGTTCATGATAAACATCATAGAAGATATCCGAGATGTGGAGGCAGACATCTTTGATGAATTCAAGGATTTCTCAAATAATGTCTTTTGAACTAAAGCAGCGTCTGCCGAGACATCGCTTGAGACATGGTACTGCTCCTGTGATGTAGTCGAGGATGTTTTAGAGAATGTCTTAGCGGATGTTGGAAGGATGTTCGAGAGAATGTTCAAGATGATGTTTGCTATGTCATATGAGAAGATGTTTGCAAGGATGTTGGAGATGATGTTTGAAAAGATGTTTGAAAGGACGTCATTGCACAAACGTCCTAGAAAAGATTTGTGACGACTAAACATCCACTGTAATATTGCAAGTGACCATGAGAATGTCTTCCCTTCCTGTTCCAGATGTCTTCCAATACATCTCACATAACTTTCAAAGACATATATAGACGTCGCAATATGCAATGTTGAAAATGTCCACAATATTGATGGCTGTTTGTTTAGAGAAAGTATTTGCATTGCATACGAGGTCACGTCACAAATTAGTTGTCAAAACTATATTGTTTGTGACCTAAAAAGAACATCGCATCAAAAAAATTCTTCTATCTACATCGGCGATGTACTAGGCACCTACTACTTTAAATTGCTCCTCTGTCACCACTGGATGTCACTACTCCCATATAGTCTAGCGCATGTCCAATATTGCACATCTTCAACAAGCCAACAGAGCATTCGGTTAAATAAAGGATTAAGATAAGAAGAAAATTGTTATAAATCCCGTTAGTAGGACTACCTCTATATACATCGTTTACTTCCAAACATCCATAAATTGTTAGTCCTAATCATGCCACTATGTGAACATTCAACATGCTCCACAAAGTAGAATACAAGCTACTATATGTGATAGGATGTCTTCTAGGATGTTCTAGCAGACATCTCAAATGTTTATGGAAACATTGACGTGTTTGATCAGCCGTCTTCCAAATTTCTTGTGTTGTTCATACATCGTGCAGTGGCTCACCTAAGCCTCATTTGGGCCAGCACTACATTGTGCAATCACTAATCTACTTGTACGCCCCTTTCTTCATTTCTTCTTTGCTACCTCTACACTCTAAACCCGGAAAATAGAAAAAAACATGTAAACAAATAGCAGAATACACAAATTTGCAACGCATACCTCATAGCACCAAACATCACCCACTAGACCTGAACGAAAGTTCCAAGCCTTTCTCGTTATCGTTCCTTCTCAGCAAACTTCCCATCCTCAACCATGAAATGCCAGACATACGATCACACATTCAACTCAAGATACACATATCCTATAGGGATTGCACAGCAAACGTCGCTCCTCGCGTATAGAAACTCCCGCTCATTCCATTCTCTCCACGCAATCGCGTGCTCAACACATAGCAAACTATTATTTCGTCTTTTACTAAAGAATACCGTGCGCTAGATACAATCACCAGGATTAACTGCAATTAACTGCAATCCATTGCGATTTACCATGAAGAATCAATGCGGCTTAGAATTGTCCTTTAAGTAGTCTAAAACAGTGGTGGTGACAAGACAAAATGGAACTGTCATGACGACAAATGACCATCCTATGCATGCTAAATCAGCTCCAACTTACATCGTCACTGGAATTTGTATCCAGTGGTTTGGCTTTTCCTAAATATTTAGGGTTATTGTACAATCAATTCTACAATAATTTCATAAGGTTCAAATTCAATAATCAAAACGCATTTGGGATATTTCATTAAGTTTTAGTGTGGGTGTCTATTTTATCTTGAAAACCAAGAGTAGAAGCTTAACCTTCCAATATGCCTTGTGCACTTGATAGTGAATTTCTAGTCAGTAAAAAGCTTCCATAGTAACCTTAGAAGTTGCAACATTTGAACTTCCAAAAATTAATGTACATTTTGGAATTGTGCTTGATAAAATTCATTTCTAATAAAACCATTTGATCAATGAAGTGAATGTACTATATTCAATGTAGAAGACATTTAAGAATTTGGATAGGTGCCTATGATGCCAATTTTGCATCTAATTTTTTTGAATTTTTTTTCAATGAAGATGCATCTGCCCAAGAGTTTAGTAGAGATGCAAAGAATATCAATCAATTTCAATCTTTTTCTTCATTTAAATATTATCTGTAAGTAATTAATCCAGTTGATTAAAAATTAAATAGTTAGATGGTATAAATCACACAGTGATCAATAATTCTAATGAAATAGATGTCAAAAGAATCTAATGTATGAAGTTTTTTCTTGTTTTGGATTAAGTCTAAAATTTCTGGTGAACTATCAGCTTATCAAGCGTACCAATTTAAAATGTTGTACGTCTAAAAAGATGAAGAATGGAATGAATTATCTTTTGAGCATGCCCAACTTCTTCTTAAAGAAATGGACGACTCAAACACTATATCATCGGAGCAAGAAACTATACTAATTCCCACTGAAGTTCATCTTATTAACTAAAAGAACTTCAAAATTTTCAACCTCGTTCTAAAAGATCTAGACATTAGATTCAGACAAGTGATAAATGTTCCAAGAGTATGTTCTGATCAAACTTCATTGATCAATTTTGTAAACAATTTTGCATTTGTGATTTGTGGTGTGTAATTTCTACCTTGTGATGTAATAGCTTCTAATTCTTTAAACACAAATCTATTGCTTTGCTTCAATTGACTATGCTACATGATTTTGCCTCTATTTGATGTTGGCTTGATGCACTTCTTTCTCTACTTGTATGTGTTTATACTCCTATTCTAAACCCTTGTAATTTTTATAATTAGAAATATTTTCTTATGTCATTTGCTTCTTTTCTTTATTTGATATTATGTGCATTCTTGAATTCTTGAAGGAGTTGGAGTTATACTGCTAAAGTTGCTTCCCGACAGTAAAAGACCAAAAGGTAATTGTGTTACAAGTAAATTTAAAAGATCCATGTTACAGATCTCACAATCCTTCGTTCAATAACAAAGTTACCAATTAAAGTTGAATATACCAATTCTAAGTAAAAATAGCAATATAAACAACATCTTTGTCCAACATTGGGCATGTTGATGCCACATAAGTACATCAAAATAATTGTGAGAGAAGAGTTCACAAGAATCCCGAGAGCAAAGTAAGCGTGGCATTAGGACGCGATTGTGGAAAAAAAAAAAACAATTCCTTCGAAGGTTTACATCGAGCTCCGTATTAAGCCTACAATCACTCAGTTTGTCACTAAAAACAGAGTCACAATAATAAAATTTCCTTCAAACTAGACTAAATACTTAAAATACAGCATGTGCAAGAGATGAAACTTGTTCTAATGCTAGGATTATTGTGAAACAATCTCATCACGTTTGACTCAATGCCAAAATGACTTACAATCTCTCCATGAGATCCCACTATTTCACTATAACTCACCGCAGACACAGACATTTGAGTTCTCGTATACCCCAACAGATAAACCTACATGTGAAATAGATTTTAATTTTTTTTAATTCAAATAATTCAAATAAATCATATAAATGCAAGATTTTATATAAAATAAATATGACAATAAAATACTTTCACGAATAATCATATCAGGGTGTTGACATTTCAAACCCATTCCACTTGATCTTACAAATAAAATGTCCCTGTCTCCAAGTCGCAGCCCCGGACATAACTTTTGACACCAAAATTAATTGCAATTTTGATGTTTAAATTTGACACGCTTGAATACAAAAAAACTGAAATGTAAGTTCTAACTCAAAATTGAGTCTTGTAATTCCCCACCGGAGTTAAATTGTGAAAAAAGAAACAAAGACCACGAGGGCCAGGAGCAGGCAACCAACAATAGCTGGAAAATCCACAGAAAGTCAATCCCCAGGATTGAAAGAAAAGAATCGTGACCAGAAAGGATGAAAATCATCCGGGGCAGAGTCAAGCTTGGAGAGGTCACACTAAGTATCAAGAACCAGCAACATTAAGATATATCAAAGCCTCCATCCTCACAAAACATTAAAAGCAGAGGTGAACTAATAATTTTCTAGAACTTCCAGTAAAAGGAAAACTGGATCTAAAATTATTACCAAGAAAGAAGACCTATCAGTCGACATGAGGAAGCTCCATTCTTCTCAAAATCCAGTCTTCTATGGGGTTCGAACCCCCGACCTCTGAGCGCGCATGTAAGCGCTCCTTCCCGCTGCTGGACATCTCGTGAGACTGAAAATCCCTCTTCGGGTTAAAGTGAAAAGAAAGTAACAACCGGGAAAAACCCGGGGAGAGGCCCAGAGGGCCGTCACGCCCCCCCCAAAGGGGAGCCAGGCCGAAGCCGACCTAAGACCACGGAACCAAACTATCAAAGCAGACAGTCGAAAGCGGCACCCACGCAGGGGTGAAAACCAAGTCGAGCACGAAGCAGAGACGAGGCAAGGACCAGGCACTGAGCCAAGGACCGAGAAAAGAACCTATCCGGAGAGCACACAGCAAACCAGGCCAGGAGACGGGAACGAAGCACAGAGCAACGAGTCCCCGAACATACCAAAAACAACAGGAATCTAGCACTGAGCAAGGATCCTAACAAGCAGCAAGAGCCGCCTACCTACAGCACTGAGCTACAGGAAGTCACAGCCACCCAAGACCCGCGCAGGGGAGAGGGGGCAACAACAACTCTAGAGACGTCAAGGACTATTCTAGAGGCCTAACAACTGCACCACTAAAACCCCCGGAGGGGAAGGGCGGTTGAGGCTGAAGGTCTTCACTGGGACGTCGCCAAACCTGAAGCGTTGAGCAACAGGGATATCTCCAAAAATTCCTCGGTCAAGCACCGAGCAACACCGAGCTACTACCGAGGGTAGCAGCTACCTCCATCAAAACTAATCAATGTTGCACCCAGAACGCGGCCTGGGCAGCAAGATCCGCTGACGACTGCAGGTCCATGGGAAGACTGAGGTCGTCGTCAGAGTCATCATCCTCCTGCTCTGCTGAGATGGAGGGATCCGACTCTTGGGAGAGGTCCGCTTGCATCCTTGCAATGATGTCCATGAGGACGGCATCAGCCTCGGACACCGCCCTCAAGTGTGCCTGAGAAACAGAGCTGTCGACAGTGGACTCCTCAGGGGAAGCCACTGGAATCTGGAAGGAGTTGAGTCTGTTCGCAAACTCTCTCGTTAAGAAGAGAGGATGAGGAACAGGATTCCAAGCAGGTGAGTTAACTCCCGTGCAGAAGAGTCCTCCCTGGTTCCAGATTGACATGAAGAGTTGGACCATCGCCGAATGTTTTTCGGGGGATCTCTTTCTCTTGAAGCGCTGCAGCTCCCGCCATGCAGCCATGCCAATCTGAACTGTAGTCTTCCACGTGCGGAATAGGACTATACCTATATGAAACTGTCCATTCCGTAAATCATAGAGAGAGAGAGAAACTTCGGTCTCCGGAGGAGACCGACGTGAATTAAGTGTCTGTTCGACCTACCCCCAATCCAAAGCCCACAGGACAAAGGTATGGAAGTAAAGATCTACTCCCCCCTTTCGAGAGTAGACACTTTAGTCACAAGTAACCAGAAACAAGATACTAGTGAAAAATAGGTGTATAGAGAAGTTTGTGGTGATGTTACGGACATCAAGCCACGAGCTCATTGTTGGTTGGATGTGAGCGTTTGTCTCATTAATCCGGTCCGGGTTCGAACCCTGATGGACTCGTTTGAGTGGATGTGGGGGATGGAGTGGCTTGATACTGCTAAGTGAGTAATCACGAGCAGGAAATAAGTTGTGCCAACCGACAGCCCCCCTTTGCGAGAAGTGACAAGAAGAGACTTGACACCTGTATGCTAACAATTAAATAAAGTAGCTCTAGCTACTATCAAAAAATTTATTTTTATTTTTGTTTTAGAGTTTTTATTAAGGGGGATCTAAGTTTTGAGGAATCGGCTGGTGGTTTTCTATTCTTCTTTTGTGGAGTAGAATGGACATGGCGTATTGTATGGCGATAATATTTATATTTTTGAAGGTGTTTTTGATGGTGGGCATTGGTATTTGGAATTTTTCTTCAAGTGATTTCATTGATGGAATGTGTGTAGTTGCTCTGGCGCCGGCTGTAATGACGATAAGAGGGTCAACTTTCCATCCAAGAGCAGTGATATTAGCGATTAGTGGATTGTATTTGTTGGTTTTGGCTTGGAGTGTTTCTGGGGAGAATCTGTCATTGCAATATGTAAATTCAATAAATTGTATTGTAAGGTTGGGGTTAATTTCGGAAGGGGGTTCACTTTGGTAAGGTAGGCCTTTCACACATAAGATGTCTGGCCTAAATCTCGAGTTACAGTGGCATCTTTGTGTGCCACATATGCAAGGGAGTAGCCAATTTGGTACGGTGTTTTCTGGAGGCTTATCATTGAAGGTTCCAGCATTCATGAGAATGAAGCATCGGGATTTTTCTGATGAGATTAGTAGTTTACGGATTTCCCAAACTGCTTTGTTGTGTCTTTTGACGCGGAGTGAATGTATGTGTTGTTGTTGGCATGTGAGTAACACATGTAACCATGTGTCCGGTTCATGTGATCTACAAATGGGACATGTGATGGATGGAAATCTTTCTCTTCCAAAGAACATTTGTTTTCTAGCATGGCCCATGTATGTTCCAGTACGGAATTTAATAAGGCTTGTTTTTTGTTTGTCTGTAATGATTGGATTTTTCCAGAATTCATTAGAGAGTTCATTGTCTATATCTTCATTTGCTGTCCATTTGTAAATATTGGGAGTTTGTACGGCCATAACTTCTAAGTTTTTTTCCCTGTCGTATTTCTTGATTTGTTTTTCTAGGTCTCTAACTGGTCCTTTGTCTGGCATATCTATCATGGATGGCCACACATCTTTTTGGTAGTAGTATGGGGTAGCATGCGCGTGTTCGTATGGGTGTTCGGCAGTTATATATTCTAGATCGACTCCGATTTTTGCTAGTTTATCTGCTTTTTCGTTACCATCAATGTTGATGTGTGCTTTGACTTTGTGTAGAGAAATGGGTTGTATTCTTTGTTGGAGTAGTTCAACCATGGAGGCAAGTGTGGTTTGGTCGGGGTGACTGTTGTGTAGTGTGGGGTGTTTAATTTGCGTGTTTAGTAAATATAGTACGTTTAGGCAGTCAGTAAATATATATGCGGGTTCATTAGGAAATTGTGTGTTGATGATTTTTAGTGTTTCGTGTATAGCCATCATTTCAGCTCGTAGAATGTTTTGGTGTCCATGGAGTCTTTTGGGGATGTTAATACCTTTAGGGCTGTAGATGCCATATCCAGCTTTTTCCCTCATCCATTCATTATTGGGGCCAATTTCTTTTGGAGGTATGAAGGAGCCATCGGTGTAATAACTAAGTTGGGCTTCGAATTTCAGTGGCAGGTTTGTATGGTAGTTTGGGATTGGGAGGATATGTGTGGGGCTATTTGTTAGTGTATTAGGGTAGTCTAATTTCGACCATTTCTTACTAGGTTTGACCAAGGTGTTTAAAGGGGTAGGAGGAGCAATTTGTGTGTAAATCTGTGGGATTTTTAGGTTATTTATGATGGGATTGAGTTGGTTCATTTGTTCTTGGTTACCGATGTTGTTGTTTTGGTGATGAATGCAAAGTATTTGTAGAGTGGACACTTCTTTTCTTTCAATGTTGATGTCGGGAGGTATTGTGGGTTCTATATATGTGATGGTATCTGCAGCGAAGTGAGCAATGATGTGTGTATCTGGAAAGGGGCCAATGTATGGATTGAAATTTTGGTACCAGTTAGTGTCTGGAGAGATGATTATAGTCATTGTGTTTGGATCGTTTTTTGCTGCAAGACGGGCCCAATGGATGGCTTGTTGTAAGTCTGTTTCATTATGGGGATTGGCGTATCCAATACCTTTCCATTTGTGATCAAATGCTTTTCCTAGGGAACCAAAAATAATATCTCGGGAAAATGGTGAGTGGAATTGGCTAAATTGTGTAGGGCATGTAACTGGGGATGAGAAGTATGATGTTTGAATTTTGAATGTATCAATGAGAAAGTCTAGTATTTGAGTTGGTATGGTGTATTGGGCACATTTAAGTGGGTCATTTTTTGGGATGCGGTATTTATATCTTTGGTATAGCCATGCAATTTCGGTTTCAAAAGATTGGGTTGGAGGTTCAAGGCCATGTGGGGTATTTCTCGCATTTTGATATTGTTTCCATAGCCATATTAATCGTGTTTTTGGGATGGTGATGAGGTGTCGGCCATTTTCTTCGTATATATGTGCTACGTTTAGGATTATTTGTATTGTGTTTGTATTTGTTTGAATGTCGCTTTCTGGGTTGCATTCATTAATAGATATGTGAGCTAATGGGATGGTTGTGGCTGGAATAACATACCTTGTATCTTTTGCTTGTGTGATAGAAAAGTATTTTTTGATGGTGTCTGAACACTGTTCATGTTGTTGTTTTGTATAGTATTGGGTAAGTATTTCAGTGTTGTGCTGACATGTGTGCGGGTCGTTCCAGGGAAATAATTCTCTTTGAGTTCGCCATTTGTGGTATGAGTTGTTGTTTGGTGTGTTCCATTGGCATAAGTATATGGTGTCTTTTTTGATAATCTGGTATTTATCCTTGATTTTACAATGTTCGTGATTTAGTATTTCGTGAATGGGGAATTGTCGAGGATTCTTAAGTATGTTTTTGGGGGGAAGGGGGAGTTCGGGGATAGGAGGGTTAGGTGGATTTATAGGGGGGGTGGTTTGTAGGGGGAGGATATTGTGGTTTAATATAATGTAGTCATTTTTAAGAGTTCTTGGGGGGTGATGAAACCGGCATGGAGGGTGGCATCCGTGGTGGCAAGAGGGGTAGCAAAATAGTTGGTTTGCAAGGTTTAGAGCACTTTTGATGAGTTTTGTGGGATTGCAGTGGTATATTTTAAAGTCATCTGGGTTCATTAGGGTGGTGCCATTAGGCATGGTTATTTGTTATAGTTTTATTATATCATGTGATAGTAGTTTTTGTAGTAATTTGAAAGATGTGTTGGGATTAAGGCCATGTAGGTTTTGTGCTTCTCTCATCCATGCCGATTCTAGTCGGGATGGATTTAATAGAAAGCAACTTATTGTACTTTTAAGGTGAACACCGGCTTCATGTTTGAGTAGAAATAATGTCCTAGTGATGGGTGATCTCACGCAGTGTTGGTATTTAATGCGGTCAATTTCTTTGGAGCCTCCAAATCTTGCAAGTATAAATTGTATCAATCCATAATAAATTTTTCCAAGTCTACCTTTATCGTTAAGGGCATTTTGTAGTTGTTCTCCAATGCATCTTAAGTATGCATTTTTTAGTGAGAATGCTTCTATACCAAATAGGTTGTGTGGGAGTTGTGTGGCGACATTAGAGGTGCATTTTGGTAATCCACATATTGTTTTGTGGAGCGCTATGATCTTTTTGTCTAGTTTTTTAATGGCTGGTATGGAATATGGTACTGCGTAGAAGCTGTATGCTATTCCGGCGCGTATCACTGTATCCGCCATACTGATTTTTTGTTTCATAGTGGCTGGGCAAGATACAAGGGCTTGACATTGTTTGACGACTTTAGCGGTGGTGGTGTTTATTTGTGTTCCCCATTTTAGTGATGGGGCTAAGTTTATGCCAAGATATGTGTATGGTTCGTGTTGGTCTAGGACTGGTAGTGGTTGATTTCTAAAATTTATGTTGGTGGCTTGTATTTGGGCTTTGAATGCTATTGGGTTCATTTTGGATTTGTTAGGGCATCCGGTCACTGCACATTTAGAGATTCCGAGGTCCATTCCTGCCCATTCACAGAATTTACCTAACTTATTTAGTTGAGTTTGTAGGGATTTTAGTTTGTTGGCAATTGCTGCGAGATCATCAGCGTATGCCGCGGAGGAGATTGTAACTTTGGAGGTGCCAAAGGTGTAACCATTGTCCCCTTGTTGTAGCCATCTCAGAAGAGGTTCTAGAAATATTATAAATAAATAGGGGCTGAGTGTATCTCCTTGTATTGTTCCTCTTTGAATGAGAATCGATAAAGTTTTGCCAAAGTGTTCTCCAGAGTATATGGTGGAGGATTGTGAGTATATATTTCCGACTAGATTTATAGCATCAGAAGGGTATCCAAGGTCTTTCATAATGGCTAGGAGTCTTGCATGATCGATAGAGCCGAAGGCATTTTTGAAGTCTATATATAAGATGTATATGTCTTGGTTTGTAAATCTTGGATCTTCTAGTGCTGCAATGAGGATTTGAAGTTGTCTGGAAGTTCCTCGTTCTGCTCTAAATCCTTCTTGGCTGTCGTGTAAGATTTGGTATTTTTCACCATAGGCGGAGAGGATAGAAGTCAATGTACTAGTAAAGAGTTTGTAAATTGTGTTTGCTAGTGCAATAGGTCTATGGTTGGTTAGTTGGAATGGGTCACCCTTTTTGTATAATAAAACTGTTAGGCTAGTTTTCCATGATGCTGGGATTTGTTTTTGTTTGTAACAGTGTTTGAAAAATAGGAGGAGTAGTTTGTAGAATCGTGGAGGCATGTTTTTCAAGATTGAGTTAGGGATTTTGTCAAGGCCTGGGGCTTTGTTATTTCCTAGGTTTTTAAGGCAGAAATCGTAGGTTTCTTGATCGAAGTATGTGTGTAGCGGGATTTCCGGTTCACCGCGTTGGTCAATTGTGAATCCTTCTAGGTCATGCCATGGGTATTGTCTGACACTGCATGTGCAATGTGTCTGATGAATATTTTGATAGTGGCATGTAGGAACTGTTGGGCGGTTACTGATAGATTGTTGAATGTGTATTTCTTGTGCAATATCTTCAGGGCTGGTTAGAATATTATTTTGTCTATCAATGAAAGAGTCTAGAGGTGAAGTTTCAGAGTTTTTTAAGACTTTTCTATTTATTTTCTTGGGGCTTTTTTCATACATTTGGCGGTATTTTGAGACGGCTTTGTGAATACAGTTTTTAGTATATTTTGTTGTAATTTTTCTAGCTTCTTTATTGGCAGTTTTTGCTATAGCGGCTATGACGTCTATCCATTCATTTGGTATAGTATCTATTATTGGAGGATGAGGAATTTGTACATTTTGGTGATTACGTATTTCATTCATGATAGGATGTGTTTGCCATTGTGGGTTGTGTTTTGCGATGTATATAGTTTTTCTGATTAGATGGTATGTAGCGAGGTGTTTTTTCCATTCTTTGGCAAGTTTACGGGGTAAAAAGCCACCTTGTTGTGCAGTTCTATTGGTTAGATGTTGTAGTGGAGGTGCTTTACAGGTGTTTTCAATAGTTTCTGAGATTTTGTTTATAATTTCATCTAGGGATGTACAGGCTGTTTCCCATTGATCTTGTGTGAGGTGGTCGTGGTTTTCTAATAATAGTGTTAATTCATTTATTTTTATAGAGTTTCTTTCAAAGAATTCTATGTTAAATTTTTCTAAATTTTCTTCTGGGATCGGATTAAGTATTCTGATTTCAGTGGTAGTTACTGGCGGTGAGGGCCTGGCTAGTAATGTGTTTTGTGGGATATGTAAGATAACTGGGTAGTGGTCTGAGTTTAGATTCATATTTATGTTTGTGGTGGAAGTAAATCTGTTGTTATTTGTTGAGTTTATATAGAAACCGTCTATAAGGCTGGTTGATGTATAGTTATAACCGCCTTGTCTGGAGAAGTGAAGGTTTGTTGGGATGTATTCGAAATTAAGTGATGTGGTGAAGTTTTTCCACTGGATGTCTTCATCTTGTGGTGGTGTGTTATTGTTGTGATTTTGCCTTTCAATAAGTGCGATGTCACGGTTGAAATCGCCACATAGGATATATGTGTGGTTTGGGTGTGTAGCAATTAGGTTAGTGATTGTGGTTTTGATGTGGGGAATGAGACATATATCTTTTAGATGAGTAGGCATGTACATGTGGATGATTAGCCAAGGTGTAAGTGGATGATTGTTTATTTTTATTATTTGTAGATATGGGGATATATTTGCTGGGGTCGGAACTTTAGTAATGTTACCGGGGAATGCGTATTTGTTGTGAATAAGTGTGAGTAATCGTCCTCTTCCGGGTTTATAGGGCATTCTTTGTTGTATGCATCTTGTTAGGGCATGGGTGTTGTTGAAGATGAGTTTGTATTCAGGGAATAGATTTTGGATGTATTTTGTAGATTTTGTCGCTGTGAGTTTTGTTTCTTGAATATTTATAATTGCTGTATTTCCAATGGAGTTATTTATGAGACTTTGTAGGTTTGGTAAGGCTGTATTAAGTGATGATGCGTTCCAAGTAATTATGTTTGTTTCAAGATTCGTAGTAGGATTTATTCTTGGTACTGATGTGGGGATGTTTGGGAGTGGGGGTGGATGTGAGTATTCATTTATGTTTTCAAGACATCGGAGTGATTCTGTTATTAGTTTGTTTGGGAGAAATGGGAATTTTCTTTGGAGTATGGCGTGTGTGGGGGGGGTTTCTTGACTGTGAATGAATTCGTATAGTTCTTTGTGTATTGATTTTTTTGGGAGTATTAATTCTTGGATATTTTTGATGAGTTTGGTATACGGATGGTCTATTGATATGTGTCTTTCTGGAGGGTTGTTGAGATTGGAGTGTCGGATGAGTATTGTATTTGTCCATATATCATTGAAGTGGTATACGCGGGGGTTTGATATGATAGTATTACATTTGTCTATTGATGGGTTTATGGTAACGATTAGGGCGTATAGTATGTGGGGGGGTGGTGAGTGAATTTGTTTTTGTATATATTGATGAAGGGATGGAAATGAGATAGTTGCTTGGTGGTGTAGTGGATGGTCTGTATGTAAGATGGGAGCAAATGTTATTGCGATGTGTTGGTAATCTGGTTGGAGTTTTATTGTACTGGAGATAAAGTATTTTCTAGCACGTTTTTTGTGATCTGTGGGATGTGTACGTAGTATGTTGGGCATTGGTCCAGGGTTGGTTTCTATATCTCCACATTGAAATAATGCTAGTTTGTTGATAAAGTAGTAACTGCAGTAGTGAAGTAATTTGGGTTTTTTCTTATTTGTTTTGTAGTATTTTATAGATGTAAATTTAATTGTAGTAAATAGATTGGGTAATGCGGGTATTGTTTTTATTATTATTTTTTCTGGTATATAGTGTGATGATTTGGTATGATTTGATGTATGACTAGTGGTTGTAGAGGCGTACCAGTTATATATGTGTTGGCTTTTGTTGTTTTTTGTTTTGTGGCGAGGCCGGTAGGCCGAGGCCGTTTTGTTGGTTTTAATGGTTTGCTTTATTAGTTTGTTTATTTGATATTTTATGTTATTTATAGTGTTTTGTATGTATTTGAGGTAAATAAGTACAGAGGATTGTTTTGTGATTTTTGGGTTTGTTAGTGTGATATATAGGTGTTTTTGTTTTTTAATATTGATTAGTGTTATATATGAGTTTAGAGTTTTTATAGATATTATTTGAGATTTAGATCTTTTTAATAGTATAGTTTTGTGTTTATTTTGTTTTTTGTTGTGCCTTGATTTATGCCGAGGCCGGTAGGCCGAGGCCATTTTGTTTATTTTAGTGATTTGTGTTATGAGATAGTATGTTTGGATTGGGTGATGAGAAGGAGTTTTCTCTTTATAGTTGACTGAGATAATTTGAAGATATTTTATATGGTTGTTAGAGTAACTTTGAATAATGTTTATACCATATTTTGAATAAGTATGTTGTAAGTTTTGATTTTTTAGTTTTAGGGTAGTAATTACCAAGTGTAGTTTTTTGTTTTCTGTTTTAATCGAAACTGTATGTAGGTGTTTATTTTTAGAATTTGTTGAGGTTGTTTTTAGTTGTCTAATTTTAGTATTTATTAATACTATAAATAGATTTTTAGGTATATTTTTAGGAAATAATGATACTATAAATAGGAGTTTATTTTTAGTATTTATTGATGTTGTAAAAAGGTTGTTATTTATAGTATTTCTTAATACTATAAAAAGGTTTTTATTTATAGTATTTGTTGTTACTAAGAAAAGATTGTTATTTTTAGTATTTGATAACATAAAAATATTTTTATTTTTAGTATTTATCAATATTATAATAAGATTGATATTTTTAGTATTTATGAATACTATTAATAGTTTTTTTAATTATTTTTAGTATTTATTAATACTATAAATAGCTTAACCGCCGGGATGTTTGTCAAAACTAGTTTGACAAATCCATGTTGCCTTCAATTTCTGAAATATCCGGATTCGCTGCTTCAATTGCATCCAAAGTCATTTTCATTTGCTTTTGAAGAAGCATCATTTGGACTTTGGCATTTTTGTTCGACTCTGCTTGGACATGGTCCGCATAAACTTTTGCTTCTTGGACGATCTCACCTTTTAGAGTTGCCATTTCTCTTCGGATTTCATCCGTTCCCTTCTTCACCGCAGCTTCTACCATTCTGTTGATGTCTTTGTTGTTGTTATGATGCGGCCCATTCTCCAAGGCTTGTACAGTGTTGGCAAGAGCAGTGTTGACATCCGTGAATCCAAGCCTAATCAAATCTTCCTTACTAGGCGCATTTTCTCCATCTAGACTTTTAGGGTGAGGGGTAAATTCGACATATTTATCTAAAATTTTATGATTTTTCTTAACAAATTTTTTGTAAACGAAAGAATTGAGACATTGAACATTGCACGATCCTGTATGCTTCCCTTTCTCAAGTTTGAAGTAAAAACCCAAGACATTGTCTTCACCCATGTATTTGCGGATACTCTCCTCAATTTGCATGGTGGTTTTCACTTTGTTGAGGTTTCGGGCAATGAGAACTACTGCATTTTTCCTTGCTTTTTCATCCTCGGATATTTTTCCCTTGCTAGCAAAATTTACCTCGACAATTTCGTTAAAAAAAGCAATTTTGTTGAGTTGAATCCTTTTTGCTTCCTCGGGAGATGGTGCTTTGATCCAAGCATATGTCCCCTCAGCAGATTTTTGGACATTCGTGATTTCAAACTCAAACCCCCTATTGAATCCCTCAGTAACAATCTCCTCAAACAAGGTAAACCATTTTTTACCTTCGAGAGTGGGACTTGTTACTTTGACCGATAGCAAAGATGCTATGGCAATGGAATCAAAGGACTTGCAAATTTTACCTCGAGCGAGTGTAAATTTGTCAAGTTTGAGGATGAAAGACCTCCGTCCTTGGATGAGCGCCAATCCATCGATTTCAGGGTTTTTGAGATGGAGTTTAATTATTCCACTCCATCTCTTGGACCCATGAAAGCACAAGATTGCAATCGGCTCTCCAAGAAGTTCCCCGGTCTCAATGCCCATTTTCTCTAATCTTACTTTGGTTAACTCAAACACATCATCCCTCATAAGCTCTCTATCTCCAACCTCAAAATGTATAGAGATGTGATAGTCCAAGGCAAAGCCATTATCCCCAATCTCCACCTCCGAAGGTATTTGGGTGAGATTGAAATGCATCCCTTCCTTCCCATCTTCACGTTTAGAAGGCCACTCTTCTTGCGTGACATATGGGTAGGATGGGATGGATTTCACATGCTCATCGGCTTCATCCACAGACCAACCACTCTCCACTAATTTTGAGGCAGACCTAGGTTGCTCATGTGGGGTGTTTGCCAATTGACCAAGTTCATTCAACGCTTGAAAACCCAGCCAGAAAGGAGGGCGTCGCACCTCAGTAGGTGCAGTCCCCTTTACCTTTTTCTGACTTTGGACTACTGCAAGACTTGATGACCTCTTCACATTCACATTGTCTAGGCTAGAGTTTATTTCATTTTCAAACAACTTTTTAGCGGAGGGAGGAGTGCTGCTGGTGCTCGCCATTCTACTACATGCAAAGTACAAAAAAGAGTAATGTTTAGAGATATGTGCTTGAAAATTGCCACTTATCATCCTTGAACCTACTCCTCACCTACTCCCTTCCAAAGATTAAGCTCTGGGCCAACTGAGAGATAAGAACTAAGGAAGTGGCTCAAACATGTGTAAATATGATGTTCAACTTCTAACAGAAAATCAATTTTGTACATACATTCTACTCTAACAATTTCAATCCAATCAATTTTGGTGTGTAAGCAAGAAAAGTTGCTGTAATATACAAACACAAACTGGTTGTGATTGCAATTCCAGCAAGTTTTCAAACTATAACATACAACATACATAAGATCACATTCAGAAACAATTTCACAATTTCCTAAGTATAAAACTGCTAAAGCATTGTGACGATTCTCTAAGTTGCTCAACATTAGACCTACTAAGGAAAACTTGTTGCAAACATAACTTAGCAAATTATGAGTGTTGCAATCATTAATTACAGACTTGCTGTAATAATCATTGCTACTTTCATATTCAATCAAACAATCATTTCTAACCATACAACCATTTCTAAACAAGCATAGAGATTTAATGAAGCAATCATCTATAAACCTAATTCTAATAACCCCTACAATGGACCTAGGTTTAATTACACATGCACAAAGTTGCTTCAGCCTTTGGCTGAGAGCATTCCAAGTTCTTAAAATCTTATACTTTGAGATGGTACATTTCCATACACTGCAGCTGCAGTGCAAGTGGAGGCTCTGAAATCTAATGCAAAAAACAAAGAAATTCTTACCTGAGGTTGGCGTCGATGCACCTCTGTACTTTGGCTGAGTAACGTTTGGCTCCCAGCTCGAAGCCCTTGTGTGTTCCTCGACTCCTTGTTCTCCCCTGTACTGATTCTTCTCTACTTGCGGATACTCCCCTCCGAGATGGGCAGAGACGTTTTGACCAGCAAGCTCTTCCTTCTGAACAGCAGCAGGGATAGCGGCCAGATAATTTTCCCGCACGGGACCTATCTCCTCTTTCAACAGCGCTACTTTCCACAATATTGTTTCCGCTGCCTCCGAGGATGCTCCCGCCGTCGAGACCACGTCTGTTGCTGTCGTCTTAGTCGAGGGTCCCTCCGCCGTTACCACCGCCGTGAATAGGGTTGGTTTAGTCGTTGCAGTCTCCACCGAGGTTGTTGTAGATGAGATCGCCGCTGTCTCCGCCGGGGTCGCTGCTATCACCTCCGAGGCCGATGCTGCCGTTACCTCTACCGAAGTCGCTGCTGCCGTTACCTCCACCGAAGTCGCTGCTGCCGTTACCTCCACCGGAGTCGCTGCTGCCGTTACCTCCACCGAAGTCGCTGTTGCCACCGTTTTCTTCACCCGAGTCGCTGCTGCCACCTCCGGGGCCGATGCTGCCTTCACCCACGTATGTTGCCCTTCCACTTGCCCGTTGACAACAGCACAGGGGGCTCTCGCAGCAGCAATCTGAGCTCTGGCAGCAGCCGTCGACCCAATAGCTACTATCGAGGTAGCAGCGGTAATCCCTTCAGTCCTTGGCAAATTTCTTCCCCTCTCGCCCTCAGCGGCGATCTTCCACGTCTCAGGATCGGCACCCTCCTCTAGCACCTTTACTTGGTTTGCAACCTCCTCGACAGAGCTGAGGTGACTCTCGTAACCAGCGCCTACTTCTCTCCTTTCTTCGCTAAGCTCCGTTGATCTCCTCTTCGGTTGCAGGTGCACTCTAATCCACTTCTTCTTTCTAACTATCGTATGCTTTAGACTACTAAACGTTGCGGCACTGTGGGTGCATAAACTTCTCCTACACTTAACAATACCAAAAGACTGACTAACAAGACTCCTTACCGAGCGCACTCTTTGAGAGTTAGAGGGAGTGAGCTCATCTGAATGAGGGTTAATATACTCACAGATGTGCAAGGGGAGAATGTTAGGGTTTTGGAAGTTTACATGACTGCTGCGGTAACTTCTTTTCTGTGACCTAGAAACTATGTTAGGAGTACCTTTGGATGCTCCCCGTTGGAGATCGTACGGTGTTAGTGTGCAATGTAATTTTGAGGTTTTAAAATAATTGGCAGACAAAGTTTGTACTCTAGGGTTAGAGAGACTTACCTGTGTTTTGGCAGTGCCGTTGGAGCGGCGACGTGGGTGAACCTCTTTGTTGCCAAGCTCACTTCTTGTCACTTGGTTCTCCATTTCTTGCGTTGCTTTGTGGTCTAAGTTGTCTGCGCTGCTTGCGGAAGGATGCTGATTGATTCTCGCAGCTCCGCCCGTGTGCTTCTGGTCCTTCTCATCTATGATGGCGTTGTTCTGCTTCAGGCTGGTGCTGTACAAGCTCGGGATATTGGTCTTGATATTGCTCGAGAGTTTCTTCAGTTTGAGGTGATTGCAAGATGTTGATACGTGTTGTTGATTTCGTATGTAGGCCTCCTGGTGGCACTCATTTTTGCTCTGGTTGATGCAGCTGCTACGAAGATTGGAGATGCAGGTTCGTTTGCAGCAGCTCTTGTGTGGTTGCAAGCGGAAGGTTCGGTTTGTAGTAAAAACTACATTTTGTCTTGGTGTTATCTTCCTGCTTTGAGAAGTCTTTCGGTGGCAGTAGAGTACCTTGCTACAACATTGATAGTTGTTTCTGTTGTCTGTGCAGCTTTGGTGATGGTAGCTGCAAAGTTTGTTGTGTGCCCCCAAGCTCCATCTTCTACTCTGTCTGCGTATTCCCCAGTCTCCAATGGTGTAATTGATGGTGTGCTTGATCAGTTGGGATTCGAGACGCTTGGTTACCTTGTTGCTCACTCCGAAGTGTGTGCTACTCGGTTGCTGTTGTGGTTTGATGGTGGGCTGGTACCATTGAGTTGATGTTCTCCGTTTGTGGGCGCCTTCTCTTGAAGTTGATTCGTTCTTGCGATTCTTTGTCTTGGCTGGTTGGGCATTTCGTTGGCTGCTGCGATATGCAAAAGCTGACTGCGGCTTGGTGTCGAGAGCGGTGCGGTGAGTGGAGTGTTGCGGTTGAATATGCTTGTTCGCATGGTGTCTGCTGCAGCTACATTTACTGAAACGGCTCTTGTTGCTCACTCCGAAGTGTGTGCTATTCGGTTGCTGTTGTGGTTTGATGGTGGGCTGTTGTGGTTTGATGGTGGGCCGGTACCATTGAGTTGATGTTCTCCGTTTGTGGGCGCCTTCTCTTGAAGTTGATTCGTTCTTGCGATTCTTTGTCTTGGCTGGTTGGGCATTTCGTTGGCTGCTGCGATCTGCAATAGCTGACTGCGGCTTGGTGTCGAGAGCGATGTTGTGAGTGGAGTGTTGCGGTTGAATATGCTTGTTCGCATGGTGTCTGTTGCAGCTACATTTACTGAAACAGATCTGTTGTGAGAAGTGATTAGTATAGATCTGGTGCAAAGAGTTGTCTGTGCAGGGTTGGAGAGTAGAGTAGTTGTTTCTTCTATTTCTAGTCTCTGTTCTATGTAGAGTGTCTGTACTATGGCATTGAGTATGGAAAATCACGTTAACATTTAATACAAACAAGAAAAATAAGAGAATAGTAAGAGAGGGAGAAAACTGCCCCTGTGTATGGAGTATTCTGAACATCTGCAAATGCGAGTATTCCGGATCGAGAGAGTCTAGGGAGTTTGGTGTGTGAGCTTCACAGAATTCCCTGTACCGTCTGAGAGTGATAGAGATACTAGATCTGAGGTGCAAGAGTTGTGGGCAGTCAGGTAACATAGCACCAACACATGTCCCAGCCCATTGCTTGTCTCCACTGTACTTCCTGCACAAATCTGCATCAGATCTAGTTTCTACCAAACTTGAGTCCTTTCCAACACATATTCTCAGCCCACACACAAGATCGCAGATCTGGTAAGTGTACATAGGACTCCACAGCAAATCCAGCCCCTAAGTTGCCTGCACACTTCCTCTCAAACGTCTAACTCCCAAACACTCTCCTCACCGGAAAACGTGGAGCTCCTTAGCTACTCATCCTCCTTTGGTTTTAGAAAAAATAAATAAATAAATAAATAAATAAATAAATAAAAATAAAAATAAAAAATAAAAAAATCCGTAAATCATACTCTACCTTTTGACACCATATCATGTACAAAAGGGTGCTGCGAATAATATCCCAAGGGGTCCTCGCAGAAATGGAACAGGCTGTGCGGCTAGCATCCCAGAGCGCATCTGGATCAGGTTGCCTTCCCCTAGTCGTGTTAGGGGGGACAGATTAACCAGCAAGTATTTCTTTTGAGAACGTGTAACTTTGATTGGGATCTTTGGGAGCGTCTACGTTCCCAATGTTGGGAGCGTAGGCGCTTCCTTAAGGTCCCATAAAAATTTCAATCCATTTATTTTTGATTTTTAGTTACTTTCTGATTAACTCATTTTTTAATAGAAATAATAATAAAAAGTTATTTCTTCAGGTTATTGGCCATTTGTTTGTAATTTTGGTTTGAATACAAACCTTTTAGAAACCTTTAAAATTAAATTCAATATATAAAAAGTAAAGTTTGGGAAATGTGGAAAATAATAAATTTAATTTACTAAATTAATTAATTTTGTCAACGGGGAACTCGGAGAGGGTTGTAACCCAAAAAAATATTGAAGAAAATCATAGTAGTCGTAGCGATTGAAGTGATCGTAGTGACTGTCGTCGTCATGTCGTTTGGGTAGTGTGAAAAAAAATAAAAAAAATAAAATAAAAAAAAAAAAATAAAAAAAAAAAAAATTGAAGTTGGAGTTTGAAACTTGAAAGGTTATAAAGATTATATAGATGGCCATTCAAAAGGTTATTGCAAAAGTTATTTCAAACAATATTTAAAAATCAATTGATATATTTTAAAATCAAAAGCAAAGCTCAACTTCATTCATTTTATATGTATATTTTGTTTTATTTCATTTTTACATGAACACCTTTCAGTTTTTATATTCAAATTAAAAAAATTATATTCTAATTGGAAAAATTATGATTTTTGTCGATAGTTGTGTGTAGCCCTAGTTTTCTATTTTAAGAATAAGAAGCAAGTCAAAAAATATTTTACTAATGATTTAGGAGTATTTGAGTAGAAATAAAGAAACAAAGTAATCAAAAACTTGTTTATTAAAAATTTGTAACAGGATCATCTACAAAGGCAGGGAAGTAAAAAAACTAAAAAAAACGGTTATTAAAAACACTGAGTTCTAACAAAAAGAAACTTGTAGAGATTTTATGAAACCAATTGATAATAGATTCTTCATTTATGGAAAGTTAAAAGTAATAATCCAAAATTATTTTACTTTTATTTATTTTAAGATTATCCTTTTCACTTACATATAAAAGGTCTCGTTCAAAATATAAAAAGGAGTCATGTCCATACCATGAAACTAATTTACTGCAAAAAAGCAAGTGCCAGACCAACAACAACGTGGAACCCGAATGATAGTGAGGTCACAGAAGTCTAATTCCGCATCAGAACAGTCGTCTTCGTCACACTCCCTAGCTCGATCAACGACGAGACGAGGTCACCGAGCCAGATTCCACGCCAGAACAGTCGTCCTGTAGGGGACGAAGGCGAAGACCCGGCAAAGGCGAAGACTCTCGCACAGAGTCTCTCGCACAGAGCTAGGGTTTGGCCTCGCCGGGGAGGGATCGCATTGCGGTGCATGGATTGATCGCCAATTGCGCTGCAATCGGTAGGGAATTGTAGTTTAGGAGAGGGAGAAGCAGTCGGGCACCATGCAGCAGGGCGTGAGGGCCGTGGAGGCCTACAGGCGGGCCATGCTCATCGACGGGGTCACCAGCGACAACGACTCCGTGGCGCCCGTCTACAAGCTGGAGGAGGTTTGCACGCTCATGCGGACGTCGTCGCTGGATATCGTGCGGGAGCTTCTGGAGCGGATTATCAAGCGGCTGGATCATAAGAGTCCCGTTGTCAAGCAGAAGGTACTGTTTGTTTGTTTGTTTGTTTGCGCTTGAGCTCGGGGGAAAGAGTTTCTAGATTGTTGAGTTAGAGATGGGATACGGAGTCTGTGGATCGGGCCATTTGTAGAATTTGGAAGTTGTGGTGTTGTGGTTTGAAGGGTTGGCTGTGAGGGGGGAGACTGAGTGTGATGGCATGGAGGATTTTCTAAATGTTTGGAATTGTGTGACTGTAGGTTTTTGTGTTTTGTAGAGTGTGGGATCGGATTTTAGATGAATAAATTTCTGTTTCGCGTTTTTGCATTTGGTGACGCAATGCTGCGGTTGTTTATGAGGAATTTGATTCCGGCGCATTTGATTTGGGGTACTGGACGTACGGATGGGTGAATTACTAGGGTATTGTTAGTGATAGGTGAGTTTGTGCTGGGTTGATATTTAACTTGGTCTGTTGTTTTGAACAGACTTCAAGGAAGTAATTATTGTAGTTCGGATCTGATTGATTCGTCCTGTAGTTGTTTATGATTTTTCGTTGGTTTGTGCAGGCATTGAGACTCATTAAATTTGCTGCTGGGAAAGCTGGTGTAGAGTTTCGCCGCGAGATTCAACGACAGGCTCCAGTTGTTCGAAATTTATTGCATTACAGGTTGGACATTTTTCTGGGCTTGCAAGTCTGCTGTGTGGCAGACTCGCAGGAAAGCGGCTCGTGGTTTATGTTGTTCTTAGTTTTAGACGAGAAGGATGCTGTTAAATCCGATGCATCATAAGTTCTATATTTGTCGTCCTGCTCTTGACCTTTCGTTTATTTGTTTAGAAGTGTGGTAACATTTGAAGGTAATGTGGAATTCGTGGAATAATTTCCTTAATCATAAAGTGCAGGGGACAACCGGATGCTTTAAAAGGAGATGCATTGAACAAGGCTGTGCGTGAAACTGCACAAGAGGCGCTATCTGCCATATTTGCTTCTACTGAGAAAGGGTCTTCGGAAGAAGTGAGTAAGCGCATGGAGGGTTTTGGCAACACCAATTTTGACCACTCGTCCAGTCGTGATTCTAAAAAGTCAATGTTGGATGACATGATGGGTTTTGGGAGTTCGACAATTCGGCAAATGAGTGGATTGGGGAGTAGTGGGAGCAGCGGGAATTACGGCAGCTCTAACTCTGGAACTTACAGGTATTATTATTATTTTCGTACAGTTCTTTTGCATTTAAATGTCAGTTACTACGAGGATGGAGAGTCCTTTTTATTTCCCCCAGACATTTTTCATAAATGTGAAGAAAATAGGTTAATCAACGAACAGTAGACTTCCATGCTCATGATTCCCGAGTAACCTTTCAATGGAAGCATGGGGTAGGAGATTCTCAATACACTTCTTTGCGCCTTTGCCTTTAATATGTCACCAGATGCGTTCAAGTCAAATATTTGTGAGATTGCTATTGAAAATTATCTGAAAACCTAGGTCTAATGTGCCTGGAAATACTTATCGTGTTTACAGGGGACCCAATTTAAGAAGATCTTTGACTGACAGAGAAAGTAAGTACAATCCTTCAGATAACCAAGGATCGACATATTCCTTGAGTTCTCATGAAACCTTCGAATCCCGTGGTAGCAAGACAGAGACCAGTGGAGGAGGATCTCCACGTCATGAAGGAAGGCCTATGTCTCAAGAAGATCGGTTGATCGATGTGATAACTACTCCAGGCGGTGTGCGCCTGCAACCCAGTCGGGAAGCAGTTCAGAACTTTCTCACAGCCGCTGTTAAATTGGACGGAGATAGACTTGGTTATGCGCTACAAAGCAAGTTGCAAGCTCATGCATGGCAGGTGGACACCGTTTTTCATTTGTATTTGCACTTGTTAGGAACTTCAGAGTTATTGTTACTATGCCTGTTGCCTGAGTCAAAATATTTGTTTGTCGTAAATGTCTCTATTAGTGCTATCACAGGATGTGAGTAATGCTACTTAGTCGAGATTTATCCGTCCTCTGTATCAGGTACGTTTGAAAGCCATGTGTGTTGTGGAAGCTATACTGCGGCAAGGAGATAGCAATGATGTATTTCAAAGAGTGGCAAGGATGTTTGAAGAGGATTGTGGTTCCATCGTTGAGAACGCACAATCTCCACAGGCCTCTTTGAAGGAGAAATCCAAGAAGGTTCGTTACACTCATGATTGTCTGTGACTTACGCATTAGGCATCTCTGGAATATGTGCTTTCTATCGACCTGCCCATCGGTACAGGATTTTCGGTGTTCTTTAAAGTTGATATGATTGTAGGTTTGTGAGTAGCTTGACTAGGATAATACCGTAACACCATAGCTGGTTCGTTCTTAAATAATTCCAAAAATAGAAAACGAAAAAATTTGAAAATTATGAAGACCAAAAAACGAAAATAGAATAAATTGTTTTTTCTGATTGTTTGTCATATCTAAGCCAAATGAGGTTATTTTAAGAAATTTTTTAGTAAAAAACGAAAATCAAGAAAATCAATTTTGGAGAGACGAACCTTATTTTTCCAAAAAAAATAATTATTCGTTTCATAAGGAACGAACCAGCTATGGTGTTACGGTACGGCTTACTCCACTGTATGAATTGGAGTATAATCTTGCAGGTTCTGGATCTACTTGGACTTGGCAGCTCAGAAGACAATCAGTCTTCAGGACGTATCCAACCTCCACCTGGCTCCTCGTCAGCTGTAGCGCCTCCTAAACAACCGGTGGTGTTACCGGATCTTATCGATGGTTGGGATGCACCTGAAGGAACTGATGGCGTACAGGTGATCTAGCTAGGCTACGTCTGTCTCGATTACGTTGTATCTAATAATAGTTGTTTCGCACATGTATGTTGAATTTCTATTTACGGCGTCACTGAGATCGAAAGTCTTAACGGTCGTTCTTTCAGCATGTTCTTTCAGCATGTCACTTTCTTAAAATGAAATGCTTTGTGGATGCAGAGTAATGGGGCAGCGTCCCAACATCAAGAGCACGCAACGAATGCTACCGGTGGTGGTTCTTTGGCATCAACTGCTACTGATGACCTACTAGGAGGTTTTGGTTGGAATGATAACTCCCAGCAATCAACAGAGACTGCCAGGGAAGCGGACATTTTTGCAGGATTTTCTCTGGATACCGCAAATACCCCAAGTTCTGGCGATGATCTTTTCTCAGGACTTCGGGTAGACTCAGTTGAGACCGCTGCCTCAAATGGGACCTCGGGAGATTCTGGTCTTTTTGAAGGTCTTTCTTTTGGAGGGGAGGATTCAACCACTTCAAAGAAAGCCCAACCTCCTGCGGACAGCTTGGTGGACTTGTTTGGTGGCCTCTCAACTGAAGCTCCTGCAAAAGCAAACGGCGCTCCTGTAAAAGCGAATGGTGCACCTGTTGATCCATTTCAGGGCCTAACCTCCTCTGCTGGAGCTAAACCTTCTCTTTCAAATGGAACCAATAACTTCAGTCAGTTACAATCACTGGGTGGGGGAAGTCTTTCAAAGCAAGGTGTTGGGATTGGACAAGTTAATTCAAGCCAGGTGGGTACATCTCTTGCTGGAGGAGCCCTCCCATCACAGATGATGTACATGAATCCAGCTGCATTGATGCAGATGGCTGGTGGTACATTTCAGCCCAATATGGTGCCTCTTGGGCCTGGACCTGCTGCTTTTGCGTCGATGACTCCTCTTCAGATGCAACAGCAACTGGCAGCAAACCTGGCAAGCATGCAAGCACTTGGAATAGGGATGAATCTTCCAACTGGAGTTGGTCCTCAAGGAAATGGAGTCACAACAAGTAGTTTTGGACACACCTATACTGATGGTTTTGATTTCTCAAACCCTGCAGGACCTAAGTACTCAACAGAACCTAAGAAGGAAGATACTAAGGCTTTTGACTGGTTAAAATTGAATTGACCGGTGAGTTAGAAAACCTGATACGTGCCTTCGCATTTCTTCTTGTTCGGTAGAGAGTTGAAGTGACGGTGTGCCTTCCCAGTTCTGTATTTCCATCAGTTGGACGCAGTTGTTGGGGAGTTGTGGAGTCATAGGTAGGCGTTACTGCCTTGTAGTACATCATGTGTTCAGATTCTAGAGAATGAACAGGTTAGATATGTATTTATAGAGGTACAGCAACTTGCTGGCCCTTGTAAGCTGGCTTCGTTAGCGTCGGAGTTCAAGGGCTGAGTTTGTCGTTTCTTTTCCAAGTATGAAATAGAGCTTGTTAGTGCACTAATCCATTTGAGCATGCAGCTTGTGCTGGACTGTCTAGGAATGATGCGATTCATGCAAATCATTGTCATGTTCTTGGAGTGGATCTTTATATAATGTGTACACTCCCTCATTGTTATCCTCAAACCTTCCTTCCACTTTGTATGAACGGTGAGACTTGACAAACGTATGCAACATTAAGGAAGATGGTACTGACGTATTGAATGTTTACAGATTTTCTCTTAGAAGGAAAGTTTTCAAAGCACGTGATAGGACTTTTCGTGTGCATAGCTATCACCTACGTCACAGTTGCCTCCGATGTTGTACCTCAGGAATTGCATTCTTCTTTCGCGAGAACCTTCCTCAAGTCCTATTCTGTGCAGCTGTTCCTTAAACTGTCAGTGAAATCATGAGTTGAGCCACCTTGTGTATCTCTGTAACTTCTACCTGGACCACTCTCACTTGCATATTGCCGTCACCGTCTTTATTAATGACGCAGACTGTTTGTTGACAGAAGAGAAAAGCAACAGAAAATTATAAGGAAAACTCGACAAGCTTTTCCGCTTCAGGTCCCTTCTGAGGAAGAGATTAAGAGCTTACGGGATAGAAAAGCCCATCCTCTGCCGATGAGGGTGGGATGTTTTCTTTCAAGTGCGATGAATTTCCTCATTTGTGCCAGAGAAGAAAGAATAAGAATAACCTTAGTAACAAAGGTTGACACCTGAAATTTGGTGCTAATGAAAGTGAGAGAGTGGTGGTAATGGAAAATAAGTCAATGCTTCAAATTTTTGAAAGAAAATATGTGGTGAAAATAGGTATAATACATGGTGTTATTTGAATAAAGATAAGTTAATTTTGCACACAATAAATAGATGTTGATTTAACCACATAGTGGATTACTCTAGTGGTATTTATCAATATTTTGCCCCAACACCATTTGAAAATTCATAATTTACCCATTCTCTTAAAAAAATCATGACTTCAGTTGCATCAATCATCAAACCTGAATTTCTTTAATAAAACATACTTAACATTTCACACAATCCTTGCAAAAGGTTCAGGTGTCCAGGTGCTTCCCCTCACTGTGTCCAGTCACACTAGACAAGTACAACCCCTGAACGCAATCCCAGTAATCCCTCCACACTAACACAAAACGACTAAATAACCAACTAAACCACGAGCAAGGAAAACCGTACCCAAAACCGACACTATCCATCCAGATTTCGCAAAATGGTAGATCCCAGAAACCCAAATGTCTTCCATAAGTAGACAACATCGGCTTCAGGATACATCAGCGGTTTTAAGTGCACTAACTAAACCCTCCACTAATACAAACAACTCACTAATCCTCGAACCAAACTCACTAATCAAGCGCCAGCAGATCGTATGAAAAACCATCACTCCACGCAAACCCGCCATTTTTCAATAAATCCGTAGATCTCAGGAACATGAGTGTACATACTGGGTGGATATTAGGGGTATTAGGGGTCTAGTGACGGGTTTGGGTCGCCGTTGAGGAAGCGAAGAGAGTGAGACCATTGCTGAGGAAGGGAGACGAGGAATTTCATTCCACTTGGACGGCGATGGCGATGGCCATGGCGGACCTGCACCTGCGCTCCTTTGCACCCTCGCTGCCCTCGCACCGGCTCGCGTCTGCCCCGCCCTCCGCCTCCCTCGCATTGCCCAGGTTCGCACCTCCCTCTCGACCTCTCCCTCGGCGAAATCCGTCTTGTATTGCGCCAGGTGTGGTGAATTTGTATCTTGTTATCCTGTGCCGGTCAGAATTCGGGTAACGTTTCTCTTCTTCGTCGCTTCTGTTGATAGTTTTCCTTCTAGTGGTGAGGTTTTGGTGCGGAATTTGGCTTAAAGTTTTAGGAAATGTATTCGGTTCGAGACTTTGTTGTGATTAGGTTGCAGTTTTGGATTTTGGAGGGTGGTTCTTGTTTGGAGGCGCTTTGCTACTGTTCTATGGTTTCGGATTTGTTACATTGGCACTGTGCTTAGTTGGAGTTGGATTTTTGCATCGGGAGTGTGTCTGATTTTTTGAGTTCGAGTTCTTTGTTTTTTTTTTGGTTTTTTGGGGTAGAATTGTCGTGTTCTAGCTGCGGGATGACGTTCTGGAAATTTAATTTGTGCTTTGTGTTTTGCACTGTATTTGCTCCGTGGTTCGAGTTTGTGAACAGGAGGAATGTGTGTTGGAGGATTCTCTGCTTATTAATTGCGTCGTAGAGTTGACTGAGTGATTTGGTAGCTGTTGGTGGTGAATTCCAGTAACTCATTCTTTTGTTGGTTGTCAACGAGTTCAACGCAGAAGTAATTTCATCTTATTTTGTGGGTTTAATGACTTGTGCAGCTGGTGAAGGTGTTTTTTTGTTGATTTAATTCTTTTATTTTCTGTGTTGTCTAGTCGGGCTATGATGACTTGTTTTCTTCCTGGCAATGACTATCGATATTGATATGGTTTACTCCTCTCCGTTAAATTCTTGCAGCCTTTGTAGCTCACATGAAAGAGCTCGAGAAATAGGGTTCGTAGTTTATCAGAGTACACTGGTCTTCTGCCTTATTTTCTACTTCTCTTCGCCAGCTCCTGTTTTATTTGTCATTTGATTGATGTGATAATTCTGTTTTCTTTTTCGCAGGAAACATGATGCTCAAAAACTTGCGTTTCCAACCCTACTCTTGCAACAGCAGTGCTCGGGTTGGGCTACTGGAAGGGGAAGGACTCTCACGTGTGCGGTGCCTGTGAGCACTTCGGGATCTACTATTGACACTGAGAAATGGAATCAACAAGCTCGGGATGCTCGACTGGAACATCTAGAGGCACAAGCATTAGAAACCTTGAAGAAGACAGTTGAAAGCTTTGAGAAACCAGCGTTTCCATGTGCTTTGATCGCAGGTGATGTGGTATGTTCTCTGTTTAGACCTCCTCTTTCTTCCCTCCCTTCTAGAAGGCAGTGAAAAGATTTTTAATGCTGGGTAGTATAATTTGTTTGAGCGACATTATTTCTTATGCAAGTTCTGAAACGGAGGTAGAGCTTACTTATGCTTACAGAATAATTCTTTTATCGATATGTGCACATGCTACATCTGGGTCAGTCCCTTGGTGATTACTACACGAGTAATTTGGTGTGGCATCTGCTAGGAGGATTTGAGAGTTTTTTTCGAGTCTTTGTATTTGCTTAGTTTCATCGTCACATTGTTTTGTGGACAGGTCATACTAGATCTTTTAAGTAGGATAGGAGCTTTGTCAGATGAAAAAGTGAAAATTATCTTCATCGACACTTTCCACCTCTTCCCCGAAACACATCAGTTTCTCAGCGAGCTGGAGGTAAATTTCTTTAATATTTGACCTTTTAGACCTGCTATTCTTGGAAAACATGAGTATATTTTGTAACCTAATTGTGGTTTTTGTCTGTCCAATATGCTGATGGAGTTATCAATGAGTCAGGGCCTAATTCGTTATTATCTTAATATGCATAACTTGTGGTTTAGGAGAATGTTAATCTGATGGATGTCCTTGATATTAGCAAGATTCAAGATCTTTTATTTTGAAGTACGTCTTATTTGCGACAGTTTTATGCTCTGGCAGTAAGTCTCGCTCACTTGACGTTGTTGATTGCAGAAGCGGTATGGATTCAAAGCACACACGTTTCATGCTGCAAACGTTAACAGCAAGGAGGAGTACGATGCCAAGTTTGGTTCAGACTTGTTCATAACTGTAAGTTGATTCACACTCGTATTTACTTAGTGAATATGGACCGTTCCAGCTTCTGCCTAAGGCAACAACCTGAATACAAGTTTACTGCTTGGTTCATAACCTCAACGTTTGGATGTGAATTTGCAGGATATAGAAGAGTACGACCGCATCTGTAAAGTTGAGCCATTCAGCCGTGCTCTAGAGACATTGGAGGTAATTTAAGTCATTGGCAACCTTTTTCTTGCAAAGATGTCGACATGTTATTACGATACGTTACGTATTACGGGAGTTCGTCTCCTTGGTTTAAGTTTATGATAGAATCTGATCAATGGTGGGGCTAGTACAGGTGGATGCCATGATCAATGGTCGTAGACGTGATCATGGTGCAGAGAGGGCGCATCTTGAGGTATGGAAACGTTCTTATATTTTCTGTTTTCTTTCTACGCTTTGAGTGTGTACTTGAGCGAATTTCTACAACTTAAACATGTTCTTGGTACTTGTAGAGGTTCTGGAAGAAATACTTGCAGTTTTGCATGCCCTTTCTTGGCGTGATCTAGTTCGTACAGGTCTAGCATTTCGGTCCTTTTTTGACGTGGGTACTTGCAGGTTTTTGAGGAAGGAAAAATGACAAAAGTGCAGCCACTTGCTTATTGGGAGTTCAGGTATGATCAAAATGATCGCCTGCTTTGGACTGATTCAATGTCGTAACATACTGCTCAAATCAGCTGGCCTAATGCTAACACTGTGAGCGTGAATTAACGCAGGGATTGCTGGAATTACCTGAAGAAGTATTCCTTGCCTTATCATCCACTACACGACCAAGGCTTTCCAAGTATTGGAGATGTGCAGACGACAATACCCGTTTCTCGCGATAAATGGTTCGAGTACGCTGGAGAACGGTCGGGCCGGTTCCAGGTTCGCTCTATTCTCATTGTCTTGTTTCGGAAAATGAACTGATAAGCAGTCTTAAGATCGAATTTTGTTTCTTGTGAAGCAGCTGTGTACAGTGTGATGTACTCTAATATATCTGAAACATACCAACTGCAGAGAAATGTAAAGTAAACTCATTAATGGAATCGAAATTTACGACACATGCTGGATCACTTCTCCTAGATCTTCTGAAATTTATAACTGTTCTAGATGTTGTCCATTGTGGATTATTTTCAAGTTGTGAGAATATCGTGAGTCCACTACTGGTATCGGTCACTAAACAATGTAGCATGTTCTTGTGGTTTAGAGAGAGAATTGATACGATGATTGTCTTTCGCAGGGTTTGAAGAACCCAGATGGGTCCGAGAAAACGGAGTGTGGGATACACGTAGGTGGTAGCAATTAAGTGTCTCAGTTTGTCCTGTTGGGCTTTCTAGTCATCACTCTCCTCTCTGCAAATTGTACAAAGGAAATTGTAGTTTTAGTGGTTATGGGTTGTGCTTTTTATGCTCAACCCCCTGGTTGGAACTGGGAACTTCTGAGGACAGAGGTAACTTGGCTTTATGGGAGAATCATGTATACTTTTATGCTTGTCTAAAACTGGGTTGATGTCTAATGTCTAAAGCAGTCGTCTACTGTATGCGTTAAAGTATTCTTTCTTCTGAAATGTTTCCGTGCTTATCTGTCTTTAGATTTTTTAATGTTGATGTTGGCGGCCCATTTTGAAGTCCTGCCTGAACTATGTCGTATGGTGTTTCAACATCGCTTCGAGATAAGAGATTTCAATGATGTACTGATGAGGGAATGATGGCTTTGTTTAACTTCTAATAGCTCTGGCCGTCCAAGTGTGGAGACACTTGATAGACAAGCATTTTTTGCCGCAAGACTGTTGAGTAACCTGGCAATCCGATTATGCTCCTAGTCGCTTGCCACAGCCATGCCCTGACCCCTTGCCCATGACCCCTGTCTGACTTGACCTGGAACCCACCTGAGCTTTGACAATTTGAAAGGCCGTACTTTGGTTGAAATGAAGGAAAATGGAAACAACTTTGTTGCAAGGTTGATTTGAGCTACCAGGTTAGTGCAAGGTTCGTGCAGAAACATAGTGGTATTTTACGGTAATCCTAGAAATGTTACAGCATATGTTATATGTTTAGTAAACTAAGTTCCAATAGAAGAGTAAGGTCTACCTTCCAAATAACTATTGTAATCTGCACTCTGCATTTTTTTGAATGGAAGTTGAGCCTGTTGTAGATTTCCCTTTGAAACCGTAGTTCCAATTATACATGCCACGGCCTGCATGAGTTTCTATTAAAGGGAGTAGAGGAAGTTTAATACTCCCTCCGTCCCATAATGACTTTCTCGTAGGTTCTCTCAAATCTACCTATGGAGGTAGATTTTAGAGATCCTGTGAGAAAGTCATTATGGGACAGAGGGAGTACCTGTTTTCAAAAGACATGCCCTATTCATCATCTACTAGGAGAAATACTAGAATGGGAATCAAACTTGCCGTCCCACCCAAACAACACTTTTGGATTACACACTTTCTCACTCGAGAGGTTGCTGATGGTGGCTACAGTCAAATTGAATGTATACAGAGGCTTCAGTATGATACTCAAATCTCAGCAAGATATTCATATTTCAAAGCAGGATCATCCTCATTCACTGCACAGTCCAGCATTTTAACTGTTCATTGGTAGGAGGTTCGGTGGAAAATAATTCAAATAAAAAATGCTTCCTAAATTTAAGGAATTTATGCTTTTCAAATTGGGATTTCAAAAAAATAAACAGAATTAAAAATTGAATCTTGAAAAATAATCTCTATTTTGCACATTTATAGGACTCTTTTTTTAAATAAAATAATCTCAAAAAATGCACTGGTTTTGGAGAACTGAAAAACAGGCTAACCCTGGAGACAACCTTGTAACACCCTTCGGAGACATTTGTAGAGACATCTTGTAACCCTACTAACAAGGCCGTTTGCTATGTCAAACGTTATTGCATTCACAAATCAATTAGTGTTGGTAGAATTAAGTGAAGAGAACAATACACAGCTTAGATCTGGTCAGGCAGAAACCAGAAGCACTGGCATCACTCAGAAATACGAGGAACGAGATGTTCCTCCATAACATTCAGAATTACAGGAAACGAGGTGTTTCCACGAGTTACAGACACAGAAATTGCAGAAAGAGAACCTGCCGTAAATACCTGCTTGCGGATCTTTCACAACTTCCCAGGCTAACTCAACAGCTATGCTATACAGCGACGTCACAAACGCAGAGCAGACGATGTCGTTGATTATTACAATGCTCTACACCTGTAACTTATTCCATGTGTGACACCCAAGCTTGTAATTGCTCACATGAGCGCCTGAAGTGCCGAAACATGATTCACGACCCTTGTTTCGGAACTGATGTGGATGTGATGTGCAGATGCAACTCACATCAACACCTGAAATAACATTTTCCAAAGGCAGATGTTGCAGCTTGACAAAGGATGTCTGTGAAGACAATGGAGTAGCCCCATCAAGAGTTACTCCGCATAATCTCCTGGTCTTGAGCCCTGCTTCCTCTTGCCATCTCCAGTCATGCGTGCAAAACCAGTCATGATTCATCACTTCTCTCCTAATTTTTTTCGTTCTGAAGGAGAAGCTACCTGTACAATATCAGCACTAAGATCCTTAAAGCAACGGAATTCACAGATCCAGTAGAATCAAACTTGATGAACATCCGGCCCCGGCACTGCATTCCGCCTCTTGCCCCAAGGCGTCAGCCTCCACAGGGTCTCATAACTCTTCCTCTCTCGCGCCTTGAGCAAGACCACGAGCGCCATGCCGCAACCGAAGCCCAGACCGGCGTTGGAGGTCGCGATCGAGACGGCTGTCACAGACAGCATGATGAACACCTCAGTTCGTGTGTTCTGGTCGCGGCACGTCATGGCCAACTCCAGACCTGAGAAGAGGAGCAGAACACCCAGAAGTGCAACGGGGAATTTTGCAAGGATCTGAAGAAGGGAGCCTCCGAGGAGGAGACTCAGAAGCAGCTTGAATGTGCCTAAAATCACCACCGATATCCCTGAACGTGCACCGAACCTGTACTGTCCTGCTAATCCCCCGCATCCATGACATGTTGGCATTGCTCCGAACCAACAACCGACCAGGTTCATGAGTCCCACGCTCGTCTGCCACGATTGCCCGAGGATTAGTCCATGTTCTAGACATTCAAACCTCAGAGTGAAAGGAAACATGGTTGGAACTAAAGATCAGAAATTGATCGATGAACAGTGTGAAGACTAAACTTGGTGTTCATGGCTAAGTAGAAAGATATGGATGGTGAGTGATTACCGAGACTTTCATAGGCGTCACCTCCAACTTGGTAGGGAACAGATCGTTGGACAGCTTGCAAACCGCAATGACAGAGTTCAGAACTGATAAGGGCACCTGTGGGATGGTGCCTCTAACAAATCCAATTCTCCAGTCCCTAGCAGAGATGTAAGGAATCTTTGGTGTGGCAGGTCCAACACGAAGGTGTCCAGCGATGCTTGGGTCTCTGACGAAGGCGAGGATGATGCCGAGGACGAACACAGAGAGCGCGGTAGGGATCATGCGCAATTTTTCAATCCAGGTCCTCTTTCTCGGCGCATCATTCGGGTTGATAATAGCTCCCGAATTGGAGCTCTCGATGGAGTCTTTGGGAAACGGATTGATGGTGTACTCACCAGCTCCGCTCACGAGGACGATGAAACAGAGCGCAACGATGGCCAGGAGCTTGCTGTCTAAGCCCAGCCAAGCGCGGCCAGCGCCCTGTTTGCCCTTTGCGAAGTTCTGGTCGTATAACATGTATTTCACAGCCGTGATGCCGAACGCCAGGCCCTGCGAGAGCTGGATCCCGCGCACCACGGGCAGCGGCACCAGGAAGTTAACCAGCGTCATCAGCCCCGTGGCCCCTAGTCCCACCAAGATGGCCCCTGTCGTGATCCCGGCTGCCATAATCTGCGGGATGGTCATCAAGTCCCCGGGCGTCAGCGCCGCAGCTGCAATCGACTTCATCGGTTGCACTGGCATCGGCACTCCGAACATCGCACCTGCAAGACAACATGGCTCCAGTGAGTACTCTGTCGATCCATTTCCGAAGAAATTCGGAAGAAATCATGGCTCAGGAGTACTCCCGGCAACTTTGAGCAGGCCAACGAGAATCAAGAGCCTGTTCCCACAAGGCTTCCAGCCATAGACCACAGGTAGGAAGCCCAGGAGTACTGCTCCATTAGGCTCATCGCTCACATATATATACCGATGGGATTAGAACATCACAGCAGGTCGGATTTGCGAAGTGTGTTCACCTGTGATGATGTTGAAGGCGCCGGTGAAGAGGAGCGTGGTGCCCAGGTCAAGTCCATTGACGAGAGTGAGTGCAATGACGATGGGCACGAACGTGCCCAAATCGCCCAAGGAGCCGCTTATCTCCTCCCACAAGCTCCGGTAGCGCACATTGTCTTTGAGCTCTTCACAGTAGGACGCCACCCTTCCTGCCGGCCTCGTTGTCTCCGGCTGCTGGAGCGGCTGCCCTATCTCTGTCGCCATTGCTACTGCTCTTGCTGCAAAGAATCACACCGTTCTACTTTTGAGTATCACAGACGAATCATGAGTTCGATAGCTGCCAGAGCTGAATTGCGACGCTATCATTCACCTCTGCTAACAACCAGTCTACTTATACAAGCATGATGTTCAACAAACCGACCTCGAAATTGGCAGACTCACGAATCAAACCTCGCAAACACGGAACTTCAGATCAAACCGCCTCTAGATAAAAGCATCAAAAAAACACAAGGAATCTAACGAATAAAGGGGATATCAGAAGAATGAAAAAAATAATTCCTGCTGAATTAATCATTATCGACAAACAACAAGCATAATTGTCAGTACCTCAACGATGGAGACTAAGAGGAGTCAAAGGCTAAGCTGCAGGGAAATAAAATATGCTGCTTTCTAACTTGCATTGGATGTTCTTATAAGATATTAATTATTAACTGACTGAAGAAATCGTTCGATGATGCGAAGCTGATAAGTTCCTCATTGGCAGATAAGATGCAAAAGTGAATCTGGCTTTTGAAAGGGCTCAAGAGGCGAGGCAATCCATCCATCACCACCAAGGTATTGTACCTCAAGTACACTGTATAAACAGTAGAACTCATGCCAAGGTGCCCTAGGCTAGCGTTTCTGCAGAAACCTGAAGGCGACCCACTGGAGCAGGTGCGGTGCCACGGGGCGAAGAAGATATAGATTCCAATTACACAGATGGAAGTGTTGATCGAGCAGAGAGGTGCTTCCAGATTGCAACATGAATTCCATGCTGCGGAGAATCCTCCCGCTTTGCTGCTGCGAGTGGGAGATGCTTTGGGTTGCCAAGCTGCCACGCTGGTTGGAATCGGGCAGACGCGGCGGCTGTGGCACGGCAGACAGGACAAACCTCGAAGCGGTGTACGGAATTACCTGCCGACAGTTGAACCTTGTTTCGGAACAGCCTCTTTCGAATGCACCCAAATGCTGCCAGGCTTGACATTCCAATCATCAATGGTGTGGGCATTCCATTTGAGCATTGCATGCAAATTGCGATGGTCGTCCACCTCCACGCTGTCTCCACGCACCTGGCACATTGTCGCATACTTTTGCCACGCTCTGAATCAGCGAATTCTTCCCTTTTTCCACGGTTGTAACCTGTAGCATAAAAAATATCAACCCTCGTATCAGGGGCACACTATAGACCAGTTTTTACTTGCATACTCCACTCCACATCAACCCAAAACCAACCTGGTATGGACTCTTAACCCTTATTTGCCAGAGTGGACCAATATGGTCCTTGAGGGAGCCTTTCGCAGCTTTTGATCTCAACGGTGACATTTTTTGAGATTTTACCCAATGTAGTTGATTGTTTTTGCCTTGGGTACATAACCAAGTTACCTCGATATTCACCGTTTCGGATTTTCATTATCTTTGCAGATATATGGCAAAAAGCCAATGAGGTTGCATTTTTCTTCAAAACCAATGAGGATGTCAATTAAGGGTTAATTTTTGCAAGTCCCACAAACCACTACATTCAATTCTCACTATGGTTAGTTATAGGACAAGTCAACCTAATGGTTTTGGGGTGGTTGTTGGTAATAGGACAACCGACCTTAGATTAGAGGCTGGTCCAAACTCTTCATATTTCAACCAGTTTAACTAGTAAAATTGCTTGGGTTTTCAAATCGGCCTCAAGGACTTTATATCAGGGCCAGATTGGAACTTAGATTTATCCTATGTGTCATAATCAGTTGTTGTTTTTTCCATTGCTAACGTGGCTCACTTCCATTTGCAACCAGTCGCCATCACCATCAAAGGTTGCAATCCATAACCTTCTTTCCTTTCAACTAGCATCCTACACCATTGGATCATGAAGATCAAAGGTTGCGATTGAAAAGTTAACAACCGGTTATGTATGATAACCTACTCACCATTATAGCGGCTCATTGTTTATCTAATACATCCTGTGTCGCATTATTTTGGCGCGAAAATGTTTGCGCCGGTTTGATGTAATTCGAACAAGGTCCCCCTTTACCCAAATTTTTAATATGGTGCCAAATTAAAGGCTAAAAACATATTCAATTTGGCCCACCTTCCACCCAGTCTCAAATTGTTTACAAAAGGTGGGCCTAATGTATATCCATTAAACTCTTCGTATAACCCTTTTTAAGAATGTAAAACACTTTTAATGGAGAACTATTAGAAACATCAAATCACAATTTGATGGTTTCTTAGTCTTTTTTTGATATTATGTTTGAAAAATTTGAATTCTACATTCCCAATTTAGTCTAGCCAACCACTCGTACATGATGTAGGACCAATGTCATGCACATTGGAATGTTTAACTATGACCCACTTAGGGTCCTATAAAGAATTCAATGGATACTCTTTAACGTACCCTCATATCAGGAGGCCATCATTTATAACTTTTAATAATCCTCTCAAGGCTCTTCGGGGTGAAAGAAAATTGAATGATATTTTCATTTAGTTGGACACATACATGTGCTTCAGATTGTTAAAAAGGTGACGAAAGATAAACCCTCTTCATTTTAAATTAGAATCATGTGTCATACATTTCATTCCTCAAATCCACATTATCTTGTTTATACTTAGATCAAGAAGAATTATTATCTTGTCATTCTTTCATGCTATTATTTTCTTTGAAAGACAAATTACAAGAATTGGAGTCATAAACTGTTAAAACTCGCATTTCATGATGATTATTGTAGAATAATGATAAAAAGTCCACATCCTTCTACACAACGCATTATCTGCCAACCATGGGTTAGTGCCATGGGATGAGAAGCCGAAACAACCATCCTAGACATCCATCCAAGAGGGTGCGAGTGTGGGGCTGATTCTACCTGGCCCTCGGATATATCTCAACTAAAAGTATCCAAGACTATGCCTATTGAAACTACTTCTGCAATCTCATTTCAGTGCAGAAAAAGAATGAAGCCATGTCAAAATCATGCTCGTGACTGATTAAGAGTTCTCGCCTTCTCTGTCACATCACTCAAAGCAACCCAAATGTGTTCCGTTATGTCGGTGTACATCCATCTCCATGCAGCCTCATCTAGTAACGGCCCATCAAGCAACGGTGCATGTATTCCATCTGTTCTCATTGTGTCTAAGGTTTCTGCAGTCTGTAGGAAGGCTGAAGACCTTCGAGCTCCAAAAGGTAAAGGATGAGGACCAAATCCAGTGCTTCCAAAACTAGGGCGATTTCTGTCATCAGCATTACTGGAACCACAGTCAGAGGAACTAACACCAGCAGATGTCCTTGCCCATTTGAAAGCATCCTGCTTCAAGGTCGGAATATCGAACTGCATGGGTTCTCCAATAAATATGTCCACCTTTTTGTTCCATAAAGGGATGGGAGGCCGCTTTCCCCTCCACCACTGTTCGGGTATCATCTGCAAACACACGACATATATTAAAGACGTAAATATTCTCTGCCTAATATAAAGAGAAGGAGAAGAGGTATGCAGGCTTGACTGGACATATTTCAAAACCATCTGAATGATAACCCTCGAAGGGAGGATTGCTTGGGAAGATAGAAAGTGCACATTCCCTCAAACAAAAAGTATAAAGTCAGAGCAACGTTTCATAGAACCATACTAGAGTTATGCAACGGTCAACAGGTGGCGAGACCTAAATATATTATCAAGCACTTCAATGCTGAAGAGAACTGAAGAACATAAAGAATATCAATAGCACTTAAGTTTAAGTTCAAGTGCTGGATAGGGCTACGTAAATAAATCAGCTTGTAGCAGAATAGATCTGTATTCAGATCCCCTGTCATAGTACAAGCAAATTGATTTACTAATTATTGGTCATCTCAGAGAGGAGAAAAATCCGGTATTATTCAAGATAAAATCCCTCAACCCATTGACTGGATGCTAAACCTTGACAGAGAAAAATGAGGTACCACTAATAAAACGATAACAAGACAACAGATCTCACCTTCTCAAACCCACTGTGGCCAATGGGTAACACAATAGGAGAAACTTTAGCCCGAGCAATCAAACTTCCTGTACCCCATTTTAGTCGCCGTAGTGGCCCACCTTCTTGAGATATTTTGCCTTCAGGAAATGTATTCAGCTACACTTGAAGAAACCCAGTAGGACAAAATGAGTGAAGACCCATCGTCCTAACCGACCAATTTCAGGTAAAGTGATACTTGGGCTTTCTACGTTAAAATACAAAAATTGATGAAAATGTTTCCAAATTGTCACAACAAAGCATGAGAATAACTTACCCAATCCCCGTCGTTGAGGCGCTCAAGAGCCTCAGCCATGTGAGGCTGGTAGATCCCTGCACCCCTTGTAACTGGTATGCACTTGCCTGTAATTAAAACCAATGATAAATGACATTCAGTACCAAGAAAAGGACGAAATTACAGGAACTACCGTAACACCAGAGCAGGTTCGCCACCTCGAAATGAATTTTTCTATTTTGGAAAAATAAGGTTCACTTCTCAATTAAAATTTCAGTTTTCTTTTATTAGAAAAAAAATCAACAAAAATGACCTTAAATGGCTTAGAAATAACAAAATATTGCAAAAACTAATTAATCTTATTTTCGTGTTTCTGTCTTCATAATTTTCTAATTTTTAAGTTTTTTATTTTTAGAATTATTTTTGAGCGAACCTGCTATGGTACTACGGTATCAAGCTGCATCTGAACTCCCATGACCGTCGAATGGCAAAACCGTGCATCGCAATCTACCAGATCGAACAAAAGTTATGGACACCTAAAATACAAGCTTACAAACCAGATTACTTCTAGGTCGGCATGTGTCAATAAGCCTGTCACTGAAACTAAACACTAGTTTGTTTGTATACATCATAGTTTGTAAGCTCATTATTCAATGGCTCGTAGTGGACAAACTTAAGGTGTTGCTTAATAATCAATCATCATACTTTTTTCACTGTTATATGGGTTAGGAGGTACAAGATACCTCAACGACACACCACTAAATTCGAGGGAAATCGTTAGATATTAAAGAGTGTAAATATCTTAGTCCACAAGAATTTTAGGACGTAAAATTAAAAACAACAGGCGTACACGGACATTGGCAAATCTAATCAACTGATCCTTACAAAAGAGCACGAGTAGCAGGAGCAAGGTAGGAGAGTGGACTGGACATACCCAAGCGGAAAAAATAAGAGAAAAACGCATTTGTGAAACAGATATCCTCGGCAGCTAAGGCCCATCGACACAGCTTAGAATCTGCCAGAGGTAAGCCCCGAATCCCCCACATCAAAGGATCATCCAGCCTGCACATTCCGAAAGAAAGAATAAAACACCCGATAGATAGAGAAACAAGTTGAGCAGACGACATGAACAAGATGACAACTGTCAACGACCTAGGATCATAATTATAAAACATGACAATACACATAGCAAAATAAGGACACAGTCAAGGCAAGCGACATTACGATATCTAATGCAGCAAAAGGATGTATATTCTCAACACAGAATCCATTAAAAACACAATTCGTGAGATAGCTACATGAAACAACCCTCTGATCAAGTAAATTACCAGCACTTACGTCGACACGTGATTACTGACGGTCACAAGGGGGGTACCGGGTGGCCGCGACTTCACCAGCGACAACAGTCTCTCCCTGTTATGCACCTGTACAGAATATCCCTTCATGTTCACAGCATGACACGGACGAAATGCGAAAACCTTTCGAACCCTGTGGAATAGAAGCTCAATGACCACATAACCAGTAGCCGTTCTTGAATCAAAATTCTGTAAATCACTTTACAGAGGAACGAACCTTAGTGTCACTGAGAATGAGGCCATACAACTTCGCTAGACCTCCCCCTGCAGTCAATGTAATGCGGCGCGGGATGCCATACAGGTGAGAATCCTTTGCAGCATCTGCTAAGGTCCACAACGTCCGGGATTTAGCCCCAATTCGTGAACCACGCGTATAGCAAATCAAAAACCCTCTCATCCTTGGAAGCGTATGCTTATATCTGCATAAATGGATGACGAGTTTCAGCATTGCATTGCAACAAGTCAGACCCCATTCCAGAAAACAAAACCACCAAACCCTAAAAAAGCACAATTAATCTCCCCTGTAGGATTTCCAATTTTTCCCATTTTTCCAACAATCTTAAACCCAACAATTTCAGAAAGAGCATTCTAATGCTGAGCAGAGAATCATCATCTCATCTGAACGTGGACTGTAAAAAACAGGATATGCAAAAAAACATAGAACCCTAAAACCCTAAAAACCGAAAGTTCGTTCAATTTGCCAAATCACCAACCTCCACAACATCCAATCGCCACAAAAAAATCCCCGAACAACGTGCGCAATCTGCCCGTTGCACCTCTGGCTTCACTTGCCTCGCATCAGCCTCCATAAATGATTGCAATTCAACCGATTCCCCATTTATTAAACAGTCGATTCAACACAAAACCCAAGAGAAATTTTACTCAATTTCCATGAAGATGGACTCATCACGAGACGACGACAAGATTACGCCCCGATTGGGTTGTCCAGCGGGCTCGCGATGGTCGTCACTTAATTCGCATGCCCCTTGAGCGTCCTGCGAAGCACCTGAGCTCCGCCATCGCTGGACTCTGGTAAACACCGAAAGTATGCAAAAACGCAAAAGCATACAAAAACGCAAACGCATACAAAAACGCAAAAGCATATCCATGAGCTGAGGCAGCTGACTTCCAAAATAATTAAATAATGATTTTTTATCAAATTAAAAATTAAAAAATGATTTCTGTATCAAATGAAATGGTATTTTCCAATAATAATTTTCTAATAATCTATAATAATATTCTATGAAATAGAATAATAAATTTCTAAGAATTTAAATAATAATTTTCTATCAATTGTTAGCTATAGTTATTAGCTTAATAATTTCTAAGAATTTAAATAATAATATTCTATTATTATTAGCCATAGCTAATAGCTTAATAATTATTAGCCATAGTTTTTTTGGTGAAAACTATGGCTATTTTAATTATCATTTAAAACTTGTCATATTCAAACTCTTCATAAAAAGTTTGAGGCATTCGATTATGTGTGATAATAAAGTCAAAAACATGAAATTTGATTTGGTTTATTGAACAAAATAATTTTAGATATTTTTCAACGTGTTTTCCAAGGTCCAATTCAATTTCCATCCATTGAGTATTAGCCCAATCCATAGTTCCCCCGTATCTCTCACATGCATCTTCATAAGATATTTTGCATATTGCCATCATACATTTTACTGAAATTTCTACTAGTTTGTCTCGCGTCATTTGTATATCAAATTGCAATATCAAATCTTGTATATCAATTTGTATATCATATTGCAATATAAAATCTTGATCCATCTTTACCGAAAAAACCCCCAAACTTCACTCACCAATAATATTATTGTTTTATTTTTATACAATCAAATGTTTCATATTATTCCACAGTAATAATATAAACTCATATCAAAATATATATTACAATATCAAGATATTAAATACTATCTCCATATAAATACACAATGGAGTACAACTTTTAATTTAAAAAATAACTACATCTAAAGTAAACAAAAGTGTTTTTACTTTCTCAAAAATCACTTATACTTTTGTCTCATGTACTCTGCAGAAGTTTTTGGCATGATTTTGTGTACAGCGATGTGCTCAATATGTGCGGATTCTGGGCCCCAGCTGCTGCAACCATACCCTAGTTTCTAAGCAAATGTTGAATTACTGAGGGTTTATGTCACATTCTCTTCGGGTTCAATCTCTTTTCTTCGCTTCGGTTCTGAGAAGCATGTCAAACCATACTAAGATTGCTAAAATGGCATACGTCGTTCAGTTGCTGGTTCAAGTGACGTGCTTCATTCTCCAGGACGTTAGTTTCGGGTACCATAGCCTGCCGATTAAATGGAAGACCTACATGACTTATTCATAGGCCCCAACAAATCACTAGTAATGTGTTGATACTTACTGGGAGTGTACAGAAACCATTTCATAAATTAGAATTGATATGGAGTTATGTGTTAAAAAGATCTGCGTTTTACTGAAAATCAACCCAAAACAGGTTGGAAGGCCATGAAGGGTGAACTAGTAAACATCAGATCAGCACCTTCGAATACATGGAGAACTAATATTAAATTCACAACCAAGATTACATCCTCCAGAAACAGAAAAGCAGAATCTAAGCCCCAGGAACAGGCTCTGCAGGTGCAGCTTCTGCGTCATCTCCCACTGGCCTCTCAATCTTAGCACCAACCTCCTCGCTGTAATCTCCATGGACCTGTCAACATGAAGTGTTTTAAATTAGCCATCAAACCAGAAAAGGCTAGAATAGTGAGCATGACATCAAAATCAAGACAGTAGTCGCTGAACGTTAGAATATATTTAAAGCAGATCGTAAACTGGCGCAAAATGCTACCAACTAGCAAATGTGCATGAGTCGTTTCTGTTGAAGAGAATTTGTGACAAGAAGACATACCTCCATCAATTTCATGAGGTCGAATTTGGGAGCCTTCAGGATCTTCACCTTCCTGATGAAGGTGCTCTGGAGCGGGTAAATGCCCTGTGTTGCCTTCTCAATCTCCTTTCCGATCACCTCGGGGATGAACTTAGCAACCAATTCCTTCAGGTCGCATGTCTGGGCTTCACGAACCATGATTTCCCTCATCTTCCTCCTAATCTGCAATTTCTCCACAGTCAGTACACAGCACATGCATGACTTTATAGCATGGGTATAAAGAAAAAACCTCACATAACCACTGACATATCCAAAGCTTGCTAAATTTCCACAATGATGAGGCTGAGTCTATGTCGCCGTGTGCGCATGCCCTATCCTACTAAAAAAACAAGCCTTCAAATCTAACTTAGCACCGTTAACTGTAGCATAACCGGATGCGCACCTGACGGATCTGGCTTGACTGAGCATAGCAAGTCTTCTTGATCTGGTTCGGCCTCTTCTTGGTGAAAGCAATGCAGAACATGCGAATCTGGTAGTTGTCGGTGGTCTTCACATCAACGTGAGCCTCGATCAAACTCTGCCACTTGCGTACCAGAGATCGCAGCTTGTCGGTGGTGAAGTCCATACCCTGAATTCAATTAAGAACCGACTTCAGTCGGACAGTTCACTCAACTACCCTCTATAAAATCGGAAATGTCGACAACAACACAACCACTCCGTCCAAACAACACACTAACTAACAAGTTAGCCTGTTAGTTTAGATTCCGTATAATCTTTAACCACCGACTAAAAACCTACTCCAACAAACTCATAGCCACACATACCCAGAAGTTGGTGAGGACATTCTTGCCCTGCACATCCTCAGCCCTCAGCTTGATCTTGCGGAAAGCCTGGTCCTCATCCTGCTGCAAATCAGCCAACGAGACTTCGAACACACGCCCCTTCAACCCATCGGAGGCAATCTATCACACCCACCACAAAACAACCACCACACTCACGTCAACACCACATATCCCACCCCGGGTAAACCACCCTTTCCCATAAAACCCAATGTAACAAAATGCACCCTGCCGCAAGCGATAAAACAATGACCCACCTTGGTTCCCGCCGTCCTGGTAACAAGCGTCTTGCCCAACGACCTCTGCGTGAAGGTGGTGGGAGCCTTGATGTCATACCAGTCCTTCTTGGAGAAGGGGTCGACACTGCAATCCAACAAACCATGACAACCAATCAGCGGCGCCCAATTCCAACCAGAGCACACAAAAGAATAAAACCCTATTCCCTCTCTATCGACCAGCATGAATAATCTACTTTTTCTCCCTACTACCCCAAACCTTGTCTCTAACAACAAACACAAGTGCAGAAGATGGACCTTCAAAAGAAGATATACACCAGAAACACGATACCACCTCCCCATAATCCTAAACCGATGTCCACATACCGTAAACCAAAAGTGCAATGCTACGGAACCTATACACCTAAGGGAACTAAACACACATACACAGAACATAAAAAACTCGAGACTGCTTCACAGAGCCGGCATGAAGTAGGTATATGAAACGGGCACCCGCAGAACATAAACTACCAGCACAGAAAAACAGTAACCCAGAGGAGAACAGACACCAAACTCCACCACCAACAAGAAACCAAACAAAAAACATGAGAGATCAAAACCCTAATACATAAACCCTAATAAACGCAACATGCAAGGTAGTTAGATGGTTGGAGAGAGCAGCAGAGATGGAGACAGGGGGAGAGGAAGGTACATTTTCTTCTTGCCACCCTTCTTCCCCTTGGAGATGCGTTTGTTTTTGCCGACGGCCATGGCTGCAAGAGGGCGCGGAGGGGCTCCGGAGGAGCGGGGGGCGAGACGAGGGAAGGTCTGGAAAGAGAGACTCTGTGACCCCCTCGCCCTCCTCTCATGCCCTCCCCCCTCCCCTTCCCCCTTGCCCTAATCCCATAACCCCGTTCACACAGCCCCCGCTCTCCTCTTCCACGTCGATCAACTTTCAGCTTTATCTCAGATAAACGTTAAAAGCTAATTCTAACTTTTACTTTCTGTTTATTTAGCTTTTGCTTCGGTACGCAAAATAGATTCTTAATAGCACTGCGTTAATAGATTGTTGGTTTCCTCTGGTTTGGTGTTTTGTAAATGTTTGTAACAGCTTTTGTAAGAGTGTAGTACATGGGATGAGTTCGGTGATCTTCTTTAGATTCAAAGGGTTTGACGGAGCCGATTTTAATTACATCGTTATGTTCTTTTTTTTGATAAGTGGCTATGGTAAGGTGTGGGCTACTATGTGGGCTTCTCCTTGTCTTTTCAGCCTTATGAACGCTCACTTGTCAGTTGGGTTTGCAATTTGGAGTTTGCATTCTTTACTTGGTCTGATATGAATTGCGAAACCACACAGACTGATGTGATAGTTTCAAATGTTTTGTCGCTTTTTAAGCCCATGGATGCAGTCAGGTTGTGAGCCTTGCCACGGATCTAACAACAGTGCAGTTCAGCTGGAGCCATCCTTTGGCATGTTCTGCAAGACATTCTACTTGACAAACTGGTTGCTTAACCTGGAGGTTCTGATTTTGAGTAGCTTCCAGCCAGCACTTAGATCTTCTCCACAAGTATTCAACCACTTCAAATTCATAAAAATGAGTCTCTTGGCTACTTGTGTCTACCTTGTGTGGAATAGTCAAATGTTGGTGAATCTACGGTTGTAGAAATTCTGCACCAAATCATCCCTAGATTTCACAATGAGCTCGACTTATCACTTGTCTCGGGCTACTCTGTGTTGCCTTCTGATCCTACCTCCTTGCTTTCTCTGGTCCCAGTCATTTGCGAAATGTGCCTGGGAAATAAGTTGCAGTGGCACCGTAAAAATCATGTGAGGAAATTATGTTGTGAATTTTTGAAAGGACTACAACAATACCTGGGATATCCTATTGTTCTCCAATTAATCTATAGACTAGATAGACCAGAGTTTGCAATCCCCAATGGCTGTACACGCAGTGACGAGAAACTGCAGTTTTACCAGCCTGAATTGTTGCAACTAGAGGCATATGAGTGCAGAAGCAAGTTGACGTTTATCTGTGAGTGTCAAGATCATGTGCTTTCGTTATCATTCATCATGTGTAAAACGCTGAAAAGAGCTGCTCGTCTTCTGAATGCTGCTGATGCTTGCAAAGAGTGTGCCTTGTGTGGGGCGGGTGTATCACGGACTAGTATTTTTTGTTGTCAAGATCAACCCATTATTTACTTCGTTCTCCCAACAGAGTATTTCGGAAGAAACTGTAACTAATTTTGTGGTTGGTTTTTGAGGGGTTAGATTGGTGGAATTTGCTATCTAATTATTTGCCCTGGTGGCTCATCCTGTGTGTTTTTGTTTTCCTCCACGTGAAATTTAGAAGCCAGCCTGTTTTTGTGTTATCTTTACCGTTGGTCTTTTGAATGCTGTCTACAGGTAGGACGAATCGAAGTTCATTTAGATGCCGAAATTGAATATTTTTGAGTTGGATCTAAGCCTGGAGTGCGAATTCAGTATCTGACTGGAAGATTGATTCCTCACATGCTGGTCTTGTGAAGAATGAATTGCACGAGAAAGTTCTCATGCTTGCCTTGAACAGTGGATGTGATGTTATGCTTGGTTAAGATATTTGTAACAAAGCTGGTCTCAAGCGGGAGAGTGGCGATGGAGGACAAGTTGTCCGAAAAGAGTATCACACAGTTCACAGAAATTCTTGCTTCTGAATTGACACCATGACTCCGAACATTAATTTTACTACCACTGGAAGTTTTGGTAGCATTAGCCGGGGCTACTCTATGTGAAGTTAGTCCCCATTTTAGCCCCCTTTACAAAGGGTTCAGGAAATCTCAGATTTTCTTGTACACTTGTTTTAGCCCCCAAAATTGCACACCTTGGCCGGGCTAATCTTTCTTGGCTAGAAGAAAAGGCACGTTTAGCCCGAGCTAAAGTGCCAAGGATTAGCCCCTTTCCAGTTTAGCCCCGGGGGCTAACAGCTCCAAAACTTCCAGTGTACAGCCCTCGTTCCATGTGTAAAATCTTCAAACGGCTTCAAAGTGACAATGGCTCTGCTCTCCGCCACTGCATCAAGAGGGGCAGAGTAATATCTTAAATGTATGTATGCTAAGAAGGAGCAGGAGAATAGACCATGGTTTTCAAGCATGGTGACCAAAAACTGGATAATGCTGATGCTGAGTACGCCCTCCTCCTCGATCTGCACTGCACTTCCTCCTTGCGCAGGCCCAGGTCGGCCTTGAGCACATGCTCTGAGGGCGTCTCCTTCCAGTCCACGCTCATTAGCCTTCCTCAGGCTGGTCTTATTTATTGCCTTATTTATTGCCTCAAGGGCAGATAGGGATTAACTCTGACTTACTTGTTGATCTACTCTACTTCAGTCTAAGACACCCGGGAGTTGCATATGAGTGATCCCCACGTCTCACTCTTCTAGAACCTTTCTAAAACTCCTCCTCGATCTAGGAGCACTTCATTCAAAACTCACCTTTGAGGAAAAACCCCAATGAGGTAAACTATCGAGTGAGAAAAGAGTATGTCCTCTAAAACTGGTCAAATGCTATGTCGGGTCCCGTATGAGTGGCAAGTTAAATCAAAACTCTAACCGCGGCGAGATAACATAGTTTATCAACTTCTTCCTCATCCTCCTCGCAAGGTCGATATGGATCCTCTCCAATCTTGCTTCGGCCAATCATTGGTGCTGAGATGGGTTGGAATTTGCCATGTTGTAGTGCTTTAATAATTTCTTCACATAAGTTTCCTGATGAAGAAGAATACTCCCGACAAAGAAGTGATGAACATGCAAGCGTAGACAAGCTAGTCCGACCAAGGAGTTTTGATTTACCTTGCCACTCATACAAGACTCGACATAGCATTTGACCAGTTTTAGACGACACAACATTAGTGCTCCAACTTCTGAACTTCTGAATAGTTTGCCGTGTGACAGAAACCTTGGTTGCATTGTTAGTGAGTTTCGATGTTACTTAGGGGACGATGTAGAAATCAACGCCTCGAAACAAAACTCAAAAATCAAAACTGGAAATTAAAACTGAGGGAAAGGTGCGGCCTTTCAACAGCGAATCAGAAGAACATGGAGCTTGGTCCCCAACCCCATGCATACGGCTATGGCTACTGCTACTGATGGAAGCACCTCCTGGCGGCTACTTAAATTAGTTTTCAGTATCGCTAGGACCCATGGGAAAAAAAATAAAATAAAATAAAATGATAATAATAACAATAAGAGCAAAACAGCAAGAGCAAAACAGTAAGAGCAGTGCTGCAAATCAGTGAGCAAGAGCAAATGAACAGTGAGTAAATGAGAGTAAAACAGTGAGCAAATGTGAGCGAAGGAACAAATCACTTAGCAAATTAATGAGGAAATCAATGAGCAATTCGTGCTAATAACATGTCACAAAACTCATACGGAAGGCAAAAATGAAAATGAGAAGTGTGTAACCTTCTTCAAGGTGCTCTTATTTATTGCCTCAAGGACGTTAATTCCAAAGACCCTTGGGCGGTAATAGAGAGGGATTAACTGCGACTTACTTGTTGTTCTACTCTACTTTAGTTTAAGACAACCGGGAGTTGCATGTCGGTGATCCCGAGTCCGCATTCTTCTAGAACCTTTTAAACAGTTATGTATAACAAATTTAGTATAAAGTGAGCGCAGTTTCAGTCTGTAATTTGGTCACTATTCTCCGAGTTTTTTAGATCCTGGTTCGCCTTTCAAGTGGCGATGCCACAACAATATGTAATCATGCTCAACTAGACATAGGCACACTCTTATCGTGTAAGAGCCTTTCGTCTCGGAAATCTCTCGGATAGATTTTAAATTAATCTTGAATTTTCGGAGATTTTTTGTTAGACTGCAACTCCTCTGGTGAATTTAGATAGTCTCTTGGTCATGCTTCTAATCTGGATTCACTTCCGTTTGCATGTTGTCCCTGCTGCGCTGTGAAAACAAAGGGGGCCTTAAGGAACAACCAGGTAGCTGCAACATGGTGGTCGATGGGGATACTGGAAATCGAGATGGGGATGGAGTTAGTTCTTTTGGTCATTCCTACAAATCTCTGTACTTCGTGTAAATACGTACCGTTGTTAGGACTCGGATTCTTTTCAGATACTGTAATCACGCCGAAGACGTTTATTTCGTACTTTGGGATGGCACCTAGGGTCACTGTAAATATTGCTTAGAACAATGGTGATAAAAGCACATGGAAGATCAATCTGGAAGTACGCTGGTAATGACGGAAACCAATGACCACGCGAGATAGACAAGCTTTACGATGTTCCAAAATATTGAACTCGCACATACTGAAGTTGGCTGTGGCCATGGAAGCAGCAACTCATGCTCCTCTCAATTTATTTTGAAAATCATATCTCTGAAACAGTTTCTCCAGGATCATATCCTTCAACAAATTGCCAGTGGTGCAGTCAAAATTCTAGTCTTAGTTCTTAGACTAACTCTGGATCAAAACTAACTTCAGGATGTGAGTGTACGACTGAGTCTGAGTTGGCTTATTAGTGTGAGAAACCATTCACCTTCGAGAAAGGAATTGGGAGTTCTAAGATTCAGATTCAGATCCAGAGGAAGATCCAGAGGAAGATTTAAACTGACCGCTTAGATTGAGATGCACGCTAACTGCTGAGAGGTCTCCCACATTGCGTAGTAGACAAGTTTCTATGTCACTTGCATGCTCCATCGCATCTCTACAAAGATAGCAAAAAATGTTTCCATAAATCTCCCAGTGCGAAAGCCACATGAATAATTTGAATAATGACATATAATATATAAACTAAAATCAATTAGCAATGTTGTAATACCTGATAGAAAGGTTGGGATCCAAGGAGACTCCCAATTCCGCAACCACTCTTCCGTGCAAAAAATGACACGTAACATTCTTCACTTTCACCGCCTGCAATATTTTAAAAGCATCGTTATCAGTCTTCCCACATCGCCTTCACTAATCAATCCAACCTTTGTTTTAAGAGCATGCCGCCTTCAATGTAGACCCACCCCTACTCACGAGCTTTCAAAAGCATCAATCCAATAACTCTCCCTCTTGAAGCATATGCTGATTTTGAAGAACACATCCCTGGCTCACTAAGGAAACCCAAAAATGGGTAAGATATCTAGCCTTAAGTTTGTTAAATCAACTACAGACACAATACTTGGATACAAATACATAATTCATCCACGTTCTGTAACAACAAAAGCCATGTTAATCGAAGCGCAAAAAAATCATTCGTGCTACTCCAAAATCATTTGTTGATTGGATTTAGCTAAGACCCTGTAAGAATTGCATTAACAAAGCTTAGGATTATAGTAAAAATTTAAAGATAAGCTCATCCGGTATTGTTCGGTCAACAGCAACTCAAACCTGAAAGAATGTTGTCTAGTACCAGTGTCACGTTTGCCAAAAGTCATTAATAAATACACCCGACCGTAAACTCAGATAAGAAATTACAGCGACAAGTCTGGGAAAACTTGCCTCGCGGAAGTTGGCGTGAAGTACGTATCGCACAATCCGTTCTACTTCCGATTGCCGCAAAATACCAATATTGTCGTGAAATACACCATGTCCATTCATTGACATTGTGCCGCCCGGTGACTTTGTATCATCCGATGCTAAAAGTTCAGCTTTTGGTCCTGTACCAGTAAGGTCTCTCAAGCGTTCATCGTTTCCTTCGTTGTCATGATGGTGTTCGTGTGTGTTTTCATCATGATGACCACTAGAAGGCTGGTTTTTATTCACATGATAATCACCATGCCGCCCATGAGAATCCCTATCTGCAGCTAGATTCTCAATCTCCATCTCACCAGGGGCCAACGATGTTGGTCTTCCATCCGCTGGATCTGAAAAACCACGAAAGCTGAGGTCAGCGACTAGAAGATTCTTTATAGAAATGCAAAACTAATTCACTAACATGTTTAGACTCTGGAAAGTATTGAGCTGTAATTCTTTAAGAATTCACTACTGATGGATTCACTATCTCTGTTATGAATGCCAAAAATACAAGAATTAAATGAGGTCTTATCTACGCATCGAAACAATAATGATTGCTAACGTATTTTCACTCGTGAATGTCATACGTAGACCAACCTATATGGACAAAACTTTCCGTTACGTTTGGATGAAGTATATGCACTTGCTGCCTTACTGCTTCCCCAATATTATGGGCTGCACTTAAACTTAGCCATGGATCCACCTGTCAAATGAACCCACACAAGATTCCTTGAACTGTAACTTCCTAAAGCAACACTCGACATACTCAAACAATATACATAGCAGCATTGTCAAAAAGATAATTTCACTGAAACAAAACGGCAGCAGACCCTTGAAAACTTGAGAAGTGCAGTATGAAGGCCATCAAGACTTAAAAACCTTTGCTGAGCTTACCCATACATAATTCACCTCTAAAGAATGGCATACCTCTATGTGAACATCAAGATGTACAGTGGAACCCATTCGCCGACCTCTCAATTGATGAATACCCTGTGAGAAAATCAAAATCAATTGTGCACCAAGATACAAACCTTCAACGTATCGATGACAATTTCAAACACTCAAAGAAAAAATTCAAAAACGAAGATTCATGTTAAATTTGATAAATCGAGATGTTGAATATATTACCTCAACACCGTCCACTTGTAGAACGGTTTCGCGAATAGGTGACAGCACTGACTCAGGTAGCCCCATATCCAGCAGCTCCTGCATACTACATTTCGTCACATGAAACATAAGCTGATAGTATTTGCAGGAAATCGACTTTATTGATTACAGTCACATAAAGCCTGGAGGAACATCAGTAGCTCACCTTTGATAACCAGTTTGCAGGCCGGCTTTTACAATCATTCCAGATACAAGCAGTGCCGCCACTGGATCCAACAAGGGTATACCCATCATAGCCCCACCTGATTTGAAATAACACTTTAAAAATATTAATGGATATAAGGAATCTCATTGAGATGTTGCATTACAGATATGCATCAAGGTAAATGTTACCACAGCTGCGAATGATATACCAGGTGAAGCCGTGTTAGAAATACTAGATGGGAGGCTTACCGACACCAATGAGAGCAACAATGGATGATATAGCATCACTGCGATGATGCCATGCACTAGCTTTCAGCAAAGCACTTCCAGCCTTTTCTCCAGCAGCTTTAGTTACCCAATATAAACTGCCACACGTACATCAAACGCAAAATTTAATACTTACATTCCATAATACATAAGATTTTATCGAAATAAGAATCCAAGAGTCAAGAGACAACTTCACTACCAAAAGCTTGTATGTACATTGGAATAATTACCACTAGGGCTAATATACGCTGAGACATGTAAAAGAGTAAATTCATGTTATTTGAGCTTGTACGAACATGACTTGTGGTCGGTGTCATGTACCCCTGACGAGAAGACATGTAGTCACTGACCATTTTTAAGTGATGCGTTTCCCTTCATTTAAATTGCTTTAGAGTCCGGAAGCTACCAAAAGAACTGGCAAAATCCTTTAGCCGCACAAAGCCCTAAACAAGTGGGAGAGCTATCAAATAATTCAGAAAATTGAAGTGTTCAACTCTAAAAGCTTTGTAAGAGATGCCTACCTTTCCTTAGCTCCAATACTACCAATTGCAGCAACTAGCGCAACTCCCATATGCTCCATGTCAAGACTATGACTATGCCCAACTGCAAGTCCATGGTCATGATCGTGGCCATGGCTAGGAACCTCCAAGTGAACAACAGTATCCACTGTTGTTTGAACTGTGTCTTGAACAGCCAACATTGCCGGAAGCATGACCTTTAAAAAAGTTAGACACCAAAAGTGAGCTTGGAGGGCACAAAATTTCAGGTTAGATGTGTCTTCATGTGTAACAGAAAATTCTACCTGAACGCTAAACATGTTACAAGGCAGTATATCAAGGCACTAATTACTATAGTGAAAAGTTATACTTGAGTTCACATTAAACATCACTCCCAAACCGACTACATAACTGTAGAAAGACTGATTTAATTAGCAAGATTTCAACAAATATTAATTAGAATATACTGGATGGTAGCTTAAACATAGCTGGCAATTATGCCCCCCATGAGATTTCGATGTAAGGAATGAAGGGCCCATGCCTGCAAAGCATCAATTGCACTCCATGCAATCCCACCACCAGTTGCCAGTAGCAGAGCTGATATACTCAACGCGCCCATCGTCTCAATTTTACCATGGCCTGAATCATGATAATGAAAAACATAGTTTAAAAGCTAGAATAATGAGATAAGCGCCACTCAACTTGGAGGTTGTAATAAAGAATTCCTGCCTTGCACAAATCAGTATCATCAAGGGTGTGTAAAAATGTAGTACTTTGGAATGAAATCCCTTTGAGCAGTACCACTTGTACATCCATGCCCTTTGCTAAAGAGAACATTAGTTTCTTTACAAGACATGCCCTTCAACATTTATCTAACATGCCTATCCCATATACTAAGAATCACAAATTCCGAACACGACATATTTTCAGTCCGTGAAACAATAAAGCTTAACAACTGAGTCCCGTGTGAAACTATTACCATATGGATGCTGTTTGTCCGGTGGAGCATTGGCTGCTCTTGACGTCCACAGTGCAACTCCGCTCAAAACCTAGGCCAGATCAAGCCAGCTGTAAGTCAACAACCACTTCCTAGTGCTAGTTCCTGCAGAATTATTCTGATTGTTGTCCAAAGCCGAATGACAGTAACTCTAAAGTCTCTCAAACCTGAATGTCGATACTGTTTAATCAAATAATGGTATTGCAGCCCAGTTTTCCAAGCTATTAAGACTTTGGCTCTAGCGATCACAATCGACACAACAACTCTAAACCTGGTGCAAATTCTCTAGAAAATAATATTTTTAGATTAAAGACTTATTCCTTTGTCAAGTATTTTGAATCTTTTAACTGACTTCGCCATCGAGAATAAGAACTGTTGTAGCGATTACTCATTAAAACGAGGTTCACGAAAATTGAAAAAATACCGAGAGAATTTAGCATGCACAGTAAGGATCACATACGATGTCAGAGGCAGAATGTGCCGCGTCCGCAATAATAGCGGTACTGCCAGAAACATAGCCTGCTGCGCCTTTGCCTACAGTCAACAAAATATCCGTCCAAAGGCCCCACCGCAAGACCTTCTGTCCATATGCTCCGAGCTGCTCCTGGGATTCCTGACCCACGTCGTGGTCATGGGCATGGCCCATGTGAGTTCGCCTCCCATCACTCCAAATCTGTCTCCAATTCTCTGAACCTGTAATTTTGGAAATAGAAACGTTCCATCCGTGCATCGCAGCCTTCGCATGCTCGCTTGAAGAGAAGGAGTAGGTAGGTTTGGGTCTACTGGGAGAAATCTCCTGCTTGACATGAGTGACACTGCGACGCACTCCTCCATCACATGGCTCAGTGACATAGAAAATTTGTTTCTCTCCATCACGAGAAGATGAGCTTGAGGATATTGTTTCCCGACAATTTATCTCATCCTTGTTCTCTGCAGGGCCTGAAAAGTACCATGAACCTTCTCTGGGCTGTGCGCTAGAGTCTAAAGCACACGATGATGAAAACGTCCTCACTAAAGGCAAGCTTTGGCACTTCCACGTCCGAAGAATTTCTGAAGGTCGAATCAAGACAGGCTTTGACTCTGTCCAGAGCATATCTTCGATTTGACCGAAGAAACAACACGAACGCCTAGAGAAAAAACCATAGCTAGATCGGAGCGGCATCGATCAAAATATCCTCGAGCAAACCCTGAAGCCCTACCTGAAGCTGTCAAAAGAGCCACTCGTCCCGGCCAGCCATTCAGAATTATCGAGCCCCTTCCAGCTTTAGTGGATATTAGACTCCGTTGTCACCACCTAGCAAAATCGACAATAACGAAAATTATTTGATGCTACCGACAATTTCCCGAGATATAGGAGCAGCAGATATTGGTGCTTCAAAGACGATAAGCATTGAGGTACAAAGCAGATTATAGAAAAGAAGTGGCGACTCAGATAATCATAAACTAGTAAACATAAACAAGTGACTTTGACATCTTGCAATTCATTAGAAACCCTTTGATTCTCTAATTTCAACTTTGAAAATAATTGCACCCTAGCAAGATAGTCAGAAATTGCATTGAACGCTTTAAATGAAATAAAGGAGACTATTAAGGAGAATGTTAATTTCAATTCCATCTCTCAATGCTTGATTTCCCTTCCTTTCCATCTCAATTTCAAAGAACCGTCGCGAAATCTCACGCTCAGTCCACGCTAGGGCTCAACCATGCACTTAGCCTAAAACCTCGACAAACAATCTACAGAGAGAAAAAATACAGGAATTTCAACCTTGCCAAAAAAAACCCTACCAAAGAACGCAACCATCTCCAAACATATCACTACATCTGCACGTACCATACCCTGTGCCATAAAGCACTTGCAGGTACGCCATTGCCTCGAATGCATTGACATCCATGGCTCACAGCCATCTCTAAAAACCCTCAAATGCGGTCCATTAGACCAGCAAACCAAAATACCAAACCAATTGCATTTAGCGGCACAGAACAACTGACCTCAGTAGAAGCGCCAGTCATCTCCCCTCCCCGCTAAAAATTCGCAGAAATTCGACAGTGAATCCTGGCTGCAAGGACGGAGCAAAAGGTTCGTAAACCATAGCTGACATCCATCTCTACAGCAACCAATCACCTCAAACGCATTCCACTAGATGATCGGAGAACCAAAACCAATTACAACAATCGCCAAGCAACAACTTACCTTCGTTAAAACGCCAGTCCACTCTCCCTGCCGCATGAAAAAACTCGCAGTGAATCCTAAAGCCAAGAAGCGAGCAACACGATCGTCATCCACAGCTCACAGCCATCACTCCATCAATCAAGCAACCTGAAACGCCTTCCGTCAACTCACCAAACAGGCACCAATCGCAACGAGCGGCAAGCGACAACGTACCTTAGAAAAAACTCGCAAGTAATTCCTGGCTGCAAGGGGCGAGCACGACGATCGTCAGCCATCTCTCAAAAAACCAATCAACCTCAAATGCCGACATCCACTAGAAATGAGAACCACAACGCAATTACAATGAGCGGCAAGAGAAACTCACCACAGCAGAATCGCCAGCGTGTTCTCCTCCGCTGTGGAAAACTCGCAGTAAAACAAGCGAGCGACAGAAACACCTGGTGGCAGAAGCTGACCAAATTTGTGCGCGGACACAACAGCATCGCGGACAACCTGCGAATGCGAGTGAGCCCGGGGTCTCTTTATTTTGCCTCTACGAGCGTTGCACTTCGTTTGTTTGGGGGCAGGGGCAGCCCCCTCGCTCCCGACCCTCCCACCGTCCCGACCCTCCCCGCGCCCGTGCCTCTCCCCGACCCCCCCGGGCCCGTGAACCCCCCGCCCCCGTGCTCGACCCCGCCCGCCCGCGCTGGAACCCCCCCGTCCCCGTGCTCGACCCCCGTTCCCACCATCGCGTTCCCATGTCCTCGTCTCCCTCGCCCCCGTCGCCCTCGTGTCCGTCGTGTCCCATCAATGCCGCCGGCACTGTAGACGGCTGCAGGGGTTTCAGTTTATGCGCGGCGGCGGTGCTCATGCGATGGCGACGCCCTTCGTTGCTGCGGTGTGGTTCTTCGGCGCCGACGTCTCCACTGTATCCAGGACCACGTTGTGTGCACAGTCGGGACGGATGGTGCCCCATGCTGCAATTCAATTCTGCTTGGGTGTTGAACGATGCGGCCTTAGATCCAATTCGGCTCGATGTGGTTTCAGTTCCAGGGTGAGCCGCGTTCATGATTTCGGAACCGTGGAGAAGCTCTGAGACATGATTGGAGACGATGACGACGGAGGCTGACGGTCCAAACCAGAGTGGTGGGACGATGGCGCAACGGGAGTCCCTCCCCACGGAAGAGCAGGACTTTGACGCCTGGAACTTCGACGGTGATCCAGGACAGGGAGGGTTTAGGACAGACAGGGTGCTTGATGGGCACGATGACGTGGTTGATTTAGCTGCCGTAGAGGACAGCTTCAGTCTGGGCGCGAGTTCTTCTAGTCCAAGAACCTCGGGAGACTCTAGGGACGGCGATAATGGAGCTGGGGACGACTATAACGGTTTAGGTCCTGCATCTGGTTTAGGGGGTGCAGTTGAGCAAACCATCAAAGTAGAGGGAGAGAGTCCTCATACAAAGGAGAGATCTGGTGTGAAGTCCAAGGAAGAGAAGAAGAACAGGCCGTCCTGGAGGTATATGTCGGACAAGGTGAAGATGTCTGTGCAGATCCCACCTGCTGGTCCTTTCACTAGGGCAGACCTGCAATGGGATAAGAAGTGCAATCAAGGGCGTGGTAGACGACGTGAGACACACAAAGCTACAATACCATGGGACCGTTTAGACGATTTTCTGGAGGGCGAAATGTCCGCTAGGCAACATCCATGCACGTTTGTCGAAGAAACCAGAAAGTGCAAGAAGAAAGGCGAAAGGAAGCAAGTGCGAGCAGAGTCAGCTGTCCAAGAAATCAGGTCCAGCATTCCTGACCCCAGTCTGTCCTATGTGTTTCTTCCCTGTCCATGCTTGATCTCGATCTGTAATTGCCCTCATGTATGCGCCATGTAGCTAGCATTTTTGTTATATGTTTACGTTTCTGACCCTAAACCCCATCCTCTTCATGTCGGACTCCGTCTGTCCTAACTATTCTACGTGGACTGCCTAACTGTTATCTGATATCCTTTCATGTCCAATTTCTTGCAGGTACTCTTGTCAATATGGTCCAGAGGATTATACGAAGCAGTACAAGGTTGAAATCCAGAAGGTATTTGCCCATACCCTAACTCAGAAAAAGAAATCGACTAATCAAAGAAAAGCTTTGCAACGGGCTCAGAAGATTGTGGACAAGGCTGCGAAAGAAGCAGCAGTAAAACCCCGTCCAAAAAAGAAGAGTAAGTTAGACCCTGTGCCTGACCTTAACGCTGAGGCTGTAGATGAGGATGCTGAAGAGCAAGCGAGACTGAAGGAGGCAAAGGAGCGGCTTCTTCAGGCCCAGGCAATGCTTGATGCAGCAGTGAAACCGAAGAGGAAGACCAGGGTGGGCAAGAAGACAGCTGGAATGTCAATGAAACGTGGATGTCAGTGTAATTTTGTCGCCAAGCAGTTGGAGGTAGATGACTCACTTTGTACCATACAGTTTCACTGCATGGACCATGTCAACAAGGCCGGAACTCCGTGTCATGGAGCTGAGTTTGGAGGACAGCGGGCAGGGCTATCTGGACACTTATCAGCTGCAACAAAACAGTGGATTGTGGACTCACTTAGGTCAGGCAAATCGCCTGCCCAGGTCATGGCAGAGCATAAGGCAGAGGTGCTGCGATGTGCACAGAACAATCTCCCAGCTACACGAGACACTTTCGTCATGCCCTCGGATGTGTATAACATTGCTAACAAGTTAGCCAAGGAGCTGTGGGAAAAGCATCCTAGGGATGCCATGAGCGTCCGTATGTGGACAGACGAAAATCCCGACTGTTTCTATCATTACAAGGAATACGGTAATATTGAGTTGAATGACCCCCCACCTGATGAGGACGACCCTTTCTGCTTGGCCATCCAAACTGAATGGCAACTCGAAATGATGATTCGGCATGGCCACCGTCGTCCACTGTCCATGGATGCAACATTCTCGACAAACGCCCCAAAGGTCAGTTCAGAACTCTTCTCTGCCGTAACTTCGTACTGTTTAGTTCATGGACTGTATTGGACAGGCTGTCCTGAGGTACTTGTCCTAACTTTACCTACTTTGTTTTCCTGTGTCGCAAGTATCCCCTTTACACTGTTATGGTCTTCGACGAGTGGGAGCAAGGTATCCCGGTTGCATTTACAATCCAAGGAAGATCAAGAGAGGTTGATATAGTTCCATGGCTGCAGAAACTTAATGAAAGGTGTATTGCTGTCAAGCCAGATTGGAAACCAAGCTCTTTTCTAGTGGATAATGATGATGCCGAGCTTAATGCGATAAGGTAAACCCACTCCAGACCCTGTACTTGCATTCCTGTGATATAAGATGCAAAAACAAATCTCACCGGATGAATGGTTTGTCTGTCCTGGGTGCAGGAAGGTATGGCCAGAGACTGAGCAGGTGGAGGGACAGAAGAATGACGACGTCAAGATTCTACTGTGCTTGTGGCATACCCGGAAGGCATGGCTCGAAAATGCTATGCAGAAGATAAAGGCGAACTACTTAAGGGCAGAGGTGCTGGGGGCATGTGCAGACTTGATGTACGGGAACGGAATTCTGCAAGGGGACTTGGCTGTACGGGCTGCTCAGGACAGGTTTAAGCAGTTGAAAGCGAAGTACCCACAGGCCAAGACCTTCTTTACGTATTTTGAAAAGGAATGGATACCGAAAATTGAGATGTGGGTGAAAGGGTATAGAAACATACCACACGCAAACCAGGACACTAATGCAGCGGTGGAGAGCTACCACGCGAATTTGAAGGCCATTCTTAGGACAAGCAGACAAAAATTTGATGGAAGACGGGTGGACTGGTTGGTTTACCACTTGGTGAAGGACGTCCTCACCCACTATTGGTATGCTGTTCAATGTAAACTGTATGGTTTCATTAAGAATGGCAAAGCTGAAGGGATAGTGGCTAGTGCTGTCATGAGAGCTGCAGAAATCCCCGATGAGCATGTCAGAATATGTGAGGAAGAGGACGTCGCCTATGTGGCTTCGCAGACCAATTTCCCTGAAATTTGGGCTGTCATGAGTCCAAACTCAGACTGGGCTAATTGTAATTGTCCACTAGGACAGAGGGGGAATATTTGCAAGCACGTAGTCAAGGTTTTTAGGATGATACATACAGAGGTCGAACCTGTAGATATTATCAGGTACGCTGGGTCTTTGAGGGGGACCATTGCAGGTGGATACAACACCGCCGGGATGGATGTATTTGCAGGTGGAAGGGAGGCGGACAGTGCTATGGACAGGACACCGGCTGTGTACACCCAGAATCCCGAAAAGGAACTCTGTGATTTCAAAGACATCATGCGTGATTGTGAAGGGCTGGCTGTGGGAAATACGAACCTTAGGACACACTATGTGGCTCTTGCACAGGAATTCAAAGGGAAGTTGTCCGCACTGAAAGTGAAGAGTGATAAAGGTCTCCTGCATCCGTTGTCTCAGCCGTCCTTCAAGGTCGGAGATGGTCCAAAGAACCTCCGTCGCTTTAAAGCTTTTTCGGAGACAGGCAGGAAAAAGAACAGTACTAGGACAACTAAGACTACACGTTAGGACAAGCATTTCTGAATAGCACAATCAGGGGATATTGTTGCTCATATGCAAATCTTGTAATTGAAGAAGAACGTAACGAATTGATTGGAAGTGGAGCTTATTACATTCTCTGTCGTATATGACGTGAAATACCTGTCCTGCCTGTCATGGATGTCCTTGTCCTCCCTCTCCTGAGTGTCCTCTTTGTCGTCGATGTCCTGTCTGTCATGGGTGTCCTATCTGTCATCGGTGTCCTCTCTGTCATGGGTGTCCTCTCTGTCATGGGTGTCCTCCCTGTCATGGGTGTCCTCCCTGTCATAAGGTGAAATATTATAATCATATACCGGTTAGTTTATAATCATTTTGATATTTACTTTCTCGTAAGCTTCATTATAAAACATTCAACGTTTGCGTGGCATTACTTATTTCCGAGTACGTCTGGTCTTGGATTTTTCCCACATCAGCTGCCCTTATTAGTTGAGGTTGTTAATTGATTTCCTCTTTCTTTCCTTAAAGCCGCAATTTTATTTTTCTAGTAACTTAACACTTTCCTCAACACAACCGGCGAGCTGTCCTAACAGCGATCAGTTCAAAAATGTCCCTTCAAAATAGGGGAGCTGAATGGCTGTCCTAACAGCAGGACTGTGGTCTGTGGACTAAGTTCCTGTCGTAGCAAGGGAACACGCATAACAAAACTAGTATCATGAATAGAGAGTCCAGTATGTTATAAAAAAAAACCAGTCCGTGCCTGTCCAGAAAACTCTCGAACTCATTAATACAATCTAATCACTATACACTAATACGGGCCCCTGAAGAGGACCACCGGGGTGATGGCCCCTTTGAAATCCTCGCCCCCTTCCACCACACCGGAGACACTCGGCTCCTCGCTTGGAGCAACCCCACCCCTCACCTCCCCTGTCTCGCACGGTTCGTCCTTGGCACCATCCTCGGTGGCGTCTTCATCGCTGGAGCCGTCACCGGAAGACCTGCACATATCGAAAGTGCAAAGTACTTGTGAAGCACGGAAGTCGTCGAGCTCCTCCAAGTCCTCGTTGACATTCCACGCCGCTAACTTGGTGATGCAGGCAGCCACGCTCTGCTGCCGAAGTGCGCGAGCAGCCCTGAAGAACGACTCCCCTGCATCCGGCCACGTTCCGAATGCCTCCACAGACCCCAAGCAGTACCCGAGCTCAATGTTCTCCCGTAGGAGCAGGACGTGGCGGAAGGAACTCAGTGCAGCCTCGTATTCGATCCCGGGACGGTCCACCCACATGTCGCATAGGACATGTTCCTGCTGCGTTGCCACCATGTCCCGGCACGCCTTCACGAATGTCCTCCTCCTCCAGGTGATGTACTTCGCAACCTGATCTCCAATGTCTCCTCCCGAGTCTAACACTGCCCTGAAGTCTTGAAACGCAGCCCCTGTCATGTCAAGCGTGGGAAAGTAGATCTTACCACATCGAATCAGCTCCTCCATGGCGTACAGAACCTGCGCGGGCCTTCCATTCAGCCTGTCCTGAGTTAGGCCACCGACTGGGCACAACATAGGCATCCTTCCGCCTACCTCCGATCGAGCAAACAGCTTGAATGCCCGCGCGATATGAGGGGGGTCGGTGCAGTGATCCATGTTGCTGTACTCATCTTCTGTCCACTCGATCAAGGCCTGGAACTCCTCCGCCGTGTGCTGGAAGGGGCGCCGGAGGATGGAGGGAGCCGGCACCGTGATCAACTCCCGAAACAAAGGGGACCAGCCCCATGCCTTCTCTTCCTCCTCGATCAACAAACCCTCATCAAATTTGATGAGTTCATCTGCTATAAACTTGGCTCTGTTTTCCTCCTGCGTCCTACGGTTATCAGCCCAGTCCCTCTGCGCCACCGAGTATGTCAGTACATCATCGTGATGCAAGTAAAAAGCTTGGATCTCCTTCTCGATGTCTTCAGCAGACTTCCGGACGAATGCTGCCCTACACTTGTCGACTCCATCGACAACAGATTTCGGTAAGGTGTCCTGCAAAAATCACCGTACCCGCCGCGTCTGAGCTCCATCACGCCCTGTCCTAGCAGAAAGAACTGAATTTAAAAGAAGGAGATTTCCCGAGACTTACCAGTATCTCCGGTGTGAACTTCAGCACACCCCATGCCATCGCCACTCTCTTCGATAACTGACCCATCTCTTGCATGCCTCGGAGCTCCTTCGTCGCTGCCTGCAAGTCGGTGAGTTTCTCCAACGGTATTATCTCCCCACTTTGCTCGACCAAGCAATATAACCCGGGAGGGGGTCCGGGCGGCTTCGGCGCTGCAGCAGGATCGGCATCCGGGTAGAGCTCCCTCGCCCTCTCTCGCGCCCTCCTGATGCACTGAACTCTGGCCCGCACTTGGGGGTCCGCAGGTTGCTCCGGATCCGGCTCCCTCTCTGCTCTGGCCTCCGGCTGCGTCTCCACCCTTCCCTCCGACTGCCTCGCCTTCTCTACAGCCGCGCGCGCCTTCTTCGTCTTCGCAGTGCTAGGGCCCGCGTCCCCTCCCTCAGCCATGTCAGCCTTCGTCTTCGGCCGCGGCTCCTCCCCCTGCACATTCTCCCCAGTCGGACTCCCTTCTCTCCTCACCCTCTTCCCGGTAGTTCCCGTCTGGCCCGCCGCAGCTGCCGCCACAGCTGCCCGCGTCCTCCCCTTCACTCCCTGAGTCCCCGCCGGCTGCCAGCTCCCCCCTCCCCACTGCATACCCCCCTTCATCCCCGCCTTCCCCTTCCCTGTCTGAACCCCTCCCCCGGACCCCCCTCCTGCAACCCTCCTCGAACTGGATCCCCCACCTCCCGACTGCCCGGTCTGACCTTTGTGTCTCCCCTCCAACACATCTGCCACGCTAGGCCCGAACCCCACCCTGGCTTTCTTCGACGTCGGGGTCTCCTCCACGGGGTCCAACTCCGTTGCCACCCGGGGCTGCTCTGCGCTCCCACTACTGAGCTGGACGACTTGCTCCCGAGTGTCCTCGCTCCCGACATCCTCGTCCCCGGACTCTTCGTCATCGACCACCCGTGCTCTCCTCCCAGGACCTCCAGGCGTGGGCATTAGATGCTTCCCCAGCATTTGCCAGGGAATGGACAGGTTGTATTTTTTAAATACAGCCCGCGACTCCTTGTTTCCGTCCAACCCCCGGGAGGGATAAATCTTCAGCCTCCCCAGCTTAGAGGAATCATAGACAGGACATTGGTCCGTCTGTCTATGCCACCCAAGATTTGCTTTGTCGACCATATCTGAATTGCAGTACCGACAGATGAATGGTATCTTCGCCCGAGCCTTCCCACTTCCCTGTGATGACACACTGGAACGACGCCATAGGAGATTCACCTCCACCATCATCCAATCATATTCGGAGATGGTGAAGGCGTCGCGGTTGGGAGGATAACAGGTCCAAGTACTCTGGCAGACGATCACCTCCTCAGGTCCGTGCTTTCCCTGCACAAGTAACTGAACCAAGCAACGCATGTAGAGCATCAGCAATGACAGATACGGAAGAAACAGTAACCCTAAACCCGAATACTACATGAGGGTAGGGATGCACTCACCCCTGGAACCGGCCCCGGAGCCTGCTTCTCGATTTTCCTCCGCCAGTCCACCTCTAGGTCGCTCACGTCCAGCACAGTTGCTCGGTGACGGAGCACCTTGCACGCATCATGGGCTGAGAGGCCACCCAGGTCGGGCGGCGTACTCTGACTGACCTGCGAAAGTGGCGATCGCATGCTTTAGCAAAAGAGAAACAAGCGAACCGAATAGCGGAAAACATTCAAGCAGCAGGACTAAAAGTAAGGAACCATTACGCCCGGAAATTAAAGGGCAGGGGGATTAGAACTTCGAGTACGACATTATTGGAGAACACTAACCCGAACCCTAGGGAGAGAACTAGAAAACGAGGGGACAGATACAGATTGGAGGGAGGTAAAGAAGGAACAAGTCTGTCCTAATAAATGGAAAAACCCCGCATAAATCGCAGTGTAGAGTGAAGGCAGAACGATGGTCAAAGAAGATGAGAAAATAAACATGAGAGGAAACCAACCACGAAAGGAAAAAATTTACAATAACAGATAGGACAGTCGACCCTGAACCCTAAACGACGGGACATAAAACCCTAGGACAGACTTTGAAGGCGAGACCGTGAAACGTAAACTTAGGACAGGGTGCCGCAGACAGTGACTGAGAACAGCATGGTACATGAAGACGACAACGACGAGGAGAAAGACAGCACCGGCACAAAAAAAAACTAACCAGCTGATTGAGGTTGGCCATCGTGTCGACGTTGATCGTTTCTTCTAATCGCCTCGACTCGCCTCCTGCTCGCTGCCGTCTGCACACCCTAAACCGCCCAAACCGTAGCCAATGTCCTCAGTCGACGGTGAAGAGGACGTCCGCCCCGACAGCACCTGCACCCTTCGTGGAAGAAATGAAGACCACGACAGCGGTAGCGCTAAGACACGGGCGGGTGCTCCACGAAGAAACGCAAGATCGCAGCTCCGCAAACACAGTCCACGCCTCACGCCCCCGCAACAACAAACAGTAAGACAGCTCTCCCCGGACGCCTCTCGTAAACCTTTCCGAAGACAGCCGGCTACTCAGCCGGCGACAGCAACCCACCCTCGCGTTCCTACACCCTAAAGCATCTCCATGGCGCAGATACAAACAAACTCCCCGATGCATCCAACCTCGGAATATTCCGCCATAGCCCACAAACCAATGCAACAAAGCCTCTGTCCTCGGGACGGGGGGTACGAGGACGAGACGAGGGGGACACGAGGGCGACGGGGGCGAGGGAGACGAGGACATGGGAACGCGATGGTGGGAACGGGGGTCGAGCACGGGGACGGGGGGGTTCCAGCGCGGGCGGGCGGGGTCGAGCACGGGGGCGGGGGGTTCACGGGCCCGGGGGGGTCGGGGAGAGGCACGGGCGCGGGGAGGGTCGGGACGGTGGGAGGGTCGGGAGCGAGGGGGCTGCCCCTGCCCCCAAACAAACGAAGTGCAACGCTCGTAGAGGCAAAATAAAGAGACCCGTGAGCCCGGAAGGGTTCGGTGACGGGCCCCCGATCCCAGGGGAGCCCAAGCCCAAAGCCCCTAAAACCCCTGTTATGTAGTTTGGGTGTAGATTTCGGTTTCTGGCATGTGAGCGTGGGAGGGTTTTGCCTGCAGTGTTGGGTTGAGTGGGGGATCTTGATGCAGTGTTGGGTTGAGTGGTAGGTTCTCTCAAATCTACCACCTCCAGTAGATTTGAGAGAACACGAGAAAGTCACGTAACCGGTGGGAGGAGCATGGTTACCGCATCATTTTCGCCGGTAACCCTGCTCCTCCCACCGGTTACCTTACGTAACCGACTCGGAGCACTTGGATTCCGCTCGACATCCTACACTCTAGCCGTCCGATTGGGTCATGATGATTTTCAAACTCGTAACTCTGAAAAAGCAGGGAATCAGCAGGTTACTGCTGATAACCTTGCTGCTCTCAACGAATCGTAATTGGCCACATTAGCTTTCTTGAACCCCCAGTCGGTTATGGAAGAGTAGTACCGTAATACCATCGCAGGTTCCTCATGAATATTTTCTTTTTTGAAATAATAAGCTTCGCCCTCAAAAACTGAATTTCTTAATATCTATTCTTCTTTTTAGTAAAAATCAGTAAAATTGACACTAAATGGCTTAGAATTAACTAAATATTGTAAAAATTAATTTATTCTATTTCTAATTTTCTCTTTTAATTATTTTCTAATTTTTACATTTCTACTTTTAGAATTATTTTTGGACAAACGTGCTATGGTATTAACCCTTTAAAGCGCCGGCGTCCAGAATCTGGAAGCTGGATGAATTTCAGCAGCTCGTTTTCTGTCCTGTAGGATGTTTTTCATCCATTTCTTTTTTTTTCCAATTCTTGTGCTAGTTTTATACTATTTGTACGGTTTGGATTTTCAGAGTAAGATAATGTGAATTTTTGAAAAATTACAAAAGTGATTTATATCAAGTTTCAATCTTAATTCAAAAAGAGAGACCTTAAACATGATTTTTCATAATAAGTAGAATCAAATAATGAAAACTCTACCATCTTGTAATGCATGTTATTCCAATCTCATTACAATATTTTTAAAAAAATTAGTGTTAATTTTGGATTTTTAATTGAATTACAAAAGAAAACCTTGCAAAACTACTTTTAAAATATTATTAATAAATATGATGAATCTAACCGTACAGATGTTATCTTCACATTGACATCAACAACTTTGTTTTGTTCATCAAATCCGTTTTCCATTTTCATCAACCATTTTATAACAAATCTTTGAAAACAGTCATGAATCGGGACGTTAAAGGGTTAAGGTAGTGCATTTACTGTATGCTCCATTGTCTTAAGTAACAAGGAAAATTGGGAGAAGAAAGGATTCATTTATAACATGTTGTATTTAGAAATCTGGAAAATTGTAAATGTTGGTTGATATTTTAAATTTATGTTCTTTTGCCAATTTTTTTCCGAGGTGTTCCACTCTTTTGCAACCTCTAAAATTTAGTGTATAAGAAATTAACATCATGTACACTATAGTAGTCTAAAATTAAGACCTTGTAAAAACTTGATAACAAGAAGAGTCAAATTTTGCTAATCAAAATTTCGATAGAATAAGGAACAACATATCGACCTTTATCTTATCCACCACCTTATAATTTAGCTACATGTAAATCTATTTTTCAACAAAAAAAATCGAAATAGAGAAAAGCGTAATTCCTTGACTTAGGTCTCATGTTTTTAAATTATGTTTGCTTTATTTATTTACTTTTTAAATAAATTTTAAATAACTTTTTCAATTCTCTAAAACAACATCTAAAAATATTGTTTATAGCAATAATAAATCAAACCGCACAAGTTTTATCTAAATCTCATTATCTACAACTTCATTTTCAACATGAGCTTATAACTTTTTTTTCTACTTCTATTTTATAATGATTTTTTGCAATTTTACATAATTCAGAGAAGGATATACACCTTTAAGTATGAAGAAAGCAAGCAAATATAGTATTTTGGACCAATGTATTTTTATTTTGACCAATGATCAACTTTTACTTTTTCAGGACTATTTTGAGTCATGCTCCTTTTTTATACTCTTATTTCTATCTTCCATTTCTTATATTTTACCCTTCTTCCTTGATTCTTAAAATCTTTTGGAAGAAAGAGAGTTGCTTAGGAATTACGTAATGAGGCAAATATAGTAATCTGAACTAATGTTATTTACATTAATCAATAATTGACTTTTACTTTTCTAAGACTACTTATATCATTTTTTGATTTAATGTTCTATCATTTTTCTATCTCCTATTATTTGATTACAACATTTTCTTAATTGTTTTACTTGTTCTTAGAGTAAAAAAGGAGTTGAAATATTTTTATTTCTAGGAAAATGGATATGGTCAGACATCGGAGGTCTAAATGGATTTGTCCATTGGAGCAAATACCGGAAGATTGTGAATTGATTTATGTCAAGGAAACTATACCTCATGACTTGTTTTCAATGGTAAATATAGAGAAAGCAAAGGAGAAGGAAAAGGAAATGGTCGAGAAGAAGTTGCGTTCACAATTGGAACGTTGTGGTCACATTGATCCCAACTTTGCAAAGAAGTTGAAAGAAGAGGAGATAGTTCATATGAAGTTGCAGAAACATTTACAACCAAAATTGCAACGTTGTAGGAACATTGATTCCAACTTTGCAAAGAAGTTGAAAGAAGAGGAGATAGTTTATATGAAGTTGGAGAATCAGTTACAACCAAAATTGCAACGTTGTAGAAACATTGATTCCAACTTTGCAAAGAAGTTAGAGAAGGACAAGGAGGTGGTTCAAAAGAAGTTGAAGAAGTCGTTGCATTCACAATTTCAGCGTGCCAAACATATTACTCACAACATTGTACACATGTTGTTGCATCCGCAACATTCCCAGCTCATAGATTGTTAAATTTGTTTCTAGCCTCAATTGCAATGTTGCAAACTCTACAAGAATCTTAATTGAAATTTCAAGAACATGACTAGTTTTATTTTTTTAAAGACACAAGTAATCATCCACCTATAACCGTGAGCATAATGGATGCAAGATTGAATGCCAAAAGAGGCATCACTTGTACATCTAGTTGTGATACGAAGGTTGAGTTGCAACCTTGCAATACATGTGGTCACAGTCTTAAATTAAAATATACAATTGTACATTAAGAATCTAACAACGGCAGAAGCATTTGCAAGACTATCAACTTGGAATAGTTCTGAACTCATGTATCATTTACTCTTCCATTTACAACATACACAATGAAATGAAGGCCTTTATGTTTTAGCTATACGTTATTATTGATGGTCTAGGCTTTTTACAATGTATTTTCTAAGCATGAAATAGTAATTATATTATGGGACTTGGTTCATAAAATTTATTGCTCATCATAAACAAAAAAGATAAATTGAGATTATAATAACACCTACGCGTCAAACACCAACATAGAGACTCAATGTAAATGGATTCAAATTTTTTAATTCTATGTGCATATAATAATTACACATCATCATTATATAGATTTACACAACCTTAAAACTATATGGATAATTTATTCTATAGCCACAAATCTTGGCCAAAAACTTAAGGTTTTATTACTTTACCAAAATTTAAGATTTTATAGAATTTTGATTTATAAACCATATATTCTAACCATGGTATTTAATTTTAAATTAGAACACTAATATAACTATCAGAGTCTAATTAAAAGTAATAAGTACCATGGTCTCCAATAGTCAAGGTGGAGACAAATCAATGATCTTAAAACCATTTTACAACATTCAACACAAAATTACACTCCCATCATAAATATTACTTAATTTCTGTACTTAATACAAACACTACATACAACAACTCCACAATACCCCAATACCCTTAAGAGATTGACATAACACCATGATCATATCCATAAAAATCATATCATGAAGTTGCTACATACTTAAAGCAAATATAAAATTAAACTAAAATTCCTCAAATTTTCCTTTTTCCTTTTACTTTTTGAACATTTTGAACTTTTTCTTGGGGATCGCAGTAACGGGGAACGCAGGCGGGAGACGAAGCCCAAACCCTAACCCTAGCGGCAGGGGAGAGGAGAGGTTTTGTGTCCGTCTCTGCGAAGGACCCCTTCCTTTAGCGAGACTGTGCTGCTGCTCGCACGCTCTCTCGCCTCGCTCCAATTTTCCCCGACCCCATCTCGCGCACACGCAGCCAGGCGCCATGTTGATCCCCAAGAAGAACCGGGTGGAGGTCTACAAGTACCTCTTCAAGGAAGGCGTGCTCTACGCCAAGAAGGACTTCAATGCCCCCAAGCACCCCGAGATCGACGTGCCCAACCTGCAGGTCATCAAGCTCATGCAGAGCTTCAAGTCCAAGGAGTACGTCAAGGAGAACTTCGCCTGGAGGCACTACTACTGGTGAGTGTTGTGGGCATGGGGTGTACTAGGGTTTGGTGGCGGCAGGGTTTATTGTGGCATTGTCTGGGTGATTCGGGAGCAATTGTGGTGATTTAGGGTTTTGGGTATTGGACCTCTGGTAGTGGTAGTTTGGATGTGGAAGCAATTGGAACGTTATGAACATCAAGCCTTTGTTGGGTATTAAAAGTGCCCGACGTTTAGACCACGGTTGAATAATTCTTTACCTGAGAGTATGTCGCGGTGGTTTTAGTTCTTGGTGCTGCCTTGATTGTAGATATGTGTGGACTAGGTGCGGTATGGGCGTGCTAGGTAACTCGGAGATAAATTCTTTTTGATTTGGTCGTTTAGTCTCACGCATAAGCTGCATTTCTTCTCGAGGTTTGGTGAACGAGAGGAGGTGATAGTTTTTCATATTACGGTTTGTGAGAGCATCACAAATAGTTGTGGGATTTACTCTTTTTTGACGAATCCCTTCTCTGGATAACAGTCGTAGCATTGACAACGTTCTCCTTTGTATCTCGAATATCTCTGCAATGCTGCATGATGTGGCTGATTCTATCGAGCTTGTGCAAAATTATGATTGAGATTGCTATTGTATTAGGTCTGGAAGGTTCCCTTCCATTGTAGTGCAAGGATAGAGTTTCACGTGACGGTGTATATGCTCCAATTGAATAACAATTGAAGTTTACCTTCTTTTTTATAATGAAGTGATAACTTACCGTAACATGATAGCCGAAATTGACAGACGACGCTAGCGCTTGATCTGAGACTCATGGCATTGGTATTTGTAGGGAGAGTATCTATCTGCATTAATGCTGCCTTTTAGGTTTGGGGTCCCTACGCAAGGGTTGAAGCTCGTCTTGGCTGATGATCTGACTTTGATACGCAGGTACCTGACAAATGATGGTATCGAGCACCTGAGGACCTACCTCAACCTCCCGTCCGAAATTGTCCCTGCTACCTTGAAGAAGTCTGCACGGCCCCCAAGCAGGCCTATGGGAGGTGCTGGAGGTGACAGACCTCCCCGCGGTCCACCAAGGGAAGGAGAGAGGCCACGGTTCGGTGGTGACCGGGAAGGTTACCGAAGCAGCGGCGGTCGTGGAGGTGCCCCAGGTGGTTTCGGAGGAGAGAAGGGTGGAGCCCCTGGAGAGTACCGTCCTGAGTTCCGTGGTGGACGTGGTGGTTTTGGCCGTGGAGGTGGTGGCAGCTTCGGAGGCGGTGCCCCCGGTGCCTCTGCAGAGTAGAGTCTTCTACTGAGTTTGATTTATGCTTTTCCTTCTTCGGCTTCGAGGGGCTGGAGATTAGCATCAGCCCTGAGATGTCTTGGATGTGGTTGCGAATTAGAAATTGTAAGCCACAGTACAGCGCAATTTCCCTGAGTTTACCAAGCTTTTCCTGAGGTTGCTTATGCTTGATTTTTTTTTTGTGGTGATGAAAACCTCTTTGGATTCTGGCATCATTCTGTGATAGGATATTCTCCATGATTTGTCACTTAGGTTTTCCCTATTTGTCAATAAGCTGTATATATGCATATGTTATTTTTCTCATGCCTTACTCTTCTGATATCAGCTTATGTATATTGTGGGAAGAGCTGGTAGTTTCATTCTTGTCTGTTTGAACTTGAACGTCTCCGTTCGAGCTGTATTTGGAGATTAACTTTGAAGGTACATGGATCTAGATTTGATTAAGACTTCGTGTGTCTCTTATACCTCTAATCTGGATTGCACTTTTACTATTCGGATTTGTATGATTTGTGGTGCTTTAGAAAATGATGCTGGTTGGACAAAGGAATACACGAAACATGATGATGAGGGTAACCTTCAGCTGCTTGGATCAACAGTTTCTTTTGTGAAGTGAATTTCTGTTTTTGTCAAGAGCCTAGATATTCTGAGAGTCCATCGAATTATGGAGAGTCCATCGAATCATGTCGAGTCCCATTTGTAGAAATCCAGAAGTTTGACCTCTCGGCCTTGACACTAGAATCTGAAATCTAACGTCTGTTGCTTAGTTTAAATGTTTGTTAACTTTCATTGTACCATTGTACCTATATGAACTCTTGAGGGAGAGCTGGGTCTCCGTTCTTGGCCAACTCGAGCTCCCGGATGTTCATGATGTATTCCAAAGAGTCCTACATAGAGTCCTCCAGGTAAAGCCTACCTGGCCCGAGCGGCGAGCCCTTCCGTTTCTGCAATGCCCCTGTTGGGCTCTGCCTCCACCCTCCTTTCAGCTAAGGTCTGAGATTGGAGGTGTATAAGTTTAGGGAGATTTTTCCTTGGTTTAAGGAGGAATGCAACTTTAAATGTCATGTTTACTTCGATATTTAATTTACTATGAATTTTGAAAGACATTTTTTTTTGTAGAACATAGTAGGCCCACCTAAAACTGACCACCATGACACCAAAACTTGATCACTGTGCTATTACCAAAATATTCCCATATGATTCCCTTTGATTTCCTTTCTACCAATCATGCTTGATACTTCTTCTAGATTTCCCAAGATTTTGAATTTGAAAAGTGGTGGGAAATGGAGATCAGAGATGGAGAAGTCTACTGATTAGTTATGGGTACCTGGTCGGTTATGGGTGCCTTGACCTCACTCCATATCACCCCCTTGCATCACTACTGCCAGCTTTCTATCCCATGTCATGCCTCTCTTCATCCGTTGATCCATTGTTTTTAAAATTTTCATCCAATTAATCAATCAACTTCATTCACAAGCGTAAACTTGCACATAATTTAGAATTTAGGGCTGAGTCAGACTCTAACCAAGTGCAGAGACCAACCATTAAAAATCCACACTGAACTAAGTTGAGAGTTCCAATTGCTTTGACTAAAAATACACTTTAAAACTATCCGGTTGAAACTTTCAGTTTGTTAATGTGAAGACCCAAATTCCACCACCTATGGCCCAAAAACAAATCCTAAGAATATAGAGGAAGGTATAGACAGTAACAAAGAACATGTGGAAAATAATTTAGTAAGAAATCCATTGTTACAACAATGCTATCACTAATTGAAATGCAACTTATTTTGAAATAGCATAGGTTTAGCCCAAATGATTATCAAAGGATTAATTAGTAAAGCATGACAAGCCATGATTGGCCCAGAAGGGGCTATGATTGGCCCAAAAGCTTTATTTTCTTGGGCTTATTTTATTAATAAAATTTGAAGGCCTTTTGATGGATTTTTGTGTCTGGACTAGAACTAGACTATGATAGAGTTGTGAGGAATTCCATATGTGTTTCAATTCATGCCAATGTTTTGAGAGGAGAATTATATGTTAGTCGAATGTGTAACGTAAGAGTTTGACACACAATTAGTACAATTCAATATTTTGATGCATGATGCAAGCCGGGTGATCCTACTATAGTAGTACAATACCAATTAAAAATCTAATTGTTTAAAAATAATTTGAAATTCATAAGCTCCAAACTGTTTTTTCATACATTAAGCTTTAATTTTTTTTGGTACTAGTTTACAACAAATTTATGCAATTTTAAAATTTAGAGAGATGTTTGACTTTTTAGAGATTGAAACAGATGAAGATATTTTAAAATAAGCTTTTAATGTAAAACATTTTAGACATGAAATTGAAGCTTTAAAAACATCAAAAAATTAAAACGCTACCTAATATGCCTAAAAAATGCCAAGTAAATAGATTTTATAAATTCAATTTAAAAAAAAAAAGCATTTTTAATACTTCAAAAAATCATTCATGTATTTACAGTCATTTTTTCTGAAATCTTGTTTTATACCATTTTTTTGCTAACAATACGTATGATATTTCTATTAAAAACATATCCTTTTGAAACAATAATTATTCAACTCAAATATTTGTCTCAAGTATATCAAAAAATTGTTGAATTATTTTTAGATTAAATATAGTTTCAATGGCATCTCAAAAGCTTCGCAAACAATTCTTATTCACAAAAAATATTTATTTATATCTATTTAAGTATACACACACAAGGATCCTCATACCCCGGACCTGACAAAACACTTAATTCATGCTTGCCTCTTCTTTATTGTTTAAATTACAGTAGAACCCGCCAATGAGGCATCTGTTTTGGCATTGCACAACAGTCATGGTGACTTGCGCTCAATCCTTGGCTAGAGCCAAACATCAAAAACATAAAGAGCTTTCAGACTACCCGTCCGCAATGATGTGCCTCATGATTTCTGCTCAAGTCACCTTCCCGGGGATGCTATCATACTAAGCAAGTCCTTTGACTGTGCTAACAGCACTTTGCCAAAGCTTACACTAGTAGAAATCCGGTCTTCTGAGGCATGTTCGAAAATGACATGGTGTCCAGATGGTGTCTTTGAAGGCATAGCAAATGACTAAACCACATTTTCAGATTTATCGGGAGCTCTGCAGTGTGTTGTCGTTGTCTCATTTGATAACCAATTTACCTCAGGCTGAAGTGACCATGGTTATCAACGACGGTGAAAAGTGGCGAAATCGGTATCATCGCCCCTGGTACATGAGAGCCGTGTTTCAGTTTTTGAAGATGGTAGTCTACGACCACAACTGGTAGATTGTTCGGTCAATGTACATGATGTTCTGCAATATGTCACCAAGCAGACAATGGCGGAGTGAATGTCCCGTTTTACAATACGTCAGCAACATTTCTTTCGGTTGAGGAAATCATCCCTCTCGGAACATGTTCTGAGTCTGCGTCGAAGTGGGTCAAGGATCACAGACTTCAAAGGACACCTCCCCCACCAACAACATCCACACTCTGTTGGATTAATCCATACTGGGCAATGTCTTTTCAGCTTCTTATGTGTACAAAAGCATAATATCATTTATAGCAAATTTCCAGAACGTGTCCAATATTTTCACAAGTGTGAAGGTACCTAAAACCTATTGGATATACGGAAACAGAAAGTAGCAATCTACTATAACCTACAAAGGTTTAGATACAGTACAAGGAGGTGAAGGCATAGTCAATATTGGAGATATGTTACTGCGTATGATTGGAGATCTGGGTGTCTCATACACACGCTCCTAATAGATAATGTCAACATTTCGCAGGCTCAGGTTGATCTTCCGTACTGACTCTTTGGAAGAAGTCCACTTCATCCCTTCCACCTCACTGATCCCGCAGCTCTCTTCCTTCGTCTACCACCTTTGACACAAAACTATCACATTACTGTGTTTATATCTGGATGTTCTCGCACTTTTATTTTCTCTCAGTTGTGTCTTTCCTCGGTAATCTGTAGGGTGCCAGTGAACTGTGGCTTCTGTAATTCTGTTAGCGTTAAGCGTTAGGCCCACTTCAAAACTCTATCAATACTCTGTACCTGTAGTTTCTCCGAATGTCTTCATTTCTAAACTCCTGCACCATGGACAAAGGTTCAGTCCTTGCTTGGTTGGCACATGTTCACCGCCGAGGAGATATGCTTCAGCTCGACTATCCTGACGTGCCTGCGCTCGGTGACTTTCTTAAGTTTTCTAACCTTTTTGCTTGGAATGACACCTGCTATCAGGAAATGCTCGACCTCGGCAACGCCTCAGGCGTACACTACGTGGACTGGTTTACCCGTCCGGGGAATCCCTGGAACCGGCGTGGATGCTGCGTTGTTCATCCTCTTCTCGTCGAGGACGACGAATCGGAAGACGTCTCCAGCAGCGCGCCTACGTGCTCCTACGAATCAGCTCTAAGCAGCATTCCCTCCATGAGCAACCACAGCAGCCAGGAATCAAATCGATGCCTCGGCAGCGTCACCAGCTCGTAGTTCACTGGCGGGATGGAGATCCTTCTTGGCAAGCTAGAGACACACAGTGCACAACATACATTGTCGTCAATGCCTCAGTAAAAGTAAGCGCATTCCCACCACAACAAACTATATTCTTAGTTTAGCTGGACCGGCTTGTAGAAGTTATCTTGCCATACTGCAGGCTACATCCTAAGTTCATGTCGGAGGGTTAGATTTTCCGTTCAGACTCTTTCTTGTACATACAACCTCTTCGTTACAAATTTAAATGTGTATACCGAAAGAGGTACCCAAAGCGAAGGTGATTTCTGGTTCAAAGAATCATTGACTTTGGAATCGTCTACATAGAATTACATCGAACAGTATGTTTTGTTGACATTATTCAAAGCTTTGATGTTTATGAAATGATGCATTTTACAAAGCTATCATTCTCTATGTGGTGAAAGAAACTTATACCTCTGTCAAGGTCACTTGACCGTGTGCCTCAGGTTTTATGTTGTACTCCACTTGCGCCAAAAATGAACAATGCCTCTGTCGTTCTCTAGGAAGTCTTCTCTGTGCATATCCCAGGGTATACAGATGTATTAAGCATGATAATGTTTGATATAAACATTTGCCAGTCAGATAGTGGTTTCTTGTGAAGTTCAGACTAAAACTTGTATGCTTTGAAGAACTACCATTACTTCTCTCCCGTAATTCCCACTACATTAAGTATTACTTCTAGTCAAGTCTACAAGGCCTTCATTCATAATTTCAGTAATATATGTCTTCCAGAATGTCAAGGTGTGTAGGTATTAAATGCGAAAGTCCTCGACCTTGTCACTTAGATTCATCACTGTTTTCGTGAGGTTGCGTACCTGTGGTCACCTCGCATACTCAGAACTCTCAGGTTGCATCTCCCTCTGTGCTCTCCAACTTCCTTCACCGCCGTCCGTGTTGATGTGTCATTCACGCTGCCTAGATTACAAAGACCTTGCAAATATACAAACCCAATGCATGCTGCATAAGATCAGTTAAGTGCATTAGTTGTGACTTCAACTTCCGCGTTAGTATAGTACATCAGCCTAACATCCCATAAATAAGCGGTGTCTGAACTTCCAACAATACGCTCTTACTTTATCACGCTACCTTTGACTGCTGGCATTTCAATATCCACTAGAAGTACCCAATAGAACAACGTGTCAACTTGGATGCAATGTACATCGTGAACTTAGACTTCTGTACACACTTCCTATTCACTGCATTTACATAAACGTGTGCTCCTCGTCATAGAAGAATGAAATCGATTTTATTGACATCGTCTACATACTTTGAACATCTGAATTCACGAGAACTTCATTTGAACCACTAGCAACCTTAGCTGCAGATGTCATTTACTGCCTGCTTTGTATAATCAGAGTACCGCGTCCAGAAGGTGTGCTACATAAACAATGAAAACGGTCCTAGCCTTTCTAGCGAAACTGACATAGGAACTCAGTAAATGAAGCATAATCCTATGAAAAAAATACTTGGGTTCCTTGGTGGATAAAGTGGGTGCTCGTGTAGGGGGGTGCGTTGTTCTCTCCACCGTCGCCGCTGTCCAAGGTTTCTTCGTTGGTTATTAACTCTCCAAGTGACGGTCACCCCATCAAATCTGACGCACTCATGTTCCCATCAGCCATCTTCGCATATCAAAGTCCAAAAAATAATTAGATATAGATGAAGGTTGCTCTCATGACTCAGGAGTTACTTTTGTTTCAATCATTCATTTCAAAGTTTATAAAATCTAACACAATTATTGCATGGACCGTTAGCTCTCAGAGAACAGAATCAATGAGTATTTGGACCAAAAATGACACATAATGCAACTACACAACACGCACCGATTCGTCATTTGTCCTCCTCTGGCAAATTTTTTGCTCGACGACTTCGCAGAGATAATTTTGATCGTTTCGATTTTGGGTCGTCCTCCAGGACCGGCGTAGATTCCCGAGCCGTTTTCTTTTCGGCAAGTGTCACATTCCCTGCTCTTTTTTCTGTGCCGTCCGCCTCCTTCGCTACTGTTTCTTGTACATCGTCGCCAACAGTTTTGCGAACTCCCTTCGAGCTTCCTGCAATGCATTTTTAGTACTCACTACTTGCACAATTCACATTCAACTTATTCGGAGGGTTCCCATTCATACACGTTAATACCAATCTTGTCAATGACTTTCTTTCACTACGTCGTATACCTTCAGATACAATCGAACACTTGCGGTTCCGAAGAGCTCCGACATGCTCTCTTCTTTCGCGCCTACTCTTCTGCAAGTATTCCTTCTTCTCCATCTCCTCATCTTCTAACCATGGTGGCTTGCTAAACATGCCTTCCGTCTGAGCTCTCCTTTCTTCTTTACCTGTCTCTTTAGAAACATGACCACGTTCTGCACTTTCCACAATGTTTTCTGCTGTCTTCTTGGATTCTACACTATCGTCTACGAGTTTACGTGAACGACCTACCTGACCCGGACCTCTGAAGACCTTCGACATATCCATGAAATCGTCCGAGTCCGACATCTTCACCTGCAACTCAATACAGAGACGTTATACTCTACGTTCAACCTCTAAAGAAGGTTGTAAAATACCTGACGGACGAGCCAGGGTTTTATCAAGACCTTGATCGTAGAAACTTGCCACATTGGAATTGTCAGATGTATCATGTCAAACTTATGTGTAACTGGACATATCACGGGAGAAAGACCCAATTCCCTTTAAGGACTGAGTCATAACTGCCTGTACCACTTACATCCTCGTGATATCCGCCACTAAAAAGTTTTTCTTTAACAATGACTGAAGAAACACTCCACTTCAACCTCCTCCTAGAATTCCCCTGCTTCCATATTCTCTGATAAAAAAAGTAACTCTATGACGAATACATTATCAACTTCTAGTCTGTGACACCGTAGGTGGCTTAAAAAAGGAGTGGTACTTCCGCTGCACTCACAAATTAGGTTCCCAATGGTACGCACGCAATAACACGCATACATATTTTCCACGTAACGACTATTTAACAATCAGAACATTGTTCAGTTGCAAAGACCCCTGAGAAATTTTATCATATATCTGTCGGAGGTATAGGGCGAATCCTAAATGTCAATGGCCACTCATGCACCACCTACTACTGGTTTGCAGTACCACACGATACTGATGACCTCTAACACGGCGAGTAAAACACAGAAGTTTAAAGATTTTTGGCAACATATATGTAGGTATTACAATTAAAATGCAGCGTCGACAATCACCGCTTCCAATCCGAACTTATGAACACATATATATACTCCGTGTAAGTTCTATCCAATTTAATGAAAATTAGGACTCCAGTCTCTTCTCTTGACCAAAACTGTACCGCATCCTAAGTCACAATGTCTTTTAAAGAAAAAGGATTCCGATTTTGTATGCAATTTGTCCGCTCATATCAACAACCATGGACATGTCCCTTCACCATTACGAGCAAAATGTACCCTACGATTCACTGTCGTTCTGAATCCGCCATCGAGTACTTCGATATAACACGGTCCTTTCTGCAGTAAGGGAATGCCAAATCAATGTATAGAAACAAATTTCTCCCCCTTCCTCATGTACGAAGACAAATATTGTAGTTAACAAGCATTGATCTTCCACTACGGATTACTATGCAGAAAAGCACTCCCTACTTCCCAAGTAGAATGTACAAACGATATTAAGGATTATATCATTGAGAATCACTACTACAGAACTTACCCTTCGGTTACGATCGGAGCCGTCACTGCTTGTCCAAATCATGCCCCACTCTGCCTTCAGAGATGGTTTCCTCTTCTTCGTCATATTCCTCCCCGACTTTGTTGCCCACCCGATCTGCCTCGTTTCCATCTCCTCCGACAATGACATGGAGAGTCCGGGTCTTCACGTACTTAGTAGGCGAACCAATACGATTACCTACTTCGGTTTCCCCGTTCACATAAGTCTTACCTCGTGTGGCACTCAGTCCGACTTCGGCAGCCCACTTACAAACATCCGACACACCATCAACTGGAAGGCCTTGCTCGTATTCCCATTTCTGGAGGGAGGTGTAAGAGGTCTGGCCACCAATCTGTGAACACTTCATGGCCTTTTTTGACTGCACCACATCAACTGTGATAGAGCTCTGGCCGTCATGCGCCTTGCACCCTCGGATTCCACTGTGTTGAGCGTGTTTATACTCTCCATTATGAAAGCATGCTGGATTTGCGCACACGCTGAGATCGTCTTCCACATCGTATTCGAGTTCGTCTTTTGCCTTATCAGCGTGGTTTTCGTCTTTCTCTGTCATCGGCAGCTTCTTAACGGGAATTCCTCCTGTAAGTAAAGGATTGAGCACGTGAATTTCCTCATTGCCATCTTCTTCCAAGAACGACAATGCCAGGTCATCTTCCTCAGCGTCCACGTCCAAATCATCTCCTCCATATGTGATAGCTCCGCGGAGTTCAGTGACGTCTTCGTCGACTACCACATTCTGAGTCACAGTTGTCTCCTTCTGCACAACGTCTACATCCATTGGATCGTCTCCTCTGTCATCGTCTGCGTTGTCCACAATGCTCGGTTGGAATTGTTTATTACTGTCTTCTTTGATCACAGCTGACTCTGTTGCAGAAGTTCCAACATCGTTAATGTTTGACGTTTGAGATCCCAGACCTCCGATAACAAGAACATCGAAACTGTGGAACGGATGCGGTTCAAATTCCTCTGAAGCGTCTGATAACACAACTGGTTTAAATCGAAATGATCCTGCGAATCCCAATCACTATAAGTTGGATTAAAAAATATTGGCCAAATTAATCTCTTCATAGCTAGGACCCAACAGCAACATTGACTGCTGTAAAGACGAAATTACTCCTTATACCCTCATCCCGTTTCGATGTCCAATTTCTTTGTGTATGTACTACCATATAATTCTAACAATGTCCTCTCGAAGTTTCTAATTCACGTATAGAAGAAGAAACCCACAGTACCAAATTAACGTAACGACGGAATTCCAATTTATTCACACCCAAAAAAAAGGGACCATCTACATTACACGATCTTCCCTCGTTTTTCGAGTCGAACTAACCAACGTAACCTCGCAACCAAAACGAAATCCTACGTCTTCATACCTTCGAGAGTGTCGGCAGAGTCACCGTCGGATGACATAGACACAGTACTCTCTGTTGTCGACATTCTCAGAAAGCTGCTTGAGATCCAGTCTGCAGACGACAAAACACACAACAATCTAAAAAATACAGAGCAGACTACGATCATACATGCAGATACCGAAAACTATGTTCCTGCGGAAGTGAGATTGTCTACATACGAGGAACTCATATCAAAAGTTCTTATGTACAAAGGAAACGACTTCGCCAACGTTAAAAATTTCCTATAACAAAGCTGCGCATGACCAACATTACCCTGGAACAGTAGTACATGCGATCGTCTTTCCACGATACACATCTTCAGTACTATCCTACCATAGTGAACAGTGAATACCTGTTGCAGATGATCTTGGGCACGGCCTGTTTCCCTCGTCTTCCCTATTCCAAAGCTGTTTCGCTGTCCTTTTGTTAGTTCATTGAGCACATGGATATAAAAATTACTATCACTCTTTCAGAACATACATGCTTGGCGAACAGGGCCCATTAGACCATCCTCGCGAATATGTACAACACTGCACAACATGTAAGAGCACCTCGCCCGTCAACATACCGCAATCTACACATCTTAAGACAATTACACCACCCCCCCTCGCCCTCGAGCCAGACACACCACAACGCACCCCAGACCTTTCAAACAACAAGTACAAACGGGGACACCATGCCCGTACCCGTTCTGTAAAACCCCCGAAACTATGTCGGCAACGAAGCTTCTTGAACAGATTCTACGTAATACTGCCGAAATTGAAACAATGTAGCCGACACTAATCCGACGCAGTTTCCTTACATCACTCTCTCCAAGAAGAAGACTACGTAGACCGCGTACTCCCCAACAAACTATGGTGTCACATAACAAAGGTCAATGTGTAGTCTAGGCTCTCAACAGAATAGAGTAATCAGAATTCGTTCGTCTCACCTTATTCAAGTGACCACTTTTTTTCGCATACACTGAATAGTGCAACAAGTATAACAGATGCGGATGGCGCAGGAAACGATCCTCACTTGGAAGTGCAAAGACGTTCTCTACTGGAAACTTTAATAAAAATGAATGGCGCATTCTTTCAGACGTTCCATGTACATCCGAGTTGCAAAACAATGCCATGGTACTGAAGCACAGTTTATGTACATGCTCCGGACAATTATGTACATTTAGGACATTTCCAAGTTAACACAGAAATAAATGCGGAAAGGTAGATTTCGCCCCCAAATTGACAGGTTGCAACATTCATCACAGGATTACGAGCGTGATGTCTTGGACATTTCGCTCTAAATGATATGATTGCACGGTCCGCATTGATGAACACCCACTTAACCTATCCAATCCTTGTTCACCACAAAAAAACCATGCTCGCGGGTGGGAACGCATTCATCTATATGTTATTTCCGATCGGGAACCTCCAGAACGACTACCAACTGCCTAGTTCAGCTGAACCTCACTTTGGTGGTTGACGTTTAAAAGAATGAACTTATGAAGGTCCCGAGAACACTGGCGTTATACTACAAAGGACCATAGGACATATCCCGCATTACATGACTTAGAAAATACGTTGCTCTGTTATTGGACTTTAACCCAATTGCAAAATTAAAGAACGAGGCATAGGTCTCTGCCTTCCGTACAAATGCAGAGTGCACCAGAGTTTAGGATCAGTTATTCCTGAGGGAATAATGCGAAACCTACAAACTAATCTGCACACTAGCGGTATAATGAAATACAAGTCTCCTGCAATGTGGGGGAACGATAGTATACTACGCTTCTTTAATTCAGCAAATGTCTTGTACGCAATTTAGACTTTAGTTCAGTGGACGCTATGTGCATTGAGCCGACAATATACATCTCCTTCATTACTAGACCTTGTATTTCGTTTTTCATCCAGGGAAATTATCATATTCCTTCACCAATCTATCGGTATCTTAACGCACACTGCAATTATTTATCAAAATAGTGGTTTGGCTGCATCTCCAACATTAGATACACTCTTGCACTAAATATACCGTGCTGTAAAAGACTCTCCCGTTAACCGGCAAGTCATTTCCAAGAAGGCTTACATCTTCGACACGTACCTGAAAAATAAACTAGTAACGGAGGTGCTGTCCACTGTGAGTAAAACGCACTTTAAATAATACTTATTTACACTGAAATGAAATAAATGTTGACTAATCTACTGCCCTTTTTGGTGCGTTTAATTCCGATAGTAGCCGAAGCTACACTACAGGAATACAAAACACACGTGATGTTGGAATGCGAATCATCTGCCCACTAAGAGACATCAGGCTTCCACGGTTTCCCTCCTCCATTTCAAAATTTCACCTACGTTAAAACCCAGTGTCGCTGAGAAGTATAACTGTCTACAGAGTGTTCTGTGGATAACTGAATGACCGAGTACGGCATAGTGCGTCTAGAAAATAACAAAAACATTTCAAGTAACTCTTAATACATTCGAAATCACATATTCTAGTTTATGAGGGTACTCACTCTGGATTGTGTGAAGAAACGAAGTCGTGACAACCACATGAATCATGTGTCCCCTGTCAATTTTTTTTCGATGTCTTGGCGTTTTATTTAGCTTCCCCGCGTCTTGGTGTTCTCCTTTTATTAAGCAGGTCTAGGCTCTGAAGAGCAAGAGCGTTATCTGCTTCATTAAGCACGATGGCACCAGTGAGATCAGGTTCCGATGGAGGATTTATAAAACAACTACTTGGAACAGATCCCACGGAGTGCACATTACTGGTGATGAAAATTTCATCGTCCTCCTCCACGATTCTTCTCGATCTCGCCTCCTTCCTTAGAATGACCTTCCATTGAGTCCCCGGTGGGTGGAGATCGTCGTCTGAAAAATATACCTGAGTACACTGGCTCGGAAATATATAAGGGTCCACTGTTCGTGGAGTGTTGTGTTTGAAATTGACGGTGAGGAACCCATCACGGTCCCTGACGTATGTCTCATTTCCCCGATTATCGTATCGTCGTTTCCATAAACAAGAAAATATTACAACGGGCGTCTGTAAAGAGCCATAATCGAGAAGAAATATGTCCTGCAATAATCCAACGTAGTCTTTCCCGGTCCCGGCTGATAGTTCATTGGCCTCAAAACATGCCACACCACAATCGAAAGTCTTCATACTCCTGTTCCTGTCATTCTCTACTCTCCAGTGATTTCCATAGGCTTTCATTTTAGAGTACCGCTTGCAACTCATAGAGGGGGGACTCGATAATAGGACAGTGTCAGAGTCGTCGGGGTCGTTCATGTCCAACTCCATATCATGAACCGTCCGCTTCATCCAAACTTCAAGTGGTCCTATGAGTCCCCCTGTGGACTCCCACTCCTGTTCCCATTGGCTGCACAGTACATGTTCCACTTGTGAAGTTTCTCATAGTATGCAAGGCGATCAGAAAGCGCACATTAAACAGAGCCAAACAAAGGAGACTTTCGAATTCGTTCATAACACTGATAACTATTATTGCTCAGGCATCGTCAAAGGTAACCCCTGGATAAACCACATGCGAGTCATTTGAACAATTTTCCCATATTCTTGATGCATAGTGGGCAGCGAGTTATTGAGACTACAAAGACGCACCGCTAACCTAAGTAAAGCAGAAGAAGGAAAAAATCACTTATTAGAAAATAGAGTGCAATTTATGAGCTCACGAAATCAACTTCTTGTTACAGAAATCATTACTACTGGAAGTAACGGAGACACATACTGTAACCAGAAACAGAACAGATGCAAGAATAGGATATAGTTAACCAACAAAAAAACTTGAAAACACTTCGTGAAACCCAACGTTTAGCGTCCGAACAGTACTCTTGGAAGGCAGTCCTTAACGAGATTTGGCAAGGCCCTCCCATTCTCTACGTACGACGTAATACACGCAGCATATCCAATCAGTCGTATTAAATATTCCATGTTTGCTTTTTTATAATAACGAGTCGATCATTCAAAGCAACGAAACGTCTTCTGATATTGCACATTCCAAAATTTTTATTATTCGACTGTCTCCCCTACTAGAAGTGCAGGTTATAGGTGCTGAATGGGAGCTAATCACATTGGAGCCCTGTATTATAAAATAAAATTAAATACGTAATGCCCACCCGTACCGAACATGACATCAAACATCATCAAAGACCGAGTTCATTCGATTAAAATAAAAAGATGTTCACTAAATACTACCAAGTATACAGGTCTGACTGACTTTTCTTGAACAAATACAGAACAATTTTACGTCGGTAAGATATAAGACCACATTCCAAGGGCTGGAACAGGGCATAAAGAATGGCATGAAGACAGTGCTTATAAAAGAGACAAGATTGAAAAGTACCTGTATAGAGGTGCAGTCAGCGTATTATTCTGGAGCACAAATTTATGCATCGTATCGCGTTGTGATCTGCTTAAAATATAATCCTCAGGTGCCCCCTCCAGGACCTCGTATTCTGCGCAATCCTCGGGGTCTGCATCCCACACCCTTCGGCAAACAACATCGTAGCCATGCATGTAGGAGGTGGCAAAGCCCATCGTCTCCTTTAACAAGTACCCCTGCGCTATCGAAGCCTCAGGTCTAGCACGGTTTCGGACATGGTTTTTTAATGTCATCATTGTTCGTTCGATTGGATACATCCATCTTACCTGTGCTGGACCTAGGATGATGAGTTCCTCCACAAGATGCAGGGGAAGGTGTGACATGATATCAAAAAAGGTAGGGGGGAACATCATCTCTACGAGACACATCGTAATTGCCACATCTTCCCGCAGGTTTTCAGCATCAGATGGATCCCAACACCTACAACAAATTCGACGAAATACCCGGGATGCACGCATGATCGCCATTCGTGTTGTCGGCTCCATTAATCCCCTTAGCGCAAGCGGTAACAACGTCTGCATCAGTACGTGGTAATCATGCGATTTCAAGGATGAGAACTTCTTATTGCGGATGTGAGAGCCAATTTCGGAGCAGTACCCTGATGGAACATTCAAATTTTCCAACCTGGTACAGAAAATATCGAATTCCTCAGCCGTTAGAACGTAGTTCGCTCTTGGTTTCACCATTCGGGACGGATTTCTTGGATCTCGAGTCATCCACAAGTGCCTGCGAATTCCCTCTCTCTCCATGTCCCGGCGAACCTTCACACTATCTTTCTCTTTAAACCCACAGATAGTTTTCAAGAGATTCTCGCAGAAATTTTTCTCGCAATGCATTATATCCAAGGTGTTCCTGATCGCCAGGTGCTGCTCGACAGTTAAAAAAAAACAGGGTACATTAGATTCGACACTTGTTGATAGGATCAAAGATGAAACGATTCATTCTCAGCTGATATATGCCTCTATGGATAAATTTAAAAAATTAAACGGTACACATATACTTCAGTAACATTACAGTAAGACAGAAGACGATCAAACCAATTTCCAACTGACGTGTGGATTGTGGACAGTCCGGTATTACACATAATACCGCCACATCGAGTGCTATCCTACATAGGTATGTTTATAATGGTACCGTATAAGTATGGATGTACACATTCATACACGGGCCGGTCATCTCCATTGTAGTGCACAAGAGAACTGCAAACGAAAAAAAATCAAGGCGACTAACGCATTGAAGCTCATATCCACTCGCACTCACAACAGAACCCATGCAGTCCCCAACTGCGAACACAATTAAAAAAAGAGAACACAAAGAACTTCAGACACCCTGGATCATTCACGGTTGATTATAGTACTCCGCTATTGAACAGCCGTCCCTATCTAGACAGAGCATTGCATGAATATTTTTGGCTAATTTGCGATCACATGTACTTCTACATAGAACTTGATTCACGTACTGATTGCTTATGACACTGTTGCCACTACGTCTTGCTCTACTACATTAGCGGTAGTACAGTGTTGTCAGTTACGGGGGATTTGGTAGAACCATACGTTGCGACCCTGTTCATATCAGTTGGCATGGATACTAAACAGCGGAGAACAGTATTAAGCTATACAACGGGACTGAGTTTAGTCTCACAACAGAATTAAGGAGTGACTTAATAGGATGAGCGAAACTGACTGTATACCGGATCCCCTACAGTACTAATTTTATTGTCACGCATGTTCTCAAACGCATGGAGCATGGTCTTTGTAACAATGCGTTTGAGTGAACATCCGACGCCTAATCTGAAATGGAGATGATAAAAAAAACAATGAACAGTGAACCTTAACATTAAAATTTGGAATCACGTTCATTGTATCCGGAGCATGATTACAATTGTAAACGTGAAAATCAATTCGTGGTAAAATGTTTCTAAGCCGCAGAAAAAAATGGACGAATAATATCAATACTATATTTTTGAATGACTGAAGCATCGGATAGTAATTCAATGTAGCTATGTGATTTAAAAGAAGACCCTACAATAAATGGGTACTTGGCATGCTCACAAAAGCTTAATCCTGTGAGTTATAATTTCTGATTACCCTCACAGTCGGCCATAAACGAACATAACAGAACCCCGACAGTGATAGAGTGCGGTTCTCTGACGGAAACTGATGTACCTAGTGTATTTCAATTATGTTATTACTTCATGATGACTCCATTCCAAGCAGACGCCAACTAGTGTGTATCACAATTCGGATATCCTACTCCGACACAATATCCGAAGAACTTTTGACTTAATGTCGAGACGTCCACTGTACCATATTACACATGAACGTGATGTGAAGGGAAATAGGTGAAAATAAACATCAAAAGCGGAATCACTTACCTCCCAGTACGCAAGTTCGAAGAATATACTCCCACGCTTAATTCCGTGTATTTTTGAAGGGTCGGGTGTTCTTTCTCTCTTCGAATGTCGCCGTTCCCCTACTCTGGCACCTGCCCGTGCAGGTGCTGCACGTCCTCGACTATTTGAATTCCTATTAAGCCCGGAGTCCTCAGAGCGGACTGCACCGCACGAGGCTTGTCGCCGTTTCCGAGACGATGCAGGTGAACAAGTGTCTGCATTCGACGCAGTTAGAGTGGATCTGCGCGTGACAGGCCTGCTCTGTGACGTAGAAGGCATACCTCGGGCATTCAAATCTGGAAAACTGTCGGGCCGGACATGGTTAGTATTGCCTGCGGTATCTGGGGCCAGGCTGTTGTGGTTTTTCCGGCCAGTCCTCGTTGATAGGTACTGCATGTACTCACGAAGTGCGGCACGTTGTTCATCTGGCGTTTTTGGTGTAGGTGCAGTCCTGGTTTCTGGTAAGCCGTCGAAGAACTTGTTGTAAGCGTCGGACCTTAGGAAATGATCTGATCGCACCCACCTCCTGGCATCTCTGTAAATTATTTTTCTGCTTTCGAATGCATATTTTCCACGTAACTGGTTGCCGCAGGGGGGACACGCAGTATAGCCCTGGTGAGATGCCCCTGAGACTGTCCCATACCCGGGGAAGTCATGGGTCGTATAGAGAACTGCCGCCCGTAAAGTGAACATCCGATTCCCCTCCTCTTCAGAGACGTCATAAGCAGGCACACCCACCCATAGCTCCTTCAACTCATCTATGAGTGGCCTCATCCATACATCAAAAAATTCAAAGGGAACCTGAGATCTACCAGGTATAAGCAAAGTCAACATTGTGAAAAACTTTTTCGTTATAAGCCAGGGAGGCAAGTTCAGAAAACTTGCCAACACTGGCCAGGCTGACCACGTTGATTTATGGAGCTTGAAGGGGCATATGCCGTCGCAAGAAATCTGTATTCGCACATCTCTTTCATCAACTCCGAAGCTGTTGGTGTCAAGCAATTCCGGTGGCATACTGTCTAGAGTCTTCCACGCTTGAGAGTCAGCAGGGAAACGCACTTTCCCATCCCTGCTGGGATTCTCCCTGTGCCAACGCATAAGTTTTGCTAGTATGGGAATCCTAAAAAATCTAAGTAGTCTGGGAGTGATCGGGAAATGTCTGAGTACCTTCAACGGTCGAATTCGGTTGAACATATCCTTATATCTTCCAGCCTGACAACGGGGGCATCTGTCCAGTTCTTTTGTGTCCTCTTGATAAAACAGGACACACCCATTGGGACATCCATCTATATTCCGAAAATCTAAGCCTAACCTCCGGGTCATGGTCTTCGCTTGGTATAGGGATCCGGGTAGACAATTTTCACCTGGCAAAATACATTTAATTGTCGCAAGGATGTCATCTGCGGCCTTATCTGATATTCCACTGTGAGTAGCAAACAAATTCACCAGCATGACTGTCGCACCTAGTCTAGAATGCTTTGATCCAGAAAACAGTAACTGCATGGAGTCCTGCAGAGCTTGGGCATCCCGCATCCTCTCCTCCTCCATCCTGGATACGTTAATGTTTGGTGCCAACCCAGCACGATGCAACGCCTCTTGTTCAGAGATGTTGGGATCTTGGGGAAAATCACGAACATCGTCCCCCATATTACCTGTAGCACCCTGGGGGTGCATGCCTTCTGCATTGCTCGGTACGTCCTCTCCGTCTCTATCTCGCAGGGGGTTGTCATCATGGAGGGTCGTATTACAGACACCATTGCTTGTTGTACCCTGACCTGCTTCGCGGTCGTCCTGGTATACCTTGTCTTCGCTTCTGGTGCCCTCGTTAAGTCCAGTAATAGTGTCCACTGTCTCCAGCGCCTCCAGGGTAATATCAGTCAATCTTTCCTCCGTATCTTCAAACTCCTGGACCTGCTGAAATAAGTGCTGCATCATCTGACGGACCTCGATTCCACTGTCGCGGTTTTGGTACTTACGGATCGTAGCTGCAACCTTGTTGGACTCATCTAACTCCCACTCGTCATCCGACGAGTCAGGCTCATCCGGCCCCCTTGATGTCCGACAGTCCGCACTCCTCCCATACCTATACAAGTGGCGTTCAACTTCCTGCATCAGAAATCCTGATCCTACGCCATTGTGCTGTTTGCAGGGACATGGTATTCTGGTAAGACCATACAGTTTGGCTCTTCGTTGGTCCCGCATCCAGAGCTTATCGTCTCTGGCTTTAATCCTTCTTGCATCGGTCAAAGGTAACCTAGCATGCATCCTGCGATACCGTGAAAATAATGTACAAATACGTTAGAAAACAGTACCGAAAACATTAAGTCTTGTACGTTTTAGAGTCGGTGTATCACATATATGCAAGATCAAAAGTAATGTTTGAACTCGTGTAACCATGATAGCACTTTACTTTAGTACACCAGTAACTGCACTTGCGAAGGATAAATATTCATGATGATCCTCGAATTTTTGACTGTATTCATGATGCATTTCAACTTTTAACGTTGTCGTCACGGTATTGTTATTTAAACAAATTTAAAATTTCATTCCGAGAAGATCCTCATATTACTCATACAAATGCGACATACAACGAATTGAACGACCACCAAGTTGAATGGAAACTCACATTCCCGATAGAGTGTATAAGGGACTTGATCTGGGTAAACCCCCTGCCCGGGTAACTTGTTCTTCTTATGGGGAACAAATGATCCGACCTGTCCAGTTCTGGTTATAATTATAACTCGGCACACCGATAGGCAGCAACTCATCCGATTGCACCTCCTGAGGCATAGAAGAACAAAGTGGTAAAGAAAACAGAATATGAGTAGGTGAATATCAAAGTACACGACCCTCATAACTGTTTCAAAATCAATTGAGTCGCTAACGGATTTTCCTTGAGATACTAACTTGCCGGTAGTGTACATTTTACCATACGATGACTTTTGAAGACGCAAACATACTGTCACCGCTGAACATACATAGTTGTTATCGTAGAGTGACGACCGGAACAGATCTCTAAAGAGCGAATATCCTGGGAATTAATTAGAAGATATTTCGCTTCACAGAGTACAGATGTTAATGTTGTTTACGTCCGCTACGAGAGTGCTAGGTAGCTTGACATACGGCCACTGAAATGTGCAGGGAAGGATACTTTCTGAAGAGGTTGTCATACATCTCTTTAATACAAAATCGCAAGAACGAATGTTGGGATCTTTCCACAGATTGCGGTATAGTCATGTGAGAAATAGGTATCTTACAGATTAGCGTTGTCTACAATAGGACTTCTGAAGAACGTCGCCCGAAGAATTGATGTTTACCAATTGGTTGGAAAAGTATGAACTGCGTAGGCACTGTACATAATGCCGGGAATAGTTAGAACAGAGAGGAGAATAGTCGTTTCTCGACAATGCAAGGGGAATAAGGTTTCAATAATTTCAGTGATTTTAGACTGAAAAATATGAACGGGACAATAATGTGGAAATTGAATCCGTGCAGACGTGCAATTACCTCTATCGGTAGATGAGGTGAAGGCACTTTCCAAGGGAAATCAATCACTACGTCTCTACTGCGCCCACCGTCCTCCAGGAATTAAGCTGCGAAGCACAGCAAATATGAAGAGTACAGTCGAAATGATTACAAAGGTATATAGAATGCAAGAAAACATGGAACAGTACATGGGAATCGAGTCGTAATCCACGAACTCTAATGTAATGCACGGGAGCTAAACACCGAAGCGAATACAACTGATTAACAATCGCCAATTGAAAATACGCATGAGAATTGAAAACAGAGCAGTAGAGTCTGCAATTTACCCACAAAGCCACAGGAGTGGTTCATTCATTGATATGCAAAAGATATGTAGGTTCACGGGAGCCCAAAAAAAAAAACAAAATAAACAAATAAAAAAGGGAAAACTTACTAAATCGCACTGCACTTCAGGAGTGCTATCTCAGTGCTGGAAACCCCATCTGTCTACCCTAAACCTGAAATCATGAAGGACGGAGAGCCTTACCTTGCAGGGAATTGCAGATGTCTGCTCCTTAATTCGTATGTTAGTAATCCATTCGGTTCAGTACTGCGGAAATCAGAGAGGAAACGACGTCGGGACGGGTCTACGCTGTTCCGATTCCACATAGAGAAGTTCACCCGTAGTGGAAGAGGAAATGTCACGCACAGCTTCATCAAGTGAAGGGGACGAGGCGGGCAGGGAGAACTCCGATGTCGGTGGGTCGGAGGGTCCGAAAGAATATGAACTCCTACGTGAAGCCAATATTGCAAGTATCAGGGCCCGTTTTCAACCGGTTGTTGATGCTGCCAATGATTTGTAAGTATTTGTCCATATTAAAACCCTATGTCGGAATTTTTTATCCGTTAGATGTTCACCACGTGTCCATTTTGACGCACAGGATTAGTCAAAAGTGTTCACAGATAGGGTAAACAGTGGCAGAGCGTTGTCTTCGAGGATTGACCATGTGTGCGTTGTTTTCTATGCAAAACTTGATTAGTTGCTATGAATTTACAGAAACCAGGACATAGCCGCTACTTTACAGAGAAAGAAGAGAGACCCCAAGCCGCGGAGGACAGAACCACCTCGTCGGAGTAAGAGACTAAGGTCACTCGACTTGGAGGGTGGTGGGGTTCCCGGCGACAACGAAGTCTCGGGGGGGTCGGGAGGACCGCGCCAAGAACTCCAGAGCGACTCCTCGGACTACAACGACTCTGGTATTCTGAACCCATTTTATGTTTTCTGTTCGAGCCATACTGCATTTGCGTGGGGATATTTGATTTCATGGTACTTCTCTTACCCACTCGTGAAATTTAGGTTTCTCTTCTGCATCAGACGATGCGGAATTTCTGAACCCAGTATGGTAGTTGCCAGTCCCCTGTGGTGCCCACTGGAAGACTACAGTATATAACTCAACGCTCAAGTGAATTTGCGTAAACTTACATTGTAGTGGCTAGGAGCGCATAAGAGTAATTGTATATCGCAGTCCCAACATGTCTACATTTTTAGGGTTAGACCTGATTGAAAATTCCCGGGATCAATGATTGCAGATGATCGCAACAGTGAATCGCTGTTTGAAGACTCGGGTAAGAGACGCGCATCCCGGCAAGATGGAGCAGGAAGCAGTGGTCGCAAAGAGAAATCAGCAACTGCACCACCCCACAGCAAGCACTTTCGGGAGAAGCGAAATGACAGGGAGAACGTCCGAACCTCGACAGTGGGTTACGGCGACCTTGACACATCGCAGATGCGCAACAACGTCCCCTCTACATCATCAAATCCCATGGGGCCACCCTCGGCGTATACATGGGTTCAGGTCCCTCACAATGAAACAGGAAGGGACTTGCTCGACATGTTGGGGAAATTTTCGCAAGCCAACTTACCAGCTAACTTTCGGTCGCCTTTTGTGCAGTTCTCGACCGGAGGAGAGAGAGCTGAGGAGGCTGAAGCTACCAGGGCCGACCACAGCTTGCCTTCCGGGTCATCATCGATTAAAGAAGATTCTCTTCGCAAACGAGTCAGTAGGGCCAGTAAGCGGCAGGCCGATGAGGACGCACGGAGAAGGCAAAGTGCCGGCCTTAGACCATACGTCGTTGAGGTAAGACCCTCCGGAATAATCGATAGTGGTTGCGCCGGACATTTGAAGTGGCAGGAGCAAGTACGCAATTTTACACCTCGCATGTTAGATTTGAGTGTTATTAAGTATGAAGACCAAAGTCAGAGCTCTAGAGATAAGCTGAGGGACCAACTGTTTTCTAAATTTGAGTGCGTCGACAACGAAGTCACTCAGATCTCGTTTGACAAGATGATTAAGAGAGGGTAGCTTGTACGTGAGCGCAGAGCGCAGAGCGGAGAGCGGTGAGCGCAGATTTGGAGAGCGGAGAGCACAGAATGGGGGACAGAACCTTAAAATAGCACTTTTTTTACTAAAAATAAATCATAAAATTAGAAGATTCGAATATTCTTAATTTATTTTTGGAAATTTACTAATTTTAGTATCTTAATTGACACTATAACCGTGGACTAATTACAGTATTTTCATTGAATTTGTAGTTCGTTTTCTCTTTTCTTGGTGATTAATTTTTTAACGTGCACCAATTACTATGCTCCAGCTCCTTCTTACTAGTTCAGGCATACAGTAATTCCCCTTATCTCCTTAAATTTATATGCAAATTACTACTTAAAATGTATTGGTATTGAACCTGTGAACAGGGATCAAGTAACATTTAATTTCGTAACATTTTCTTAACATTGCTAGAATTCATCCACCATAGTCTACATGCCTTTCTCTTTTTTATTATTTTTTTTTTATTTTTTTTGATATTTGTCTTGTATTTTTTATAAAATTTTTTTTATTCTATCTATCTTGTTAGAGGGGTCAAAAGCCTCCTTTCATTTAATTCTCTCCTTCATTTTATTTTCACAATCATTTTATTTTTATATTCAATTTGTTAATCTTCTTCATTTTATTTTCAACCTTCATTTTAAATACTGCTATTCTTTACTTTAATCTTTTTAATTTCAATTTAAATAAATGTTTTTTTTTAAATTTTAAATTTTTTTTTTTTCATTCTTCAATTTTAAAAAAAAAATTTAAATGCTAAATGACCTCTGCTAAACCTTAATCTTTTTCCATTCGGTTTAGGAGGATGACAACTTTTAAATGAATGAATAGCCGATTTTCAAGGGCGCCAAGCATCTTCTTCTGGGATATTTAAGATAAGAGTAGGGAATGTCTCTGCCTCTTTTGTGTTGGTGTTATGTGAAGCTCTTTTCCGTAGTGCGGGACAGCAGCTATGGAAGACGTCAGAGATATTGTTGTTTCACTTGCTGACGATGTTTGTCCATTTCAACCATATGTTGAGGTGGAGGACGAAGAAGAGGTGATGGCCAACAGCCAAGGGCGTCCTTCGACAACGGATGTTGACGTACAACCGGATGTAAGAGCTGACCCTCCACGTTCAGAGAATTCGGATGAAATCATAGTGCTAGAGAAGGACGCAGATGTGCCTTTGCAACCACATGCATACTCGAAGGTTGGAAAGATCCCAAGGGGAACCTATTCCAGGGAATCAGTTAATCGGAGGCGGGGAGGTGGGCCATTGCTAAAACGATCATACCAAGGACACGCTCCAAGTGTGGGAACGAAAGTGAATGCGAATGTAATTTGTCCTGTAGTACAGTCAGCGGCTGGCAGTCCTGCTGATAGTGTAGTGGGCAACCCTAAACGTGTTAGGTTCGAAGATTGAGACATCTAATAACAAGTATATGTTTGCTGTAATAAAGGGTACATGTTAGGGGATACGAGGTATATAGTGCACTTGTTCAAGATAGAATGTTTTGAAATAGAATGCAATCAATGAGAACGACAAAGCCTTAATAATGAAAAAGTCAATACAGCTTCTGTATTGCTGACTTAGTACATGGTATATTACTAAAATCATGAACTACGTGACAAATGGCCATTGTGGAAATGGCAGTTCTAAAGTAGGAGGGCTACCTACTTCTTCGCCAAGGGGTGACGCAAGATTCCACTCTCTAGGAGAAGCTTGACCTCGTTGAAGCTAAAGGTAGGCGCATGGATGAAAAGCTCCGCTTCGGGATCACGGTTGCAGACCTTCAAGAGTATGTAGTATAGGTGCTTAAAATAGGTGAACAGAGTCTTGCCACGGAACGTAGTCATCGTCTCCTTGAATGCTGGGCAAGTGCAACCAGGGTAAGAACTGATGGTAATCTGGTACCGCGTGATGTGTGGAGCGACGCCCGAATCCAGCCCAATGATGCAACCGTGGCCCGGCTCAGGTATCATGGTGACGGAACGGAGGCGCGCTTTAAGAGACTCGGAGGAGCCCATGGAGAGTCGCTGCGCTTGATTGGGACGAGTGGCAGTGCGCTTCACCATCTTGCTGTCTCTTTTGCCTGGGTAGCGGTCAGCGTCTGCAGGGACTGGCAGCGAGCTGAGATTTGCAGGGGGCGGGGCAGAAGAGAACAGGCGTCTTGGGGAGACCGGCTTCTTCGGCGGAAGTTGAAAGCCCGCTGCTTCGAGGGCTAGAATCTCAGTCAGTTTTAGGTTAGTACCTAGTTTCACTGGCCAGACCTCTGGAATGGAGGGGAATTCCTGGTCCTTTGAGTAGTGTGCTACCCACTTGCGCTTAGAGCCTTTCACGCAGCGCTCAATATCGTCGGAGCAGAAGAAGAACTCTGTCTTCTCGACTAGGTTCCTGCGATAGTTAGTCCAGAGCCCAGTGTAGGTCGGTGCAGCTGTGGAATGGGGCCCTCTGACGATTCTCTCAGTGCACTTCTTCTTCGTTTCAGCTCTTTGGGCCCAGCAGCACTTCGCAGAAAGTTTGTGTAGTCTCGAAATGTGCCACTCCTTCACGTCCACCTTGGTTTCTTCAACCGCGTTGACATGGCGAATGCCGCCCTTGTTCACAGGTGAAGGTAAAGGGGAATCAACTTCCTGGGCAGGAGGTTGCGTACATTGTACCTCGGTGTCGTGTTCGGAGTCGTCTTCCACAATGACGGGCATCTGCATAGGGCGAGCCCTGACGGCACGTCTTGGGCCTCTTGGGCGTGAGAAGTTTGTCTTGTCCGGGCGATGAGACTCTTCGTCAGCTCCGATAAGGACGTCGGCTTTTCGCTTCTGTGAACCGAAGACTTCCGCTCCAGGCATGATAGGCTGACGGGTGCAGAACTCATCCGCGCCTGGCATATCGAGCATGGGCTTGTCGAGCAGTGTAGGATTTCGCCATTTCTTCGCGTTGCGTTCAGCCATCCGGAGCCTGAGTTCCTTCTTGGACGGTCCTGTTCCGCCGACGTCACCTTTGAGGAACTGGTAGTAGTTGACAACCTGTAGAAATGCCCGAACGAAATCGTCCACGGTAGCAACGTACAGGTCGTTCCCGTTGTTTCCTGAAGCTTGGAGCCACTTGTTGTGAACTGTTTCGGCGAGGTTACAGGTGGGCATCTCTGTGAGTTCTTCTTTCGTGAATTTCTACAGATTTGACAGTAGGTGCCGTTAGATTCACCGATTACAGTTTTGTAGGTTAGGGCTAGGAAACCAGTATCAAAAACATGAAAACAGAGTGCAGAGATAATACCTCGGTCATGAATCCCCCCCACTGGCGGAAGCGGTGGTGCCAGAATGACAGCCACTGATCGAGTTTGATGAGCCCGCTCTCGCCAACGACCCCGGTGGATGCCCACCATGCTCGCAACGCGTGGTACAGAGTTTCCGCCTCTGCCATGCTGGTCGCATTTTTGTACTGAGTGCACATCTTCTTGTGCTGTTCCCAGAGTTCTTCGGGGAAGTGCTTCTGCGTATACGCCACCATGTTCTGAGTCCAGTGGAACAAGCACGACCTCTCCCGGTCCTCCATTGGGTCTTCTTTGTTGCCATTGCCGTAAAGGATTCGCACTGCATTCCAATTCGCCTGTGCGTTATCCGCCATGAACCCCTTGAAGTTCGGCGCTGCAACGCCATTGATATCCATGAGCAGGTTCAGGTTTTTCCAGAAGACGAGCTGCATGTCGCAAGTGGCGATTGTCATCACGCGGCAGTAGGTGGCGTCGTACACATGGCACGCCATGGTTGACCAGTCTTTGACGCGTTTTACATGGTCGAACATGATCCATGCGTTCTCCAAGTCTCCACCAGCTTGCATACGGCTGACCAAGTCCACACCACTTCCGGGCCCGACCTCCGACATCTTGAAGACGAAGACTTTGTCACGCATAGATCCCTGACCAGGAAATCTATTCTCCTGGACATACGCCCAGAGACTGTTACCACGGAGCTTGGTGATACCGTCCATGATTCCGTACCTTTTGAATTTTTTGAAGGTGGCGACTTTGTTGCGGATGTTTGGTGACGCCATGTCTTTGCATCGATCCAGAACAGGAACCAGCTCCTCCATCGTCAACTTCCTCGGTGGTGCATCCTCGGGCTGTAGCAGGTAGCTCCCGATGAGGAGTTTGCTCGCCTCCAAGACGAAGGCGCTCTTTGTTGCTTTGTTGTTCATCTCTACCTGCTCTTCTATTAAGCTACTAATCTCTGCTTTAGAGTCTCTGTAGTCTCCAACTTTCACTGGATGATGATGTGTTCCTATGTGAATACAAGCTCTAGTCTGATTCGGTTTGCCCACAAGGTAATAAATCTTAGCCTCGCATGTAGCTACACATGATGGAGGTTCTTTACATACCTTGCACACTAGCGTGGAGTCAGACGGAGGAGGCTGGTCCATGAGAAAAGCTTGCAGGGTACAGCCTTCGAACTCAGTCTCGTTAACCTCGAAGATCTTGGGAACACGCTTCAGGAAGTCACACTCCTTGTTACTGCAGCGCAGCCCTCCGACGCAGGTGGAACTTCGAAAAGAGAGTCCGAAGTTGTTTTTGATGTTTGTTGTGATGGTCTTGGTCCACAAGTGTCCGTCGTATCGTTTGTCCATTCCCTGCATTGACTTGGCGGCGAGCTTAGAGGATCCTGCAGCAGCTGGAGGGAACTCAAAAAGAACCGGACCATCAAACTTCGCAGGCAAGTACTCTACTCTCTCGTGTCTAATAGTGGAATAGTCTATCTTCTTCAAAATGTTTTTGGACCCACGCGTCTTAGCAATCTCTTTAAGGAGCGGAACAATGCTAACTGTGACCTGGGACAATGGAGGAGAGACATTGGAAGGAGGAGCATCTGCGTGGACCTTAGGCACCAACTTGACGGGACTGACTTCGTCATCAGAAGAGAGAGATATGACGGTCGGAGGAGGTTTCTCTACATCTGAAGTCTCGGTTCCAGGCTCGACTTTGACCTTGACATCACGATTGTGCAAGTAGAAGAGCGACGGGGGGTGAGAATCTCAGTGGATGCAGCCATCAGAGAATCAGTAAGACCATAGACTCTATAGGATCCAGGGAGAAGTCTCCACTGCAACATGTTGTTCTCATCTCTCAGTGAAGGTTGCCCGAGGGTGTGGGTAACCTCGGCAGTAACGTCATCAAAGATCTCCTCCTCTATACTGATGGAATCCTCACGGAAATGGAATCTGAGACTGAGGCGAAGAGAGGACACCGTAGCTAGACCATCGTCATCTACGCGGAACCTAAGAGGGATGCCCATGCCTTGGGCGTACAGACAGACCATCCCCATGTTCGCAGGCAACTCAGTGATACTAGTGGAAAAAGGGAGGAGAGTGAGTGTATCAGCCAAGCGCTATCGCGAGAACAAAGTGAGAGGAATGATGCATCGTTGATGATCATTTTATTCAGGTTGGAATGTCCATGTGAATAGTTGGGGAATGATGCTGTCTGTTAGGTAACGAATGTATGATTTAAGAGAGACGGCGCTAACTAATTACAGTGCCACTTTTTGCAGGTCTAAGTATATGAGGTAAGGTTTATTGAACTCTACTTTAAAATTTGAATCGTAGAGCGGATTTTATTTGACATGATGTATTATAAGATTAGAATGAGCCGTCATTTTAATTCTACATTTAAAACAATGAATATAAAAAGGAGCATGATTTAAGTGCTTGATTCAAATCTTACAATTTATAGTGCACTTAGATATATTCCTTATATTAAAGGTTGATATTTTAAATCTAGCTTCAATTATAGAATTGTTAATGATATTCTTAATATAAAGTGGGCAGACAATGTGTCAGTTGTTGAGATTGTATATCAACTTAGGGTTCTAGGAGAATAGTTGTACGTGAGAGGTATTTAAGCAGGGAGAAGTTTTCATGAAAGTCTTTTTGTGAGAGAGTCCTTCCTTTGGTTAGACACATGAAGCAGAGTGGAGGGCCATCTCCCTCCACTTATGTTACTCCTAAACAGAGAAGGAAACATGGCCGCACTGATTTTACAAATAGAAGAGCTAGAAAGAGGAGAGCATCACGTAAGCAGGTAGATTCTAAAAGTGACCATTTGAGTGCACCCGTGAAACGGAGAGGAGGAGATCTGCCTGTAGCTTTGAAGTTTTGTAGCCTTCGCAAACTCATTCTCGACTCTATAGTAGAGGAGAAAGAGGAATTATTAGAGAACACGGACGTCGAGAATCACGAGCAGGAACAGGTTGTACATTTAAGTAGAGGAGCACGTGAGGCCATGACGGAAGAATTAGTCTTTAATTGTAGTCAGAAACTAGAGTCTCCGCAACCTTCTATTACTTTCAATGAATTTTCGACAGGGGAGCCTGATTCTCAATCAGATCTGTATTTTAACTCCGATAAGGTTAGTAATTGCCAACCGTCTACAATTACGCTGTTGTGAATTATATGTAATAAAAACTATACTTTTTAAACGTTATTCTCTAAATAGTTTGATTGAATTGTATGAATGAAATGGTTTAAGAAATCGCCATTTTTATTTTTGTCTAATTTTTTATAGAGTAAGAAATGGATAAGGGAGGTGGGTGGATCGAGATTACTCTCGCAAGGAGGAGACAGTTGCGAAAGTGAGCAGCTTAGAATTGTTGCGAGGCGGGTGAGGGAAGGGATTCTCCACGCTGGTGAAGGGGGCTTGGTGATGGCGGCACGGGAGGCAGGTGAGCTCGGGCTACGAGTGGAGGAGGGAGAACTTGCTGGTGGAGGAGGCGCGGCCGAAATGGCTGCTGAGCAACGAGGGATTGGGGAGCCCCAACGAGTTGGAGGGCTCGAACAAAAAGCTGGAGATGAGAGTGAGCACACGGAGGGGTCCGATGGCAGAGAGGAGGACCCGCTTGAGGACGACCTGGACGAAGACGACGTATCACCCTCAACGAGCATCTAGTGTGTTTGGGATTGAATCAATTATGGGTTCTAATTCATATTTTGGGTTTATTAGGTCGTACGGGATTTAGTTGAGTAATGATGTCCTACGGCAATGATTAGGGTACTCGACGGTACAGACGAAATTGATTTCGGAATTCGGGATTCGGTATAGTTGGGTTTCCAGAATGAGGATTCGAATGTTTGCTGGGTTTGGGGATTGGCAAATGCGGTATTGCGGATCTGAAGTTTGGGGAGTGTGGATTGCTTCACTTTTTGGTGTTGGGTTTTCGTTCTCTACTATTGCTGCTTCCGGTTCCTTTGTCTGCCTACTCGCTTGCTCACGGATCTGCTCGTTTTATCTTGGAATGCTGGATTAGAGTCTTGCCGCGAGCAGGGCAGGCCCCCGGCCGAGGAGGCTTCAAGCCTCCGATGAGGCTTGGGGCAATGCTCGAGGGCTATGCTTACTGGTTGGTGCATGCAGCTGGCCCGGCTGAGGAGGCATTACGCCTCCGATGAGGCTTGAGGCAATTTTTATTTCTTAAATTCCAACTCGAGGCAAGCGGCACGGTGTCTGCTTTCGGAGCAGACACCAGTGCCGCGAGCAGGTGCCGCGAGCAGGGCAGGCCCCCGGCCGAGGAGGCTTCAAGCCTCCGATGAGGCTTGGGGCAATGCTCGAGGGCTATGCTTACTGGTTTGTGCATGCAGCTGGCCCGGCTGAGGAGGCATTACGCCTCGGATGAGGCTTGGTGCAGTTTTTATTTTTTAAATTCCAACTCGAGGCAAGCGGCACGGTGTCTGCTTTCGGAGCAGACACCAGTGCCGTGAGCACGTGCCGCGAGCAGGGCAGGCCCCCGGCCGAGGAGGCTTCAAGCCTCCGATGAGGCTTGGGGCAATGCTCGAGGGCTATGCTTACTGGTTGGTGCATGCAGCTGGCCCGGCTGAGGAGGCATTACGCCTCCGATGAGGCTTGAGGCAATTTTTATTTCTTAAATTCCAACTCGAGGCAAGCGGCACGGTGTCTGCTTTCGGAGCAGACACCAGTGCCGCGAGCAGGTGCCACGAGCAGGGCAGGCCCCCGGCCGAGGAGGCTTCAAGCCTCCGATGAGGCTTGTGGCAATGCTCGAGGGCTATGCTTACTGGTTGGTGCATGCAGCTGGCCCGGCTGAGGAGGCATTACGCCTCCGATGAGGCTTGAGGCAATTTTTATTTTTTAAATTCCAACTCGAGGCAAGCGGCACGGTGTCTGCTTTCGGAGCAGACACCAGTGCCGCGAGCAGGGCAGGCCCTCGGCCGAGGAGGCTTCAAGCCTCCGATGAGGCTTGGGGCAATGCTCGAGGGCTATGCTTACTGGTTGGTGCATGCAGCTGGCCCGGCTGAGGAGGCATTACGCCTCCGATGAGGCTTGAGGCAATTTTTATTTTTTAAATTCCAACTCGAGGCAAGCGGCACGGTGTCTGCTTTCGGAGCAGACACCAGTGCCGCGAGCAGGTGCCGCGAGCAGGGCAGGCCCCCGGCCGAGGAGGCTTCAAGCCTCCGATGAGGCTTGTGGCAATGCTCGAGGGCTATGCTTACTGGTTTGTGCATGCAGGTGGCCCGGCTGAGGAGGCATTACGCCTCCGATGAGGCTTGGTGCAATTTTTATTTTTTAAATTCCAACTCGAGGCAAGCGGCACGGTGTCTGCTTTCGGAGCAGACACCAGTGCCGCGGCCCCTCCAAATGCTTTTTTTGTTCTTTCTTTATTTATTTGGTTTATTGGGTTTACTCTTAGGATGTTTTGTTTCTTATAACTTGTGATCATGTATTATCATTCTTGCATGGATTTTCGCTATCGATTAGAACCTATCTACCGGGAGGAAAATAATTTTCATAAATGACAGTGATGCATTTTTTGTGAATTACAGGATACTTCTCAGCAGAACAACGGGACCGAGAGTGAAAGCAAGGGGCCTGAGGAGACTGAGGTATTGTTTCTGATGTTTTCATTTTTTAAATTCACATGTTCTATTATCCTAAATAATTGAAGTTGAGCATTTGAAAGTTCTTTCAAATGATTTGAAAGCTCTAATTTCCTCATTTGCCTTGTACTTGCAGGTAGGCTCTGATGCTCCCGACATGTCAGTCAATTCTCCTATCTCTGTGATAAACCTTTCAGACCTGTCAGACCCAGAAGATGAGCGTCTTTGTACTTGTGATTTAGCCATTCCTTTAGGTGTAGACACTGGACCTTTCGAGGTCCAGTCACCCCAGTACATGCCTACTTCGCCGGTTTATGAGCCCACCTCTCCTGTGTACATGCCCACCTCGCCACGTCTTGGCACACCGCCGTCTTCGCCAAATCCCCCAGCTTCACCTCTGGTGTTGAGGAGGCCAGCCCATGTAGTGTTCGCCCTTCCGGCAATACTGCCCAGCGCTTGCCGTCAGACGAGGCGATTTTGGAGGAGGCGCCATCATTGGAATAGTAGAGAGGCTAGACAGTACTATGGAAGGGCTCCTCGTAGAGTGGCACGGCCTTGATGCTTGGTGCCATAGATGAAATTTGAGATGTTTTTTTTTACTCTTTCATTTATGAGAAAATCTCTAAGTGATTGGTAAAATATATTTTTCAGTATCTACATTTTTGAGTTTGATTGTTCATTTCTATGGCTTTCAACAGGTACCCGAGTTGACGCAAACAGAGGACGTGTTGCCATCATCATCAAAGCCTCTGGATTTGAAAGACGCTGTTGAAGGGGAACTGCTTCATCGAACACAGCATAAAGTTGACTCTATCAACGTCATCAATGCCGTCCGTATTCAGCCCTTGAGGAAGTCTCGCCTGCTTGTCCCATTGTGTAGAATGGTCGCAATGGCAAAAGTGAGACCGGTTGGCGAAATGGGCGTGCAACATTTGGAGAGGGAGTTCGTGAAGGGTTACAGAGATGGGGACCGCGTGATGTATATTTCCATGTTCAACACTGAAGAGATGTCAATGGATGTCACGGAGGAAGTGAAGGCAAAGTGGAGCCCGTGCTGGCGCAGGGCTAACGAAGCCTTCGAAGCCGACCTCCAAGGCGACGATGACCTCAATCAATTCAGTGGCAAAATGTTTTTCGTATGGGAAGGGAACCATCGCCTTTCAGCTTGGTTACGACACATCAACAAGCATCATGCCGACGACCCAGCTTGGCACATCTCCGTGCATTGCATTATATTGGACCCCCGCGGCCAAGTGGGCAATCTTCTCCATGCGATGCACGACATCAACTGGTGAGAATTTTGGTTGAACAATTCCTTAAATTTGATTTCGGATCATCCTTCTACTAGGAAGTGTTTTCTAAACAGTTTTTTTTTTTCCACAGGTCTACTGAGAATGACCATGTGAAGAGTAATCTTCCAGCGAAGTTATTCCGCATTCGCTCTTTCGGTGTCATGAAGTTAGAAGAATTCAAAGATCTTCTTAGCCCAGAGGAGTTTGACATCTGTGTGCAGAACAAACACGCAAAGGACCGATGGTTCACCTTGACAACGAAGGTTTTCATTGCGTTCCTATACCGAGTAAGAATTTATACCATGACTCAGCAAGTACATTCGTTCTGATCCTTACTTTAACTAATGCATTTCAAGTAGTTCGTACACTGATTTTAATATATTGTATCTCCATGAACAGAGAGAGATTGCAGTCGCCTCGGATCAGGCCGCAAGAGCCTACAAGGAGAACACGCCAATAGAGGATCAATCTGGATCTGGAGTTTGGGATGCGATGACGACTGCATCAAACAACTTCATCGATGCCGTCAAGAAGAAGGACTTCACCAAGTACTTGGCCATTGCGAATCCCAAAAATGGTGACGACTTCCTTGCCGAGGTGAATCCTTAATCACTTCATCTTAAGCTATTTTGTTTTTATCACCTATGTTATTTTGATTTCATAATGCTAACAATTCTGTTCTAATTGTAGATTAACCGCCACTTCAGCGATCTCAACAAACTTGAGATGACGTTGGACAAGCTGCAGAAGATTGTGCCGGCGGCAGTGGAACCCAAGTACAAAGCTCGTTGGTTGAGGTGGTGGAACTCCTCTCCGACTTCAAGGCAGTCTTATAGGTTCCCACCACCGGAGTTCAAGGAAGCTGACCTCGACCGTTGGCTAAACAGGGCTTCATTCTGGGCAGGGGTATGCTCCCTTATTTCCAGAACTGATAATGTCTTTCTCATTGTATCACTCTGATTGTTGTAGTCTAATTCTGCTGACTGTCTCTTGTAGTTGGAAGAAGCGGTCATCCAAGAGTTCGAGAACATGTGTAAGTCTGAGGACCTGGACATCAATTGGAATGCCTCGCCTGATGTTCAGCGACCAGGCGATTACGTGGAGAGCTGGCGTATTCTGCTTTGGGACAGAGCATTCCCGGCATTCCTTGGATCCAAGGCGAAGAAGACTTTTGATAAGAAGTCGATTTTCACGAATTTCCCTGGAACGGTAGATGTTGTCAAGCGAGTCATATACCGATATGAATCTTTTCTCAAACATGTGTGCATTTCGAATCCTCCCTTTCCTCACTCCCACATACTAAGTCATTCAAAATTGGCCCACTCTAGGTACTTCAAGAGAGAGCTCCTTCCAAAAGGTGCCGTCAGTGTCCAACAACTCCCGAAGTACTTTCCTTTATGGATCCAGAGGGGCTCGGACTAGTGTATCTACTCTCCTCAGCAGATAAAGAGGTACAAAGCTCCCCACTTGGAGGCAGGATGTTGGTATCTAGATTGCCTCCGTGGTTTTACAGTTGATTCTGAGGCTGATGTCAAATCATCACTTGATCTTCGAGCGCCAGTAGTCGAAGACTCCAACGATGGTTCTGAAGAAGACGAAGCTCATCAGAGTCAATCATCTGCACCTCCACCAAAGAGAGGGAGAGCTCGGCGACTTTGAACTCTGGGTTCGAAGTCACAGACCTCACAAGATACTGGGGCTGAGTCTTCCTCACCAGGGAAGGATACGGGCAACGCTTCTCCAACTGTAGACGTCCCAATGCCAACGTCGACCATAGCGAATGCGCCTTCATCCATTGGTGCTTCTGCGATCACCCGAAGTTTCACTGAGCAGAGGAAGGCCAAACTATATCCTCAACCAACTTCTTCCGCTGGAGCTTCGATTTCCACACATGTTTCCGTCTTCAACTCAACTGTGGATTCCTTGTTACGGCGAAATAAGAGACAGGAGAGAAAAGGTGGCGACCCGGATTGGATCAAGACTCAAGACTTCATTCGCAAGGTTTGTTCCTATATCTCGACATTTAATGGATTCTGCCACCTCTACTCGCTATGTAGTTACTAACTCTGCTTTCTTGTTTCCTCAAGTTTGGAGCAGGCCGCGGAAATAGAGTTCCGGACCGGTGCAAACAAGAGGACCATCTGGGAGTCGACTTGATCATTGCCGACATCCCTGAGAATCTTCCCGTCCCTTCCGTTTCCGTTCCCCCCACGAGTATTCCGCCTTGGAACTCTCGCGAGAAGGATTATGTGTTCGACATCTTCCATTTTGCAGATAAATACATGCAGAAAGATGGTGCCATCTGCCTCGTCTACAACACTGATCAGAAGCTGGCTAAGGATATCGAGGAAGAAGCTGCTGGTGGTGAGTACGTGCTTTTCAAGGACTGGTGGGGTGTCAATGTACTCGGCCTGACTTCTCCAACGAACCCCGAGAACTTGGTAATTTCCCTAAACATACCCTTCTCTTTACTTACTGATAACCCTTCCGCTTAATTTTACTCACTTGTTTCGCTTGACTGCAGACTATGCGGTTCTGGATTCGCGTCTACGTTCGTAGTGGCAGTACTTTCTCCTTCCAGACGAAGAAAGAAGAGCTGATACATGGACTCCTCAACATTACCGAGAGTGATGCCATTTTCAACTTCACCGATGTCGAATCTCAGCTCATGAATGGGGAGGTGCCGTGGAGAGGCCCAAGGGAGAAATCCGCTGAGATGATGCAGAGCATCATTGAGGAGCTGTCCAAGCCCGGCGACATAGTCCTCGATTGGAATGCTGGGACAGGTAACTCTTCTTACATATCTCTGCTTCATTTTTCCTCTCATTTTTTCCAGAGTTTCTCATTTCTTTGTTTCTCTCCGAGTTTCAGGGGCCTCCATCAAGGCCGCCCAGGCTGTTGGTCGTCACATTCTTGCTTTTGAGGAGGACGAAGCCATATTCAACGCCCTTCTCAAACCGAGCATGGCTAGACCATCCGCCATGGGCCCTCTTAAACATCCAAGGCCGGCAGCAGTAGGCGAAGCGCCTCCAAAGAGAGCAAGACCTGATAAGTGGTGTAAGTCTTCTATTCTTTGTTCAAATTATCCAATCATTACTTCTCTTTCCAGTTCTACGTACTCGATCTAACCACAATTGGTTCTCTATTGCAGAGTAGTTTCAGCAACACCGCCACGTGGGCCAAGAGCAGTGTCCACTCCATCGTGGCGTCTTCATTCCAGCCCGATTCAGCCTTTCATACTTCCGGACTACGCAGAGGACTTAGCACAGGCGTTTCAATCTGGAGCCCTTACATATGTTCCTAGTCGGCCAGCTACTTTTGATCCCAGGGCCCTTCTATTCGTCGATGACGAGGCGGTTGAAGGAGATTCAGAGTCATCTAGTTCTGAGAGTGGAAGTAGCGATGGTAGCATGTTCTGAGTTTGAAGGAGGCTTCGGTCTTTCATTGTTTTCATTAGATTTGATTTGATTTAATTGGAGTTGATTGCGTAATCCTTGGTCTACTCTACTACCCTGAACCTAAACTTGTTACGTTTCTCATTTCCAAATCGTCTCCTTGTATGTACAGGATGAAATGTCACAACTGTAATGCTCAAAATATAATATGGAGAATGAAATGTTACAAAAGAAATGCTCAAAATTTATATTGCGCTGTAATTTATATTTTAATCATTCAAAATCCCACATTTCCATAGCCATGTTACCTATTCTTGAGTTGGTGTACATCTTGGTTTCTGCTACTCCATTATTCTACACGAACTCTGAAATATTCCACAAACTTTTAAGACCATTTGTTTTAGTTGGTTTCGAGTTCTCTTATTTCTAGAATCATCTATATTATCTATATCATCTATATAAGTTGTTTTTTTCCTTGTGCATTTACATAATCCTATGAAAGAATTATTTTTTTGATCTATAACTTAACGCCTGATCATTGTATCTTGCCTAAACCCATGACAAATCGAACAAAATATATGAATGACGTCATCATGACATCAGCCCTAATTTGTATCTTAGAGAACAAACGTAACAAATTCTTACCAGAGATAACCCTGATCTCCACAGTAATATACTCTTTTCCTTAAAAAAAGTGTCAAAATCAAGCCTTAATTTAGTAATTTTCCACGGTTATAGGGTCTACTTTGCTTTTGAAAATTTTGCTAATTGTCAATTCTGTGCTCTCCATTCTGTGCTCTCCGCTCTCCGCTCTACGCTCTCCGCTCACATACGAACTTTCCCCATGATTAAGACATGGTTACGAAGATATAGAGAGAGAGTGAGAAGGGTGCATGGAGGGAGTGTTAAACCGCCGGGAAGGTACACTGATGAGCAGTGGGCATCTCTGAGGAACTACTGGACGAGTACAGAATATAAGGAGAAGTCAGAGACAATGTCTGAGAGGAGGAAAAAACAGATGTATAATCCCAGGGTAGGCCGACACGGATATGCTGGAAAAGCAGCAAATCTGGTGAGTACGCAGTTTATGTACGTATGCAGGGACCTTCATAGAGGTGGATGCACAGGGTAGGTCGGAGATGATTAATTCTTATAAGTAGGACTCTACCTAAAACATGTCATCATTTGTTGTGTACAACATTCTGTAAATGATTTCACCAATTCTGGAATGTTGCAGACCAAACAGCGCGAACGAACTGCGACAGTCACAGATGTTAACGAGGAACTCGATGCAGACCAGGAGAATCCGACGAGGACGGTATGTGTTTTCATTATTTTTTCATGTGGTTAAATTATCCTCTTCAAGCAATATCTTCAGTTTTTCATTTTAAGAGACATCCACATGGATGGGATATCTGCTATATATGATTAAAGCTTTAGAAAAACAGGATGGAAGCGGTTTCGTAGTTCCAAACGTGAAGGCAATGAAGTATAAAAGAACTAGGACATGGTTTATCATTTCATTACACTATCCTGAAAGAGCGGCATTCGATTTTGCTTCCCTTCGGATTATTGTGGACACCCATGTGCATGTGTTTCTATATTTCATCAGAGTTCTGTAAGTGTACATGTATTTGCCCGACCATGACTTGTGTATCTAGGTTTCATGTTTTCGTCCGTGTGAGTTCAGGAGATGGACAGGAAAACGTTGAGTCGATTAACAGGTCTGGAACGCAACCACCTAGAGACTAATAGGAGACTCGATGAAGTTATCAAAAGCAACCTTAATTTACAGAGGCTGTTGGAAATTGTCGTGAGCAATCAATCTCGAAACGATGAGGGAAGGCGGGACGAGGTATTCAAGACTAGTACACCGGCGGTGAAAGAGACTGTCACCCCTGCGGAAGCAAGTAACACCCTTAATCGACGAGAGTCTGCAGGTAAAGGGAGTTCCGAGCAATGGTGGGATGATATGTGTAAGTCGACGGACGATGACCTTGACGCATGCACTATAGTTGCTCCAAAACCTGCATCGCAGAGACAAGAGAAAGCGAAGGTAAATCAACAGAATCCGTAATCACTGGTTCCTCCTGGAACGCACGCTACTCCTTGGATGCTCTGATCAATTGTATTGTCAGTCGATGTAGTTTTCTCTTGCCTTTATCCTTTTTTTAGTTGTACTACATGGCTTTCATATATATGATCACAGGTGTTGGCGTGCCCTTGACTCGGATATTATTTTATGGACAGGTGAAAGGTAAAAAGTAAGGAAATCAGGGACGAGTTATAGATGTGTCTTATAATGATAGATTGTGACAATGTGCTATGCGTGCTTCCGTCATGCTGGTGCAGTTTCTTCGTGGTTCTTATTCTACCAAACGTAGACACGACTCAATTGTGACGAACAGCATCAAAGACTATTAACATGGAGTTAATTAGCCAGACACCGATGGAGGGGAGTGCTATTATTTACAATGACTTTTCGTATCATAAAATTAATGAACGGCATTCACAGAACGGGTTATTGGTTTCTTTTTGTGGCAGGCCAGCACAGTGAGCGGTTTGGAAGTTGATCGGCGAAATAGACGAGCCGCCCCGGAATCAAACGTAAGTGAATATCACCTATATCATGTGAATCAGATTGGTTTGCCTTACTGCAATCGTTAAACTATGAAGGAGATAGTGTGGTAGCTATAAAAACATGTTAGAGTAAGATAGAAATGGTCACTGACCATGGGAGAAGTTTAGGGCGAACCGCTGAATTTCTGTTTTCTTTCCTCTGAATCTTGCATTAGATCAAAGAAGATAACTGTAAATCACGTTCAAAAATACAGTTTGATTTGAAATATGAGCGAACATATAGAAGCACAGACATACGATACTGGAATTGCCATAGGCTACTGAATTGTAACATCTATCAATTAGAGAAGGGAAACTCGTCAATGCATGTTTGCCGGCACGTTCGAGTACAATACATTAAGTATACCATTCTATCTTCTTTCTTCATGTTTGTAACAACTACTTGATTACTACTTCTATAATTACGGTACTGAATGGCGCCACTGTTTCGCTTTTTAAATGATAGAATGATATCGCGAGGAAGCAACATCAACAACACAGAGTTAGCCTTGTAGAGGTAAAACACTCTTTCTCTGTAAATTAGTACTTGTTGCCGTTTTTCCCCCACTTTTGTTTGATGTGTTTGAACACCCCTGAGAACAACATCTGATTGACAGGAATTGTGTGTGGTCGTTTAGAGATTTCCGAAACCGTCAACCACAAAGGCAGCTACCCAGAACGAACAGGTGAGACATTATAGTCACGAACATAGCGGTCGGATTATATTCATTGTCGTAAGGCTTTCGTCTTAGATTGACAAAGGTAGTACTTTGAAACAATGTTGATGGTGCAGGTGGAATGTGCGGGAAGGGAAGCTCCAAGAACTAATCAACATAGGCAAACAGAGGTACAACAGTTTTTATAAAAAAAATAGGATGTAATAGAATAAAGTATAATGTACATCTGTGTTTGTTTCGTTGGTGGCACTAATCCAATTCGTTCAATACGGCAGGTAGAAGTTGGAGCGAAAGTGTGGATCGCAGACACCCTCGATCCGTCAGCACAAGTGGCGACAGGAACGGTGATGAGCCTTGCAGGTCAAGGGCAGTTCCATAATCGACCTATTCCTCCAGGGTACGTGCGCGTGAATCTGGAAAAGGTGGATGTAAACATTCCGCTCATGATCCCTGTGGAGGACGCGGAGCAAGTCAATCTAGAAGATGCCATTGGATCGAGCGTTTTATGGTTTAAGGGACTTACATTTCCCCGATGATGCGTATACATGGCCATCCGACATCAGAGGTGGACATACAGAATTCCAAGTTAGCTAGCCAGGTTATACTGATACGACGCTTCGTTTACTTTGGTCTTCAGTATGTACCTTGTTCACCTTATCGTTAGCTTTGAGGGATCACATTGTCTTAGATTTCCCTAGCAGTTTCCAGCAGTATTATTTAGGAAGGTGAAGTGTCGGAAAATTAATCCGGTGCAACGAGTGTCTGTTGACCTATGTCCACAGAGGGAGGTAATGATCTCGGCGAGGCGAGTGTGTTTTCTGTCGACTTCGGGGGCATCTGAAATGCAACTGTTCGATATTATATATTGCTTGTGTAAGCAATATGGTCTTAATTGAAATGCATTACAATACAAATTGTGCCAGCTTTGTATATTATGGATAAGCCCAACCTATGTACGACACGTGACCCCCTGAACGCTGCCCTAATGTTTCAAATATGTAATTTCCAATATATTAAAAAAGAAACAAATAATCAGTTTTGCGACAAGTGCCGCGGTATAACAAGCCCGCACTAAATGGGTTTGACTTTGTCAATTTTAAAAGACCCTATCAGATAATGCCGCGTATTCAAAATCCCGGAATACATTACCGGTCCACAAGGTAGGAAGTACCAGTTCGGATAAAGCTACCATGTACATCCTGTCCCGTACTCAGACATTTCTCGACTGCAACAGCAGTGAACATTCCAAATAAAGTCCACATACTCACAGGGGTTAATACATCATACAGGAACCGAAGATTGCAATCTGTTCCAACTGTACACATTTCTGAACAGCGAGTGAGTCCGACTTCGGCGATTCACCTTCGGGGTAATACCGGTCCTGAGTGACACAGAGCCAGGAAGGACAGGTCCGGATGTACATGACTTTTCCTTGTCCTTTATTTCAACTTCGGTCCAAAGTGATTAAGAATCCAGTCATTTAACTTGTCCTATATTTCAAGATTTCTACTAGTGTTACATCAGCTCCCTTTCTCAAGAGGCTGCTATTTATCCAAAATAACTTCACAAACCAAAACAGAAGCATTCTAACGAAACTCCAATGATGTTCTCAATTTCTCACTCCTACATCATACAACACATGTAGAATAACAGAATTGGCAATTTTGCGCTTTTTACTATGCATATTGTACTGTATTTGAAAGGTAAAATAATTGGTACATAATGTTCGGTAGAGTGTTTGACAAACTGAAGAAAGTTGTACAACTGTGCCTTCCAATTTTGGCTAGAATAATTGGTAGTTCAAAGTGCATATAAATCATTGCAATTCATGGAACAGACCCAAGGTCCCACAAAGCCGCTTCTTCTGTATGGGATACTTTGCAGAAATTTTAGAATATTAGTGTGTCTGCTAGAAATGGAAAATAAGAGCAAATTGAAAGTTTGACAAATGGGTGTCAATTGTGCTGTAACACAGTAGTATTATAGCAGCTTATTTACTTAGACATCAGGTTTTGTGATTTTTGATGGCATAAAAAAAATATTCTTTCTATTGGAATGTGGTAACTATGTCTAGGTTGTTTATTTATAAGGCAAAACAAACTCTTGGGTCACAGTGGTCAACTTGACCAGGGTTGCTCTAAACCTTTGGTAACTTAATATCCATAATTTTTTTGAAGAAATAGACGAAGTTGATGAATGAACGAAATTTCAATTTTTTTGAGTGAATAATGATTGACGTGTCTCTTTGAAGCAATGCCCAGTGTAACAGTGCACTGTATTATTAGATCTGTATTATGACCGTGCCCTTGCAATAGAAAAAACTCTCTACTTGTGTAAAATCACTTTTTCTGGAAGTTTTGAAATGAAAAAATACGGACACATAATTGTGTGTTTTATAACATTCTTTAAATTTGGTCAAAGTCAAAGGGGCCCTTTGATTCTCTTCTTGAATCTTGGTGGGGAAAGGATCCTAGAGAGAAAAAGGAATGAAGGCTGGGTTTTGACATTGAAGCCCAACAAGCATGCTACAGAACGCTATATGGTATGATGTGGTTTGCCAAAGAAGGCTTATGAATCTTTATTCCATAAGCTAAAAGCACTGCAGTACCTCAGGTTCTAAGGAATCCCTCTCCACAATGATTTCTGGAGAATATATACTTCTTTGTCTTATGTCCCAAATCACAGAAATCAGGAACATATGATGAGCTAGGCCTTTAACTTTTTGGTGTTTCTGGTCGAAGATACGGTCTCCCTGTGTTTGGAGATTCTTCCATTGACTTAATGAATTTGACAAATGATCCTAACCATTGATATTGCCGGACACATATCCTTCCAAAGTTCCAAGTGTGTTTATGAGGTGTCAATCTTCAATGCTTGCATGTTGACAACCTTTATAGTCTGGTGTGAACAAAATTCAGATTGTGTTGAAGCAGTGCCTTAGTTCTCTATATGGCTTGAAGATTTCATTATATTCCATTTACTGTTTGGATTGGAGGTGTGTGTGACTGTCTCATAGCAGCAGGAAGGTCTAGAACTTGTCTAGAGAGCTGAATTTTTCTTTGGAAATTGTCCTTGTGAACCAATTTTGATATGCAGTACCAAAGCGACACATACATGAGAGTACTTACATTCTTGAGGCTACTGCATTATTGAACTCTTTTTTGCCATTCATCTGTACAAATGGGTCAAAAGAAACTCAAAACATTTGGACCGTGGAGCCCAGTTGTTTCCAGATCTGTGTGAAATTTTACGATGCCACAGAAGCGTGCACAAACACATGTAAGAACAGGTTGTTTATCTTATCAGGGTCAATAACAGGCCAATACCAATAGCAGATGCAAACACAATATTCATTCATTTTTCAAGTGTTCCCGGTCAACAACAAATCTTCAGGAAGTTACGGTCCATACAGACAACGGTTTTGATCCTCTAGGGTGGAATGTCCTTAAACCAACCCCTGTCCTTAAACCAATCGATTCTACACCAGTCCTACATTTCATCCCCTGAAATGTAGAAAGGGTGTAGAATCGATTGGTTTAAGGACAGGGGTTGGTTTAAGGACATTCCACCCTAAACACAGTTTTGATCTCATGATCCAAAATTGCCGAATCATCCCAATGCTCCTACAGACCCTATACCAGCCACCAAACATCCTTAGCCACATAACCTTGCAAGCATCTCTTCGAAAGCATCACATCCCACAAATTTTGGATTGCCTCTTGAATGGATTCACAAACCTGCAGATTTGCTGAATGTCATGCACAGACTCTTTTCGCTTGCTCACGTTACAGTTGCTCACCTAAAAAAACATCATGTAAACAACCCTCACTGTTCCCCTCTAGGGCCCACGCAGCAGTTGAACTCCAACTTCAACCCCAGCGGCCACCAAAATCTACGAGTAGGGACACCACAATCTCTCAAATCTACAAAATCAGAATATCCCCCAGCAAATGATACATCCAAACGCCTGAGTATCAGCTAAACGGCCAATCCTCCATGATTCTGTCCACCTCACAGTCCTTCCCCTTTACACCCCCCCAAAGCCTGGAAAGAACAGACAAGCCCCGCCATAAGGAACGAAAACCCACCAAACCACCCAAAAATCCCACATACAATAAATAATTCAACGACCGCCGTCGCTCACTCCATAACCATTTTATGACATTTAGGACGGACGCTACCTCCCACATAAAAATATCACCTCCTTTTCCTACCTCGCACATACATTACACACAATAGTTCTATGATACCTTGTGCATACACTACACACAATAACCCTATGATATCGGACGCTACCTCCTACATAAAAATATTACCTCCTTTTCCTACCTCGCACATACATTACACACAATAGTTCTATGATACTTCATGCATACACTACACACAAAAATTCTATGATATTCTACAATACCCTTGAAATATCACAGTGATACTATGATGATATCCATGGAATTCATATCATGAAGTTCCCACATTTACAGCATGGTATAAATTCTAACTGAAATTCATAATTATTTTTATTTTTGAAGATTTAGAAGTCCCATTATTTTGGAGTAAGATTTAGAAGTCCCATTATTTAGGAATGAAATTTTCCCACTTTTGGTGATCACCATCAATCACACAACAGCACGGCCGATCACACGGTTACTCTCCAGGCTTTTCCATCCCAAAGCACCAACCATCCACCCCTCCCTGAATGCCGGGCCGGGGCCGGGGGTCGCCATCCGGATTCGATCACGAGATCGCGGACGCTCAATCAACGACGAGATTAACAAATCCATGCACAGTGATCACGTCTGCATGGCTTTCATTAGACGATCCCTCGGCGGAGACCACAGCTTCGTCTCCGCATCGATAATATTCCATCTTCCCTGTTTCGTGTGTTTTCGGGGACTGCAATCACTGTGGCGATCTCCACGTTATACCCCTTGCGTTGACAATACCGGAAGTTCCTGGTCATATATTAAAATACTCCTGTTTTCAGAAGCCATGGACCCATTGAAGTTGGCGGTCATTGTGCAGTGCTGAGTGCTTTCGGTATATTTTACTGATTGCATGGTTATTGGGAAGCTATAAGGAGACGATCGGCAGTCACGTGTGGGTAGTTTTTGCGTATGGAGGATGGAGCATGCAGGTTTGGGAGTGAGGATGAACTGTGTGTGCATCGATGATGTGTTCGTTTTGAGACTGCAATAATGGGGTGAGTGTTTTTGGTATCGATGATGGTGTTGTTGCGGCTGTAGCACGTTTCTGTAGCGATTTGGCGCGGGGGGCATGTGGTACAGTCGCGCATGGTTCGTGTACTTGTAGTGTACTTTGTGTCCCGGTCTCGTACCGGTATTTATTGCTGTGAAGTTCAGCTTGCGCTTGTGAAGGTTGGATTCGTGTTATTGGGGGGTGTGGAGGGGTTGGTTTTGGAGGGAGGGTGAGAGTAACGGTTCTAGGATTGGTTGTGCAGGTTTTGATCGAGTAGCGACAGATGATTCGGACTGGATTTGGGAATTGGTGATGCGGAGGATGCGAGCGAGAGAGGGGAGAGGGAGGAGGCGAAGAGCGCAGCGCCACTCATATTGCGAGGTGTTGTGCTGGTCGGAGGCAGGAGATGGTTGCAGGCCGTTTGCGATTGGGAGTGCGGTGATATATTCAGAATGGGAACCTTGAGGGCGTGTTGAGTTTCGGAGAGACTGGTATGGCGCCAAGCGCTGCAATGTGGCGATTGCTGCCGCCATGGCAGAGTCCGAGCAATGGCCCGGTTGTGTCCATATGGCCGTGCATGCCCGGCTTTCATCGCTGCTCGCTCGGGCTGCACAGTCCAATGTGCAAGCTCGTTAAGCGACCTCCTGTGTCTGAGGGCGAGGGTGAGGGCGTGGAGTGTCGTCCTAACCACTCCGGGCAGTTGTGGCTGACGGCGCTTCCTCTGGCGATCATATTTTCTATTTTTCTGGCAAGTTTACAATCTCAATACAGCAATCGCATTCTCCCTCTTGATTTGTTGCTTGCTTCTTCTGCAATCCACTCAGCGTCTGAATTCCGTTCTTTCTCTGAGGACTAACATTTTGTCTTCGAAACAATCCGCAACTGTTTCTGCTATCCTACCCGTTTTTTGTAATGGGCTATTGTCGTCCTCCATCTTAATTTTTTTTAAGCTTCTCTTTTTCGTTGTCTTTGCTGTCCCGCTGATCGTGGTATCGAGATGGTCACTACATTTGATCTCCTATTCTAACTCAAGAGATAGACGTGTTAATGGATAGCCCTCACCTTTAGTTGCAAGGTTTCTCTCTCCTATCCTTGAAGGTAAACCTAAATGTTGATCTCCCAGCATTCCCATTACCAATCCTACCACTTTATTCGACGAAGATTATGTCTCGAAGAATATAAGATCCTCCTGGTCCTCCTGCATTACTTAGTCTTTCGTGAAGTTGTAGGATTTAGACTCTGAATTTATGCGCCATAGCCTCTATTTTTTGTGTCCATTGGTTATTGTTGGGCTACTTGGTCGTCCCTCTTTTCTATGTCACATAGACGTGGAGCGAGTTAGTTTCCTTACCTGTCTGACAAAAACAAGGACACTGAGCTTAACGGCAAAAGCGATACAAAGCAGAATTGTATAGAAAGCCTAAGCCGATGACTGATTCTCACATGTATTCTAGACGCTGATGAAGTAATTTTCAAACATACCGCCTTTGCTTGCACTATAGGGAGGAATCATTGCTTTAGACGTCGCTGAAAGCATAACAATATTGTTCTCTCGAGTTCTTGGCAAGACTTAAACAGTGCAATCTAGGAACTAAAACATTCTGAAATTTCTTTTTCTTGTCCTTCAAATCTGCTCTCCAACTTCCCTTCTTCTACAGTCTGTCTTCTTCGTGACAGCTTTCGTGAACCAAGCAATGTCTAGCAAAGAAGTTTTGGTCCTCCTCATTCTAACTTCTGTGAATTTGTTGCGCAGGTATCAATAGCAATTCAAGATTTCACCGTGATCGACAACACTTCAAATACACAAATTCAACTTCCAGTAGAACAGAGAGTCCACATAGACCTTCCTTTTAGAGCTTCAGCATCGTCTTCATGGAATGTGATAACTGACAATTTAGGACGTTTTTTTAGTGTTAGAGGGTTTGACCGCAAATATATTAGAAGTAATCAGAGCTCGTCAACAAGGCCTGTGAGAATCCCATCACATGAGTCGTCGTTGGAAAGTGAGTTGGAGGCTGAAGATCTGCAGGAATTTCTGCAACCGTCTACACAGCACGCTACTCAATCTTCCACCAGATCGAACGGAGGCCTCCTATCAGATTTGATTTCCCAATATAACCAGGGCATGCCGAGGTCTCAAGGGTACGTTTTCTTCATTGAAGTAATCTGAAACTTATCCATTTCCGTCCTCTAATGTGAAAAATGTATGTCGATGAGATACGTCTGATTCACTTGAGGTTCCGGCAAGCAATTTCGATAGGCTTGTCATTCCACGGAGTAAGGTAGCATTAAGAGTAAAGTAGCCCATGGTCAACTTCTAAGATTCTTCTGTGTGAACCTGCAACAGGTTTAGGCAACTCAGAATTCAAGAGGATTTGAATCGCAAGCTTGTGGCAGAGGGTCAAGTTCCGACGTTCAGGAAATTGAAATCTCTTCCAAATAAAACTTGTTCTAATGCAAGTCAGTGCAGTGACGCAAATTGCGGACAGGAATCGAAGGGAAACCTTTGCAGCGAACGTTTGGTGCACATAGCAATGACCTTGGATGTCAACTATTTGCGCGGTTCTATGGCGGTATGAAGCCTTTCAATAGAATTGTGTGCTTGTGAGTGTTGTAGTCGGATTTGTTGTTAGTGTACATCGTGTTTTTATGTTGTCCGTTATGAATGAGTAGTTTGTGCACGACTGGGCCGGGAAAGATTTAGGTGACTTGCCTTGAATCAGTTGGATTTAAGGCAAATTAATGTCTGTTTTTCTTTTGCATAACAGTGTTCACATTATGGCAAGTGCCAGCTTCAAGATATTTGAGACAACTTTGTAGGTCACAAGTTATCATTGTTCAGCAATCATGTGTGGGTCGCTTTTATTTCTTGCAGGCCATCTACTCCATCTTGCTCCATGCTGAGTGTTCGAGTAATATTCGATTCCACTTTTTGACAACCAAAGGAAAGGTAAGCATAAGTTTGTTTCTGCATTCGTGAAACTTTTGGGTAACTTTTCCTATATAACACATACAGAGTCTCAATTCTGTATTGATATTTTACAGGAGGAGCTTGAAAAGGTGCTTGCAGAAACACTGCCGTTTTTGCAATTCCAGACATACACCTTCGATGAGTCGTCGGTTAAGTCTCGTATTTCACATGCTGTGCGACATGCGTTGGAGGTATCGATTTGCTTGTGCTTGCCATTTCTTCCTCTCCGCTGATGGTTGCACTAACTTCTGAGATGTTTTGTGAGAATCACATGTTTGACAGAAGTCACTCTCCCATTCTCTGCAAACTTCTGTCTTCATAATTACGAGTGCATTCACGACGTATCTCTGTTGGAGTAAACCGGCTGAACTTTACACTTTTTTGATGTTTTGTTTATTCAGGAGCCCCTAAATTATGCCAGATTTTACTTGGCGCACATGATTGACCCTTGCGTCAAGAGAATTATCTACCTCGACTCAGATGTCCTTGTTCTCGACAGGTATGCAAACCACACCCACTGTTTCATGATCTGTGGTGCCGTTCATGCCTAGATGAGCTAACTCAAACCCAGCTTCCAGATGAATTTGTAATTTGCAGTGTTAAGTGTCTCGGGTGGTATCTAGTACATCCAGTTATTTCCAGTCTAAGGCATAAGTATCGATTTGATTCACTTATGAATTATGCGTCCTTTTTGGTACAGAATCGAGGAGCTTTGGATGACCAACATGGGAAATTCCACCGTGGGTACTCCAGAGTACTGCAATGCCAACTTTCCTTCTGTACGTATTTTTCACTCTGAATACCCCTTCATCCTCTGTAATTCAGATGCAATGATCGTGGCTTCTGTGAATTTATTATTGTGGTTGTGAATCGATTATTGCATATAGATATGACGTTCATAACTCTAGAATTTTGGATGCCAGCTGTATTGTATTGATTTTGCTGGCTGCCGAACTTTCTGCCCACAACGTTCGGAAGTTAGAACTTCTGCGAGCCTGATACTTATCTTGCATGCAATAGTATTTCACAGGAAATTTCTGGACAAATTCTTCACTTGCATCAACCTTTGCGAATAAGGAGCCTTGCTACTTCAATTCAGGGGTAATTTTCTCGTTCGCTACTTCAATTTGCTGCATAATTTCTGCACATTATCCTCAGCGTATTTCTGCACAATGCTTCTCAGGCTTCCTCCTCTCCACCACGGTTTTGTTGAGAATGTCGACGTCAGTCATGAGGCCACTTCTTATATGTTTCTGCGCACTGTTCAAATAGAACAGTAACACTATCTTCATGGTTTGAATCAATGGTGGCAACCTGCCCACTTATTAACATTCTTTTCTGTAATCGTTGTTTCTTTTCTTGCAGATGATGCTAATCAATCTGGACAGATGGCGCAAAACAGAATGCACAGCCATACTTGAATATTGGATGGAGGTTAGTTCACCACTGAATATTTTACAGAGGTCATCTGAGATTGCCTTTTTGTGGTTTTGGAAGAGGTTTGATTCTTCCTGGCAATAGTACAGAATTGATGGTGTGGTTCTTAAATGAAGAAAACGGTGAAATGCACGATTAGGTGACAGAACACTCGTTCCTGTGCAGGTACAAAAGGAGCAGCATATTTACGAGCTAGGCTCCTTGCCCCCACTTTTGCTCACTTTTGCTGGCGACATACAGGTAAACGCCAAGAATGTCATCTGTCTTTCAATCTGTTACATGAAGTGGCAATCGCCAAATAGCACGTCGGTGGTTATGACCTACTCAGCAGTTGTTTCGCACTACCACTACTGAAGCTCCAGTGTATTATCCTGATAGCTAAAGCGAGCAATATGTTTGTTATGCTCGTTTTATATCACAACTGTGGAGGGAGGATGTGCATTTTTTGGTCACCCGAGTGGCTCATAGGATATCGCAAAGAAACAAGAGAAACTAAGAGAGATTAGAAACTGAGCTGTTCATAAAATGTTGCTTGGTTGATGTACCAACAGATAGGAAATGCATAAATCCAATAGCTGATTTACATAATATTACGTATTTAATTGGTTGATTCATCTGCAGGGCAAGCATTACTTCAACTTGTGCAAGAGTAATTTGCTGTTGAATATATGAACGTCAGTATTAATCCTACGTACATTGTGGGCACTGCCAGGCTATTGACCGTCGGTGGAACCAACATGGTCTTGGAGGCGACATCCTCAAGGGCGATTGCAGGTCAGTAAAAAAATTCAGATACATGGACATCATATTCTTTTGCACTTTTGTATGGATCTTGTGGTCACGTCTTTCACCGGACCCATTGAGAGTTTCTTGAATACCGTAGATAGAAAATGTGTTCAATGTGCCGCACTATACTTGCAAGTGCTTGTTTACCTTCGATTGATAGATTATATATCCCACCTTGATTCTGTGATGCAGACCCACTCGAAACGAACCTGCAAGCTTGCTTCACTGGAGCGGAGGCGGCAAACCATGGCAACGACTAGATATACATCAACCATGTCCAGTTGACAATATCTGGGCGCAATATGATCTTCTGGAGCCTATCAATCTGTAGAAGCCAAGTGAGATTCACAATTATATATGCGATCAATATATAGCACATTGAATTTGTAGAAGTAATTTCTTTAGTGAATAATGATATTCTCTAGTGCTCAAATTTGAGATGGAAGGCGTAATACTGATTGCAAATCTGTGAGAATAACTGGTTCGTTATAGAAAATCAGTGGAGAGTTGAAAGAAAAAGGAATGAATTGTTTTATATATATTCGATCAGCTAGTTACCTTCCTCTCCACTTCGAGGTTGTTTCATTCTGGTGCCACATAATCGTGGCTCCTCTAAAGATATTGATGTGTTGGATAGTGTACGCTTACAGAAAATGAGTTTTTTGATGTGCAACATGGGGTATAATTACCTGAACAAAAAATAAATCGTTTCATTGAAAGTGTAGACATAAATAATCTCCCAGCTTCTTGTTTCTATTTTTGAGAAAATTTACATTTGGTGGTACCTAAGAAGGCTCTCAACCTTTTATTTTGAATAACATTGCTTTCACTTCATTCTGTAACTTCAGTTGTCTACTACGAGCAGTGTGAGAAATTATGGAACTGGCCCGGTCTCAACTTCTCATATTCTAACTTATCCACTCTCTAGCCTCCACAGACATCATCATTTTGGTTATACCTCTATGTTGGTGTACCTGCCAGCTGGAATCCTTAATACTCACATCACCCTGCCTTTGCTTTATTTTTATAATATTATTATAATGCATGTAGCTGCATCAGAAACTACCGCAGCAATTCCTGTGTGGGTTAAGGGTACCCAACGAAACTGTTACTAATTCTTTTGCTTTCAGATCTTTGAAAATTTATAAAAAAATTAATGCAACTTTAAATAAATGAGAATATTTTTGGTTCGTATTCTCTATGATTACATTACCTCATGTTTTTTTACACACTTTACCACTGTGCCATTTAACCAACAAAAAGGCTCCAAAATTCAGAGTTTCTTGTGCTGCAACCTTACAGATGAGGTGCTTTCACTGTAAAAGCATCACACTACAGTGACTACACTTGTCAATAACAACATTTCAATGACTGGTCACTGATGTTCAAACTTGGCAGACTTATTGATAGACTTATTCCCTTAGTGTACCGTACATGTACTCACCAATGACCACAATGAAAGTTTTGATGTTTATCACTCTAATAACTAAGGTAGAAACACCTTAAACCGGGCGAATAAGAGATTCAGCATGGTTGTGGACCTCGTGTGTACTGTTTGTAATTTTTCTTGGATGGGGAAACAAGAGGGAGAGTGAATGCAAAAATTTCCAGAATTAAATAGCAAAAACTGAATTTACTACAAATTTTTGAAGCGAAAAGTGTACATGACCTTAAAGTGATCAGTAGACTCTCCTTTTGTGGCGCTCACGCATGTAGCTAAAACCGTGCAAATAGAGTTAATGAACCATGAATCTATGAACCAACCACCTCCCTACACGTGTCCATATCGAGTCACTATTCATGAACTATTTATGAAATTGCTGTGCACGCAATAAGGTCCATGCCATGGGCGGCACAGGGGCGGTCTACCCTGCGCTTCTGGGGGGCCGCCCGGTTTAAGGTGTTTCTACCTTAGGGTGTGGTGCTGTGTTGGAACAAGTTTTGCTGAAATAACTTATTGTTCATGGAAAAGATCATGTGCACTTTTACAGTAAATGAATCCTCAAGTAACCCATAAGTCTTAGGTGATGGAGGAGCTCTCCAGAAATTTTCCAGTTTTGTGTGAAGTTGTGCCACGAGTCAACACTCACGAGTTGGACGGTCAATAGTTCCAAGCTCACTGCATAGGTCCCCAGATGTTCTTTTCAAGGTATGGTATGAGGTACTGTATAATTGCAATGAGTACTTACTTCTCCCTACGTCCTGAAAATGATGTCCGACCCATCTCCAGTCAACATGAAAACTTTCATTGCATACTCCAGGAACGTTGGGTTTAGAGTTGGGCTCTGAAAATCATGTTATCTGAACCATATCAATGTGGTCCTTCAGCGTCAACAGATACAGAGTCTCAGCCGCCCACTCTTTTCAACTGATTGACTGTGTCCAACAGATAAAAATGAATTTAGGGCTTCTCCAAAGCATTTGTTGTGCCATCTAGGAAAACATGTTTGCCACACCATTTTCTCCTTTGGCATCTCTTTAATTGAAATTTTGTAGTATAAAACCAATTTCCAATGGCCTCTTGATTTAAGCCGATGACAACCCTGAATAATTTTTACTTGTGGCTTCTTGAAGATGGTCTCTAGGTACTAGTTTACATCAAAAAACTTGGGCTCCAACCTTATAGACAGAAGTGGTACCTTGTTCTTAGATGAAACCATTGTCAACAGGGTGCCATCTTTGAAATAAGGAAGTTATGAGTGAGTGTTTGTCCAAAGTTTTGGTATAAGTCCAAAAACAAGGATTGTGGCCCATAGCTATAATGATAATAAGAACACTAAATTCCGAAAATAAATCACTAATGAAAATCAAGTTGTATACGTTTTAATTATCCAATATTTTCAATCATTTATTTTTAGATTTCAAGAATTATGGGGTTAAATTTTCTACTTGACCTTAAGGAATAACAAGTTCCATGAAGTTATTACTTCTAAAGGATTGGAGTCCAAGGAAATGTGATCCATTTTTACCACGTAGAATTCCAACTAGGTTTTGCATTCATAACCAAAAAAACACGGAATTCAATCCAACTTTTCCTTGATGTAAACCCAAAAGTTAGGTACAAATGCTATCCACAATGAAACTCTCCATTTCTTTGGAAATGCGCCTTACATAGAAGGAGTTATTATGCTGCCCAGATTAACTTACTTTTTCAACTTAAGGTTGGACTACCTAAAAGCGCCCCCTGACCTAAAAGCGCTCTGTCCTAATTCTCTTGATTGTGAAAGGACAGATGTACCTCATTTGTATATATCGCAAATAGGTGAAAACTTACTTGACAGTTTGGAATTTTGTTTAAAATTCAGAAATGCAACAATTTTTTTCAATCCTCATGAAAACCTATTTGGAATGTGATCATATTGTTATTTCGAATTTACTACTGCTAAAAATAGGTCACGTGGCTTAAGTTGGTGCTTTTAGGACAGTCAACCTTAAAGAGTTAAGCAAACAATGAGACACCTCACTGTTCACCAACCAGCTCAGCACTGTTTGAGCCTTGTTCATCAGTACAGACAATTCACACTTGCTTAGTTGTCAGAATTGGCCAAAATTAGATTGGACTTTGGTTATATGGTATACCAATTAAGCTACTTGACTTGATCAACAATAGGAACAATTGAGAAGACATAAATATACATATGGTATGGCACAAGTTTGCAACAAATTGCCTTGTCTTGTATCATCAAAGGGCTTGGGTGGTAAGGTAGCAATAATGCCCTGCCTTTTCACTGAATCTACAGATGGGAAATTATCATAAGTTTCTACGAAAGTTAATGTGAGTTTTTTTTGTTAAAAAATTTGTATTAACCCTAAAATTTCAGGCCCGTTTTTGTCACTTTTCACTCCTAAAATGCTGAAATTTCAAAAAAATCCCTATTTTTTAATTTGGTTTTTTTTAATGCTGAAATTTCAACCCCATAAAGATTATGATTTACAATGTTCACTAAAAAAATCTTGTGAAAAAATATTAAAAATCCGAATTGTGGTAGCTTGCCGAAGTTCCTGCAACCCACTTTGGGTTTTGTGGAATTTTAGGGGTTAAATAGGATGCACCTACTCTTGCCAAAGTTGTTAGGCATCGGATAATTTTTCCCTTCTCTATTACATGAAAGGAAGGGGTTTGTATTTTATTTTGACCGTTTCAGTTTACTTTCTGTAAATAACTCATTTTGCATTAAAGCAAAACTTATACTATCAATGTTTTGAACTTCCATTTCTTGCAATATTTTTTTGAAAATGTTACGTCTAAAATTTGGTACATGAAGAACTAACATGGGTACACCACAATCGTAACAACTTAACCCCTAAAGGGAAATCATCCACATTTGGGCTTTTTTGGAATTTGGGCATGTACCTATGAATGCAATTTACATCAAAATTTTCTGAAATTTTTGTTGAAGGTGGGCCGCTCGGAGATCTTTGTGTGCGTATTTTTATTTTTCAATTCCGACATCGGGATCAAAAGTTCTGAAGGTTTAATTGTCAAACGCTGCTCGTTGGGCAGCTGCTGAAACTTTCTAAGCCACTGTGAATGCAGCAAATTCTGCCCAAAACTGCCCAAAATTGCGAAAATCTGCCAAAGTCTGCCCAAAGACGAAACTTTGAAATTCCTCCAAAAATTGAGATTTTGATATTTTTCAAAAATAAAAATCTCTACGTATAGAGAAGACAGTAGAGCATGTTTCCACCGTTCGGATTTTCAATCCAATTTTTTTTCATATGCTATTTTTATTGTCCAAAAACGGCCTTTGTTTGTGAATTTCAGTATACCCCCTAGCGGAAAATGATTTTTTTGGCAACCTTCCACATTTTTTTGAATATAATTTTTTTTAACACAATTAGTTAACTCAGTCCTCTTTGACGTGCATCAAAACCCCCAAAATCCATAATGCAAAAAAATGGTTTTTTGAGCCTTCAAAACTCTGCTCATCCTTTTTTGCGCAGGGAAAAAAAACTTGTTTTTCAACTTTGAACGATATGATCTTGCAATTGGTGAGGAATGAGTATGTAAGATTTGGTGGACATGTAAACATAGAAGTTAGCTAAAAGATCTTATGGTTAGATGTACTAAAAAAGACCCCAAGTTTTCAAAATTGACCTTGCTTTGAAGAGGGGTTGTTTTGAGGCAGTTTTGATGAAATATACTCTCGGAACTTTAGGGGTTAAAACCATCTGTATTGTTGAATTTGACCAAAAAGGATTTTATGTATATTAATCAATTATAGTAGAATTACGAAATGAATTGATTCTAAAAAGTTTTTTATTCTTCTAATTTGTATTCAGTTTCCATGAATCAATTCATGCATGTTCTAAAACCGTATAATGTTCAAAAGAAAAAGAACTCAAGTATCTTTAAAAATAGAATCCAATTATCATCCTTTAACACGCACTCTTCTTTGTTATATCCACAAAGAAAAAGGAGAAGAAAAAAGAAATTTAGCTCCTTTTGGAAATAAATCAAATGAAGTGTCTATTTCTGAAACACAAACAATACACACTTCAAAATAAAACCACTCCAAAAGTAAACACTAAAATTCCCAAAAGTCAACACCAATTCTGAATAACATCTTTCACACAACCACACAAATGACCAGAAATTGCTACATTTAGAAATCCCCCTCAACTCCCAGCCCCAATCACAGCACTACCGTCAACCCATCCCCCAAAGAACCCATCCCCCAGCTCTAGTTCCAAAACACAGACCTCCTTTCCCAGATGAAGCGCCCCACCACAGAACCTTCGACAAACCCGAAAGCCCCCTCCGAGGGCCCCAGCGGAATTCGAACCGGAGACCGTTAGAACCCTACCCTCCACGCGTTATCCCGCAGACATCCCACAAACGTCTCATCTTCCCCTCCCCTTCCCGCGCGGTGCCCTCTCCAAACCCCTCCCGCATGCGCCCACGTTCGAACCCGGCACCACGCAGATCCAAAACCCTAACCCACACCACCCCCGCTCATCAACCGCCCCGTCACGCGTCGTAGCCAGCACCCTTCAAGGTGCCTCCGGACCAAACTCCAGCTCAGCGATTCCCCGGAATATTCGTCGGCACCACAGTAGAGTTCGTCTCCAACAGAAACCGAGTTGAAAGCACTCCACTCCACTCCACTCCGCGACAAGGCACGACCAAGACAGGCAGACCCGGGGCGGTAAAGGGACCACCATACATGCCATGATTTAACGGGCTCATCTGCTGGCGTGCAGTAGGTTTCTCGGACCCGATTACCGCGCCCCTTACCGGGCACGGCAGTTTACCGGGGATCGAAGCTCCTGTGAAGTGCAGACAATCATCTCTTTGCTCCGGAGTTGTAGTTTCTGTTGTCGTTGTTTTCGACAGGGAGCGTGTCGGAGTAGTTTAGATCTGTCTGCTCGGGAGCTCTCTCATGTGCATGGTAGTTGTAGTGTAGTGGTGGTACTCATAGTCTCGGATCTCCTCGCCCGTTGTGTGGTTTTGTGTGGTTTTGAGTAGATCTGAATTCTCGAGGTGGTGGTGGTGGTAGAGGGAGAGCGATTCGATTGAAGTTGTTTCGTGGAGGTGAAGCTGGAGGTCGCACAGGAATGAAAAGGATGACTTCGCTAGTAGGCAAAGGCTTTCAGCCTGCGAAGTGGTAAGGCGCTCGTCTCTTGGGTTTGGGTTTGTGTTTGGGAGTTTCGTTTTTTTGTTGATGTGAAGGTGAAGGATGGGTTTTTTCGTTTTGGGTGCATTTTGGAGAGTTTGGGTTTTTTTTTGTGTTGGTGCCTTTTTCGGGGAGTAGCTGGACTGTGGAATCTGTGAATCTGGTTGTGAGGTCACTTGGGGGGTTTTGGAAGTTTTTTGTTTGTTGGTGTTTGTGAATTTGGTGTTTTGTACCTTGTTTGTGAGTTTGGATGGGAGATGTTTGTTTTCTAGAGCTGCATTGGGTGGGTCAGTCGGGGTGTTGGAGGCTCGGGTTTTGGTTCTTGTTGGGATTTTATTGGGAGTTTTTGGTTGAGTTCTGGGGCTTGCGGGCGTGGAGATTGATTTGGGCAGCTTTGGTTTTTAGCGTGATTTTTTGGTGGTCTGATTAGGTTAATCCGTTGGGTGAGTTTTGTTGGGAGCGCTCTCAAGGATATTATGGTTTTTTTGGGGGGTTTTCTACGGTTTTGAGTTGCGGGGAATTGTTACATGTTGGTTATCAGTGTCTAGTACGCTCTCAGAACTGGAATTCACATGAATTTTTAGGGCCCCGGGTTTCAAGGGGTACCTCGGATTTGGTTATGGTTGAATTTGATAAAAGGGTCAAAATTATATCTGGCATTGTGAGAGATGTGCTCACGTGAGTTTATAGGACCTGGGATTGTAAGGCTTGGCCTCGTAGCTATCAATTGAGACTGACGCGTTGAGAACTATTTTCTCTTTTGCAGCAAAACTCAACTCCGATTAGGGTCATCTCGAATCAAGTTGTTGCGCAACAAAAAAGGAATTCAAATTGCATCAGATAGAAGAGAAGTTGCTGACTTTCTGAGGAACGGTCAAGAGGGCAATGCTCGATTACGGGTTCGTTCTTTCTTTTTTCATGCAGTCATTGATATCTCAATGTTTATGAGACACCGGATCAAAGACCTAGTATTGCTCAATTGTCATCAGCAAAGAATACGGACATTTTAAGCTTGTTTATCATTGTCTTTTTACTGTATGATCCTTCAAGTGGATATCTCGTTTTTGAACGGTCTGGGAATTAGAATCTGCCAACTATGGTTCTCATGGTTGAATCTGGCGGTTTCAGGTAGAGCATGTTATAAGGGAGCAGAATCTTATTGAAGCTTACGACCTACTTTATCTATATGCTGAGCGAATAGCCGCACAGCTCTCGGTTATCGATTCTAAAAAGTAAATATCCTATCGATTACTGAGGCTCAATTTCAATATTTTTTCTTCTTCGTCTTCATTTACAAAGTTGTCTCTCAAGCATCAAACAGCTGGACTAGCACTTCTTTGTGTTTAATTGTTCTGGTGGTTTGGCTTTTCTGTTTTACAGGACCTGCCCTCCAGAACTGAAGGAAGACATATCAACACTACTTTATGCATCCGCAAGATGTGCAGAACTACCTGATTTCGCTCAAATCCGTCCTATGTTCGTCGCGAAATATGGGAAGGAATTTGTGTCAGCTGCAGAAGAATTGCGCCCTGGCTGCGGGGTGAATGGAAGGGTAAGTTGATACCCTTTTGTGACCTTTATTTTGACATGTTAGCTTTGCAGATATTTTGGGAATGTGTTTGGTCGGTTGTCATTCTGGGTAGTTACTTCTATTAATCCGTTCTTTACATCAAGTTTTACGCTTGTTGTCTCCAATGTGGCTGTGAGCGGATCTCTGCTTGGGCTTGGAGGTCGTGTTTGAGTTTATACTTACCAAACGTCGTAATGATTTACTTCCAGGTTATTGAGAAACTCTCGGTGAGTCGCGCTTCAGGAGAAGCGAAGCTTCAGGTGATGAAGGACATAGCTGCAGAGCATGACGTGCACTGGGATCCAGCTCCTTTTGAGAAGGAGATTAGGACGGTTCCGAACGATCTTCTTGTAAGTGCCTGTTGTACTGAATACTTCTGTAATTACTCAGCGATGACATTACAAGTCCTTCAACTTGTAGTGTTTGTTCGCTGGATTTGTCAGCCACTGTATAATGCTAAGTTTAATATTGTATGCATAGGTTTTCTCCTAATGGGAAATACTCATTGGATTTGCAGGATGGGCCCACTAAGATCATGAGCGCTGAGGACATTGACGATCTTCCCACTGTCCCAAGTCAGAAGCCTATATTGGGAACCCATTTAGCTCAGCCTGATAATTTCACGAATTCCAATTCGGGAAGGTTTATGGAAGATAAAGTGGAACCTAAAAGTTCTCCACGCCCTGTTGATGATTTTCGGACAAGTTCACAAGGTGCCAGAAGTGGGCCTCCGAATAGGAAACCCCCTGCACGGGAGCAATCGAGGACAGAGGACCTGTCATTTGATGATAGACATACTGATATGGATCCAGGGGGAGGGGAAATTCAGCCTCGGAGGAGTTCGAGGCGCGAGTCAGATAGTTTTGCGGCCCTATCCTCACTGGCAAAGCATCAAGACGAGGAGTCGAGGCGTAATTCTATCGGTGTGCCTAGAGAGAAGAGTGGTCGGCCTCACACTGGATCTGCTTTCGGAGGTATAGACGAGTTTTCGCCGCACGACTACGCAAAACATATCCGGAGGGGGTCGCAGGGTGCTGAGCTAGATGACTTTGATGGTAGTCACAAGTCAGATCGTAGGCAGAGTCAGAAGTATGATCAGTTTGACAGTAAGGGTCAGGTTCGCGAGGCAAATTCCGAGCCGTCTGCGTATACGAAAAACTCCCGGCCAGCTCGTACCCCTCGAGAAGAGTTGAATCATACTTCTGATGAGGATGATCAAGGAGGCTTTGCCAAGCCCAGACCCAGATCTGATAATGGTAGGAGAAATCAGACACGACGAGAGGAGGACCCTGAGGAGGTTAATTACCGTAAGGAAGGATCTGGGAGGTCAAAGCCACGTAAACAAGACCTTGATGCCGATGAAGACTACTATAAAAGGGTTCCTAGCAGGGAGGGTTCCGGAAAGGGAAGGGGGCAATATCAAGCTCAAGAGTCTGATGAGCACGATCTGAGGAAGGCTCCTAGCAGGGAGGGTTCCGGAAAGGGAAGGGTGCAATATCAAGATCAAGAGTCTGATGAGCACGATCTGAGGAAGGCTCCTAGCAGGGAGGGTTCCGGAAAGGGAAGGGTGCAATATCAAGATCAAGAGTCTGATGAGCACGATCTGAGGAAGGCTCCTAGCAGGGAGGGTTCCGGAAAGGGAAGGACGCACCATGACGACCAGTATGTCGAGGAGCAAAACCTTAGGAGGGCTTCTAGCAAGGAAGGTTCTGGAGGCAAAGCCTTTTCTCGGGAGACTTCTGTTGAGGAAGGCTCCCATGGTCGGGTTAATGGCAGGAGCAAGGAGGGCTCGCAACATGCAGGGAAGTATCGGAGAGACGATTATTCCGATGAAGATGCTGATCCTATCCCTTACCGGAGTGAAGAACCACGCCGGAGAGATTCGACCAAATATACACCTAAATACGCAGACGAGGATGTTCATAACCCTGAATCGGAGAGTGAATCATTTAAAAATTCTATTACCACAAGGAAACCCAGGAACTCAGAGGACGAATATCGTGATTCTGGAAATGGCCCACGACGTGAATCTCGAAATAGGAGAGGAGGGGTTTCGTCACAAGAAGATTATTCAACCCATTTATCGGAAGGCGATGATGATGCGAGGAAGAAGAAGGGTTCTTATCTGAATGACACATCGACAAAGAGAAGCAATCTAGCTGTGAAGAACAAGGACAAAGAGAGATCTATCCCTGATACACCCCATTATGACTCCAGTGAGTATGAGGATGATCCTCGGAGAGGTGGTCCAAGGAACCCTGAGCCAAGGCGTAATAATTCCAATGGAACGAACACTCGAAACTCAGACCGGTCATCTGAGTCTGGAGAAGAGGGTTCTCGTCAGAGTACGCGGAGGACCCCGAGATTACCCAGCGTTGATGAGCAGAGAAGGGACACTCTAGATGACCAAGGGTCTTCTAGAGGCAAGAGGTATGGGAGAGAGGATCTTGAGCCCTTGAAGACACCTAGGGATCCCGTGTTTGACAATGATAAGGACCATCTCACCACTAGTTCAAGGACGGAGAAGCGGATGAGTTTGCCAGGAGGAAATGTGCGTGACAAGCCCAAGAATCAAGGTAGAGCTAGTGATGATTACGATGACGCCGTAAGGGTATCTGGGCGACGAGCGACAATTGGGCCTGAGGAAATAAACCGTGGAGCTAGGGTTAGGGAGTCTGATGATCCTCCTAGGAGTAGGTATGGGGAGAAGGAGAAGCAGTCGGACAGGAGACTATCTGCACCTTTATCGAAGGATGATATCATGGAGGGACGCCAGTCACCAAAGTATCCCTCACAAAGCGATCGATCTGACCGACGTCGTTTGAGCGACATTCCTGCTGGATATGATGATGACAAACCTTCTCGTTTTGGTAATCCTAAGGTTGCCGTGCAAGCAAGTCGAGATGATGAGTACTCGCCCAACGCTCGTGCGCAAAGGGATAGATCTGACCGACCACGAAAGTCCGACATATCTCTTAGATATGATGATGACAAACCTCCTCCCCGTTTTATCAACGTTGGCAAGCAAACAACCTTGGATGACGATTTGCGAAGTGGGCGGTCATCACCAGGCTTTAAAGGCGAGAAACCCCAGAGGTTTGTTAATTCTCCTCGTGGTGATGAACCTTTGCAGGCTACTCCTCGACCTCGATCCAACTTGCAGAGTGTGAAGACTGATCCGACCTTGCCAAAAACGCCAAAAGCGTCTGCTACGGAGCACCGGAAGTCTCAGTCAGTTTCAGATGGTCAGCCCCAATCCAAACCTACTCCCTTCATGAAACCTCCGGACCTGGATGTTTTAATTCAAATGTTTGGGAAGAAGAAATGAGTTTTAGATTTGAGTGTATCATATACGTCGACTTCTGGGTTCATCTGTTATACGTGTACAGAGTAGTTCTAAATTACCAATGCCTACTGGGTGTATGCAATCATTCAAGTGTTAGTTGATTTTACCTCAATGGGCATCCATTTACAGGAGAACCCAACCCTGTCTTCAATGAGATTTTAAAGATTTTATTGAAGGATTCTTCCTCCACTAAGCCTCTACATTAAAGCTTAGAAGAAATAAAGTAGCTTCGTGATTATGATTATGTGGTCTTGAGTTTTGTGGGGAGGGAAACTTCATCTGCGCTCGTGATTCGTGACCTTGTTGATTATGCTGGACCTGAAGGCTCTTGGTAAGTCACACATAGCGCCTGCTCACTTTGCTCGGTTCATTCCGCTGGCTCGGCAGAAGCCAATGGATCAAAAAGAAGATGCATGTATTGGTAGCATAGGCAAATGACTGCCTAATGCCCACTGCAGCATGCACTTATGTGTAGCAATTGATTTGGTATTTCATGTTGTGTCAGGTGAGCATTATTGGAGAATCCAGAATCCGGGTTTCACTCAATGGTGTACCTTTAGGCTGAAACCTTTGTAGCTAATGACTCTATCCCCTTGAACTAGACCTCACTAGATATATTGTTAAAATATCAACTTCAAAATGGGGCAATTTTGAAGCTTTCTTCACTCGAATCTTGCTTTTGTTTAGGACAGCCAATTTGTCTCAGGGAACTGTCTGTGTGAACATCCCTGATTTGAAAAATGTTGATGTAACCCTTGTTTCAACTATCAGCGAGGCAATGGATCCTGATTGTAGAAGTTTGTACCGGTCAAACAATTGCAAAATTCTCCACAGTTTGCAGGCTTGGATTTGACACTGTCATCTTCTGAGGTTGGCCATCCTGGACGGCATGCGTGTCTTGAGTTTGGACCTGTGTGTTGAAACTAGTACCATGGATTCAATCAATTGAATGATCGATTTAGTCAACTGCAATAACGTAGGCAGTTTGCTAGTAACGTATATGGATCGGCCACTGTACTCACAACTACATCATTTGCAGTAAACATACGTTTGAAGAGTAAGTAAGAAAAAAATGAAAGCAGATACCGTAACCACTATCAGCAAGGCAATGGTATCTAATTCTAACAATACTAATTCATACTCCCTCTGTCCCATAATGACTTTCTCGTAGGTTTTCTCAAATCTACCTGTGGAGGTAGATTTTAGAGAACCTATGAGAAAGTCATTATGGGACAGAGGGAGTACTAGATTTAGATTACCGGTAGTACACAGCGTAAGTCCACCATTTCGATGACAACAGTAATTAGCACTTATTTAAAGAACCTGAATATCACAGATGAACTGTTTATCCTTGCTTCAAGAAATGGTTTCAGATTTTCAGGCACACTTGTCTAAGTTTACCGCTAAATTATCATGAATCAAGGATGATGCAATATTCCCTTCGGCTTCAAGACAACCCCCTACTTCGGGCAAACAAGGGTCAATATTCCAGCACTTGAGGTCTTGAACCAACATTTTCCTCCTTGTCGAAATAATCAAAATCACCAAAATTACCAAAGTGTAAAAATACGGTACTCCCATGATAATAACATACAGGAGACTATTACTACAGTTAACCCCTAAATTTCCTTGTGTTTTTGAGAGCTTGAATCCTCAAAACTGCGATTTTCTACCACTATGCCCTCCCAAGGATATGAAACAAATTTTTTAAATTTTTCTGAAAATTCAATCGTAAGATCTTGTACCTAACCCTATTTGAAATAATTGTTCCAAATTTAAACCGTTGGATGTTTTCCATTAGAGAGATCATAGTGTTCAAAGTTTCAACAAATATTTTTTTGGGCCTTGGCCGAGAGGCATGGTGCAAATGGGCCCAAGGGAGACTTGATGATCATTACTTCAAACATTTTGGTAACATTTTTTTCCATGTAGCTAACTAGGTTAGGTATGATCATGCAAAAATTTAGGCCAAAAAACACTTTTTAGACCTTCATAAAAATTATTTTCTATAAAAAGGTATAAAATTGACAAAATAGTAAAACATGCATTACAAAAACAATTTGTGAGCTAAAGAAAAAGTGAACGGTGAGTAGGTACCTTTATAAATTTCTGATTTTTAGAAAAAACAATTTTTATAAAATTCAAAAATCTCGAATTTTGACAAATTTTTAAAGGAAAAACTCAGAAATGACTAAAAACTTTGAAGCTTGTCTTTGTAAGTTTTGGAGGCTGCCCTTGTAAAATTGGTAAACTTTATGACTTGGGTCACTATGGAATTTGAGTGGTGATTTGGTTATGAACATGTTTCAATTTTTGTTTTTTTAAAAAGACCTAATTTTAGACTGCCCGTTTTAGACTTGAAACCTAAAATTTCTAGATGAAGGTTCTAAAATTGGAATTTGGCTTCAAATTTTTTACTACATAGACCTTACTGTAAAGGGAGCATCCAGTAAAAATCTTGAAAAAAAATATTACTTTTAACCTCCCCATCTAGGCTGCCCGAATTTGCAAAAACCCATTTTGGGTTTTAAGGATAGTTAGGGGTTAATATCTCGAAATGGGTAACTTTTTCCCACTGCTACAATAGACATGAAATTAAAAAACATTTTAATCACAGTACAAAATACTGTTTTACAGCAGTGAATATTTCGAACAGTGTAATCTCTTCAACAGTCACAACGGACTACATGTATCAGAGTATTGAGATTTGAGCTACAGGACTAAATTTTGAAACATGAAATTAAATAAGTATTTCAAATTTAAACGTAACGTCTCCTTGGTATTAATATTGTTTGTGTTTTGTGGGAGATTTTAGCCCATTGTGTTTGACTCGTGGGAGCTGTGTGCTAGATTCGCAGCAAAATATTCGGGTTGGGAACAATATTCGAGGCCCCTATTTCCGCCCACATTTATTTCAATGTTCTTTTCCTTTTACACTTGGTTGTTTTTTATATCACTTTTTTGACTAGCCACATCATACAACTGAACTCTGTTATGTGAAATGGATCTCCAGCTCCATGCCTGAGCTGGCAGTCACCACTACGTGCTAATACGGTAGTAATGTTATAAATACAGTACATAGTGCAAATCTTGACTTAATTTTATACTTCATTGATTTGAGGCTTGGGGAGTGTGTCCAGGCTTCAAATCAGAATTCCCTTTTAGTTTCCCGCCTCTGTAGTACACTCCAGACAGAGAGTCCATACCCAATAAGTGAATGCATGTGTCAATAGCCTCTTTTTGTTCAGTGAGAGCTTTAGAACACAATTCAAGTTAACAGGATCCATTTCACATAACAGAGTCCAATTGTATGATATGGCTAGTCAAATGACATTCTTTCACAGATAACCACAACAGCTTGCACCAGACGCAATTAAATGACCCATTCAATGCAAGTCCAATCAGTAAAACTCCAATCAATACACGCAGAACTGAAACCTGGTAAAAAGCACCCACCATCAGTCCGATGTCAGCCTTCGCAAATCCAAATCATTCCTCCCAAGCTTACGCTCACTTACGCTCACTTACGCACACCCCACTCCAACCCTTTCAAACACAACATCCCAACCCCATCCCTCCTTTTCCTCTCCCCCATCTCTCCTTTCAAAAAGAAAACCCTCATCACATCCAAACTACACCACAAGAACTACATTCCAAAAACAAAAACTTCAAACCCCCCCCCCCCCCCCCCATGCACTCCATGGCCCATCATAACGAACACCCATCATGCCCCTCTTCAAAAAGCTCAAAAAACAATCCAAAAAACTCACACATTCAAAAGAAACATATTCCACTAGATAAAAGTACAACCCAACGACAACCCAAAAAATTCAAAACTCACAGACAATAAACGCTTCACACAGCATTAAATGAACTCCAATTTCCAAACCAAATTTCAAAAAAAACCAAGAAGGGACTGCCAACAAGGAAACGGACACTCCAGTCTCCCACACGAGCACATGGCAGGGGAAGGGAAATTCAAATACAGCCGTTGGATGAGCCGATGATCGATCCCAAAAAACGGTAAAGCCCGAGCCTAACTGTTCCGTGTACCGGCCTCCCTCGCCTAAACCGCTGCCATCCCCACCGTCCGATCCTCCCAAATCTCTCCCATCTTCGCATCCTGTCCGTTCATTAATCCTCGTAAGGGACGTCCTTCGTCTCCCTCGTTTGGGACGCCGTTAAGCAAATCTTCGATTCAACCAAAACCTTGTAATTCCAGACTTAAATTCCTACGTGCTGGCCGAGGATTAAGTTAATCTTCCAGTGCACTGGAGCTTAATTGTGGTACCGGATTCGGAATGGAACACTTCAATTACTAACTTAAGTTTAAGTTGCAGGACCTGGTGGTACTTAGTTGATTTGGATTGGGCTGGACTGGTTGATGAGAGAGCTTTCAACTGGGACTGATATTGTGATTTAATCAACTAAGTGTTGGTTGATCGATGATCGATGCGTTATTGGGAGCTGAAGCTGATTCAAGTTGATATTTGATTCGAGGTTGGTTCGATCGCTGTTCATTGTGGATGTTGTTGGTTTTTGGGCAGCATTCTTCGCAGACTGGTTTTGGATTGCTTTTGGGCTAAGTTCTGGGTTTTGGTTTTGTTGAGTTGGTGATGGATTGAGTGAAGAGAGTGAGGAGAGGAGCTGAGGAGGAGGGAGGGAATGTGAGATGGTGGGAGCTGGAGCTGAATGCAGGTTGGTGTTCTTGGGGAGGTCGATTTGAGGTTAAATCAGTTTCAAAAAACGGTGTTGGAATTTGCGGTTGGTGATCGATTCGCTTCTCATTCTGGAAAAAAAATTCCCCGGTTTTTTGCAGACAGGTTTAGGATGTTTTGGTTGGTTTTTGTTTGGGTTTGTTTGATTTGCGATGCAGGGCAGCTGGAGTTTTTGGGTTGTCTGTCGGGTGGACTGGGGGGGAGGGCGGGAGTGAGTGAGGGCAGAGTTTCGGAGTCGAGTGGCTTTTGATGGAAGGGTTAATGGTGCGGGCTTTTCCTGGACGTGGAGAGGGGTTGTTTTTGAGATTAGGCTTGTAGTGTTTTTTTAGTAGAAGGGGGACGAGGAATTGAGTGTAGTGTAGCAGCTGCGGGCATGCCCAAGTTTTCTTCCTGCATTGAGGTAGCTAAGGTATGGTGTTAATCAGCTAATGCATAAATTGTTGCTGGAGAGTTTACTTGCTTTGCACTTGTTGGAGACTCTGTAGCTCAGTGGCAAATCGTATTCGAGGCCTACGCTGGCCGTTTTCGTTTATGATGAGTGGAGTTCCGGGTGTTGGTAGAATGTGGGGGCTTCATAATTTGCCATGTCGCACCTCACAATTTCTGAAGCTTGGTGGAAGAGTGTGTTACTAGTGCTTTCCGATTCTCTGGGTAGCTAAGTGATTTCCCTCGTTTTCGTGACTAGGGTCATTCCCGTTGTGAACCCATATTTTGTGTAGCGGGAGCGTCGTATACTTTGGTAAGAAGCAAGGTGGACCCACTAGTACGGGGTTGGCAGTCACTTAGTGGGATGGAGCGATACTTCTGTCTCACTTCTGTGAGCTATATGTCTGTCTGCAAATCGAATTAATTGTGGAGCCTTCGTTGGGACGTTTTGCAGAATGATGGATCGTAGCGTGCAGAAATCCCTGTTATTGAGCAAGAAGCGATGGTGCCACTGGCAGTAGAAGAACCCCCTTCGCACCCTCTATTTTGCACCATTTCACACACAACGTCTTCCTCGTACGTCCGTTTCTTCTTGGAGTCATTGTGACCCATGTTTCCAGTCCTCAGGCTATGGCCAGACAATGTCTCAGTTACAATGTCGTCCTGGCAAGAATATTTATTATTTTGCGTTGAAGAACCTGCGAGGACGTGCAGTACTGAGATTGCGACAGTGTAAGGCAGCTGCGCAAGATCCCTGTCCAGGTAATTCTCTCTGCCCAGTTCTCGCATTCAATCTATATTTCATTTCCAAATACTTCGATAGTTTTTTTCTCGAAGAGATTTTATTTGCTTGAATTGTAGTTTGAATGACTGCACCTCACATTCTATTATGTGACTAGGATACAATTTGCAAATTGCTAAACATTTTTGAAAATAAGAGAATATCGTGAACGACCGCTTGTTATTTTGCACGCTCTATGCTCCTACTTTTCTCTCTTCAGTTCATTTGTTGATTTAGTCTTCGTTTGCATGTTCTCGTTGAATAACTTTGAGATGGAACCAGTTACATTGGCAACCATGTTTTCTATAGCGGCGGGAAAGATGGAATTGCGCGCGTTGTATTTTCTAAGAAAACTTTCGAATGCTGTCATTGAGAACTTGTTAGGATTATATATACCTAGATCACATCCTTGTCACTCACCACCTTCTCGTCATTACTATGCAGGCTACTGAAGTTAGCTTTTGGAGAAAGTCCGGTCGGTCTTCTCTTGCGATGTAAAGCAACGACTGCCACTTCGACATTGAATGACCTGACTCTCTTGAGTTTGTAGTTTTTACGATAAACAAGATGTGCCCCGGTGGTGAAGGTTCCTCGTCATTGGATATGGAGGATTATCCAGTATCGAACAACACGACACGTTCGTCACATTCGGAAGATGATATCAAGTCGGACATGGCTGGCTCTTTATTTGAACTTACACCTCATCCGAAGAATTACATGGTGAAGTTTTTATGCGATGCGAATGGTGTGCAGCTGCCAATTCTTGGAGAGTATTTTGGTGTAGCACTTGCATTTGCAGCACTAGGGGCGCTGATCCGTGGGAACAAAGCATCACCATCCATGAAGCTCAGCCCGAAGCTTCAAAGGGTGGGACTGCAGATCATGTTGAAGAACGCCATGGACCGGTTGCAACTGCTCGCTCTGAATGCTCATGACTTAGAGCAGAAGGTGAAAGACGGTAAGGAAGCCACTCGCAGAGATATTGAAGCATGGGATGATGAAAGGCGACTCCTTGTACAGAAGCTGTCCGCTGCCGAAGCTCAAGTTGCGAGCGTTCTCAAGAGTCGACACGAGGACGCCAAGGCTAACGAAAAAGTTGTCGGCATCTTTGCCTCGTATGAGCAGAACTGGAAAAACGAGAAGAAGAAACTGAAGCGTGAGATTGAGCTTCTTAGGAATGAGATCATTGGCAAGCGTAACCGAAGTCTGCGTAATAGTGATGGAGGAAAAGGATGTGAAGAGTGTAAATCCAAAGTACAAGAACTGGAGAAGCTAGAAGACAAGCTATGTGAGAAGGAGTTTCTCATGGCTGCGGCAATGGACGAAGCGCGGTCAGATCAACATGAACGCAACCAGTTAGCTGGGAAGTTAGCTATGGTGGAGTTGTGTCTGTTGGACCACAAGGATAAGTTATCAAAAGAGACGGCTAAGAGTGCTGATCTTCAAGTGACAATTGCGGGTGTCAACAGAAAGCACGAAGAGACTGAGCACAAGCTTATGTGTGCCATGTCAGAGCTTGAGAGTGCGAAAAGAGAGATCGAATCCATAACTGCAGCAAAGATGAACCAGAATGCCATGATTGAGGAGCTCTTAGAGGAGCTTACGGACCTTCAGAAGGACGTTGGCGATAAAGAGGAGATCATTGCTGTGCTAATGAAGAGATCCAATATCGACCGAAAGGAGAGGGAGGAACTTTTGCATCAACTTGCTCATGCTAAAACTAAGCGAAAAGCAGCAGAGACTGAGAAAGACAGGTGGAAGAGGCTGGCAGAGGAACGCGCCCGCAACGTCCCCGTAGGAAGAGATGCTCAGAAAGCAAGGCGCAGTTTGGGTAGTAAAGTAGAAATGGACAAGCTGTCTGAAGTTCAAAGAAGTCACAATGAGGAGGTTCACAGCCTCCGATCTATGTACGTTACCAAGCTAGAGTCTTTGCAGGAACAACTGAAAAATTATGAAGATAAAGTGGCATTGCTGGAATCAAGAATTGAGAGTCAGAAACGTAAATCCAAACAGGAAGAACGAGCCCCCGAGGATGTGAAAGCAAAAGACCATGTAAACTGTCATGAGCTGGTGACACTTTTCGAGTCTATTGTACCTGATGTGAACGTCGTGCAACAACTCGACGGCTTTGCCTCGGAAATTCAAGGTGGGCATCTTCTGAATCTCTTGCAAATAACATGAGTTGCTCTTCCCTTTGAACTTGACATAAGCCTTATTCATTTAAGCACCTAATCTTTGATTTTGGAATGATACAACTTACATTCCGCGGGCTTTATTAACGGGCTACTCTGCACAGAGGTTCCTATGTCCACTGTAGCTCTTAAAGATTGGCTCAAACAATGGCTCGAAGTCGTCAAGAATCAGCACGCTCAACACCTTGAGCAGCGACATTGGAGAGAGCTGGATGCGTTTGAGAGACAAATGAGGCTTAAAGACGAGAGGCTGGAATCTTTCCGTTGGCAGTTGCTGAGCATGGAGTCTGAATTCAGCAAAATGAAGTCTGAGCTTGAGATGCTGAAGAGCAGGCTGGCAATGGCCGTGGATGAGAAGTGTAGGGCAGAGAGAGCGGTTGAGGTGAAGGACAAGGAATTGCGTGCATTGATGAAAACTAGTATGCTGCAAAACAGCGAAGGGTCGTCATCTCCTGATCCGCGTTTAGACCAGCTAAGCCATCATGAAGCTCAACAGAGAGTTCTGATCTTGCTACAGAAAGAGCTCAACGATGCTAAGTACGTTTCCACAGTCACGACTATTATTGAGGTCTTAGTCTGCAAGTAATCAATTATCGTTTCGGCAAATGGGAGCTGATGAGTATTCTTGGAATCCGTATATAATCTTTCTAATTGTTTGAGAACTTTCGTGCTTTCATTTGGCAGAAAAAAACTTGAAGTGATCGAAGTTGAACACCAGAAGGATCTGTTGAAAGTTGTAGAGGACACTGAAGCGGAGCTCAGACAGAAGGATCATCACCTGGCTGTCGTGGAAGCTAGATTATGCCAATTAAGAATCCAGATTGACAAGGAAAAGCGGTTAAGTCCGAAGGGAATTCCTGATGATTTTCCTGAAGAGGTATCAGCCTCACATCGCCGAATGCAGTTTCACTCTAAAAGGCCTGTACTGAGTTGTGCTTTTGTTCAGTTTGTTTAGAGGTCAGGGTTGCTTTGTTGTGCTAGTGCAGAAACAACGAATTTCCTATCACTTTTTAAGGCGTGTAACTGAATCTAGAGTGGAAAGTTTCAACATTAGATTCCTACACTCAGAGCTTAGCTTTTTTACATTTAACCTAAAACGAATCTGGAAATCTTTGCAGGCCGTCCCTGACAAAGTGTACAAGATTGCAGTCGTTGGAGCCCAAGAGGTGGACATCAAGAACGCAATAAGCTCTGCCTGTAATGAAGTAGAAAAGTTAGCTGACCAGATTGCAGAAGTTCGGAAACAAATGATGGAATCAGATGACACCTATGATAATGGTCTAGAGGCTCTCATTGACCAGGCCACAGCAGTTTCAAACTCTGGGAAAAAGCTGTCTCTGCTGAGAAATGCAATTTCCATTGAGGAGATCGAAGACACCAGGCTCACTCTATTTAGAGATCACCAGACAGCCTCCGTGCACCTTGAAACTGCAAGCCACCAAACTCTGCAGGATCTTCCAAGTACAGATTTGGAGACCGATCTGGGGCATGAGATCCTTCTTCACCAACGGCCTGTCCACAGTGATGAAGCATCAATTTCAGGTCCACTATGTCGCAGCCTTCTTGTGATGCACTGCGTTGTTCCTTCAATGTGCCTTCAAGAAATGAAAGACTCGTCAATTGGATGCCCTAGGTTGAGTTTTCTGATATTCTTTCCATCATTTCAGGGGCACCTGAGGTAGAGGTATCAGAGGACTCTGTCAAATCTTTGGACACTGATCCTGAAATCACCTCAAAAAGAGAACAGAGCGAAGATGACGAAGTTCTTGTAAAAACAATGTCTGACTTGGAGATCGTAGAAGATGGAAAGGTCACAGACGAAGTGCTATCCGAACACTGGTCAGACAGCGCTAAGAAAAGGGGGAGGAGGAAGACGTTGGAGGAACTTTTCCTCGATTCACCATCTGAGTTGGCGGTGGAAAATGCTTTTCAAGTTCAAGTCACGAACACGGTACAGCTTCACCGTAGAATTTTTTTCATAAGCATTTGCAATCGTAAGCTGTCTGGTAGTAGGAGGTGCACCTTAACTGTGCACAGCAAATCTTAATTAGAAATGCTTCATGTACGTTAACCACATGTGCAATAAGGGTGTCGCGGATAGCTTAAACTAGTAATTCCCTGGACGACTAGTGCAGGCAGGCACGGGTCCCCTTTACAAGCCCTCTGAAATGTTGGAATGCGAAAGGGTATAGACCAGCATCATGTTTTCAACCTTGAGCATGCTACCTGTGTCTGCTACCGTCATCTGATCCTGGCAGTCCTTTTTGAAAGCGGTGAACACTTTGTTGACATTATGTTTATCTGCGTGGTTTTGGATCTTGGTGCAGAATGCAAGGAAAGACGTCTCAAGTTTTTCAAGTCAGGGCGTCCTCCAGGCTATTGAAAAAAATACCCTTGCTGAGGTTTCTCCTCGGCGTAATACAGTCCTGAATTCGCCCAACCCTTCACAAGCCTTAACTCCCCTCTTTAATAAAACAAAGAGCAGAAGGTGAACATTGTCCTCATGGTTAATTTTTAGAATGTTTTTGAACAAATCCTGTATGTGTTAACCAAATCGTGCATAGCAATTGGAAGACAGTACGTATGTTCTGAGCTGTTCTCACCACTGGCGCAGGTCGGAGTTTAACAAAACAAGGGAAGAGATTCAAGTCCTGGGTCTGGCATTGGAGGTACGGAAGATCGAAGAAGAACTACTACAAATCGACAAAAGGTGTGTGAGCCCGCCGGATGTGATTATAAACCCAAGAACTGGTTTGGGAATGCCCAAAACGACACCTCCCAAGAGATTCAACAAGCGATATGCAGCATTGACTGGCAAAGTTGGTCAACTTGCCAAACAAATGGTGCATATATTCACTTCCCGTTTCAGATTGTCATTGTGCAAGTGAACACTAACAAGGCTGAAATGCACAACTGGAGACTTAAAACTCTAAATATTAGTGTTTTTCTCGAGTCACTAGACCCTTCAATGCTTTATCATCATCTTGCGCTTCAATTTGGTTTCTGAAACCTTTATCACTAATAAATCACTAGCTGAGATTGACATGTAATTATCGTGTCTTTTTGTAGGGCTTGACATCAGAACGAAGTCCTGAGATGATAACCGACAATCCTCTCTTCACCAGAAGGCCGACCACGTCAGAGATTCTTAGCTTGCAGCATCGTGCTGAGGCCGTGTGCCAGAGCCTAGCATTAATTGAAGCCCAAGATCCTGATTATCCTTTCGATGACTCTACTGATCAACAAACTGGGTATTCAAAAGAGCGTCTAGTCGATACAGTAAAGGCCCATCTATCTCAGGTGGAACGAAGCCTAAGTACGAGAATGGAGCCCATAATTGCTCAACAGCAGTCGTTCATCCCGAACACAGCGATATCCCTCAAGGAGAGAATGTGATCTTTTTGTATAGACTCCTAGTCGTAACGTGCCAGAATTGTCCAGCTATATCATCTCCTCACGTCTGTCGAACCAAGCGGAATTCAGGTAAAGCAGATTTTTTTTCGCATTCATTGAAGTTCAAAGCTGTAGGAGTCTGTCCCGGAAGGTTCACCGGTTCGTTATAGTTTTACTACCATAATTTTTTCTGTGCTACTTTCTCCTACTAAATTTCAGAAAGGGTGCATTTTAAAGCTGAGCAAGACATTTCTTTTGTATGCGGCAGGGCCAAGCGTCTCGCATTTGCTATGAAGGTATTGGCAAACAACTATGAGCAAGTCCGCAACAATTTTTGACGTGAAGAATCCCATCGACAATTCATCAACAATAGACTTGTGGAGGATGTCTTGGGCCTCTGCAAAGTGAAATGGAGACTTCTGACTTTTTATATATATCCGCAACTCAACATCGTCATGAGTAGCTTCTCATAACTAGCGTGGATGGGTAGCTGAAAACTCTCTTTTTGCCTAAATTACGACACTTGTGTACATAGCAAAACACCTGATCAGTTGTTGCTGAACGACTCCGGATCCTTCACTCTGGCAATCAGGGAAAATTTTGTAATGTTAGCCGTCAATTTTGTTGACGTCCCTGGTTGCTGTAATACTTTCTGTAGCTATGCCTCCGCGGCTCATGTAATGTATTACTCCTTGGTAGTTACATTTAAGACAATTTTTGGCTGCTTATACCATTGCATTGACAGATGTGTGTCTCTGGTTTTTGTTTACCTGAGTTGTTGAATAGCCTACGAAAAAAGTACCGAATCGTTTGAAAATTACAGCCAATATTCTAGATACTAGCAAATGAACCAGCTGTTGGATGAACTAACAATGGTATAGTATCACAAGCAATCACCATATATGAAGTAAGGAGCCACTTACACTCTGTACTAAAGCCATACCACTAGAGAACGCACATACACTTGGACACAAAAGCTAGAAAACCTCACGAATTAATTCGAATCCGAGCGAAATCATGGGTAGACAGTGAGCAGAAGGACGTACCGGTTAGTGGCGAGTAGAGGAAGACGAAGAGCGACTTCAGAATGTGGAGCCGGCAGTCCGTCGACATAGCCATTGTGAGGAGCATAGCTATTGATCACAATAGAAGAAGGTACTCATAATATTTTTTCAATTGTTTTGAAATTAAATTTTAATCCAATTTTAGTAAAAATGATCTGATTCTTGTCAAAATAATTAAATTTATGCTAGATTAATCAAATTTACAACGGAGATTACCTAGTAGGTGTGATGTATTGTATGTTGGCAAGCACAATATGTATCGATTACTACCCAAGTATAGTTTCAGTATCACACATCGTACAGTAGTATTATCACCTAGGTATCATGTAGGTATAAACAAAAAATGGATGTTGTAAAGGTCCTGATCTCTCTGTGTAAGTCGTGTTCAAGTGAATCTGATTCTCAACTGACTTCTCAATTAGATGCTCAGTCCAGCCGCATGGGCATGGGCGCCACCAGCAGATCCGGTGCACCTTCTCAGGCTGTGAAAGCCCATCTCAGGCAGGTGCACCTTCTTCCATCCACCCACGCATGTTTCCTGCCCAGGAACCCAGCCCCATCCCATAAATTCTTCCAACGCCATGCATGCTTCAACGATCATGTGCCGTGCACTTCTCGCCACCATCACTACCGCAGTCGATCACCGCAACTGATCCTCGTCGATCAAGCCCATCTCAGGTGCCGATCATTGGCAGTTAATGAACTCCTGATCATATACTAACACTTGCAATGCAATCAAGTTCTTGAGTGAGTATCTAGATTTGTCTAGTAATCATGTTTAGTGTGAGACGAGCATGGTTTATATCTGAATGTACATTGGGTCTGATTTGGTATCTACAGGAGACGTTTCTGATGATCTTGGAATCTCGACTAGATTTGTGTTTGTTCTTGGTTGGGTGATTGAGGGTGAAGGATTCAACGTGTTGAAAGGATTGGGAGTTTTTCTATTATTCAACGGGTTGTGGAGATGGCACCGGCGATGGCGATGCACAGGGCAGTGCAAGTGCGGGACGTGAAGAAGGGCTCGACGGCGACGTTGACAGAGCGGTTGCAGTTGGCGATGGTGGCGACTCCGAGGGCGCAACGTGGGGAAGTGGTGGTGCACATGTTGTGTCGCCCTGTGCACCCTGCGGATCTGTTGAGCTTGGCGGGGACGTACCCACCCTGGCAGCCGCCGTGCTTGCCTGCCACTCTTGGTCTTGAAGGCATGGGGGTTGTTTATGAGGTACAGGAATGTTGGATGCAGATAGGTTTTGAATATTCTCGGACGCATGCTGGTCGGTTTTTTTGTATTGAGTCGATGTTAGTTAGCATTGTTTGTGATCGTATTCATGTTTGTTTGGTGCTTGTTGTAGCTTGGGGAAGGGGTGAAAGAGGAGTATGGATTGAAAGAAGGCCAACGAGTGTTTCCCTACATCCCGCGGCCAGACCTGGAGGGGCAAGGGAGCTGGCAAGAATTTGTGGTCGCGCCTGCGCAGGATGTGTTCCCCATTCCAGACTCCGTCTCCGACCACACCGCAGCTCAATTTTACGTCAATCCGTGGTCAAGTAATAATATATACTCGTACCAATTGGTGTCATGGAACATATTAGTCTATAACTAATTCCTTCCAATGCAGAAGTTATTCGAGGATCATTCAGCAAATCTGCTGCTTTGAATTGTAATGTGCAGCTCTGGCAATGCTGCGAGAGCTCAATCCACAGAAGGGAGACTACATAATCCAGTCAGCAGCTGCTTCAACGCTTGGCCGCATGATCATCCAAGTGGCTCACCACTTAGGCTTCAAGGTATTTCACTAGAAAAACAAAACTCAGAAAAAATCATCAGAATCTCAATCAATGGGTCCAATCCATGAGCAAGCCTAGTATATATAAAGTTCTGATACTCTAATTCTTGCAGACAATCAACCTGGTGCGACGCAACAAACAAAAATCTGAACTACGAGCACTCGGAGCCGACGAAGTGATCAACTACACAGAAGAAAACGTAGTCCAGCGAGTGAAGAAAATCACCCACGACAAGATGGCACACGGTGGACTCGACTGCATCGGCGGAAACTTCACCAAGGTACTGTACATGACACCAACCTCTCCATCCCATCATCCCAATCCATCTCTCCAAATCATCATAACTCTTCTAAAAACTTCACAAACTTTGCCATAATTTCAGACCGTGATGTCAAGCGTAAGAAAAGGAGGCCTAGTGATGGTATACGCATCCCTGGGAGGGCAAAGCTTGCAACCAGGGCTAGCCAACCTCATGTTCCGCGACGTGCGTCTGCATGGCTTCTGGCTGTCCAACTGGCTGGATCGTCTCTCACCTGAGCAGCTGCGAGAGTTCAGCAGCGCCGTGATGAAGCTCCTGGCGAGCGGCGTCATCCACACACGAACTGCAGATGTGTTTCCCCTGGCTCAAGTTGAGCAGGCCATTCTCCGGAGCCAGGTACTTGCACAATTCTATCATCTCATTCTTAAGCATATGTGAAGTTTATATGTGAATTTTGTTCTAGAAGTTTCTTCTAAAAACTTGTTTATATTTCTTCTAAAAAACTTTATATAACAAGTTTACTCATTCTTCAGCATTCAGTTTGTTCTTCTGATTCTCTCTGTTTCATCAAGGTATAAACTAATTTGGAAATTTGTTCCTGGTTTACTGATATCTTAGTCCTAAATTATTCCTAATTAATAGGTACCATGTTCAATAATTATATGAATTTTTTTTTTGAATTTTTTTCTGGTTCTACTGACTATTTATTCTTAGTTATTCGTAAATTATTTTTAATTAACATCGATGTGTATTAATTCTTTGAATTTTTTGATGAATTGAAATTGTGCAGGAGGTCGGAGGGGCTGGGAAGGTTCTCCTTGTGAATTAGGATAGCATAGTTGCTGGATATGGTCAGGTGACCTTGTTGCAATATTGTTAAAGAATTTTTGTATTTACAAGAGGTTGAATGAGAATTTTCTGCTTACCCAGGATTTCCCTATGTAAGACAGCTATAGGGAGTAGTATAGGTGGATTTATTTCAATCTCCCATCACTCTGAACACTTAAGTTCTCAATCTGTAGTTTAAATCAGTCATATTTCATGCAATATTACTTGGAGTTAACATTTGATTTTGGCCTCATTGAAAAAAACCATTGGACACTATAAGATACATATATCACAAGCAAGTTTTGAGTACGTTTAGAGCAAGGTATGAACAATGTAATATCTTGTATTATGTATTATGGCTACAAGATGTATATGTACCTCACTCACAAGGATGACGTATGACAAGAAGGAGATATAGACTTTTAGGTTTCTAAACTTTAAAAGCTAATTTCTTCTTCAATATTAGTATTACGGTGTTATTCTTGTACTTTTTGATAACTAAATATTGAGGCCTCTAAGATTGATACGTTATTTGCTTAATTTGAGCAAGGTTTGAGTGAGTTATGACACTTTTAATTTTGGAAGTGTGAGCATCAACATCAATGGAGTAAACGGTGGTAAGTTATAGATTTGTGGTAACCACAAGACTAGATGGTCTTTTATAGAGAAACCCTCACTTTAATGCATTTGAGAGGGAATCCCCTGAATACCTTTTTTAAAGAAGATATTAGGTATTTGCAAAGGAATTTCAACCAAATGACATTGGTGATGCAATCCATGGATAGGAGACACAATATTTATCTTCCTCATTTTATTCAAAAATTTTACACCATGTTTTTTGAGTAAATTTCTTGGGGAATTTTGGTTGCAAAAATTCTAATGTACAAGATTGTTACTTGAAGGTATGATTATTAAATTATTCAATAACACCTCCATTTTAAATACTAGGATTGTAATAATAGTACATAAGTATATAAATGTGTTGTAAGAAGGCTTTTAACCATTAAAATATAGAATGATATCATATAAAATTCACTTTGTTGAATTAAATTTTCTTTCTTTATCATACAGGTGCTACAAAGACATCTAAATATAAAAGAATTATCTTTTAGGTAGTAAATATAAAAATATAAATATAAATTAGATAGATAAATAAATAAAATCTATCAAGATTGATGTTTTGATTTTTTTTAAATATTTATAAATACATGGTTGAGAATGTTACTTTTAAATATATGATGATTTTTAATATGATAAGATAGTATTTTTCATTAATTTAAACATTAAAAATTTGAATAACTTAAATTTTGGTAATCTTCTTAAATATATAACTTCAAATCCATCACTTTATTTCAAATTGTCAAATTAGAATTTATATATTTAATAAAACAAAGCTTTAAGTTTATTATTGAATATTTTTTTCTTTAAATTACATCATTTAAATAATCAATTAAATTTGATAATATAATATTAAAATTGGAATATCAAATATAAATCACTAAAAATTAAAAATGGATAATATTGCACAAAAATTTATTTTTCAATAACAAGGAGGCAAAAGTAATCTACAATAAGATCTAGGCATAGATACTTCAACTTAGACAAGACAAAGTAGCAAAAATAAAATGAAATTGAAATGTAATTTATAGACTTATAAAATGAGCAACCAAATAAAAATATAATGCAAAGATTATATTACGCAATATGATTTGGAAAAACAACCTAAACTTGAAATGCAAGATGTATCTAAGTTGTACCTATACTATAATTTATCTATTAAAAAGGGATCAAATCAGCTATATATGCATTTATACATAATGTACTATTACTGAATTTTCATCCAATTTTTAAACTATAATGCCATGACCTAGAATGTGGTGTTGTCAAACAAGAGTTGGAGACAAGCAACACTTTGATATCACATTTTGTGTCTACATGGATTAATTCATTGTAGGGACCCCAAACTATATCTTCAAAATTCCTCCCCCTAACAAACCATAGCAGATCCAAAGAACTCAACAAAGTGTAGTACCACCAACTGAAATGGCTTTTGACAATAAAGATCAACAGCACACACATCATGTATTCAGTGAGTGAGTGACACCAGAGTACGATACTGTCAACATCTCAGCCACCCTGCTGCATATTCCTACAACATTAAAGCAATTACTCAAGGCAAAGGCCTGCTTGTACAATGCACGGAAATGATAATCAACACATTTCTAAAGTCTTTGGAATGTTGATCAAACTAATATTTTTTGGCATCAATGCTAAAAATAATTTTAAGAGGAATACAATTATTACAAATTTTGAAAATAATAAATTCAAACTTAGAAAATTTAATGTATTTTTGGAAAAAAATTAAATTAGAAAATAAATTCAAGCAAATTCTATAATATTTTGAAAAGATTTGGCAAACATCTATACAAAAATACCACTCTAACATGCCATGTAGAATAATCCAATGTAGTTGATTTACGAAATTTCAATGAGGATTTATTTTTTAAAATTCTATTATTTGAAACCAAAATTGAAAATAATAATATTGTAAAAATATCCGTAGACTTATCCAATTTTGACGAAAGTAAAGCACCAATGGAGATCTAAAAACATGTATTGATATCATATTATAAAAGAATAAATTTTGACATAAAAGAATGTTATTCCTAATCCATTTTAAAGCAACACTTTTAAAGCAATGATTTGAATGATAATCATCTAAATGAAATGATAAAAGATAGTTAATTTTAATTGCTTCATGATAAAAGCCTAATAAAGTCATTTATTTTGAATAACTTGTAATTTATTCTACAAATTTTTATTTAAATATACAATAATAACCTTACATTAAATTTAAATATTATCAATTAAAAGCTGAACTAAGATTATATTAGAACTCTGAACATTCTCTCCATCAAATTTAGTATGAATTAAAGCATTTTTATACACATCATTCAAAAATAGTAATAAGTAGCTCAAAATCCAAAACTTCCTAAAGACACTTTTTCAACAAATACAAGCAAGCCACTCAAATCCTCTAACCTTCTTTGTCATGCCTCACCAATAAATAGTAAAAAGTTCCTTAAATCCTCACCAAAAAATGAAAGCAAGTCATTCAAATGTCATATCAAGCAAGATTTAAAATCAAGCAGTTCCTACTGTTGATTATAAGTAAAGGACTTCAAATCAACTTACTCCACCACAACAATGCAAATATATAAAAATCATCAAAGATAAAATTTCAAACCAATAATATTACACTTAATGCATAAACTCATAAACACAAAGACTATACCAATTGACACAAAAGATAATGAAAACAAAAAAAACAAATAAAATTTAAGTAATTTAATATTTGACAAAACAAAGAAATAATTAGCATAGCTAAAATTTAAAATTTTAAAATAACCACATAGGACATGATTTTTGGTTATTTCAAACTTCAACAACCTTTTATTTAAATGACATTTGCATTTTTGTACATTGTTCTCTTTACCTTTTTTTCTTTTCATCTTCTCATTTTTTTAACCGGTTGTAGGCTTACAAATGTAAGACTTATCAATGACGGAGGTTTAGACTTGATTGAAGCACTTTGAAGCACTTTGAAGCACCCGTGGAATGTAACATTCCAATTTTGATAAGTTCTTTATATCATGTTTTGTAAAGAGGTTGTTTGATAAAGTTTTGAGCGCATCCGGATATCAAGTGAGAGACTCTTGAGCCCAAAGTTCAAAGCATGAAAGCTTAAATACACAGATAGCCAAAGTCAGAAATAGACTTTTTTCTAATCCAATTCAACTCTCAAAGAACTAGAGACTTAGAGACTTAGAGACTTGGAGTGTTGTTGCATAGTCAAATAAATGACTAAATTTAAAATGAGCTACTTGAGATGATGAATAGTACTTGAAGGGTATTACTCATCCAGCACTTCAAGTAATGGAAGCACTTAGACATGAGGATTATGTTTTGAAAGGTTGTTATCCTTGATGTATTTTTTAAAAGTTCCAAAATCCATTTGAAAAGCTATACACTTCAATTTTGAGCATTAAGAGTAATCCGTAAAACTCACATACAATATCAATTTAAATTCAATCTTGAAAAAAAAATGCAAAATTGCCTGAAGCTTGATATAGTAATTATTTAAATTTTACAGTCTAAAAAATCATTGTGTTTAAAGTGAACATATGCAAAAATACCATACATTATTTTGCACATGTGGTAAACCATTCACTAAAGAAACCATATATGGAAAAACATCATTTACTATCTTTTACAAACTCAAACAAAACAAAAAAAATACCTACTTTCATACTTTAAAATTCTGCAATTGATTCTTCTTTAGTCATGTCGTCTCATTCATTTTTTTCAAAGTTTATGTTCACTTGTCTTGAAAAAAATTGTTGTAACTAAAAGAAGAATTGTCAAAGTCATTTAAGTTAAAAGTTATCAAAGTATAAAAATTACCGAAAGTGAATATCCTATGTGATTATTTTGAAAAAATTGAATATCTAGTTTAATTATGTCAATAATTTCTTTGAAATATCAAATATTTAATGAAATTATAGTCTTAAGTTTTTTATTTTAAAATGAATAAAATAAAAACAATTTTTTTTTTAAAATGTTTTAATAAAATAGTCTAACATTGGCATTAAATATGTATGTTTGGGACTATTTTACAATTGTTTTTGAAGTATTCAAGAAAGTGTATATGTCTTCCTTAAACTAATACAAAGTAAAATAGTTTGAAGCCTTTTATTGCAATGTGTACATCTTGTGGATGGAAAAAAAAAGATTATTTAAAATTACTTTTAACATGAATATTCACTAACTAATGTTGTATGTATTTAATTTTTCTAAAATCTAACATATTCGGAATTGAACACTTTTATGTATTTGTACAATAAACATTAGTCTTGCAAAGACTAAATAGTTTTTTTGAAGTCTTCTCTTTAATATGAGAGATATAGAATCTAAATCCCCTTTATAATTTAATTTCTACTCTCAATGTATTTAATATGTCATTTTTTTTAATTTTCATTTATCCATATTTTTGTAATTCAAAGACAATAAAGAAAATATAGTGAAGACTAGTCTTGCAAAGATTGATATTTAGATTACCAACTTAGTTTGGCACCTTTAGTACTTACAACTTGTATTCTAATGAATTAAATAGGCTACTTTAGAATTACAAGCACACCTTTACTATCATACAACCCGCATTCAATTTACAAATAACCACAAATAACTCAAGTATTCCTCTTGTGCTCAAAAAGAAGTCTTAATTGTCTTTCAAATGGATTTTGGGACTTCAAGAAAGGGAATTTGGTGCAAGATTTGCAACGACAGTGGCATGAGGGATTATTGCAATACAAGACAAAAGACTTTGAAAATGCCAAGCTTAGAAAACCTCTTAGACATAGACACCATTCCAGCGTGCATTGTGGAACTAGAGGCCTACTGCACGGACCTTTTGGATGGCAAAAAGAAGAACTTGCAGGTGAAAGAGAACGATTCCCAAGGGATATTTGTGTCGGGACTCACGGAGGTACGTTTCCTATTTTGACCAGGGATTATTAGCTTGGACTGGAACGCGATTGTGAGACTCATGTTCTGACGTACTGGATGGGATATGATTGATAGAAATACGTCAAGTCAGAGAAAGAAATGCTCCAGATTCTCCAGGTGACCCATCGTATCCATATGCTTGTCGGTTCAGTCGCGATTGGTGGCAATATGATTGTCTACGGTTCTAACTGTTGTTACCTAGTTGTCGTGTGAACATTGAGAAACGTTGGAGGATGGTAGGTTTGCCTTCTTCATGGTCAAGGAAGATGAAGATCTTCGGACTGTCATTGATCGCAAAATGATGGAAAGTAACCATGGTTGTGGACCATTTTTGAAAGAGCGTGGTGAAGAGATCATGTACTGAGTGGCACTAGGGATGAATCAATTGCATAGTTATGGCATTGTTCATCGGGACCTCAAGGCATCCAATGTACTTGTGACTACATCTCAAGATGGAAAATATCTTTATTGTTGTGTAGCGGATTTTGAGAATCCGGTTGGAGTGATAGGAACAGGATTTTGGAGGGCTCCGGAAATATTGGAAGCATGTAGAGAGAGGAATGTGAACAATAGACTAGAGTTATTTTCAAAATCAGCAGATGCATACAACTATGGAACGACATGTTACGAGGTCTTGACGGGAAGAGTTCCATTCCAAGATTATCCCCTCAGTGAGCAATGTTTTGCATTGATTGATGAGGTGGTCAATTCTCACCTAAATTAAATAGATCAACTCTTGATCTAATAGATTAATCTAGATTAAATAGATTAGCACTCTAATCATCGCTTGGTCCCCAATTCTGCAATGGTTCAAAAACATTCATAGGACAACATCAATAGGTTAACACTAGGCTTCCATGAACTCATTAGAACATTCTATTTTTTTAGAATATGTCTTTTTGGAATAAAAAAATTTAAAAAATTAAAATGAATTTAATGTCCAATTTAATGTATAATTTTTGATGAAGTCATTATAATTGAATGAAAATTTGCCAAATATTTGAATGAAATTAAACAAAAACATGTTAATAAGGATGAAGATTTTGGTAATAAAGGAATTTTCCATAATCCAAATCATTATATATGTTCCAATAGCCCAATTTCTATCTACTTAATTCAATCTTCTCTCATATTGTTGTTTATATCTAATTTGATTGAATTTGTATTAGAAATATCTAATTTTTGTTAAAACATTCTAATTTTTTATAAAGTATTCAAATTTATGTCATAATAATTAAAGCTAGGTAAAAATATTCTTATTTATGTCAATAGTTTAGAATATGCCACAATAATACAATTTGATTTAAAATTATCTAATTTATATAAAATAATTTAATTCTTGTTTCAACAATCCAATCTGTGCAAAGAATTAGCCAATTGTTTTTTGATAATATAATTAATGAAACAATAATCTAATTCTTAAAAACAATCCAATTTATAATAAAATGTATCAAAATTTTATAATTTAAAAAAATTAATTCGATTTTAATTTTAAAATACCATTGTATTCCAAAATAATGTATCACATGCCAAACCATAACAACGAAATCTTATTTATTTGAATATGGCTTTTGAATAATTAATTCAATTAAGTACAAATTCAAAAATAAGGTAATATAGGTTCATTAATTAACTAATAATTGCAATTAAATAATTTTTGTGAATACAAGGTTTAAATGTGCATTGATAAATCTTCAGTTTTCATTCATTGGTGTATTTTCAACTTGTTCTCGTGTACGGCCTATGGTTGGAAAATTTTCAAATTATGGTTGAAAATTTTCAACTAGATATATCAAGCTGAAGTACTTGTGCGATCCACATTTCACTTTAAAACTTTCTATTGAGAATAAAAAATCTCAACTAACCAAGTTCATTTCAACTAAATTGCACCCCCCCCCCCCCCCCCCCCCCTTGGTTTGACACTAAAATTGTCAAATTGGACTAGATATTACTTTTACATCAACTTGTCATTACCAAATGTTACTACAATATTCTACCAATAGAATGAAAGGACATTCTTGCATTGTCTTTTATCAATTCACATTGAACATGGATGTAGTAGAAGAAGGCACCTATACATTACTTTATTACTTGTTGTTACATATTCTATAGTTCAATTTAATAATTTCATAAAAATAAAATTGAATAGTATCTTATCCACTAGAACTTAGTAAAGATGAGGTCTCATTATATTAAGACCATATTGTGCTCGTTACTTGCAATGCATTGCAATTTTCATGTCACTGCTCAAATGTCCAACCAATGAACACAAGACACATGTTTTTTTATTTCTTACAAAAGACTACTATCACAATGTAGCTCCTTCATGCACATATATTTTTTGGTATAATGATAAGGAATATTAAACAAAAATTTAATTTATTAATTATTAGTATTTTTTAAAATCACTTAAATAATCACATGTTATTTAAAAATAACCAAATATCACAAAATACGTTTTTATCTATTATTTATTTTTCCAATCCTAAATACTTTTTATTTTCTTATTTTATAATTAATTTTGAGCAAATGGGCTACCTTGCTACATAATTATCTTACAACAAGCTTGCTATGCACGACTAGCTTCCATCACTATGTAGAATGTACATAATTATTTTTCAACAAGCTTGCTATGCATGACTAGCTTCCATCACTATGTAGAATGTACATAATTATTTTACAACAAGGTTGCTATGCACAACTAGCTTCCATCACTATGTAGAATTTACAGTATATGGATGATATGTTCGTTCATAAACAAATCTAAAACAAAAAAACAAAAGATTGAAAATTTTAAATATGAAAATAAAAATATCAGAAATTATTACATGTAATATTTGTCTACCATAATTTCATCTAAGGTTGTTTTTAGTGACTTTTCTCATTGAAAAAACAAAAACAGATTTGTTACCTTGGGTTACTTGTAGCTTAGGCAGAAAATAATTATTTACAAGTCTACCTAATTATTTTGGAAATTCTTAACTCTATTTGCCCAAAAAATTTAAATTAAATTAAATTATAGTAACGGTAGTGGAATGTGGTGGTTTTTTGAAGAATACACTGTAAAATGTAAGTTAATCTGCCCAACTTTGAGATATTATTTTTCAAATTGCCTAACCACATTTTGCACTTTAATTAATTGTTAGGCAATGAAATACCCCCCACACAACATGACTCCTACGCCCCACCACCCACCCCCGTCATCTTCTCACTTGTTGCTCCTTAGTTTTAGTTCTTAGTTCTACTTAGTTTACGGCGTTTTACTAATCGGTTACTGTAGTGTCTATTCCCGAAAGGGGTGAGTAGTTTGGTATTAGTGGCCCTTTGTCTCGTGGGAATTGGTTCATTAACCATACAAACAAACACTGTATTCACACAGGCCCTATTTTGGGTCCGGAGTTTTTATCTATCTATCTTAGGCAATAACCTACGATATCAACACACGGTAATGCACTCACATCACCCTTGCAGCCCACTCAACATAACCCACACTGGACAAAATCAAATTCCCCCCTCCCCCTCTTTTCTCACAGAAAAGTGCAGTCCAGAACCCCTAAAAATCTTGCCCCAAAACAAAAAAAATCCCTCTCCCAAGCCACCCCGATTCCTTTGCCTCGGCCACGGCACCGCACCCCGCCGCAGAGTCAGCCCAGGATAAGCCCCCGGGCCGACCCCCATAAAACCACGACGTCACCCGCTCCCCCCAAAATCACAAACCTCCCTAGATTCCACCTCACCAAATCTACCTCACACCTGAAAAAAAGAAAACAAAGCCACGGTCGCAGACCAACTTCCCATATCAAATCCACGGTCTTAGACACAGATTCAGTACCAAAGCGTGGGACCCGTGAGCAAGCACCAAAGGAAACTGCCATACTTTTCCGTCCCATACTTTTCCAGGCCATGCCATACTTTTCTAGCACCAAGACATGCTTTTCCGGTGCCAAGACATGCTTTTTCCAGGGCCTGGGCCAGTCCAGTGCAAGAATTTAGTTCATGTCAGTCCTCACTTCCATGGCTGTAATCCTCCACAGCCACGTTGCTGTTCACGGCCAATCCCATGGCATTCCAAAGTGCTTGTATGTGGCTGTGTTCGTCCGCATCTGCCTTCCTTGGAGATGTTTTTGGAAGGTAGTGTAGTTAGTACTCTACACTCAACCACTGCAGGCCAAGTTTATCACTTAAGTCAAGTCTGGAAGTTATTTCTAGTCTTCTAGATGGTCCGGCATTGATCAGTTCGTTCTGTTCCAGCTTCAGTGTTCGCATGACGAGCAATCTGTGTAGGTTCGATGTGTTTAGTTCTGGAAGGATTGGAGCTGGAAAGTGGTTTTTCGTGTTGCAGATGGTGGTTGGGTGGAGCTGAAGTGATATCATGTACGTGGGTGGTGTTTTTTCTGATATTTTGTTTGTTTGATATGTTGTTTCATGTGGGAAAAGTTCTGTTTTTGTTTGATGGATTGAAGTTTTTTTGGTAAAGGTGGTGTCTTTGGGTTGTAGGAGAGGTGAGGAGAGTTTAGATGTGTTTGGAGAGTAGGGTAGTTTTGAGGAGAGTTTAGTTGTGGTTGATGTGTGATGATGAATTGGATATTCGGTGGAGAGGATGGTTGTGGTTTTTTTTATGGTTTGTGGAGGATGTGATGTGGAGTTTGATGGTGGTGGAGAGGGGTGTTGGAGATGGGATGATTGTTGGGAGGTGGTTGCTGAGTGGTTTTTTGTTGTGAGCGTGTAGAGTGGTGTTGGGACGAGGGGAGGTATCATGGCGGCGCAAACGACGATGGCAGTGCAAGCATTGGCGCATAGGGCGACTCCAATTGCGCTGCGGAAGCTGAGATGTGTGACAGTGGACGTGACTGGGACATTGATAGCGTACAAGGGGGTTTTGGGAGATTATTACTGTATGGCTGCGAAAGCAGCGGGCGTACCGTGTCCTGACTATGATCGCATGCACGCGGGTTTTAAGGTTGCGTACACGGATATGGCCAACAAGTACCCGTGCTTTGGAAGCACTGTCCAGATGCCTATCGTTGATTGGTGGCGGACGGTTGTGCGAAACTCGTTCCTCGAGGTATGCACTTAATGGTCCGAAAGTTTAATGATAGCAGTCTCCCAACCCAGATTAAAGATGCCCAGAATAATCTTGCACAGTTAATGCCAAATTAGGGCAAAGTTGCACAAATTATAGATATGAGACTGGTTTTGTAAAGCTTCAGTCAGGTGACAAATATACATGTGTGAACATCGAAACCTAACTTGCCAACAGTTCATTATGAGTAGTGTGCGAGAATGTAGAACAGCCTACTGAGGATTGCTGCGTTTGTACAATATGGTGCATGTGGGAGTCTCTGTTGATTCTTGGTTATTCAAGACGAGATTTGTTTGGTGTTGCTATGTTACAGGCTGGCTATGAATACAACAACGAGGTTTTTGATCAAGTGTTCAGGCGAATATACGCCATGTTCGGATCAGCTGCGCCATATATCATCTATAACGATGCACAGCCATTCTTGCGGTGGGCACGGAAGCAGGGGCTCATTGTCGGGGTGGTGAGCAACGCAGAATTTCGCTACCGAGATATCATATTGCCAACTTTAGGTCTTCATCAGGTATGCCCACCAGTGAGACCTCCTCTTTGTTTCTTTTTAATACCATCTTACGCGATGAAAGGAATTCTGAACTCTCTCTGTCTGTTTTACAGGGTTCAGAATGGGACTTCGGAGTTTTCTCAGGCATCGTCGGATTTGAGAAGCCTGATCCACGAATTTTCGAGATTGCGCTCCAGAAAGCCGGCGGGGTAGCTCCCGATCAAACCCTCCACATTGGAGACAGTCTCCGGAAGGATTACCTTCCTGCCAGAAGCCTTGGCATGCATTCACTGCTGATCGACAGGTTCCAAACCACGGAACATCGAGCTGCAAGAGAGGCGGGCGTACCTGTGTTTCCAGACCTCTCATATGCACAGAAGTTCATCTCGGCACTGCAAGAGAAGTCAGAAGCTGCAGTTATGATCTAACAACTCGTTTCTCATCGTCTACATCAATCCAGACATGTATCATATTACCTTAAACCTGTCAATACCTGCTTGGCAAGTAAAAGAACCCTTGTAGAAGTAAAAGAAGTTTTGCACTACCCGGCCGCCAACAAAATTTTTTGAAAAGTGTCGACGACCATCCCTTTGGCCGGTTCCAATGCTGCAGTGAATGCTTCTCTACGGACACAGGCAATGTACAAATACTGGATGTAAATGAGTTAATCATGTCAAGGTGATGGCATGATCTGCCGGTTTCAGTTTCTTCTCGACTGTGGTAGACACATACAGCTCATTCTAGTCATATGATACGATCTTCCGAATGTGCATGTTATTCGAATGGGAAAAGGTGTTACAGAACAGGCACCTGAACAATATTCACTTCAATGTTCTACGCTGTGAATAGAAAGAAGAGTGTTTATTTATAATTGTTCCTCTGTAATTTAATGTTTCCTTGATGCTTGTTTCTGTCGAGAGACATATACCTTAATCCAGGAGGTTTGGTTTACATGTGTACAATTCAATTGCATGTCCCGCCGTTAAATATTAGTTCAGATTGGGTGTGTAATGTATGTGTCGGTGGTGGAGGTGGGTCTACAATCAATTTGTTAAGATTGAAGGTATCAGTTTCTGTAAATTTTAAGACGGATTAGAACTGCAAACCATCTACTATTGGGAGAGAGGTAAAGCTGCTTTTCAGCAGCAGGAGACGATTGCTTCGAAAGGAGATAGTGGAAACTGGAAGGCGTGTAACATCTTTTTATTCCCAGCTTAGGAGCTGCCAACATATTCAATTATATAGAAACTGTCCTTTGAGGACCCTCCAAGCATCCATCCCCATCAAGAAGGCGACATCGTTACTCTCTCTCACTCTCTCGTTATTAGAAAGCTCTCAAGCACCGCATACAGTATTAAGAAAACTACGTTCTGAATTTGAACACACATCTTCAGAAATGCTCGCTACAATCAAGTGTTCACTGATGGACTTCTCAAGTGAGCAATTTTAAACGCAAAGAGTTGGAAGTCCAGTTTCATTGAAAAATATATACGCAAAATTGCATAATGTTTAATTATCATCTCCTTTGAAAAACAGAAAATAATCACTTCAAGCTACTTCATTCTCTACCAACCTGTAAATACAGCTGACCTGCATGTTGTAGTAGGCAGCTAAGCATACGCAAACAACGACTTGCACACGAAATGCACAACATAGCTTTTACTGCAAAACTTAGCCTGTCTAATCAAGGGCAGGCTTGCAAAAACGTGCAGGCTGATTCTACACAAAAGGGGATAACTGAACGACGAACTTCGAGAATCCCACTAAAGTGAAAAGCAGTTGGTCGCCCATTTTGAACCCATTTTCAAGCACGAAACTTTTCCACCCTTTTCGGATTTGCACTCTGCTTCTATTGCGACGGCCATTTGCCAGTACGCGGAGGCTCACGAGTCGGGAACAGCCACTTGGGCCAAGAAGAAAAACACGAGCTTGAAACTTGTGTCCATGCTCCTGGACAAATGGAAACGGTAGCTCCTGGCAGCATCAGATCGTCACATACATCAACCAGCTTACTGAGAACTTTTGCACCTTTCTAATACCGGAATCTTCAGAAGTCAGAATGCTACCGTTTGTCATATCAGAGAAGAACTAATCTTATGCATGTAATGGGAAGATTATCAACCAGCAATAGTGAACAACAGAATCATGTAAACAGAGGATTAGCCTTACCAAGTGTATGTCTTTACTATCCAGAGTGCTGATTTTTGCGAGCTTCCTAACAAAATGCGGGAATCCGGGGCCGAAGCTGCAGGCAGAAGCGAGACCCGGATGCTTGACGAGCTCTTTTTCTCCGAGTATAGAACACCTCTTCTTAACTGCTACAACCTCTGCTATGCCTGGAGAGCCACAATGCCTTTGCTGTGAAGGTGTTTCTGCCGGGTTAAGATTGGTTTCGCACTTGGGTACAACAGTTTCTTGCTTCACATGCCGGTGATATACTTTCGAATACAAAGGTTCTGAAAATTTGACATTCTCTATCGCTCCATTGTGGCCAAGTACACAATCCTTTTCATCCTTGGACGAAATACCAAAGAGGGTAGTGTTGTTGTCCCGTCCGCTTTCTTCCTCATCCTTGGTCGAAATAGCTTTCTTCTCTGGTTGCGAATAGAGGAAGACACGGAAAGTTGCCTTTTTCACCATCCAAAAGAGAATATGGTCGCCCACCTGGAAACCATTCTCCTTAACAAATTCTACCCAGCCACGATTCAGAAAAACGCGGTCATAAGATCTCACTTTGAGCATCACAGGCCGTGAATGTCCACTTGGTCCCGTCAAGAAGAGCTCCGGCGTGTTAAAAATATCATCGTACGTGCGGGTGAATTCCTTAGGTATTTTCTGGGGACACACGGGCATATGGCAGACATCATAGATAAGATTTATCAGTTCTGTAGAGCACTAGTTAACAAAAACTTAGAAAACAACTTTGAAGAAGAAAGCAAAGAAGTTATGAAATGCAAATGCTTTGCAAAAGTTACGATAACTCACGACCGACTCGGATCTCCGCAGCATTACATCCGTTATCGACTTCTCAAAATAAGGTGCCTTCGAATCCTGCAACATTTTCAGGAAAGCACCCTCGCAGAATCGCGATGAAGCTCCTGTGATAGACATGACTCTGCACTGCGTCAACTTTAACTTGCCAAGTAAACAAATGGTTCCTTCATACTTCTGGATCTTTGTCAAACGGAATACTAGATTCATAATGCAGGTGTAAGATTAAGCTCAAGACAGAGTTGACGTTGTAGTTCTGAAGGTGTTATTGACTGTACATTCAAACGGCAGCACCGTAGGGACATTATTAGTTTCCTGTGCTATAACTCTAGACCTTGTGATGCAGGCATCATTTCTGACTAAGAGAAAATTAAACTCCAACGAAAAGATGTCACTTCAGCATTTGAGTGTACGCAGCGGAGGGCGACACTGCAATTATCAACTCCTACTGAAAACTAACCAGAGTCAAATCCATTATCATACGTTTTCATTAGAATAATTCAATGACAAATCCCGGTGCTTGAGACAAATAATTATTTCAGTATATGCCTTGTTCATTAAATTTTGAAATAGCACTACAAAAACTAACATGGCTGGGGTTTTGATATTCCCCGTCCACGACTTTACGGCACAGCAGAAATATTCGTAAATTCTAGGGCCTCACAAACGTAGTAGTGCTTATGACCGCAGGCATATTGATTATTGCCTTATGTATGGCTCTATTAGATAATGGCAAGCAGAGCAGTCTTTAAAATGGGGATGACGACGGCTCTCAGTTTCATTCTTGAAGTGTAGTGTATACGCACATTTATCTTCTCCAAGCCACTGTCGAATGATAAGAGACCTCCTTAGTATGCTCAGATTTCTGGTCCCCTTGCAAATAGAGTAACAAGCCCACGAAATACTTGTCCCGTAAGCTGGCGTGCAGGGAGTAATTCACCGTCCACATTCCATACGCTTTCCTTGTCCCCATGCGACAGAAATGTAAACAGGGGCGTCTGTAGCACCAAAAAAAACTGTCAAGAAAAGCAAAACAACGGTCCTATGATAATCTAGCCATGCGAACACACATATTATAGAGAATGAACTGTAGTATCACGTTTCGCTAATCTACGCAGTCAAAATAAAAGAGTGCAATAAATCCGCTAGTCATTCACCCAGCTTCAAACCTTATAATGCTCAACGAAGGAGAAATCGAAAGGATCCGCACCACGTCTGGCCAAGCGCAGCAGCTGCCTGTGTTCATAAAACCCCGAATAATTGAAATACGAATAGGAAGGAAATAGGCAAAAAGGAGTAGATCCTAAAAGGCAGTCCACTACAGGAGTAAATATTCCAATCGAGTTCATGTCTTCTTTTTTCACCACTGAACAATGCAAAGTCAAATATTTCAACTTTGTATGAACAAGCCGTGAGAATGGAAAATGAGACATCGACCCTCTGAACTGAGCTTTAAGCTTAATTAAAGGGTAACGGTATCCACTCTGCAGTCGCTCATAGCTTTCTTGTTGAGTTTCCCTAAAGTTTTCCAAGAAACAATAATCGGTTTCAAACAACTTGGAAGAAGAGCAATGCATTATTCTGAATATACCTCTACACCGATCCACTAATCAATTACATCGATTGTCCGAGCCCCTAACCTCTCAACCACGGCAGTAGAACAGCTCATGAAACAAACCTAAGATAATCAGGACGAGAACACTCCCGGACGAGTATCAGATGAAGCAAACCATCCGCCAAGTGTGCATGGGCAGCCACTCCCTCGGGTGCTTTTTCATTTCGACAAGACATGACTGCGGCGCCAATGCTATGAAATTTCGCACGACATGTTTTCCATGTTGGTGCTTGCATGCCCACTAATTGTTGAACCGCGTCTGTATCACTGTCACTGTTGAGTACATGTGAGAAATCAAACCCACTTGAACAAACTGCGCAATTCGCAAGGCACAAAACCTGCAGGATTCCACAGCCACAATCAGCCCTGAAGCAAGTGTTGGGATTTCGTATCAGAGTTAATATACAAAAGGCATTTTGCGAAACAGTCGATGAAAGCTACCGACTTATGCCATGCTTCAAGATTTTCAGAAACTCCACCTATTACAGATAATCGTTAAAGTCAGCCCAGGATCAAAATGTTCACAAGAGCACATACATAACTCCATTTAACAACTATGTGTGATACAATTTTACAAGATGACTATAATATAATGAACGTACCTTTTTGTTGACATCGTGCCTGGGCTTGAAGGCTTTCTTTCTAGTCCAAGGACCTTGCGGTTTCAATTGTTGGGGATATGATTCATTCTGCGGGATATCTAGAAACGAGATTTCGGCCTCATAAGCCCTGTTGCATAGCCAATACTTGAGAAGCATGTGACGCTTATTCAGGAATATTTACCAAAATATGACAGATTCAAATGCACGACCTGCAATTCTAAGAAAATGTTTACTGCAGTAATGCCTTGACACGCTCATAGGGGATTGCAATATAAGAAAGTCTTACTTGTGTTTTAAGAATACCATGCAGCCTGCAATATCATACCGAGCAGGACCCATCCACCGCAGATCCTCACTCTCCCTCATTACATCCCCATAGAAACCATACCTGTATAAATAAATCATCAAGACACTCATCACTACAGATATTGTCACGAAGACCCAAGAACGTCGATAAGCTTCAAATCTTCTTAATCAGGATGTAGCCCGGGCGTGGCCTTACCCAGCAAACGATGCCGCATAACGAACTTCTGGCTTCTCATTGAGTGAAGCTTCAGGATGTTTTCTCCACGCCGTTATCCTTACTATATCAAGAGGCATACTGTCTCCTAGGATTATGTGAAGCGCCGATGTTAATGGATCACGAGTTCCCGTTGTACTGCATATGCAAAACAAGGTGAACATATTAGAAACTCAAAAGAAAATGAAGACAAGTATCTACTTGCCTATATGCGACAGCGCTCAAAGCCAAGATTTAGGTAAGAATTATTAGGACTTTGGCCGGCACAATACAGTCTTGAGCTTGAAAAATCTTTTTACGATTACAGCCTGTCAGGTTAATACCCAAAATTTACCAAAATTCAAATCTCTGCGCTTGACAAATCTAACCTGGATATCTCCAACCAAACATAGAATAATGAATCTGTGATCTGAAGCACGTCGATAATTTCTTTTGCTGAAGAGGAGAAAATCCTATTACACAGTTGCATTGCACAGCAGAAAGATCAACATAAATCGAAAGGTCTACAGGACATGTCGGGAGAGGAAAATGAGCTGTTATGCACCTGACAACAACTGTGTCTGTTGATCCCGCAGGTATTATTCCAATCCTCAGATTGGGATTTGAATTCAATAAAGTAGTATTTGGATTCTCTAGTTCTATATCGCTCAGACTCGTACCAGGGGTTTCAGGAGCATTACCTGCAGTTCATAGCTTAAAGGCTCATCACCAGATTTTAATCCAAAACATAAAATCATACGTAAGCATGGTTCAGCGTTACTCGTATGGAATTAAGCTAGAGCGTGGATCATGAGGATAAAAGAACAACCAACACACGAACCTTTCCTCTTTTTGCCGATAATTGGTTCTGCCGTAGCTTTTGTAGGCTGCAAGATATTTCTTTGTTCATCCTGCACTGGCACTCTCAGGAACGCAGGGCAGTTGCCTGAAGTATCACAATCAACTTGTCCTTGCACTTCATCTTCTTTAACATGGGCCATTGTGTCATTAACAGCAATCTCAACCTCTCTTGATCCAATCCGACTCGAATTGGTATCCCTGCCAGTGCTAAGATTCTTGCCATCTTGACTAACAGCATCATCTGAATGTGAAGTAACATCGCTAAGAAGGGGATATTGATCCGAAGCTTTCCCTGTTGAGGCATTCGACTTTCCAAGTAGTTGTTTCAAACCCCCTTTGTCGTTAGACATCACGCTGACCTCAGAATTACGCTGTTGAAGAAGGGTCCTTTTCTCATAAAAACTATTCAACCTTTGGGGCATGATAGCAGCCTGCGCTTTGTGGCGATGCACAACTAGCCCATTTAACACTTCGTTGAAGAAACCGTCTCCGCCCTACACGGCATGAAATAGTCATTAAGCAACAGCTCTACCTGGTGAAACTTCAATAACTATAGGCTATAAACAGAAGCAATACGGTACATTGCACATCTGAGATCCATTCGACTTGAACGGAGATGGAAAGGTTCATATCAAAAATCAATGTTTCTGAGCTATGGTGGTTTATTTACTGGTCGGACAATATGATGAGTATTCATTTTGATTGGAAGTAACCACATACACGGATTTGTGTATCCTATCTGCGATAAGGTAGAGACAACGGACCACAACAACCACGCCATCCAAGGCGTTCAGCTCATCTTTTGTAATACGGTCCATTATATCACGAGCATGACCTGCCCTTTCAGTCTTGACCACCTGCAACAATCAAGAAGATGAGAATCGAAATTCAACCTCCAACAATTCAGCATTCAAATCGTCGAACTTCTAAAAGAAATGACAAGAAAGGCCAATCGTGTGTGGAAATAACAAGCTTGGCCATCTAATAGACGGCTTAGAAACTCACAAGCGACCGTCTAACATTTAAGGTCATGCACATTGATAATCAGAAAATGAAAACGGCCTGGAGAAAATACAAAATGTTGGCTTTACCGTTATTCGGATCTTTGCTATCTCAAAAAGTGATGCTACTCGTTTCCATGTTTGTACACCAGACCCTTTTCCTCCATATGGATTGACAAAGATCTGCGCTTAAATAGATAAACAAAGCAATTGAGTACATTCTTGTACGCAGACATTTAGAGCAAAAAGAGGTAAAAGGATATGCTATAATTCGTCCTTTGATGAAACTCTAAAAGGCAGCACAATGATTTCCTCTGTTTAAGCAATCAAACTTGTAGTAGCAAAAATGCAATCATAGGGGTCTTAACAAAAGCCTTTAACATCTCCCATCACAATATATTGCATACTTATTGTTCGTCAAAGTGAAACATACCAACAGTCTTTTTGGTCTGCACGAATCTTCATGTAGTAGCGATTGAGCTTTTTCAGTCCACCGTTGCACGACATCTTCATTTGTGTGGCCGAACACATACACCTTAGGAACCCACTTGCAACCGGCACGAAGGAACGTGTGCACCTCAACTCTGTGCAACTACCCTTCCCAATATGATGGCAAGGCACACAAAGTCAAATCACCTTTAAAATATAAACTAATTTGCTCCAAACAAAAAAAGATGTTATATTGCATTTTCGATTACCAGTCTGAAAACAAATCGACTCTACTATAGCTAGCGAAATAAGAACTTGCTACTTCAAATGAGATCTACATACTGGTCTTCCACATGCAGAATTACATACCTGTTTTGGTGATACAGAATCTCCATACACCGTCACTTTGGCCTGACTGACAGAACCTAAACCTGATGAATTTACAGCGAAAATTTCTGCTACCGGCAGGTGGCCTTCGGCATCCTCAAGGGAATTTCTACAGCAAAGTAACGCATTTGGATCCTGATGATCAACAATATATAAAATTAATCCAATGAGCCAGAGCTCTCTTGACCTTCTTACTATTACATGACAATTAAAAGCAAGTTACCATTTCTTCTTGAAAGAAAGTGATATGACAAAACCTAGAAACCTGGAAGGTTCTAAAACCCTTGACAAATATCCGATCAAACCAATATTCTCTACCACACTTCTTACTCACAAGGAAAACACAGTGCAAGGATACAATTGCTACCAGCTTTTGATGATCATCCTCAAAAAAGCGCCACGAAAGATGGGTATCCGATAGCGCCACTGTAACATGACCAACATTTTCAAGATAATATGTATCTTCCATCAGAGCATCTCCATTTTCATGAGCTTGTCGTCCCTCAGATCTGGACATACCACCGCTGTCGCCATTGCTCCCACTGCTGCAAGGATCTTTGCCGTCGACATATTGACCTTCAAGATTCGATGCATCAATAGGCACATATCGGTGATTTTCACTCTCCATCATCCTGCGCAAACATTGGAAAGTACTCATTTACCAGCTAAAAAAGTGCATAAATGCATCAAAAATGAGAAGAGAAGCAAACAAATCTAAAAAGTTTCTCATTGAATAGCCAGTTCGAGGAAAAATGAATACGAAGAGTTGGTGAAGAGCGAAGTGCAGCTCAAGAGTAATCCCAGACAGTGCACAGAAGCAACAACGCTGAGATTTCCACCCTGAGAATAGCTGGCGAGCCAAACCGTACAAATAATCACTCGTCCCTTGCAGTCCGTAAGAAATTTGCATCAGAACAGTACATTATAAGACACATGTACTCTGAACTACCAGCTCAATTCTTCAGCTACATCAGGCGCAATAATGGCCGACATAGTCTTACACTACACTCGCCTGTCATCCGTGGGACCCTCGCACAACACCGTTCGCACTCGCATCCCGATTAAAACCGTCGCTCTTCTCTGCTAAACCTAAATTGCGATAAGGAATCGTCTCACGAAGCGCATTAACCGTGACGGAGAAACTACGCTGAAGGCTCTTAGCTTTCGGTAATTAAAACGCAATTCAAACCACTCCATAATTCACCAAAGATCAAGCTACATAATTCTCATACCAGTGTCCGCAACTTAGCTGCAAAGAATTACCAATCAAATCACATTCATTCTGATTAACTCTAAGATAGAACACAAAACCGTCGCTCAATGCCATGCAGGACCGCATTACAATCAAAACCCTCGCTCTTCACCATCGAACGCAAATTAGGAACAACGACTCACCTTACAAACACGGAGAAACTACACTATAGAAACTTGGCTTTCAAGAGCCAATTCGACCTGAAACTCACTCGAAACTCCACCAATTCTCAAACCATACCAGCATCCAGATCTTCGCCTCTAACTAACGAAAAGGATTCAGATAAACTCTCAAATCAGCACTAAAACCCTACCATATCTCCAAATTGGAAAACATTATCTCTAAAGTATAGCAGATGCACACAAATTCAGCTTTCTAGGGCCGAATTCGACCTGAAATTCACTCGAGAATCCACCAAAATCATACTTCAATCCACATGCCATACCAGCATCCAAATCCACTTCGGAGATACTGTAATTCTCACCAGACGTCAAAAACCAGCCATAACTTCAGAATCACTCCAAGATCAACTTCCAGACCCTACCATGCCTCAAATTTTAAAAAAAAAAAATCCAAATAAGTCATGATCACTCGAAAATTCACCAAGTTCGTACTCCAATTCTCATGCCATACCAGCATCCAAATCCGATTCGCACCAAACCTTACAAAATCCATTGAGATGAGCTTCGATGCCAAACCGGAAACCCTACCCTGCCTCTAATTGAAACAATCATCCCTGAACCATCCCAGACCCATACCTGACCGAAAGAGGACGCCGTCGGCTCAAAACAAGCGGCAGCTTAGCGGCATTGTGGAGGCGAGTCCTGAGCGTGGAAGCGGCAACGAGCAAGGGCAAGGAAGCGGAATGCGACGCAGCTAACATGGAGTGCATGTGCATGAGCATGAGTATGTGATGCGCAAAAAACTTCAACACTGCAATCGCTGCAGCAAATTCCTTCCTTCCTCCAGCAGCCTCCGCGACAACCTCATATCCTTGTTCGCTTCACAGCTTGAGCTCCTCAACATCAAACAAGTATCGTGCAGGTTTCACATCAGTCTTACAAGGGCATCGCTCCAGTATCTGAAGGGTGTCACGAGAATATCAATCGAGCAGTTCACTGCCTTCCACTGGAGTAGTGAACAAGCATAAGACTATCTAATTCCATAACAGTCACAGACTCATTCTCCATCATGGGTGCGTTTCTGGTTTGGGTGCTTCTACCTTAGTCAAGGATTTGGATGCTTAGATGGTGGACCCAGCTTGTCATTGTTTCTCGTTGCGTGCTGATGTCTGTCTGGGATGGTTGTGCTCTGGGTTGTGGGAGCTCATCAAGTTGATGTAGCGCTGATCGTTGGAGTTCCGAGTTTGGTATCATTTTATTTGTTTGCGAAGCAAAGCATGAAGGAATGACAGATGTTCTAAAGTTGAGAGTGTTGATAAGTGAGGGAGGTCCTAGGGTTTGCACCTTGCGACGTTCACTGTTCATCAAACCCCAGTATCATTCCCCGCGTGCATCGTCAATTGTGACGTTTAATTAGTGGCTTCGTATACCAAGAGTGTGGTGCGATTTGCCTGGGCAGTAAAAATCAGGGTACTCTGTTCTGGTTCTGCTCTGAGTGGAATTGCCTGCGCTCAACTTTAGTTTGCCTGGAATTCCGGCAGTGGATGGCACTGGCTACCTGGAATCTAGGTTTGCGACGACATCGGGTAGGATCAGGTTGTGATGGCGAAGGTGCAAAGCGAAGCGAGGCTCGTAGTGGCTCTACAACGGCAGCTCATTAACAATCCAGGTAAACTCCCACGCACTCTCTTTGTATTTTTTACTGAATCTGCGGTTTAGTCTCAAGTAAGCATCAAGCAAGTGAGATGTGTTTGTGGCGCACATGTGCATGCATGTCGTTGTAACTTGGCGATAGAAATCAGGGTACTTCATTCTGGTTTCGCTATCAGATGATTTGACCTGCACTCAGTTTAGTTTGTCTGGAATTCTGGCAGTGGATGGCAGTCGCTTCTAGGGGATCGAGGTTTGCAACGATATTTGCCAGGATTAGGGTGTGATGGCGATGGTGCAAAGCGAAGCGACGATCATAGTAGCTCTACGTATCGGATCACATTGGTCAGGCTGCGCATATTTCCACAAATTCAGAAGCAAACACATTATAACTAATGTGTGGAAGTCTGCTATTTACTACGAGCCAGGGGATGTAGCAACCCCCAAAGTCAAGTCTTGGGGAGATAGAGCAGTTTCGGATTATGATTATGATTGTCATTGTGGGAGGCAGCGGCCTTCCGAATGGTCCAAGGTTGGCACGTACTTCGGAAGCTTCGAACGTGCAAGAGAGTCGTCCACCGTTTTGCTTAAAAGAGGCTTCACGCTCACCCAGGTCATCTCAGATTACCTCCGACTGATGGGCGCCTCCATCATGAGCGAGCTTCAACAAGATTACGGCAATGACGTGAGCATGAATGATGTCCAGTGGTGCGTGACTTTGGCTCGGGACTGGGGCGACCACGGCATGAAGCTGATGAGGATGAGCATGGAGGGCGCAGGGCTTGTCCAAAGTGCAATCTCGCGTGATGGGAGCCCTTACCCTTTGCGATTTGTGCCCGAGCTGGATGCAGCTTCATATCACTGCCTCCGAGATTCTGGTGGCCCACTTATCAAAGCAGGCGACAGGCTTCTATTGGCGGACCTCCGCTATAACTCTTCCCACATTAGTGTACAGGAGGTTTATTCAGCGGAAAGGTCCAAGTTTGAGGTCAAACAAGTGGAGGAAAGCGTTGGAAATTTAGAAGGTCCACGTCAGCAGTGGGACAAGATGTTTATGGAGCTTTTGATGGCCAAAATGCTACCCGTGCAGGATAATGCGCTAAAAGTATACGCCTTCAAGCAATTTTTCGAGTCGCACTTGATGGGTCTAGGTGGGGACCTGTGGTTTAATATTTTCGATGCTTACTTTGCGGGTCCCGAGTTTGCGCTGCCCTTCGATGTTCAAAATCGGTGGAAGGAGTTGGATGTCGAGCATGGAAACCCTATTCGCAATTCATATGATGTGATCGAGATCACGCTCGTTGAGTTCGAGAGGGCTATGAAACCTTGTTTGGATGAATACGTAGCTCTTATTAGGCGCCAGCTGTTATCAACTCCAGATATCAAGGCAATCCTATTGGTTGGGGGCCTCTGCCACTTTAATACTTTAATTTATAAGATGGTCAGGGATCTGCATTCTTCCGTGTATCATGTTTTTTTCGAAGCCAGCATGGGCGCCGTGGCGATGGTGCTAGATCAGGTGTGCAGTAACGCATCCTTGAGTTAGTGCTCACTCCAGAATAGCTTGGAAATGCAATGTGGACACTCATCTCCCTTTGCCTCTCAGTTGGTAAGGAAGATTGGGAGCGCCTTGAGTTGCAAAAGTAGAAATTTCCAACACGGAAGTACATAGACTCTGACTACCTACATCTTGCAAGTGCTTATGTCTCCACGCATTCGTTCAGTACTAAGTCTAGTGTGCTGCATGTTTTTTTCATGAAGGTACTTCCATTTACGTGGAAAGGAGGAGGGAAGCGTTCAAAGGATGGAGCTCCTGCATCCTCAAGTCATGGCGATGGCATCACTGGGCGAACCATTTCACCGGAAATATGTGAAGTACTTCCTGGACGTGGTTTCACCAGCCCCTCCATCGAGTCAAGCAATGCGTCTGGTGGTGGTGAAGCCTCTAAACCTTCTCTTGTGAAGAAGCCAAACAACTCCAGAGTTGAGAGTGTCGTGAAGAAGTACTCTTGGGACCAAGTTCGGCAGATGACGGAGGGTCTCACTTCCAGAGAGCTTGGAAAGGGTGGCTTTGGCACGGTATACCTTGGCAAGTTGGAGAATGGAAAAGAGGTGGCAGTGAAAGTCCTAAATCAGTCCTCTCAAGAAGGCAAGCCCGAGACGTTTGTAAATGAGGTATTCTTTCTGAGAAAGTATTGACTCATTTTGACCAACTTTATTCATGTCAGGAAGGAACTGATTTGAGACAACGATTTTCCACTTACAACTAGTTCAAATTCGATGCATTCATCACATGCTTGACTTGAGCGTGACCTTGATATCAAACCGAAAGACTGCTTCAAGTGTTGTCGTCAAATGCATTGTTTGCTTGACAAGGATATAAAAGGATTTTATTTTTATTTTTTTGTTGATAAACATGAACTGAGGTCATGTGATAGGTGAATTTGTTGATGCAAGTCAATCACGTGAATTTGGTGAAACTCTTGGGTTACTGCCAAGATGAACGAGATGTTGTGATTTACGAATATATGGAAGAAGGGAGCATCGGGGACCATCTTCATGGTGAGAATTTTTATTTTCTTCATAAATAACTAGTCCAATAGAAACTTTATTGTCTTTTCAATTGTTTTAGGGAAAGGATTCTGTATTAGCGGATGTGTGCAACTGATGCTTGGATGTTATGTTTGGATTGACGCAAATGTAGGGGACAAGAGAAGACTGAATGATTGGAAGGAGCGACTCAACATAGTATTACAGGCTGCATGTGGTATGCTTGTATACAAAAGTACTTGTTGATACCTTGGCTAGAGTTTTTCTTGTACTAATTAGTTGTTGAATTTGCCTAATTTCTTAACGCAAAGAAAAATTCATTGTTGTATATGCTTGTGGATGATGAAACTTAGGGCACATGTTTATTCTAAAGAACAATTCCCATAGAAGATTCATTCTTTGTAAGCTTGTCTATCAAGGCGTACTAGTTCTAATATTTTGTGGTACCAGGGATAGAATACATGCACTCATTGTGTAGTCCAAGAATCATTCACCGAGACATCAAGAGTGAGAACATCCTTCTCACTAGAGACATGGTTGCAAAAGTTGCTGATTTTGGAATATCAAGGTTGATGGGTGGTGATGAAGCTGACAATAAGTGGAAGAGTCATCTCACTACGCGGGTCATGGGAAGTCTTGGGTATCTTGATCCAGAGTATGTCCTCTACTCCCTTGGAAGATTTTCATCAATCCACCTTGAAATTGCTTGTGATAGTGACTTGCTTCTTGTTGTGGTGGCCTTTGTTAGGGTTACATGAAGAATGCATGTTGCAATTAATTTGTATGATTAACTTATAGAGGAGGCAAATGGTGCAGGTATTATGAAACAGGGCGGTTGAGACATTCAAGTGATGTATATAGTTTTGGAATAGTGCTACTTGAGATGATTACAGGCCGTAAACCGGTCCCAAATCCCAATGATGCAAGTTGTTGTATTGGTCCTTGGGTAAGTTATTGATTTGGTTAATGTTGTATGTTGACATGCAATGTAATCTTCTCAATCGGTTTTAACTAGTGCTGGACTGCTTTGAAATTCTTAGGTAAAGAAGAATTATGGGCGGGGTGGCAGTGGAGCAATGAAAGCTGTTGTTGATTCAAGTTTGAGTGGCAACTACAATCCAAAGGCAATGAAATTGGTCATCAAATTGGCCGTTTCATGCATAAACCATGGTGGAGGCAGTCGTCCAAAAATGTCAGAGGTGGTGTGTATATTACAAGAAGCACTAACTATGGAGTTAGAAGAGAAAAAGTCTTGGATTCCTTTTATTTAGAAGTGGGGTACCAGCCATGTACCATAATGCAATCATAGAATTGGAAGTTTGAATGTTTATTTGATTGCTTTGGTTTCTAACATTGTCCATGTATAGAATGTAATGGTAGTGGCGCTTTAACCACTGAAATGTTGGGGGAGCCATTTTGTAACTTTTGACTTGGAAAGAAGAGTTCCTTCTGTACAATGAAAATAGATTGCTTTTCATCGAATTTGTGTTGATATGCTTAATTTGCATTTTGCACATCCTGTCGACTTGATTACTTTGTAGAAGAGGCAATCCTCCTTTTCCTGTGAAGCATAACTGTTACAAGCTTGATTACCATGTAATTTTCTAAAACCATTATGATATCTTTTTTGCTATCTAGATCAAGCTTAAAAGATGGTTGCGGGATTACAGAAACTCCCAAACTTCAATTTTATGACGGAATACTTGAATCGTTCACCTTTGAACAGCATGATATCGTGCACCTTACTGTGAATACCCCAAGAGCTGAGCTGAGCTTCGTTGTCTTTTGGGAGGATTGAGAAACGAGCTTGTGGAGGTTGTCAACCCGGATTATCGACAGAAATTTCTGTTTCCAAGTAGTTGGTCATATGGGACAAGAATATTTGTCTTGTAGGTCATTCATAAAAAGAATGACTTTGACATTGCTCTTCATTGCTTAATTCTTGATGTTCTAGACAATACAACCGTCGTACATTCCTTCAAAATAATCCTTCACAACAGACAAGATACTATCTCAGTGAATACTTTATCCTGTGTTTAGTAAGAGCTACATAATTCACCCAGCCCATGTTTCAGTAGCTGAATACTACAGAGCCATGATTCTGACAATCACCAAAGGCCCAGTTACACAAGACGATTCGATATATTTATTGTTAATGGTACAGTTCAGTGCACGAGAGCTTCATTCCAATCGCTGACATGGTCTTCACAATCAGTTGTCGTCTTTCCACAAAACTAGTTGGAAACAGGAAATGCAATCATTGGCAGCTTAAACCCTCTCCTAAATATGAACGTGGGTTATACAGGTCAACAAAGAGTTTTAAGCCAATCTGGAGATAGACAAAGAGAACAAGTTTCATTGAAGCAGACAATGCCAAATATGCCATATGCCATGTCCCAAACTGTTGTTGCTGGTAAGTCATAAGCTTCCTGCATTTCCAATTTGATCCGATCGCTAGCACAGCCATTGCTTCCGAGTCTGTCACGGTAATAATGCAGCCCAAATGGAATCCCCAGACAGACCCTCCACTATTTCACAGAAGGGCAGTCTATCAGGACTGTTGCAACTCCCTGCATTTGAGATTGCAGATTCCAAAATCTATGCAGAATTTCATCATCAATAATGATGCGCTCGTAATGATATCATGAAATAATTGAGAACAGAAGTAGGAGAAAATTTCTTTATTTTTATGGGATCCGGCGACTAATATACACGAAGTTTGTGCAAGCCCGCATCTGGCTGTGTTCAGCGTGTGACATTGGAAGCTGTGTACGAGAGTAAGGCAGCATCGGTCAAAAAGGATACAGAATCTAGGGTGCACAAACAGTCCTAATTTATGACTAAGTCGAGTAATTTGAAGTATGCTCATAGCTAAATGAGATCAATAATTGGACTTAGAATCCGCAGGTCGTGACGTGGGTAGCATTGTAGTGTGAGCACTCGGCAGCGCGAGGAAAGCAAACCCTGATGTACTCGCAATCGCAGCCTGCGTGCCTTCCGATCTCGCATCTCACTTCCTCACCAGGAAGACAGTCCATGCCCGGAGCTTGGCACACTGCAATTCCACCATGGTTTGAATCGATTAGATCGAGGTCATGAATCTTACTAATACATTGACTGGAATCATAATGCCATTGATATAAGTATCCTCTGTAAATTTAACATTGTCCATTTTCATAGAAAGAGAAAGGATTATTAAAAACACATACGAGTGTTGGCATCTACCCCCTACACAGAATGTACAATACCAGCATTGCAAAGGCATGGAGAAACACAGAGCTATGCAAAAACATATCCAGGAGAGATCTGTGTGCAAAATTGCAGATAGAGAAGAAGAAAAAGTGGATTCTTACATAGAGGAGTGGTCACTTTCTCGGTGTGGCGGATTGAGCCAGGGGGCGTGAGAAGACGGCGAGCAGCCAGCTGACTGAGATCGGATGACGCAAGCATTTGGGTCAACTGCACCGACAGGTCATTGGATCGATATTAGATTCAAAGATTCAATGCCTGATGGAAGATGGAGACAAACCCCTTCGCTACAACACGGACGAAATCATACAAAATGAGAGACCTAGCAAAATCAATTTTAAAGATTAGCACCTGTGTAGCTTGAGCCTGTGCTTCTGCCTGCAATCTGGCCAATTCTTGCACGGTCATATATTTCCTGGCGCCCTCTGCGGAACAGAAATCAAAGGCTGGTGTCAGGATACCAAAATGTGTTGATTGTTATCGTCTAAGATCCCTCGATCTACTCACTGCCCCACCGGCTCATCGATGTGAACCGACCTCTAGTTTATTTCAGTGGCAGCGTCTTCAGCTTCTACTCCATACCAGAAAACCATTCGAAATGTGTGCATCTCATCATGACTACTAGCGAAGTGGTCGTTTCTCACTCCGGACTGTAAGGGCTGGGTCGCGGCTTAGGCGCTCCTCCGGCGGTTTCTGTCTTTCCCTGCGTGGTCGCCGGTGTGGGCGGTGTGGGCCACTCCTTGGAAGGCTGAACATCGAATCAGGATGCGCGATGGTACTGGATTTATCCTGGGTGGAACCACCTCGGACAGGGTAATAAGCAAGCGCGAGCCACGTATGAATTACGACCCTCCCTCGACATAGCTACGAGATTACTGGTCCAAGACGCCGGGAATTTTAGGTCCCACGATTTCGAGGTCGTCCTCGTTGGGGTGACTCGGGTGCCGGTTGATGCCCGGTGCTTCATGTGGGAGAATGACCTCAATGTGTACAGTACGCTTTTTTTCCTGATGATATTACTGTTGATCCACATTACGGTAGTTGTACCGCGTCGTCACTTAGATTCAAATAGACGTCTGAGGGATGCAATTTTTTTCCTAATACTTTGAACGACCACATCCAGTCCAGTACATGACAAGCACGCCATTTCACAGAAAAAGCAGTGGAATTCATGGGCCTGTAGTAATACGAAGATAGAAACGAAATTCAATTATCCATTATAGAAGTATGTAACGAGTGCACCACATAGCGGATACGCTCAGTCCGGTGCAATCACGCACATGATACCCGAGTGAGTTCAAAGAAAATGTTAAGCTCACACCTAATTTCCGATCACACCTACTTTACGATCACACTAACTCTCCGGCAGTCGTCAAGTTCATTTTAAAGCTCTATATCAGCCCGTCCGGATGTGCATCAAAATGATTTATGTACAGACCAAAACCCCCCAGTACTCATACTATTACTGAAGCCCTCCAATTCTGAACACATCAGTCGCTATCGGTGTCCCCGATATTGATGCTCCCCATATTCCTTCCAACATTCGCATCGTAATCTCCCGATCCCGAACCAGAAGCCGCAACCTCTGCGTCAAATTCACACACGTAGTACAGAGATATTCTATAAGTGTAACTGCTGTTACAGGAGACATGGCTACGACTATCAGCACTCACAAAAAGTGATACGTTATATATATTCATGAGTACGTAAGCAACTCAGCAGTAGAGATTATCCTTATGTAAGTGAAAGGTGATAGATCGCTCACCGCGAGGGAGTAATAGTGGACGTCGCTGGAACCTCAGCGGTGAGAACTTCACAGAAACGTTGGAATCCGCCACATACTTGTCCACTACGATGTTGCAATCCGGCACCTGCGACGCCTCATTCCCCTCAGGTGGAAAAGCCATGTCAATTGTTTTCCATCTCATCTTCGTAAGCCACCCTTCCTGTGCCTCCTCCTCCGCCTTCCGCTTCTTCGACTCTCTCTTGAACTCCGTCTCCTTCTCTTGGAGGAAGGTCAACTGTGCTTCGGGTTCGATTGTGTAGAATCCAGCCTCCACGGCCCAGTGATCCACTGCAAAATTCAGAGGTACAGTAAGCCCACGTCGTCGCATGAGATTAAAAAAAAAATCAAGACGGGTTGTGGTTCTGAAGTCGAATAGGTTCAGTAAGGTTTAGGTGTCTCACTTCTCGACTACAATTTCAGGATGAGACAATGACAGGGGAACTCTTGAAAACTCACATTCGGCGTGAACACGGTCGGAGATGTCTACTCCGAGGACATCCTCATCGCTAACAATGTCCTCGAGGTCGCGCTCCACGCCGGCGGATGGGTGGATACTCGTTTCAGTCCTATGCCTGTCGGACGGCTCGTAATCAGAGTCCGATGTGGATCGTCCAACCTGGCGACCACCGACAGGAGAAACTGCTGACGGCCACCCATTAGCAAGTTAAAAAGTGCTTCTATTCGACTAAACACTTAAGTGTTATATCTTCAAATCTACTAACAAGCTAAACCGAGGCTATTTCTGGAGTACATAATAGTACCTGGTCCTGGTGACACGGGGCAGCTGTCCCACTCGTTGCCTCCTTCTACGATTGGTGATCCTTGTGTTGCAATAGGTGGTACTTCCGCGGATTGGACCTCTTCAACCGAGAGTGGAGCTGTACCTGCACGAATTGGACCACACGCCTCGATACATTCTAATGATTGGCAGACGTAGTGGATTCCACCAAGCACAATGTCCTCCAATTGTAGGATTATTTAACTAACACTGGATTGAACATCAGCGTACATAATGGATGACAGGAGACTCACCGTGGTTATTAACTATCTTCTCCGACGAGTCACTCCCAGAGCTTGCAGTATCACTGTCTGCATGCGACGACACTATGTACAAACAGCCAGCATCTATTTCAGTACAGAACAATGTAATTTCATGTCAGAGTAGCGGAGTAGAATTCATATTCAAGGTACTTGAAGGGAAACGGTAGGGGGGCTGACCTCCGATATGAACCACTCGCCCGTACAGTGGTGGGGAGACGACGGTGTCCGGCCTCGTTGGCAAGGCATCCTTCAAGTCGTAGCCGTTGATGAGCCTCATGTTCATCTGCCGAGGATGCCTATTAACCTCCCAGTCATCCGGAGCCCCCTCCAAGTCATTCGCGTTCAGCTCCGACGCCTCAATCCGTGGCCACCAACCGGACTCCCGTCTTGTTTTGCTTCTCAGCTCTTCTAAGGATATGAACGGACGCCCCCCCCGCTGACACTGCTTGGCGGCAAAGGAGGCCCAATCCACTGCGTGCCCGAGCTTCTCTGCAATCAGTCCCCGTGCAAAGGCGAGTCCAATGCAGCGCTGCTTCCCCATTGGGCGCTGGTGGGTAACCTCGTACAGACTCTCAATCCTCTGTATCATTCTCGGACTCTCGCTCGAACCTGGCCGCGCGTACCAGAATTTGCCGTGTTGCTTTGGTCCCCATCGCTTCGCACACTTCTCCTCGTTCACGACTATGTCTGGAAGTGCGTCCCGGTCGCGTCTCGGGGCTCCCGGCAAGTATCCGTAGTTATTCAGTTTCTTGTCCACGAAAAACCATCGTGGCGATCCCCGATGAGGGTTCCGTGGAATGTCATGGCTGTCGATGGCCATGTCTGCGAAGACATACAGAAGACATCATATTGATTAAGTCTTCCATAGCCGAGACAGCAAGGGTTAAATTCTATTCCATTGTAAATAAAAAAAAGGCGCACTAACTACACAACTCCAGCAAAGAGGAACGAGAACCCAACAAATTCGGAGGATGAAATGGTTACGAGTCATTCAAACACACACAATATGGAGGAGAAGGGCGTCTGGACCGTCGACAAGATATGGAGAAGTCAGCATGGTACAAGCACATGGAAATACTATTCGGAACATAATATCATAGATGGAAGCGCGTACCTGGTTCAGTAATGAAGCCCGTGATTCTGCTTCGCACGCACCGGGGAAGGAGTGGATTAGCACACAGACGCCAGAAAGCATCAGTCGACGGGTTCGCACTCTGGAGGCTCCGCCCACCTGTGCGATGGAAGCATTGAGGAGCATCCGCCTCTCCATCTCTCAGGCGACTCGCTTTATTCTGAGGAAATTAGGGTTCTAGAAGACAGCCGACAATTGATTGGGGCTGGTAGTCACCTCACATCTATTGCTCCCTGTCATAATATGATGCTGAAATCCAATGCGTGACGGGTGTGGATACGCCACGATGGTCATTGTGTCACTAACCTGTCAATTCTCCACAACACCTTCCACTCATTGACGATACAGCGAGGCAGACTGCTGCTAATTACAGCCCAGAGGTGACAGAATAATGACATGTGAAACTAGAAGGAGCCGCCTCGCTGATGGGATGCTATGCGTTCTACTCATGTCTACTTCAGTGCCCCATGACGGCATGACCTACGCCTACTTTGATGGAATGGACTCGAAACGGCTGGAACTGACATGCGTATGTACTCGTCCTCTGGATTATGATTGATTAGATGGACTTCCTGAATAGACAAACAGGCTAAGATTTTGTGACAGGTGAAAGAGGCTCCGCCTACTCAGTGTCCGGTGCTGGTGACATGACCGTCCTCCGTCAGAACCTTGGCTCGTACGTGAAGCAAGTTCTGACAAGTCAGTACATGGGACGAGCCTCTGACTCAGTTTGGACGTGTGAACATATTACCTAAGAGGGATGTGGATATACTAAACCGTGGACCTACTGATGCCCCATGGCCAGAGAAGCACACGGTATTTCTCTGAACAGAACCTAGAATATAGAGGTTGCGGAAAAACTTTTGGGGAGTTATTCAGTTACTGACCTCAGAGAGTAACCTCAACTGATCAGTTTGCAGAATGCTGTGAGAGACTGTAATGAAGGATTCATTCGCTGAATTGACGTACCAATGTCTTAGGGAATGCCGTAGTAACACCGAGTTCAAGCTCTGCGTGAAGGGCTGATGGCATTTCAAACTCGTTAGAGTTATGCATCGTCAATCGCATTAGGTACGGGAATCACTGGAACTGCTGCCTCGTCGTTGGGGATGTCGTCCTCTGAATCGGAATGGATGTGGTCCGTTTGCATGTAAGCTGCTTCTTCGTCGACCTCTTCGTGTGCCATGACATGCACCACGTCGGCCTCTAGTACTGGCTGCCTCTGAGGCTCAGCTGCAGCCTCGCCTTGTCCTCTAGCAATGTTAAGCTCGGTGGCAGTGGTCCGACCTGGTGCGCTAAGAGAAGCGTCTGGTAGCCCATCAGTGACCCGCCGTGATCTCGGCTCCTTGTACCTCACAACCTTCCATTCTTCATTGTATGGATCATCGACAAAATAAACCTGTTCGGCATTGGGTAGTCCATAATGACGACTGTGATAAGTGATACGATGCTCATGATGCAATTCAGAGGTTCAGCTTAGACCGGAATGCAAACATTGGGAGACTGTACGAATGAAAGGGAATTGCGTCGATTAACTGACCTGACGGGCATGTGCGGCCATGAGATACGGCTCGACGTCTGCACTCTGTCGAGCAGCGTGTTTTACGAGCCAAAAACCGTCTTGGTCTACTTTGATTGTCGGCTCCCCTGCGAGATCAGGCTTGATCCATGAACACCTCAATACGTTGAACTTCAAATGTCCGTAGTCAACGCGCAGTATGTCCTTAATAATTCCTACATAAAGGAGCTCCGACTCAATTTGGTTCACATCCGACACTGAAGAACGGCAGGTTTGGTTTATGATGGCTGCCACTCCAGCGTCGAAGGTTACGTGTTGTTTCCCGTCCTCTTCGTCAGTTCTGAAGTGGTAGCCGAAAGCCCACATCGAGTTATGATGCTTTACGTACGGAGACGGAAGTCTGGACATAGTCACCAGATCTGGAGAGGGGTTATGACCATCGATTCCCATTTGACGCACTCTCTCTTCGATCCAGTCTGCGAATGGAACGAGTCTCCTTGGATTGCGACCCCTAAGCGATCTTCTTTCCTCTGAGAAAATACTGCAACAGAAACGGCTGTAGAGTTAAACAGTACTCTACGTACTCGTTTTAATAACAGTTAGAGCACTCTTTATTTAGTCACCAATGCGATGACACTGACCCAAACAGTACGCATGAGGGTAGCATACCTATAGAGGTCCTCCGTGTGGACGCAGTGACGCAAAACATGTTCGTGAAGTTTCTTCAATTCAATGTCGTCCCAGAATTGCTCACGACCCTGCCCCTCCATCACCTCCCCTGCGTCCTGTTCGTCTTCTTCCATGTCCCAGAGTAGTCTCGCAACTCCTGGATACATTTGGAAATGCTCTGTGACGAATCCGATGGCTTCCGTATACATATAACCCTGGGCAATGGATCCTTCGGGTCTGGCCTTATTACGCACGAGGCTCTTCAAGTGACCTAAGTACCTTTCCACGCTATACATCCAGCGGGCATGAACGGGCCCGCACCAGTAAAGCTCCCTTGGCAAGTGAAGTACGAGATGGGGCATTATATTCCAATACGCCAGTGGGAAGTATATCTCCAGCAGAGAGCAAGTTTCGGCAATGTAGTTCAATAAGTTCGGGAGCTCACTCACGGTTACTTGTTTCTCGCAAATCTTCTTGAAGCAGTGCCCTAGTCGAATAACAGCTACCCGAGGTCCATCTGCGAGCGACCCTCTCAAGGCGGCAGGTAACACCTCCTCTAGAACAACATGCCAGTCGTGGCTTTTCATGAACTGGAACTTCCCTTTATCCAAGTTAACTACCTTCGACAAGTTCGAACAGTGACCAGTCGGTGTTTGAACATTCTTGATCGTCTGTAGGACTCGTCGTTTCTCACCGGGGCTAAGAACGTAGGGTGCCTGCGGCATCAGGTAGCTATCGGTTAACTCATCCCGCACAAGATGCAGACTAGGCATGACCCCTTGATCCTGTAGGTCCTTTCGCACGGCTATCGTGTCTTCTTCACCGAGTAAAAATCCAGTAATTGTAACCGCTATATTCTTTTCCACATGCATGACGTCGAGTGTGTGCCTAACTGGAAGTTCCTATTCACAGCACCATGAAGAAAGTTGTGAGACTTCAGCTGAAAATATAAGAATGGGGGATCAGCAAGCACGACTGACCATTGCACCGAGAAACATAGTCTGCTACATATTCATCTGGTCACACAGTACCAGATCATGCGCAGGTGAGCATCGACATGTGCAATTCATGTCGTCGAACAGCATGATCATATAATCCAATTCCAGCAGTCATTATACGCTATCTAAGAGAACAACATACGCTAAATGAATGGTTAGAAGTCCCGGTGGACAGAGCCTGGTAGTTCGAACCCCATTCACCAGCAAGTTTATCGACACCGAAAAAAAAGGCTGGGCTAAACTTCAATGACATATGTTAAGACAGCTACATCACCCCGACGTCTAGACATAGAGTCCCAAGTGATCATGACATGAAGCCACTGGAGCCACACAATATCGAGACGTCGAAGACAACATGTGCAGACTGTAAACAAGGATCAGGGGCGGCTCAGTGGCACTCTTACCTTCCAGTAAGGAAGCCTATATAGTGAGGAAACTCGCTTGATGCCGTGCCTTCTGACGGGGTCATTTTCCTTCGGTCTTCCATACTCTCTAAGCCACCTGACACGCTCCTCTCCCCTCTGCAATGCTTCACTTCCGGTAACGGGAGTAGGGGCCACTCGGTGCTCCTCATCTATGAAGTTTGAACTGTCGCCCCTGAAGGGATGGTCTGCCCTAACAAGGAACCTGCGGGCACATCCACAGAAGACGTTCTTGTGTAAAACCTTAGAACGCCGTGATCTAAAGCCCTCCCCGCACACTGGGCAGCCAACGAACCCATTGGTTGTGCAACCAGCTAAAACGCCGTAGGCTGGGAAGTCGCCAATTGTCCAGATGATCATCGCCTTCAATATGAAATGAGACGACTCCTTATAACGGGCGACATCCATGCAGTACACCCCTTCTTCCCAAAGATGTAAGAGTTCTTCAATCAGTGGCTCCATATAGATATCGAAGTAATCAGCTGTTACGGATTTAGGACCCGGGATTAGGATCCCCAACATAATAAAATAATTCTTCGTCGTAAGCCACGGTGCAATGTTGTAGTTCATGAGGACAATAGGCCATATAGAGTAAGTACTCCTCTTGTCTGCGTGGGGGTTGAATCCATCTGTAACAAGAGCCATTCGCACGTTTCTATCGTCATGGCCAAACTCTGCATGAAATCTCTCCGAGATCCACTTCCATTGCGCTGAGTGAGAGACATGAGACATCACACCGTCCGTGACTGCGAGGGTCGCCCACCATGTCATTGCAGCTGCCTGAAGAGCACTTCGAAACATCCGTTTGAGTCGCGGAGTAAGAGGGAAGGCCCTCGTAACCTTGAACGGCACTTCTGATCTCCCTGCTCTTCTTTTTCTCGGAGCCCTGCAATGTGGACAAACACGAGCGTCCTTCAGGTCCTTCCGATACAGGCAACAATTGTTGGGGCAGGAGTCGATTGACTTGTAAGTGTGGCCCAACTTCCTCAAGTACTCGGATGCCTCTCTGTAAGTCTTGGGTAAGGTATTCGGCTTAGGAAGAATGGTAGTGCTTAAGGTCCGGAATAGCTCATCCAGGTAGACGTCGGAACAGCCGTGCAGCTTTCCACTACTTAGAAGCACATACGTCGTTCCCATGCTAGAGTATTCTGATCCTGGGAACAAGGGAGTAGTCGCTGCCTCCTCTAGGGCCGCGATGGAAGCGTCTGTCTCGTCGTCAGAGTCTCCCCACTGGTGCGCCCCCTCGTCTCCAGAGCTATCATCAGAAACGTCGACTGACGGTGCATCGGAGATGTCACGGCCGTCTTCACCTGCTGCATTACCTTCCTCGCGTAAGGGGATTGCCGAGTCACTGCTTCTCTCCGGACTAGGAATCCCCCCACCCCGACCTGCTCCTACGGGTGATGCTCTGTTCTCCTGCCCTAAGTCGTCGCTGACTCCATTCGGAAATCTCTGTTGGTGCGGATCTCCTCTCGGATGCTCTCCAGCATGAACCTGGTCCACCATCACCTCTTCATGAATTCTGTCCACGATATCATGAGCTTCGACTACCATCTGCGTCACATCAATCCCCGGGTCTAAATCCCTCCGCCGTAGTGCGTTTGGACGCATTCTCGCCTGCGCTCCATAGTACCACGTAATGTGGTCCTCCCACTCGACGTCGGAGTCGTCGTCCTCGTATCCCTGGTACAACAGAACATCTTCGACTGTTAGGCAGGAGGTGCTTCATGACATGCGATATCCCAATTCATAGCATCAACCAATCGGTATTGTGTTCTTCTACTGTGCATGGAAGGTGAAGGCTCTAAGTGAATTTTCAGAATTCGAGTTCCTGAGTTGTCGTGGTTAATCTTACATATGAGCACCACATCAACACACGAAGGAAAATATGAGACATACCTCTGTCCTTCCATAGAACCACACATGCCTTCCATTATCCCTCAGGCATCTCCGGTATGAGTCGAGAGTGAGTTCCGCCTCCCGCATGTGGATTTGACATGGACATGGCAGTTTCGTCCAACTCATCCGCCTCGCGTACGCCAACTCCCGCCTGAGTAATTTCGCTCTCCGAGACAGGATGCGAGCCTCCCCCGGTGGATTCCTTCGAATGCCCTCTTCCATTCTAAGAACATGAAGAACGACGACAGCGGTTCTTCAGACTCACGCACTGTCAATGAACAGCCATGTACATCACGGTAACTACGTAATTAAGCACTTTCTACCCACCGAAAACTCCTTAATCACAATTGGTGCCCAACGGGTCAAGGAATGGCAGCATACCTAAATGCTTCACCTCGCAAACCCAACAAATGTAAGCGTCTGAGCGAAATCCCCTTTTCTGTGCAGAACTATTCTGACCAGCATTGGTCCTATCCAAGGCGATACACCTCCTCCAAGCCGTCGAATTCAATCCGAACCAAGTCCGCTGGAAAATCAGAGCTAGAGACTTCTGCAGAAGGCTCTTCGTATTCTTCGGGACGTGTACTACCTTCCGACGGATTGTATTCCTGCGTAGGGAGTAGTAAAAGACACTTGCAGAATAGAGAGGCCGACGTCGCCAATGACGAGAGTGTATTGCACCTGCAACGCAACCACTTCACCCGCATCGCTCCATCCAAGGTGAAATACTTTCCCCACATTTTCCCGAGAGCGCAGTTGCATTTCGGATTATTAAACCACCTAAGTTTCCTACACGAACTGCAATCGCAGAACTCAATGCAGACGTGACGAGGACCGAGCACTCCTAACTCATACACCCGGATTGCGCTCTCTAACAGACTTGGTGCCCCACCAAATCGGTCAACGCGTAACGAATCTGTTCCGTAATCAGAGCTATATTCCAAATCCTCTCGATGCATCCTCTCAGTACTCTCTATCCACTTCAACCACACCACGATCAGAGTAAGCACCTCAGAAATTGTCCGTTACTCTGTAAACCCTAATTAGGAGTGTTGGGTGTGCGTCTGCAGTACACTCTTCCGGAACGCAACAGCGCAACAAGGAAAGCAGAGTACATCGGTGAGCGGGAACGCATGTGCTCTCTTGAAGGGAACGTCCCCACCTGAACAGCGTTGCAATAGAAATATTCTATGTCTTCCCATGCACCTATAGACCATTCCAAACCTCCCGTAGTGCGTAACCAGAGTACCTTAGTCTCTTGGTGCCATCGTCCGAGGATGACCTTCAGCGACGAGGCTCCTTCAATCCCCGACCCTCGGCCCATCCAACCAATGATAGGCGCCGTCATCTGAGGGATTCTCGCGAAAGCTGCTTTTGATCTATATTATCTATTTCTAAGTGGGGAAGTTCGGTTTGTACCTGGTCGGCCTTGTCAGGTAAACAACCGGGTATATTGGTTAGTTTCTAGTAATCATCGACACGGCGTCACTTCGGAAACCCATCCACGACGTCCATGAGTGAGGACTTCCACCATTAAACCTAGGATAGCTATGATGCTGAAGATACCTCCTCTGAGACGGAGTTCCCACTCTCCACCACATGCACCACGATGGCGGACAGTATGGTGATATTTAGCATACCGTCCCGTTTTTATCTGATTTGCAGACCAGCAGCAGTAATGGTTCAGAGCGCCGTGATCGGGAGAGTTGTGGGCGCTCTTGTCTTACTCATCGGGGGGGATTTCCACTTTCTTGCAAGGCTCTAGGGTTTAGGGATGAGATGTCGTCGCCCATGGCTCACGTCGACGGCGGCTGCCCCTGGGGTTCTCAACTGTGTCACAATGTTATTGAGAGACATTTAATCGGCCTCTGTCAATCGCATTGCTGCGCTCTCTTCCAACCTCAGGTCCACTCCCTAACCCAATGTTCGTTGTCTGCACTCGTTTGTTTCGTTAGATTCTCTGTTTCTTTTTGGACACTGTTCCATCTGTTAAGTCGCGCACGGAGATCCCCAACCCGCCGTTTAATGGCGATGGACTCACGAGTACCGTCACCGAGCCGCATGTCCGCAAGAAGGATTGCCGAAGGACCGGGAGGCTTACACCACACCATGTTAGATGTAGTCGAGTTAGCCATCTTCCGCTTGGACAGGTACCTGAAGAGACATCGCATGCCGGTGAAACCGTGGGTGATGGATTGGAAGCGCCCTCGTAGTGGCCCAGAGTCGGATTGCGATCCCGCTCATGTCCCCGCGGAGACTTTCTTGGACTCCCTGCCCCGAGAGATAGTGAAGGACAAAATATGGCCATTGCTAATGAATGGAGAAACACCAGTCGATAAATTCAGAATGTTGTGTCATATTAGATGCGTGTGCGTCGGGTGGATGGTATACGCTGAAGGTAGCAAGGAGTGGCCTTTAGGATTAGAAGCGTGGATTCAGGGTGATCATCGGGTTGTTGCCGCAACAGGGGAAAATCCGTTCCATGACACAGACTCCGAATCCGACCCGGACTGGGCTAACGCAGATTGGGACTGGGACGAAGAGAGGTCCACAAGCGGCACTGACGATGAGGAATAGATACACATTCTGTAGAATGAGAGGCAAGAGCGGCTGCGGCTAACGTCATTGTCGTAATCATCTTAGTGGATTTCGGAGTTTGATCCTGTCCTCCTCCCTGTACCGGGTTATGCCCATTGTATTTCGATAATCATATGTCGCACTGCATAGTGTGACACTTCCACCGATATTGGCTCATTGTCACGTTGTATATGTTCTATACTTTTCTGTTGTGGAATTCCTCATTTTTCGTTTCCACTTTCTATTTCACGTGTCATTGAATTAACCTTGTACAGTGGGGTTTGTTATGGCTAACAGAATTTTATCCGGTGTTATCATCCTCTGGTGGAGCTCAACATTTCGGACCTCCACATCTTTCCCAGAAAATGACGTCCACTTCCTCCGGTCAATCGAACATCCCGACACAGGTAACACACTTACGCATTAGTATATCAGATCCGTCCTAAGTTCATTTTTCTCAGTCCGTGGTGGATAAGCACGTCGCAGCTGCATTTACATTTTATATACCTGATTCTAAAACAATGTTATCGGGGTCTTGAACTTGAAGAGTACATCCTCGGGACAGATGCCAGTGAACTCAAATTACCCTCAACGACCTCCGTACTTGCACCCGTGGGCGTCGCAGATGATGTACTCCGGGGCAGTTCCTCCTTCGATTGACTCTTCTTCGCAGTTGCAATATCTTTACCAAGGATGTCAGCATCCATCACTCCAGAACAATTCAGTTCCCGTGCCTCACGTCCGCAACTCCATGTCCCAATTTGCTCCCACGGGCGCCATGGAGAATTACCGACGACTATCGCTAAGTCACAGTCGCGCTATTCAGCAGAACTCCAGTCAATCACATTCTCTAAGCTCTCCTATTTCCAGCCAGCTGCCGAGGTCCCGTGGCGGAGATGGGAGTGCGAGCAAAGACACCGCTAGTGGAAGTAAGGGCCAGGGTAGCGGTCACACAGCTCGCACTGAGGGATCCGACTCCAGGATGCATAACAGCAATCACTCCGACCTTCCGCCAATACCGCAAGCCCCATATCTCCCAGGCAGTACCGTCCCTTGGCCTGGATGGCGTGGTGCCTCAGTGCTATCTCCATTCGACTTCCCACCTCCGGACATGACCTCCCCAAATGTTAGCCAGCAGCAGGTGGTGTTCGAAGCATTGCCCATCGTACCTCACAATCCAGTGGACGTGACGAGAGAGGAGGACCAGGGCATTCGGTACGAAGAATCCAAGAGGACAGCTCAGAGAAGAGCTCAACGAGCCCGGAAAGCTTCTTTTATAGAGAAATCTCAGCAGTGGCCCATGACGATCCAATGCACTGCAGAGGGAGGAATTCCGAAGGACGTCCGACCATTCGTCCACCGGCAATTCAGGGCATCTGCCCGAAGGTTTCTGAAAATGTCCACTATACATTTCAGAGACCATCCGGACTCTGACATCAAAGTGGTAGTAGAAGACATCGATCGCAGATTTGTATTCAACCCACCCTTGCGAGCGGGATATATCATGTGGTTTATAGAAAACTCCTTACGTACATCACGGTATTTATGGCGTAAACATTGGGTTAAAACAGGACGCGGGGAGAAGCATAAGTGGTGTCCCCAGAAGTATTTTCCAGCCCTTGTTAAGTATTGGAAATCTGCCGAGGCCGAGGAAGAGAGTAAGCGCATGAAGGAGGCCCGTAACGCAGCGAAAGAGAAGAAGAGACTACTCCTCGAGAGGAAGGACCACAGTAATATTGCCAATTGACGATGCGTGGGATGTAAGAGTATTTTCTAACCCTCATTTACTGGTGAACTTTCATTGAAGTTTGGTAGAGACTTCGTTCTTCAATGCTTTGCACAGATGTCTTTGATTTCAGTAATGGACATCTTCTGCTTGAAATCCCGTGATGATTGGAAAAAGATGGACAGTAATGTCTTGGCCGCGTGTTGTTCCTCCATCGAAACACCTATTCATCAGAGAGAATCCCCACCTTTTTTGCCTCACCTCCACTTCCGAGTTGGAGAGCAGCCTACTCTGCAGTTACTCCTATATGTTTCACCTGTTCTCCCCGCGTCCACGCTAACCTCCTCTCTCACCCTATTGTTTTTCATCCCCACAGTGAACCTCTCTCCTCCTTATCCCACCTCACCGACTGGTATTCCCCACTTATTTTCAATTTTAAATAGTGACAAGGCAGAGTAGAGTTGCACAGTTCAGCTCGTAAGGTCAGTGAAGTTTTTTCCATTTTTTTCCCCTTAACCATGGGAGATTCTTCTCTCGGACCGAAGAGGGAGTTTGCACGTGGAGGGGATCATGCACGCACAATCTGAGGATAGTAACGACGAATCTTTCATTTTCTGAATGAGGATCTTCCATGGGTTCACTGGAGCTTTAAGGCCGCGAATTTCTACATTCAGTACTTATGATATTTCGAATATAAATTACCTGACCACCGCGAGAGCTTGTGCAGCCCCTCGTCGATGAAGATGATGAAAACTTAATTTGGGACGACAGCGACTACAGCGAGAACTCGATCCCCTGCGTGGACTTGACAGACTCGATCGGAAGAGACGATTCCTGAATTCAATGTAAGACCATTTTTTTATCCATTGATTGTGAAATACATTCTCCCGTCGAGTTAGAACTCAGCGGCCGTTCTAGAACGCAAAATTAAGTGAAGTACATGTTTTCGCTTTTGGTCGTTGCAGAGGGGTGGTTCCAGTACACCTGCTTCCAAAGAGGGAGACTCTTCATGTCAGGTAACAATGCGCCAAAAATTTGATGTTGTAAGAAGTCATGTAATCAGTAAATTGAGATTCGGTACACCTGTTTTCACAGTAGTGACGGCGGCAAACTTAGCCACTGAGTCGATCCGTCAGGTTTGTAATAAAACGCAAGCTCTGATTGGGAGTATGTATTTCCTCTGACACTTGCACGAGCAGGACAACCCGGAAGAGAAGAGGCACTCCCAGCCACGTTCTTGGTAATTGCCCAGGGTTCCTAGGAACGACAGTGCAGCGAGATCAATCGGCAGAGAGCTAACGGCTCTAAAGAAATCAGTGGACGGTATCTTGTCTTGGCGCGAGGGCGTCGACGCGCACATGTCGCAGTACAAGGTGGACATGGCAACCGTGAACCAGAAATAGATCTGCTCATCAATGCCGTCATGCCCACGGGAGTCGGCCAGCGATGGGTGGAGCACAACAAAATTTCCCCTTAGGAGACGTAGGAACTCATCCAGTCGACAACAATGAAGATGTCGCAGTGAACCCTGGTGTAGTCAACGTCACATCGATTCCCGGAGCAAGTGATCCGTCAGGGACGGCCTCCGGTATGACAGATGAATTAAGCACAACGCACAAAGATTATTTACCGAACCAGGTGTGCGCCTCTCACGCATCTTTCTGAAGTAGGTCTATTATTGGGGAATTTTTTTTGTTATTCACAGCGCTTTTCAATGCTCGACTGAATTGCCAATAACCGTGGGTACCACGGAGCGACGAGGTCTTCATTCGATCCTTGTCTTCACTAACACTCGATGTTCGTATGTACGCAGTGGAGGGTCCCCGCTGAGTCTGAAGATCGCAGAACCCGGAACAGTGACCCAGAGCAAGTTCATTCGACCCCCTTACGTCCAGTCACCCGACAAATAGCTCACACCATACAGTATCAAATCCGACAAACGCTCCGCCAGTTCAGAAGTTGGGACCCGATGCTGGCCTGCAAGCTGCGTTCGGGTTGACATCCGCGGAGACCGAGTTGCTGACAAGGAAGCGTCTTCCGGAAAGAGGTAATACGAGTGGCATCCTTACTGCAGTCTTACCGTGTTCATCTTTCTAAACAACATAGGGAATTATTTAACGATACATGCGGCATCTATGTCGTTTCAGTGTTGGATGCAACCCAGTTGCCGGACGAAGAAGATAACCCTAAACCGGCGAAAAGGGGACGAGTTCCTCGAAATAAGGCAACAGTCTTCCCTGCAGCGTTACCTGCGGAGGAGCCATCGCCATCAGTTCAAGGCTCAGTGACTGTGCAACGGCCTAAGCGAGTGAGGAAGAGACCATCCAAGTTCATCGACCACGTCCCACCGTCAGAGAACAAGCCGAGGGCTGAGATGGTGAGTGACACAGGAAACTTAACAGGACAACCAACTCTTCATGGAAATGCAAACATGTCTACATAGATGTAACTGCTCTAAAGAACATGTGTGGCCTCACGTGCAGTCTGACCCTCTAACCCCCAAGAAGGCAGTCTGGGTACTACATCCGGAGCATCCCAACAAGACAATAGCGTTGGGAAGGTGCGGTCCTCACTGGCGATCGTACAAGAAAAAGGACGTCCCCAACGTGAAGGGCGTCCTCTGGGTACACGGAATGCAGCAGGTAACGATTGAACATGTGTACCCAGAGTTTGCGACAGCGGAGGTTCTCTACCCAGATCATCAACGAGAGGGGATTAAGAACATTGGTGATGCGCTTAAAGGGGACTTCTCGGAAGACGCCACCATAGTGTGGCAGAGCAGATATCTCAATTACGTGGAGGTCAGCAAGTTGAACTGAAAGGTTTGTTTTCTAACGTTGCATCATATGGTATTACATAATGTATGGTGCAGAGAATATTCATTTCCTTCGAAGTCACAATTCGGTCTTTAATTCATGAGCGGCGTAAGCCTTCCGGATCCGAGTTCTAACAACTGATATGGGGCTCGTAACGTACCGTGCAGCTCAGGTCGCTTGACAAGGCAGCTGGATTGTGAGATTTGCAGGCCGAGCTGTTCTGAACAGTTGGCAGTGAGTAGCCATTGCGTCGCAGCACATTTCTAGTTGAGCCGAATCTGAAGGAAACGATACACCGCCACAATAGACGCAGAGTGGGCATGTGACATGAGGAGTCCGTGAAGTTCGTAACGGGTACTTGCTGTCGCCGAGCTGCATTGTAAGTTTTTAACCTCTCTCAGGGGTAGACGGAATACGTGTTTGCAACGCCCATGTAGGTTTCTCCGCAGTATGTAGTTAGTGTGTGAACGGTGTTTTGAATCGAAGCGACGGGGAACGAAATTACAGGAGTTTAGGGTCGGATGAAGTGTTAGCCGACAGTGTTTCTATATGAATTTAAACTGCAGGGCTCAAGTGAACCTGTCTCCTTCATTTTCCATACATTTTTGGGGAAAAGAGTGTGTAATGAAAACCGCTGAAACAAAGAGTACTCCGTGCAAGGTTTGTTTCCTGTAATGCTGGGGTTAATTGATATTGGAATCATGTGGACGCACAGGATATGCCGCTCTTTCATGTCGTTCGTCATCACTGCAAATGTGCTGAATGTGTAATAGGAAGTTTAATGTATTAATCCCGTGGAAAATACACTTCGGCACACTCATGTACGTCCTCCTGTTTATCAAACCGCATAAACAAGGTCATCCACATTGACCGGCAACATATGTTTGAGCTCTCACACAAATAAACCGTAAACAGGGCCATTGAACCCTGGAACTGTCCGACTGATATCCGCCTCACCGGACCTAATAACCGCCTCCATACCCGACCATAACCTAATCCCAAACGTACAGAATACCCGGCAGATGACCGCACACACATCCAGACCAATATCCGGATCATTATGTCATTCATAACCTGTCTATACCCGGGCATGTAACGAAGGTCATATCCATATTGATACCTCAATGTTACCCTCCATCATAACCGCCTATTACCCGGCAATATCCCACCGCACAATGTTCAACATGTCTTAACCTGGATTGTGCCACGTGTGGGAACAAGCGTAGCCCGATCATTCCGGAAATCAAGGGGATGGTACCGAAATGGGCTTCTGAAGGCAGGTCCCAAGATCCTCCCCGCAATGTATCGGACGGTCCCCGCGGGCTGGGACCTCGGAGGAAATTTACCGGATTCTTTCACCCAGCTCTGCTATCCTCATCGCTGACGAGGCAAGTCCACGGTGTACGAATGCATCCACGCTGGAATGCTCTCCGCAGAGCCTTCGAAACAGGTACATCGCAGAGCGCAGGGTGCTCCCGGGGTTCGCGATCACGGGGTCCCACTCCTTGGAGTTTTGTGACGCCCAGCACTGACCAGCTCTCTCTCTCCCCCGCAGTTCGCGTATCTCTTCGGAGAGTCCTCTTTCCGTCGCCTCAGTCGCTTTTATGCTAATTTTGACAGTGAGAAAAGACCAGTATGCTACTAGTGATCAAGTAGTCCTCAAGGAAAATTTCTTCCCGCGGTTCCTGAATCCTAACCAATATAATTCAGCCCTCAAACCAGAGACAGCACAAGACTCACCTGTAGCTACCAGCATCAGCAGAAGGACACCCATAATGTCTCTGTAGTGAATGGCCATTGTCGCTACTCTTGTGAAGGTAAAGCACTAGGCCAAAAAACGATCTGCACACCACAGAACATAGTCAGTCACCGACATTCCTCCGAAGCCGTCGAAGAATACTCAAACTCGCACTACTGCCCGTTGAAGCAAAAGATCAACAAACACTGACAAAAATAAGTCTACTGAACAACAAAACACTTCTACAACATTTGCTACACATCACTCACAGCTACAAACAAGAAAAATCTCAAAAAACCTCTAGAGTAGACACATCCAACGATTACTCTCAATGCGAGCTAGCAACCAAAATTGAACCCAAGGGATTGAATAGAAGGCAGCATGCTACCTGCGGTAAACTCACACACTAGATCTCAAGCAAGAGGGAGTTGTGATGAAGATCGCCGGTGCTCCCACTGTGAATATAGAAGGAGCTGAGGCAACGGACAGGCACTTGAATTAGTGCTGTCACTGTGTGGGCACTGTGGCCCCTTCCTTTTCTCGAGGCTGGCGCAAATGATGTCTGGGAGAATTATTATTTGTTTATCAAAAGGACAGCTCACTGATCATTTGTAGGACAGGCTCCGACGTCAATCAGTCACTGCACCGCCATGGATCGATCGATCTCACCCCTCGGTAACCTCTCTAGACAACCTCAAGCCTCAAAACCTCCCACAAAGCATCGGAATCCAACAAAGTTACCACAACTTTGTCAGATTTCTCGCATGAACTGTTCCGGCAGATGGCTTCATCGGTGAGTTTTCATTCTTTTGTTGGCCCCCACGTTCTTTTTGCGCCCGGAGTAAAATCAGTGACGAATCAGTGGTGTGCAATCATGCAGTTGGGTCGTCTTTCACTGTAGCGTTCCGCAGTTTGATTTTGAGTTTTGGAGGTGTGCAGCTGTTCGGATGTCTAGAACAATACACGATTGAGTTCGGGTTACAAGTCCATTCGAGTTTCAATAAAGTTGCTAATTTTGTGGCCCAAAGTTGAGTGTTTGTTGACTTGTCCAGATTATTGTTCAGTGGTCACTTATTTTGATAGTGAGAGGGTTGTATTGGGATGGTTGGTTGTCTCTGTGGCATGCCATGGTGGGATACTTTCAAAAGATTAATCAAAGGAAGAGGTATACTGTATCAGTGTAACTTAACCGTGTAGAAATGTCCTAAAGAAAATCTATTGTGGAGTATACAATACAGCTCAGTTTGTCTCACTTGAACGTTCTATGCTAAAATTCGTAAGGAGACAAACCGAGCCGTAGTCAATGTGCTCAACGGCACGGGTCCCACTGATTGGGGTTTAGAATAAATCATTGTTAGTGATACATGGGTATTCTTAAGCCATTAGAAGATATATTTAGTATTTTTATGAAAACAGAATATTTCGTGTTTTCTTGTTTTCAGTTCCTAAGTCTTACTTTTCAATCGAAATTTTTTTTTTAAAATTGTTCAGAGCTGCTATGGTGTTAAAAAAATTGAATTTCCTTGTTAAGCAGATTCAGTTTTAATCATTTCGTGTTTTTTTTTTCTCAGAAAGAAATACCTGAAACTCAAAACAAGAATCATTTATTCTGGTGGGAATCAATAAAATACGGTAGGTGGATATTTTAAAATCCAGGTGAATGAGGAGAATATAATTTGAAAAAGCCAGGAATTTACCCGGCATAACTTATATACCATGTGGTGCTCTATTTGGCATGGTGAGACTAAAAGTGAAACTTTCCGTTAGAAGGCCAGAGCCGTTCAGTCCTGTTTCGGCAATAATAATAAATTACTGTATTGTCATTCAAATCCTTTTTCAGGTGTATACTACGGTGCTTACGAATACAGTTAATTCTTTATTTGATGGGTGATGGGGCCCATCTAACTTAATAATGCACCAAGGCTCTTATTCATGAGTCATGACCATTGCCGACCTATGATAAGCATCACCTCATACAAGAGACTCAAGTGCTTCAATAACCGTGTGGTTTTTTGGTTCCATTTGGTTATGTTGATAGCAGGTTCATTCATAAATAATATTTACAAATGGAAGCAAAAAAATCGGAAATTTTAAAGATAAGAAAACATAAATACGAGAAATTATTCTATCTTTTATTTTCCTATTTTTAATCCATCCACGGTGTGTCTTTGTTTTTAAAATGAAAATTGGATAATTAAATTTTTGGAAGATACACCTTATTTTTTCAAAATACTAAATATTTGTTCAAGGGTATCGACATGAATTTACGTACAGTATTATCATATTAAACATACTTTTTGTTATTCTTAAACATTTTTGGAAAGGGATTTCAATGCAAATTAGCATGTATTTTTTAGATACCATATAAAGAAAAATCCCTATTATATTAAATCAAACTAAACTATTTTTTCAATGAAATATTCAAAAACCGTTTGTTAACTCATTTCGAACATACATGGATGGAAAAGGCTTCATTGGTACAGAAAAGCGCATTTAGTGTTTCAGTGAAAGTTTCATTTTACAATTTATGGGCCCAATGTGGTGATTTGGTTATCTAGGATTACATATATGGGAAATTATTCATTTATTTGAAAAACTATTTTCAAATATTTGTTTTACATTCGGAAAGTTGTTGTAGCACCGAAGATGTTCCACTAGATGAGCCATTTCATCACTTGATCTTAATTTAGGTAGTAGAGCCTAAAATAGTAAGAATAGAAAAAATTAAAATTTTATTGAAGGATTGATTATTAAAAAATACTCAAACTCTTCCATTCCACTTAGAAATAAATATTGGGCTCATTCGAAGCTTTCAGAGTAATATTTTTGTAACTCTACATGTAATCAACAATACATGTATTGTATTTATTGTGTTGTAGATTATTAGTTAGCTTATAAATGCATTTATACCGTTCCTTGTCAAAAGATTTATATAAATATTCAATGATTATATTTTGTCAAAAGGTGCATAACAAATAATTGATTTTATTTTTCACTAGAGGAAACATGCGACAACTACACTGAGGTAAACACCGAAAACGAGTGCAAATATGGACGAAGCAGAATGGTGTAGTCTTAGGCGTTCAGGTGTACTTGGTCACCTGACAGTTCCATTTTCGGAGGTGGGGACGGTTCGGCCTGCTGATTCCCTGTGGACCCGACTTCTGCTATTCTCGGGAGTTGAATCGCGATTCTGGCTCTGGGGTGAAAGCTTTATAATTGGTAATTGATTCGGTAGTGGGGCCGGCTGTAAAACTTATTGGTCCTTCTTGGATGGATGCCGATTGTCCCAGACGGACAGTTCCTGCTGGATAGAGATACGTAGGAGGCACGAGTTACTGCGGACGCATTTTACTTGGGCACGGGAAATATCCGATTCCCTCTGTTGAGATCCGCCGTGACGTCCGTTTCTTTGGTACCCGGTAGTGCCTGCCACGGCGATGTTCTAGATCGCAGATTAGGGGACCGGGTAACGTCAGCGGGTATGGATAATCCACTCGGTTGAGACCCTCCAAGTGCAGGTCATAACGCAAGGTGCTCTGACGATTTAGCATTTAGGGATTCGGACAATGTGAATTTAGGGATTGTGGGATTAGGGATTTGGAAATTAGGGGTTCGGGCATTGAGAATTTAGGGATTCTGAGATTAGGGATTAGGGCATTTTGAAATCAGGGATTCCGAAATTAGGGATTTGAATGGCTAGGGTTTCGAGATTAGGGTTCTCAAGCATTGTGAATTTGGGGATTTAGGGTATTGACTTCTGGACATTAGGGATTTGGGGTGATTAGGGATTCGGGTCATATTAGGGATTTATGGAATTCCAATTTCTGAATTTCCGAATTTGAAATTTTAATTTTAAATAAATTGAAATTGGTAACGAATGTTTTCATATGATTGGTTATTATGGATTCTAGATGATGTGTAACTGTGCTATATTTGAGGACCATTGCAGTAGATACCCGTTTATTCGCGGATTCTATTGGTCTTGCTCATCGTCGGGTATTAAAAGATTATATGGTTTGTTACAGCCTAAATTAGGGCTGGAAAATAGGAACGTTTTATTTCCCGAATTGGATCGCTAGTAGTCGAGGGTGGTTTGTCATTTCTATTTTGGGGCTAATTTTCGATGTTGCAGTGTTACTTTGAGCGACTCTGGTCTGTGTCGGGGACACGAATGGGTCATTAGGGGAGGGATGCAGCGTTGTTTTAAAGGAGTGATGGGGATTCGGCACCGTTTGGTTTGGTACATGTTAACCAGAATACTCGTGAACTGGAGAATGCATTTGGGGATGGAAGACAAATATGAAACTCCAATTGCATAGACTGTACGCATGAAGCAATCTTTGATTCACAGAATTTGCCGAGACACGGTCGCACTCGAAACGTGTAGTGCAAACGCAAAGCTGGTTATACTGACGGGATCAAGCACCAGGGTAAACAAAAAGCCGCTTTCCCCTATTATGATGTAGCATCAAATGAGCAGACACAGAAGCTTGACAATTGAGGTACGTGAATCACAAACTTCCCTCCCCTATTTCGTTCGACATAGTGGTTCCAGCAGACGGTAGAACTTTAGGTTTCTTCACGAGATATTGTGTCAACCATTTCACGTAGACGCTAGAGCCTGAAGATTTCACTAGCGCATGCTCCAGAACTGTGAATGGTTGTCTATCCTCTTTGAAAATAAGACTAAGGTATGGATTGTTTACCTTGTGTATTTGGACCATCTGTTCTCCTTCTTTGCAGAGATTACCGAATTTGGAACTACACGCCCTCCAACTTCCACCCGCTCTGCCTTCTGCCACGATGGTGCTCCCATGGTCGGGATGCAAAATAAAGCAGAGGGCGTTTGCCGCAATGGGATTACTGGTCAGCCTCGGTAGGAGAGTCAGAGGGAATTTCTGACGCGGTCCTCTAACAACTGGTGCTTGAACAGCCACGCTTGCCCGACCCCTTGTCGTTACGCCGTCCTGTTCTTGTCCTGGTTCGGATGTGTGAGTACCTACGCTTCTGGACATTCTGTTAATGCCGTGAGAAGCTACGTTCTGGGGCGTTTGCGAGCTCGGGGTGCTAGAGTCAACATGGTTTGCTTGTCTTTCGACAGAACCAGTCCCAGCAGAGGCAGACATGTCGGTTGATACGGCCGCGCCAATGGGCATCCGATTTGTGAAGTTCTGAAGAACGGTGTTCGGAGTTACAGGAACCGTGTCCCCGCTAGGGCACGAATGAGTAGGATTTGCCGCAGGAGCGGGGTGAAGATTCATTGACGGTCGACCGCCTCGGTCGATGGGGGATGAGTTCGAATGGGGTTCCCGTGCCACTCCCATATCGGCAGGGGCATAGATGGTCTCCTGTATGTGTGTCGTCGACTGACTAAGTACCCGGATCGGAGAATGGGAGCCTGGTGAAGGAGCTTGACGTATGGGAATTGCCGTGATAATCGGTGAGGCTGTGCTCTGAGGTTGACTCTGCGAGGGGTTTATCAGTCGGAGGAGAAGCTCTTTCACTTCGCGGATTTGATCTTTACTCGAGGATAGGTCTGACGCCATGCGTTCAACTGTGGATTCTAGAGCATGTATCCTGTTTGACTCCCGGATTATGTAGGGTGGTGTTGCCTGATATAGTAAAACAGAAGCTATTAGAGGAGTCGATGGATTAAAACAAGACTGCCTGCAGCGGAGGTACAAATAAACACATAAAGGGGTACAATTTAGGAGGATATCACCTGAGGGAAATGAGGGGTGCTACTATCGTTATGTGGGCCTTGTGCGGAAGCACTTGTGGTCACGTTATGGAATCCAGGAGTGGGGGTGCTCTGTTCAAACTCGGCACTATGGGAGGCGATGGAATCGCTGTGGAGAGTGGAGCCGCGACGCGTAGAAGGTTGGTTGGCTGGGGCGGTGAATGCCTCCTACACATGTGATGAAAATGCGGGTCAAGGTATGGAAATCAGTTTGGTTAAAGGGCTAGTTGCACCATAAATTTGCGGCAAACATGACGAATAGGTAAAGTGGAGCGACTCACCTGGCAGGCCGGAGTTCCGAAGTCGAGTTGATCAGACAGGTTATCTTCATCTTGAATCGTCTTCCTCTTTCCCTTTCTCATTTCGGTCATTTGTATCGACTCATCTTTGCCCTCTGCACTCATCCAATATTTTCTCCACTCCGTGAAAGCCTCTACGGGGCAACGGGGGTGTCTGGAACCACTGTTTTCGATAAAATATTTCTTCCATTCTTTCCTATCATTCTTTAGTGTATTCTTTAGAAACTTCCCCAAATACTTGATATCTAGAGGTCTAGAGTACGAAAACTGATGTGAAAGCTTTTCCGCAATGCATTCTACCTGTGATTGCCAAACGTCGCGTTTGGCTTTGTAACTTCTAACTCTAAAATTTAATGTTTGACGTGCACACAGACGAGCGGCCCTGTGCCATGGGCTTTTGAGTCCAAGGATAGTACCTGTTTCGGAGACTGTGATTTGTACAATCGGATCTCGGTTTTGGGCATGCGCCGCAGCCATCTCTTTCAAATAGGGACGTTGGAACTCCCGTGATGCTGTCCGCTTCCTGATTTGCTCTGTTCGGTTGACATCTGCGGGGATGGTCCGCTGCATGGGCGGCTCTGAAGTTTGACATGTCCCGTGGATGGGGACCTCCGAATTACGACCTAAGTGGTGCATGGGCAGCTCCGAAGTACGAGTTGTCTGGGTAGGATCTGTTGGACAACGCAAGATGCCTCCAGGAGGTCCTGCAGGTGGAGATGTTCGAATGGGTTGAGCGTCCTGGCGTTGATTGTCATGCAAATGGCGTTGGTCTTCACTCCACGGCGCATGAAGTGGAAGAGAGGGGAAATAGGCCGGGTATGGAGACGGACTGGAATCGAAGTTGGCGTGAGCTCCGTAAATGGCCGAGCGGGGATGCGAGCCAGGATCGTGAAAACGTGCATGTGTCAATGTCCCTCCAGGTACATAAGGCTGTAGAATAAACACAGCTCAGGATCATGGAAGAATGTAATGTCCAGTTTCATGTAGCATGCACATGATATCAACATATGGTCATGTTGGTGTAACTTGCTCAGTGGAGTATGGATCACCATACCTAGTGTGAGTGCGCAAATCATGTCTCCGTGGACAGATCAGAGATTTCAGTCAATGCTATTTCATAATATGTCTGAAATCACGATGTTCTGTGGGAAATTACAATGAGCTTCGTGGACTTACCTGTGGGCGTGGAGTGAGATCAACGTCGCGGCCTTCGACGACGGGGTGCTGTGCCATGCGAGCCGGGAAGGCCATGGTGACCTCCTCACGTCGGCTGCTGCTCCTCCCTGATCGCACTCGGCCGGCCAAATATGGCGCAGGTGGGAAGTCCGAGGAGCTCCCAATGCTAGATGACGAAGAGGCATCAGAATGCGAGGGGTAGAGTGGATACCCCCGATCATGCGCAACACAGAAGATTGTCGATGGGGATTCAGATGCTCCCATTAGGGTTAGAGAATGACGGCGATCCAGATTTTTTCAAAGTTAGCTCAAATGCGAAAATAGTGTTGGCAAAGGGGGGATAGCAAGTTTATCGCTCTGTAAAGTCACCAAGGTTCTAATCTGGTGTCTACTGGTGTCGTACCTGCGTTCGTGCTTATTGATCGAGAGGCTATTTCGGTAAACAGAAGCTGAGTCACTATGCAAGTAGAGGCTGATCGATAAGGTATGTGAATGCTATTGGCCGTCGTGTATAAAGGTGACATGCGGGATATATGGACAGATCTAGATCGAAGGCCGCCGCTCATGGGAACGAGGGTCGAAACTGTGGGCGACTGTAGTGGATATATGTGAAGTACTATGGGGATTCACAAAACATCCTCCGTACTGATGATGGGAACGTCGTTGCCCTAAATCTCACGGCTGCCTACTTAAACGGTTTGGTGGACAGCGGAATGTTTCGTCACCTAGAGGGACAAGCCGAGGTCAGTAGATATTTCTATCAACCATGGGAGATTATAGTCCGAATACGTCGTTGAGATATGGATTCTCGCAGCTAGATGATAACGGCAACATTGTTAGTATTTGGAACTTCGGAGATTTAGACAGATGGATAAATGAGATCGAGTCCCCTGATCACACATCGGATGCAGGAGGAATACAACGTCAATCGGAGTCGCCACAGTCGAGGAAAGAGGAGATTAGCACAAATTCAGCGGGTTTAGCGAGAAGTTCCATTGCTACTGTCGATGGGGATATCCAATCATCGCAGCATCTCGTGAAGTCATGCGTTTTGGTACCGATTCCATCGGATGTTACCTCCGCATGTCCTGACGATGTATCGGAGGGAGCACTTCACGACGTAGCCTCTCCAGGCGTGTCGACATTGTGCATGAACGAAGGTTTCTCGGGGGGTTTTTTTGAAGATGCGGCTTCGGCAGGGGATACTATGCGACAATGCTTAGATCATAACGACATTGGATTGCCGGCGTCGGACAATGAGTACACAACCCCGACTGTTGTACGGACCAGTAGTGCACCTCTGTTCGAGATGTTTACAAGGTCACTTACCCTTCACGTTATTCTTCACATATTGGGAGATGCAACGTCTTAGGAATGTATAATTTACTGCAGTAGTGATCAGAGTATAGGTGTAGTGTGACTAATATATTCGTCGCTGTGCTAGAGACTCACGCACCTTCAGAGGATTGTGTGAGGATCCAGAGTATGATCGAGGCTGACTGTGGCTTTCTCCGTTACTATTTTTGGAATAAAGAAATACTTTCATTGCGTGAACGAATGTTTTATTGTCATACAATTTATTTGGATTTTACATCCAATTGTGCTTTATTCATACAACTTTATACCGTTGGAGGGCGCCGGGTTATTGTTTATCATGAACTTAAGGTCTCCTCTGTGGGCGGCACAGGCAAGTCGACATTGTAGAGGAAGAACTGAATGTTACATTGCGGAGCGGCGTCAATATGGAGACAGAGAGAGCCTTCCCTCTTGCTGATAAGAGGAGGCGTGACGCACGTGATGCCAAGCTACTGCTCCGTGAGGAACGACTCGCTGATAGAACTGGTGTGGTGAAACGTAACTGCCCTTGCAATATCTGTTGCGGCGAGACGCGGTCTTCCAGATTCCGTGCTGTGGTGCGGACACATTTATCAACATACGGTCGTCACCCTTATTGCAGGGGTCCGACTGAGGTAAGCCACGTTTTGAAAGTTCACTGTTTTGAGTTACTGTACTGATCCTTGTGCCGGTTCTATGTCGATAATTTTATGGATTCTAGAGCATGAATGATTAGGTGCTGGATTGCTGAGGTACAGGGATTTGACAAAGACGAGTCGGATGATGAATGGGAGATGGACATTCAAGAGGAATTTGGCGTTAGAGGTGGAGGCATGTTCCGTTCACATGCCCGACCGGTTGACGTCGGGATGGATATGACCGGACTGGTGCAACACACTTTTCACATATACGACGGACTCACAGGCACAGTAGGAAATGTAGATGATAGAGTTGGTGGGGAGTCAATTTACGATGGTGTCGGAGACGAAGGCGTCGAACCAGGTGCAGCAGATGATCACGCAGCAGAGGATACACCAATGGATGATACACAGGAGCTTCACCAGCCGGATCATAACCACGAAGAACCTGGTCCTACGGAGGAAGACATGCGGGACGATGATTTACAAGCCATGGAAGATACACCGCCGACACGTGAACAGTTACTGGAGGAAAGCGCACGAACCCCCTTGTTTGCAGGATCTGGGCTCACGCAACTTGGCGGGACACTGCTACTGCTTAACTGTCTGAGGAATCACGGGGCTTCTAATGTACTGGTGAACGAGGTATTTGCCATTCTCCATAAAAGCATGTTGCCGAAGATTAATTCCCTTCCGTCCAATGAGTACCATGCATCAAAAGTGTTAAAGCACTTGGGTTTGGCATATGAGACGATTCATTGTTGCCCAGGGCCTAAGGCCTGTGTTTTATTCAGAGGCGATGAATTAAGAGATTTGACACAATGTCCACGGTGCGGTGCGCAGCGTTACAAGCGGGTTGGCAGATCCATTGTGCCGATGAAGGTATTGAGGTACTTCCCGCTCATTCCTCGCCTGCAACGAATGTACATTACTCCCCTCCAGGCCTCTTTCATGACCTGGCATCAGCGGCACGCGAGTGAAGACGGTATAATGCGAGGCGCAGTTGACTCCTACCAATGGAGATTTGTGAGCTGGAAGTGGCACGATGAGTTTGCGTTTGAGCCAAGAAACTTGCGTCTCGGATTAGCCACAGATGGAGTGAATCCTTTTTCGATAAAACGTTCTACCTGGAGTACGTGGCCGGTTGTGATTATGAATTATAATCTCCCACCCTGGATGACTACCAAGAAACATTTCGTTATGCTATCACTTATAATTCCTGGAAAAAAATCAGTAACCGGTGATGACTTCGACGTGTACCTGCAGCCTTTGTTAGATGAGCTGCTAATTCTGTGGACTACTGGGGTGCCTACAGATGACGCCGCGATGCACAATGGAAGCCCTCGATTTAATTTGAAGGCTATGATTTTGTGGACCATGCACGACTTCCCAGCATATGGGGTCGTGTCTGGCTGCGTTACGAAGGGCTACCGCGGTTGTCCGGTGTGTGGCGAGAATACAATTTCGAGGCGGTCACGAGCCCTTCACAAGAATGTGTATGACGCACAACATCGCAGATTTTTGCCTTGCGGTCATCCATGGAGAGCGGCGTCCCCTGCATGGGATGGTGTTGCAGAAGATCGACCTCCGCCCCCAAAGGTGACAGCGGAGGAAGTTCTGAGGGCTGGACATCTCCGTGAAAGTTGGGTACAGTTGGGAGCTAGTCCAGCAGCAACAGATCCTGCCCGAGTATTTGGTGTAAAAAGAGTTTCAGCACTCTTCATGCTTCCATACTAGAAGGTAAAACTCCGTACCTTGATTTGTTTTTTATTAGTTTCCATCCAGTGAACAAGGTTTAACAGAAGTTTGAGTCGGTGAGGTTGCAGCTCTAGTCTGTAATTTAGTATAATGGCTTGTTTGCAATTCACATAGTCTCGCTTCTTCATTATGTGTCATAGTCCAAACTGCGTCAAGTCACCCTTATGTTTGGAGTTCTGATTCACCAACAGTTAGACCGATGTTGGTAAAACGTGATTCATATACAGCAGGTGCTGTAGCGATATTAATCGTGGCCACTGTTTTTGTATAAATCTGACGACTTCGTTCACAGACTCTAACCAATACCTAGCATAACTGTCCGATTATCTGCGAGAGTCTAGCTGCTTCCAGACGCGTTCTCTGTAATTCCCGGTTACATTACACATCAATGCTACTGCATGCTAGTTTACCTTAATGTGCATTCTTTGTTTGAGACAGAAACTAACTTACATAATTCACTGTACATGCAGGACCTCCCGATTCGCAATACCCTAGACGTCATGCACATTGAGCGCAACGTCTCTGACAACATCATGAAGCATTTATTTGGCGAGAAAGATACCCTTGCAACCCGGATGGACATGGCGCATGTAGGAAAGATGAGCCACCTGCACCTTGTTCCTGGTCCGAGTGGAAACTATGTCAAGCCGAAGGCCCCCTATGTCTTCTCGGAGAATGAGAAAAGCCGTTTTCTTGCACTGGTGTGTAGAACCAAAGTACCAAGTGGATACAGCAGTACATTAATTAAGTACATCGGGGAACGAAGGCTACAGGGGCTCAAGTCCCATGATCATCATGTGTTGGTGCAGCAGATATTACCTGCTGCTATTAGGAGTTTTCTCTCAAGTGGCGTACGGGAGACCATCATCAGGTTAGGACACTTGTTTCAACGTATATGCGCAAAGGTTATCAGGATCTCCGAAATTGAGTCGCTTCGAGAGCATGCTGCCGAAGTGCTGTGTCTTTTAGAATTGAACTTCCCTCCAGGATTTTTTGACATCATGACACACTTAGTCATCCACCTCGTCGATGAACTGGAAGTGTGCGGACCTGTTCATGCACGTTGGTGCTATTCAGTTGAACGATACCTGGGAGTGTTGACAAAGTACGTGAGAGATCGATCAAAACCTGAGGCGGGGATGGCAAGCGGATATATGATTGATGAATCTTTAGGGTTTTGTACGGAGTACTTTGCCCTTTACGAGCACACAAAAAGCCGGGTGTGGGATCCAGAGGAAGAATTGAAGGATTCAGGAGAGTTGCTTCTTGGGAAACCCCGTCCGAAAGTGCTGTCCGAGCGCGAACTGGAGTTTATCCACGACTACGTGATCAAACACCACGTTCACACGGAGGAGTTACTGGGGTATGTTCATTCCCTTAGCAGTCTTTAATCTTACTTCTTCTTAAAGTTCACAATCTAGGCTCCGCTTTTCGTATGCTGTCCTCTAATTTTTATTGCTGATCAGAGAAGGAAGGCCGATTCCAATTATTGAGCCTGAGGTTGAGGTGAATTCATTATTTACAGGGATATTCAGATTTTTAAGTAGGTTTAATTGCTCTTTTTCGTTGCTGTTTTTTTTTTTAACATTGGACTGTCTTAGAATTCCCACGCTCTGGTACAATTATTGGACTTTCGTGGTGTCATTGGACCCTTCCCTGGTTGCACCCGGAAATACCTCCATTCCTTTCGATTTAATCTCCTAACTCCATCGTTTGTAATGATTGTCACAGCGAATGGTCAACACAGAAAGCTGCCTTCAAAATTGCTCGGGCGGATTTTGCAAATTCAGTCGAAAGACAAGCAGGAGCTCCAATTCCATATCCTGATCATCTCCGCGAGACATTCCCCAAATTCGCGACCTGGCTGAATGCTCACGTGCGGAGTCTCAAGGACGAGAATTTCCCTGTTCCCCCTGAATTGGAGTCGCTCCACTGCCCTCCCTCGCAGCACGCTTGGTCCTTCAACAGTATGTGGGCGTTTGGGTGCCACTATACGTGCAACCGGGAAACTGCACCTTCCACGGTCGCTTTCGACTGCGGAATCGCAGCTATACCGCCATCCCCAACATGTACAGAAATTGATGTTGCGATTTTGAAGAACATATACATGGTCAGTTACCATGGTCTAAGCTGTGTCGTGATGGAGGGGAGCTGGATCAAGACAAGGGACCAGGGGCGCCGGGTAATACGCAAGGACCCTTACGGATTCTGGCTTGTCCAGTACCATTGCAGGGAAGCACCTGAGAAACACAATCCATTTGTCTATCCCTGCAACGTGTCCCAAGTTTTTTTCGTCGACGACGTAATTGATCCGAACTGGAAAGTTGTATTGAGGCACGATCCACGCAGCAAGAGGATCGAGGGCGACCGCGAAGTTCATATTTTCGGGGCTGCTGGCTCCACAAGACCGAGTCTGAGCACAAGGTCACGGGGAAGACCACCCGCAACTAGAGCATCCACCTCGGCCCAGACAGAGCGTGAGGAGGAGATTCGTCTGGAGCAGTTCAATGCCTTTGCCAACGAAGTCGAAGACCCTAATGAAGAATTCCACCTTGATGATATGCAATACGAGGACGAATTTGATCTTCAATACGTGGAGTGAACCTGGTACTCTTCTTCCTTGCTCTTCGTTACCGTATGGTTGAATTTCCACATCAATTTGTGTTCTACATGTATATGTCCTTACTAATTGCTCTTGTAACGTGGTATATCCTCCATTTATAGGATGCTCGATATCTGACATACTTGTTGTAATGCAGACGGAAGATTACGTGGAGTTTTGGAAGATGCATTTACAGGGCTGTTTCGCTTCATATGAAACACATTATTGGGATGGTTTTATTTCTTTCGGCTTTCAATGTTATTAGCACAGTTGCCTCTTTCCAGATCTCGTTGTTAATGCAAGCTACTCTCTGTAATGTCAGTGATTTTACATTAATCCAATGCTGGCCCTAGTTTGGGCAAATATTTCTATAATCTCATTGTGCTCATGCATAGCCTTGTTTTAATCCATTGGCATCGTCTGCATAAATTTACGTCGTTATAGACGACACATACAAGCAGTAGAAGACTCGTTTTTTGCTAGATTTTGGTTTTTTATATGTGGTGACCATTCATTGTCGTGTTCTGAGTTCACCCTTACTTATATATTACTCATATGCACGATTATCACTAACCCTGGCATGTGTTTCCATCCGGACACTAAAAGGATCGAGCAGATGATATTCTGGCTTGACTAAGGGCTATTCTTCACTCCATTGCATACTGTTTTTTAAGGAAGTGTTTCATTAGTTGCAATTTGCTTCTTTCGTTTTCAGATTATGAACATTGGTCACCGATCTTGCCTACTTTTCTCCAGGTAGTTTCGATGTGAGACGGACGCGCCTTTTGTTCTCAGAGCATATTGCATTACTGAGCCTTCCCCTGAATTTGTATCACGCATGTCCACTGAATCTTACTAAACGTCTAGATTAGTCTGTTTCGTTTACTAATTAGTGAGATTTTATATTATTTGGTAAATCTTGGCGATGTGACTTCTTACAACGTAATGGCATGCTGAAATCATTGCAGGGGGAGGTGGAGTCGCCATGCAAGTTAAGTCAGCCGTCTCACCTCGCCTGATTGAACAGCTAAACCCTCATGCGTCCAGGTGGGTTGGAACATGTATCTTAACCATCCTCTCACACAGCCGTCAATTGCCCATATTACTACCCTCTTCTCCTTCTTCCTGCATGGCCTATTTCATATCCTCTATTTCCTTTCTCCGAGGAGGAACTCCGGATCCACATTTCGCATGCCCTGCCGCACATGTCTAGCCCTCTTCGTGTGGTAATTTGCCCTTCGACTGCATTCGTGTTGACATAGTACTATCTCAGACATGGCACCGTCCGACGTGGGCGAGGTTGGGTGGTACGTGGAGTTTATGGGACTCAGCAATGAAGGTGTTATCCCCAGCGTCACGAGTTCTGAACTCATGCCAAGTCGTCCAGCACTTGTCGAATTCTGGGGCCCCAAGCAAGGATCTCGTTACACATTTCGCAACTTTGGCAGCCCCGAGTACGAACAGTACGTCCGAATCCTTCTAGTCCGGGTCCTGCAAGTGCATTGGCCCGAGAGCGGCTCTATGCCCTTCCACTTTGCACGAGGTTTGGTGGCCGAGGCACAGGGTATGGACGTCAATTGGGCTGAGTTCGCTTTCAAAGTCACCCACCCACACCAGTCGCACTCCACTGTGCCTCGAATACTCCCAGAATTCCGAGCATTAGAGCTTCCCCTGACGAAGGTCAGGAAAGTCATTCCGCCCTTCCAATCCCAGGTAAGTTCCTCCGTTTATGTGTGGGCTGGTTACTCTTTGTCATTCGCTACCTGATTCATGTTTCCTGTCAAATATCATGTTTGGTTTTCTGTTTCATGCATACTTTCCCCTGTGTTAAACTCATTTTCGTTCAGCGTATTTCCATCTTCCTCTAGTAGAGGACCGGGGGAATATTTAAGTGGTATGGTCAGTGCACCTCTCATTTGATAATATAACTCTCGGGAAACCAGAATTGAATCACTTCTTCTTGAACTTAATTCTTTGTGCTGTGAGGTGTTGTCCTGATTGAAAATGATTGTGGCTAATGAACATTGGAATTCAACGTATGCATCTGCACAGTTCACAGCTCCTTCACTCGGAGTCTTGGAAGCTTTCTCAACTCCGAGTGCAGAACCGTACGAGGAGCCCCATCACATTTGGACTGACGTCAAAGTAGAAGAGGAAACAGCACCGAACCAGCGCAACATCCCACGCAGCTCTTTATCATCTCGAATTCTCAACCTGGACGACTCCGCCTTGCTTGGTCTGCAGGCTGTGCGAGCTGCAGTAGATGATGCCGTAGAAGCCGAGAAGCTTAAACTAAGAGAGTTATTCCACGCGGCCAACTTGGAGTTACAGACGAAGCAGATGCGTTTGCATGAATTACGTGAGCACCTGAAATTTGTCAATCGCAAATGCACAGAGAAAACAGGTTCGGTCGACCGTGCCGAACTAGAGTATGGTCGAGCTCGCGGTGTTCTCATGAATGCGTTGGTTGAATACACGGGTGCTGCATCAACAGAGCACAAGGTTGAGCAGAACAGGATCATCACGATCTTCGAAACACTTTGTGACTCGTGGGCCGAGAACAAAAATTCCGCAAATCGCCGACTCGCTGCATGGAAGTTCAAGGCGCAACGTCAAGTGGCAGCCGTCTCCAAAGCGACCAACGAACTCGCGGCAGCGGAAGCAAAACACTCTGAGGCGTTAGCAAATATCGAAATGCGCGAGTCTCATCTGCAGGCAGTGTCGGATCTGTTGAAGGAACTGTAGAAAACCCATGCCCGATTCCTTCCTGCACCTGTGTTGAAATGATCTCTGCTTTCTCCTGCTTTGTGGTTTTGATACCAGAAGCAACGTTAGACATGACATGTTCCGGATTTCATATGTAGACAGGGGATGTAGTGTTTACGTCTCAGAAATGGACCTTGTTTCACATGCCCCGTATCCTTCTCTCTGAATCTAAAAGAGCCAGCAGACTTCATAATACAATGCTTTGACTCCCATAATTGTTTTTTGTAAATGTCGATATGGAAGACTCCGAACCCATGAACTGCTGTCGTTAAAGTGCCAACGCAATGCTACTTTGTGTTCAAAAATTTCGATGGAAGAATACAGACGTGGTTACATTGCATTATCCCATATTTGCTGTATAGTCAATGACTTGTCCACACCCACTGTGCACTAACCCCTCAAAAGTTCATGTATACCCAATAGCGGGTATCAATCACTCATCAAATTACTACTCCTTACCCCGACATGGTAACGCGGACACAGTTTCACCTGCACTCGATGAACCGAGGAGTCTGTACCGTTCAGTATCGGTGGATGAAGTCCTCTACTGATTTTACACGGCGAAGTGCGTAAAACAGAAAGGTCATCGGTAAACTCGAATTCCCCCTGCCTCGCATTATACTGGGCCCATCTCCCAAGCCCGGAATAAATCGGCCTCTGATTGGCTGGCAGTTGCTCCTTTTTCGTGAAGCTATACTTGGCTATGGAGCGCGATGACCGCCCTCTGTTTACACCAAAAACTGGCATTGCCCAATCAGAGGTTGAATATTTTTTTAGATGAGCACCAATGCAATATTACGGTGTAGTTCACTGGTGTAGTTGTCGCATGTTTCCACTAGTGTTTTAACAAGTAAATACCTTTTCAAGCAACAAATTATATTGTATGTTTAGATTATTGTTTTATTATCTAAAACAAATTTAACGATACAATCCACCTACAATATAATATATATTTTATATCACGTTTTCTATTAATATATGTAAAATTTAACTTATTAAAATAAGCATATTTAATGATCAATCACTCATTTTTCAATTCTACAAAAAACCCTGCGGGATTCCTAAATTTTGTCTTTCTAAAATATAAAATGTTTTTAGGTAATTGATGGATTTTATACGTATCAATTTAAATTCTTCTATTATTTGGTACATCTATTGACAAAATCAACATTTTTGACAAAATGAATGTAATAATATTTTTGTAATAATATTTTTGATAAAATGAATGTAATACAAAAAATTGTATAAACTTATAATGGCTTATAAGAATGATCATGCACAATCACTAAATGATTTAATGATTTGTAATGACTGATAAACCACTGTATAATCTAATAAATATGAATATTATGAATAAATCATTAATCTTTGTTTTTGAAATTATCACTACTAGAAACTATGTCTATCACGACCACAGTAGTAAACCATTGCAAACATCAAATCTACGCAGAAACTCCAATACACCACTGAGGTCCGACTACATCTAGCTACAATGAGAAGGGTGGATCTTACTGAAAATAGGGTAAGAGTGTTGTTCCGTGCAAATGGCCCGGAAAGTAGGAGCAAAATGTTGATTTTATGGTGGCCCCTAGTGAGACATTTCAAAGTTTGGTAAAGTCTGTCGCCACCGTGTCATTTTGATGGCAAACTTTTGGTAATGTTAGCAATGATTTGCACTGAGGATGTCCTCGGTCACATGCTTACATGCGGTGTATCTGGATTCTGGTGACTTGATCACCTGGTCAACGGACGGATTAACTGGTGTAGCGGCTCATATGTCTCTTGGTGTACCTCGTGGAGGCGCGGGTTTGAATCCCACTGTTGAACAAATACTCGAAGCACTTCCACAATCAATAACACTCGCATAACAACATTTTATTACAAATCTCTACCGACACATTTTACCTCACACCACTCAAAGGTAACTGTCGCATTTAACAATTGGCCTATCTGCTTACAGAGCTAGAGAAAGTTGTCCTTCTCTTCCATGTATTTGTATGGTTGGGCTTGATTACGTTGAACACATTATGTTGAACTTGATCTGCGGAAGACGGACCCGAGGCTATGGTCTACACTAAACCAGCACTTTGCAATCACATTCTAATTAGTTTCATACTAGAAGTTTACTAAGGAGGCACTCCAGAGTACACCACGTTGGGTACATCCTCGAAGGTTGAGTAATAGGTGCACTGAGGGTCCCTCCGCCTCCAAGTTTCTTCTAACAATATATACACATCTTTTAAAGTTTGTGCTTAAATAACTTTCAAACATATTGGTATGCCAAAAGATATTCTAGATACCTTCTGAAAATTGTAATTTCCATATATATATATATATATATATATATATATATATATATATATATATATATATATATATATATATATATATATATATATATATATATATATATATATATATATATATATATATATATATATATATATATAATATTTATAATTGATGCATTTTAAATATTTTATAGTTGAATTAAATATTTCAAAAAAATCATAATTATTAAGTTTGATTCACAAATTTTGAAAATTTATGTACTTAAAAAAATAGAACATGCATTTTAATAATCATTGTAAGTAATTATTGAAAAATAACTATAAATACATATAATTTATTATTGCATATTTAAATATAGTTAAATAGTGATTATATTATCAATGAAGAAGATTTTGTAATGTATACATACATAGGAGAATAAAATGGAAACATTATAGAATCAAAAATTATTTATATTATTCTAACATCACTCTAAATCTAATAAGAGTATTTATATTCTAAATCTAATAAGAGTAATTATATTGGAGATGTTTCTTGCATTATTAGCAAATATTTTTTAATTAATTTTAAATTGTTGATACAGTATTGAAGAATATGATGGATTTTGGAATTCTTAAAAATTTAAATAACTGTGAACTATTATTGATTCGTTTATTTACGCATGAAATTCTATTAAAATCTGATTGATGATTCTACATCAATCATGATTGTGTAAACATCAATTTCTAATTGGCGACTTCAAAAAAATTGGAATTGAACATTTATTTATTGTCGTGAATTTATAGATTCATCAGTTAAACCAAGTAGATTGTAAAAGTTGATGGCAACATTATCATCAAATCAATACTAGATATTTTTAAATCAAAGTTATAAGAATTTATCAAATGTAAAATTATATCATTATTATATTCACTAAAAATACTCCATATTTAATTTTTTTTATTACTAATATTTGAAGACTGTCTTCTATAAAGGTCATGGCAATTTAGATTCTAAAGATTGAGGAGGATGTTGATGAATATGAATATAATTGCTTCTGAATTTCATAAATGTAAATATAAGTGAGATATAAGTGAATATTTTAATTTTTAATTTCAGTAAAAAAATCAGTAAAAATATCCTTAAATAGGTTAGAAATAACAAAATATTACAAAACTACTTAACTCTTTGTCTTCATAAATTTTTAATTTTTATGTTTTTATTTTTAGAATTATTTTAAAGCGAATCTGCTATGGTACTACGGTAATCACTGTAGAAAAAAAGAGCTTGGGAAGACTCAAATGTCATCATATGGGAACTTGGAAACTTGCACAAAGAACAATACCATAGGGAACACTTTTCATTTGACTGCCCAACTTTGTTGTGAACGAAGTGGGGTTTTTAAAAAATTAACAATTTAAACCTTTATCCATTTAATCCTTAAAGATTATCATAATAAAAATTCTTGTTAGATATGGTTTTCATCAAGTTTTTTATAGTTTGAAAAAAAAATAAAACAATTCCACAAATCTTCATATCAAACACTACTAACTGGGGATTTGAGGCAGTTGATTAGAGGGGCAGGAAAACTATAGGGGAGCAGTAAAACTGTTATTAATGAGGGGGTGGCAGTAAGCTATTAGTTACTACCTTGGCCTGCAGTAACTCCATTTGGATGAAAACGGCTAGTTTAGATGAAAATGCTAGATGAATGAAAATTGATAGATGGATGAAACATATCAATTGGATGAAATATGATGGATTAATGAAAAATGATGGATAAATGAAAACTAGTGGCGGCTAGGGTTTTGGGGGCGGCGACTAGGGTTTTGATGGGATTATAAAGAGGAGGCTGTGGCAGTCCATTCACTATCTTTCTCTCTCTCTCAGTTCAGAGCTCTCAGATGGTAGTGGGTGTGTGGAGTTAGTGGGTAGGATAAGTTGTTAGACAGAAGAGGAGCTGCTGTTATTAGCAGTAAAGAGTAGGATATTATGGAGCATGATATTTTATGGAAAGAAGTTGAAGAGAATTGTGTGCAAATGTATAGAGATGCAGATTTTAGAGATTTTAGAGGCAAGAAAATCAATTTGCCTGGTGGGTGTTGTAGATCTGGTGTAATAACTAGTGGGTATTGTAGATCACACATCTGAGAAAATACCCCCAAGATTTGAGTAGATTTAAGTTTCCAAGTTTCAGATTTAGGACCAGGACTTGGGGCAGTATAGTAAATTTCGCAGGATTTCAGAGAGGCTTAGGACAATATTTATTCCTGAAAGAGTTAGAAAAAAACCTCTTTCACAAACACAAATTCCTGAAATCTATATATGGGTAGAATGACATGTCCACAACTTTCTCGACGGTGGCAGGGCAGTGCTAACTTGAAACTAAAGCTCTTCGCATGGAAGACTCTGCCAAATACGCATACTCAAAACCGCCACTACACCCTAAACCAACACCATCTACTAGATCCTGACGTTTTTGCTCCTTAAGTCTAGAATCTGCAAAGATAGTGCCGCCTTTGCATAGAGTGTCACTTGTGCGTTCAGGGATGCATACCCACAACCATCACTATACACAAACCCGTCATTATCTAACTCTGTTTTAGATTCAAGGAACAGAAACGTGAGGGTTTAGTAGATGGTGTTGGTTTCAGGTGTGGTGGCGGTTTTGAGTCTGCGTATTTGGCAGAGTCTTCGGTGCGAAGCGCTCCGGTTCCAAGTTGGTCGTGCCTTAACGTGAAGCGCACAAACCCGATATAACCTAGATCTAGGAAATGTACATGTACGCAATCAGTAGATTTTGTTGCTTTAACGTGTAGTGACGGTTTTGGGTAGGAGTCCCTTAAACCCTAAACCTCTGATGTTTGTGTCTGTTTGCTGAGTGAAGGGGTTTGGCAGCTTGATTGGAGCCATGGCGACGCGATCGCACTTGCCGCGGTTGCTCCGGAACGCGTCCCAGGCGCTATCACCATCGCCACTCTCGCATTCTGCATCGGCATCAGCATCATCGTCGTCGTCAGCGTCGTCCACTTTGCTTCAGCAATGCCGGAGCTTCGTGCAGATGCGGACGAGGCTGGAGGTCGCTGACAACTCCGGCGCGAAGCGCGTGTCGTGCATCAAGGTTCTCGGCGGCGGCAAGCACGGGAAGCTGGGAGACCTCATAATTGCCTCGGTGAAGGACGCCGTGCCGCGGGGGAAGGTGAAGAAGGGGGAGGTCGTGAACTGCGTGATTGTGCGTGCGGCGATGCATAGGCAGAGGAGCGATGGGAGCGAGATTAGGTTTGATAAGAATGCGGTTGTGATAGTGAATAAGCAAGGGGAGCCCATAGGGACGCGTATCTTTGGCCCCGTGCCTCACGAACTGCGCTCGAAAAACTTTATGAAAATCTTGACGTTGGCTGATCACGTCACTTAGAGGAATTCGATTTTAAATTTGGTTGATTTTTTTTTTAATTCTTACATGTTTTGCATTGTCGTCTCATTCTATTCGTCTGGGTGGTGTGACACGAAGGAGCAGGTGAAATTTTTGAGATTTTGTCTCTGCCATTTATGAAGTAATTTTGCACATAATTTTGTGTGGGTGTTCTGAATTCTGCCATTTGTGAGTTTGAGTGAATTCTCTGAGGATCGGAGTTGAATTTTTCCGATTCTGTTTGAGGTGAGCTTGGCTTTCTACGCGTGTGATGATCACGTTCGTATATAGTTGGCAGTTATGTCGTTTGCATCGTCTCCAGATGGGGTGTTCTACAGGTTTTAGTTGAGGTACTGGATGTGGATCTCTGTGTCTTGGTGCACTTTTTGTCTGGATAGGAATGAGGGATTCTACTGATGGAGACTTCTGAACGAGGTTTTCAACTTGTACTGGTATTCCGTTCTTCCAATGCTGGTATCTTACTCGAATTCCCTGGTTTCTCTGAATTTTTATGTTGTGAATTGAAATTAACATTGTTTGTTTATCTTCTTTTTGTGGATTGGCACGCTATGATCTAACGCCTTTGTGTGTCTGTGACGATCACTGGCAAGAGTGTTCCTATTTAAAGTGCTCACCATAAGCATTGAGAGATTGTATTACAGTGGGAGCCGGTTAGTGCCTAGTCGTCTTGAACATTTTCTTTCGTGTATATTCCACGCATGCTGCTGCACAATTGCTGTTCCTTACTACAGTATCGTCTTCAAGCAGGGAGTTGACTACACATAGTTATGTATGCTTCTTGTTTGGTTTTTTCTGTACTTATTGATATTCATGCTATTAACAGGGATACTAATATCGTCTGGTTTTTGTGCGAGTTACTGACGGTTTATAACTCAACTCCCTATCATGATTTATGTTCATGAATGGCCGACTTCTGCAACATCTTCACCGTCGAACTTTACCAATGTTAATGCTCTTGAGTTGGTCGGAGAGTGAAGGGTAAGTTGGCTAACCATTGTACTAGTTCACTTTAATTTACTGGTGAAGCAGTGAGTCACAAGTTCATTAACAGGTTCCATTAGTAGGACGTTAAGCAGCAGTTTCCTCCTAACTGCCGCGGTTGCCTGGTGTTAACGACATGCCTTAATCCGACGGCTTAGATCAATTTCATTCCGGATTCCTCGCATGAAGGGAATCGGCTGACAGTGTCAGTATATAGATGCTGTACTCCCACCATAGCCACTTTGAGTGCAAACCTCGCCCACTAATTCGCCAGATTTCGTTGAGGCTCTTCCGGACACACGAAAATGAGGGAAGTCATATCAATTCATATTGGCCAGGCAGGAATTCAAGTCGGTAATGCGTGCTGGGAGCTTTATTGCTTGGAGCATGGCATTCAGGTGCGTGCTCTTCACTATGGGCTCCATTTATCTCGAATCACAGAACGAATCATCATGAGTTTCCAAAGTCGCTTCTTCCTTATTGTTAGGCAGCTTCAGCTCACAATCATTGTCTGTTTCAATTCTCAATACGGCCCACTGATTCCCAGAATTTACACTTATGTGCAGCCGGATGGTCAAATGCCAAGTGACAAGGCAATGGGTGGAGGAGACGAAGCCTTCATCACCTTTTTTAGTGAGACTGGTGCTGGCAAGCATGTCCCTCGTTGTGTGTTCATGGACTTGGAACCAACGGTTGTAGATGAAGTGAGAACTGGCACATACCGCCAGCTCTTCCATCCTGAGCAGCTTATTAGTGGCAAGGAAGATGCTGCCAACAATTTCGCCCGTGGACATTACACTAGTAAGACATTATACAATTCCTAAAACGTGACACTAATTTTGATTATGCATTCTTCACTGGCTGGAGGTGCTACTGTGCTTGAAGAAAACAAAGAAAGTCTTAGTAACTGAATGCTCTTTGAGGTCAAGGAGAAATTATTACGTCGAGATCTACTGAGCTTTTACGATAACTTCTTAACATAATTCATCCAGTGTGTGGCCTGATTTATTTGAGGAATTTATGATGCAGTTGGGAAGGAGATCGTAGATCTGTGTCTGGACAGGATCCGCAAGCTCGCGGATAACTGCACCGGGCTTCAGGGATTTATTGTGTTCCATTCGGTGGGTGGTGGAACCGGATCAGGCCTGGGTTCTCTTCTTCTGGAAAGGCTGTCAGTAGACTATGGGAAAAAATCGAAGATATCCATGTGCGTATTCCCTAGCCCACAAGTGTCTGGAGCAGTGGTGGAGCCTTACAACAGCGTCTTGTCAACTCATTCTCTTCTGGAGCACACAGATGTAGCTGTCATGCTCGACAACGAGGCCATTTACGACATCTGTCGTAGGAGTTTAGATATTGAGCGACCCACTTACACCAATTTGAACCGACTTGTTGTCCAGGTATTCATCTAACGGGATCACTTGTTGTACCCTAAAATACCGTTAGAACTTCAAGGGAAGTAACTTTGTTTGATTACATCCAAGTCCCGGCATGTTGACTTGCATTTTCTTGAATTGCTTACAGGCTGCACATTATATCCATAAGACATGTCTTTTATGGAATTTGTCACTTACCACTTCTAGACATGATCACAGCACGTTCACATGTTCGCATCAGTCGCGATTGGAATAAACACATTTCAGGTGGCATTTTGGTCACGCGGTTTTCTTTGGCGTTCACATTTTCTTGACTCATACATTTTCTTGCAGGTTGTATCATCGCTCACGGCATCCTTGCGCTTTGATGGAGCCCTGAACGTGGACCTGACAGAGTTTCAAACCAACCTGGTGCCCTACCCCCGTATTCATTTCATGCTGTCATCCTACGCACCGGTTATATCCGCGGAGAAGGCTTACCACGAGCAGCTGACGGTTTCTGAGCTCACCAACAGCGTATTTGAGCCGTCCTCGATGATGGCGAAGTGCGATCCCAGGCACGGCAAATACATGGCTTGCTGCTTGATGTACCGTGGTGATGTCGTGCCGAAGGACGTGAATGCTTCTGTTGGCACCATCAAGACCAAGCGCACCATCCAGTTTGTAGACTGGTGTCCTACAGGTTTCAAATGCGGGATCAACTACCAGCCCCCCACTGTGGTAAGCTATAGCGTTTCTCCATGTGCCAAATATCAACGATCCTATTTTTTTCAACTTTCATTTTATCACATTCGTACTACTTACCCCTTTAAAGGGCCAACATCTAAATTGGTCGTTATCATCCATTGACTACATTTCTTGACAACTGAAAGATGCTGTGTTGATATTGCACGTTAGGTGCCGGGCGGTGATCTGGCCAAAGTGCAGCGTGCCGTGTGCATGATGTCCAACACCACCAGCGTCGCCGAGGTATTCTCCAGATTGGATCACAAATTTGACCTCATGTACTCCAAGCGCGCGTTTGTGCACTGGTACGTAGGTGAAGGCATGGAAGAGGGCGAGTTTTCTGAGGCACGCGAGGATCTGGCTGCCCTTGAGAAGGACTACGAGGAGGTCGGAGCCGAGTCGGACGAGGGTGGTGGCGAAGACGAATGCGAAGATTATTAGTGAAGTCAAAGAAGAACCTCCTCCGCAACCGCTTTACATTCGTTTGCTTGACTACCGACCAGATCATGGTCCCTGCTGGGTTAAGCGTTTTGCTACCACATTCTCGAGCTTATTTTTTTGTCCTTGAGCTGCAATACTTGCAGATCCAAGTTCAAGCTCGCCGATGTTTAGTAATGCTTGGTTCAACAAAAGTTGAACCCATTGTCCTTAACCCTGCGAAAAGGGCAGCACAGATTTTGCACGATAGTCTAATGCTCAAGGGGGCAAAGCAGCCTTGAGCAACTTATTAGAAGTCTGCTTTCCTGTGTAAAAATGTTCTATCATACTTGAGGAATCCATAACGAAGTTGAGCACATTCATTCCATTCTGTACCCGTGCTCTCTTGCACCATACTTCTACTTGTGTCGAACACATTCCAGCTCACCGAGAATCACATCAAATCCGCTAATGTATGTGGCCAGAACTAAATTCACACAGCGATACTTAACCAGAAGATACACATCAGAACAGCACTTCTGAAGCTTCACGGACGATCATCAGAAGCAACTCACCAAAAACCTCGACTCCATACTAAATTTCCTTCAACTGTGTTCTTAAACACTGAGCACACCATGCACAGAACCGTCAGAGCCTCAGACACAATCGGAAACATACCCATGCTCTGTTCGTCCAGTACACAAGAACAAGCACTGCCCACATGTAGGTCGCTGGCAGCAAATTATTGCGCCAGCTAAATTGTACATGTCACCTGGGCAAATATTTGAGAAACATGTTGAAGAAAATGAAGATTTTGTGTTGGACTTCAAGTAACATTCCCATCTTCTTTGTCACAAAGACATCGCCAGCTGGTTCCCTATATGTATTGCTCTCTTCCCTATTTCATCACTGCTGTAAAGAATTGAACGTCAATGTTGCAGAGGTATCTTCGTTGACAGTTCTGTTTCTTGTTGGGATTGGGTTTGGGATTTCGATGCCGTCTTTGAAGGGTTTCAAGAGGGATGGTGGATTTTTCTGCTTGCCGTGCAGTCTGTCTGGTCTTCTTTTGTCTTTTCAGATCTAGTGGGAAACAAGAACTCTTGAATAGTAGGGCACAAGCACCGTGGCAGTGGCCAGAGAACCGTAGAACCGTTTCCACGAATGCCCTACTATTCAAGAGTTCACATTTCCCATTTGGGTTTGCTCCTTAGTTGCATGTTTTGTTGGTTAGGTTTAGAGCGTCAGCGGCCGTTGTTTAGGGTTTATGATGTGTCTTGTTTTATGGGTTCGACATGCTAGGAGATGAAGATACTTTCCCCGAATGATCGACGCTCATTCCAACTGTGCTAATTTGCTCGAAAGAGCCAAGCCATCCTTCATGTCGCCTCTACAAGTTAAGTTTTCTGGTTTGTTGGGGTTGCCTGCATTCCCGTGTGTACAATGCTGTAGCATCTTGCGCAGTAATTGAATGGTGGAATATGCTAGATCAATCGGCGAGTGGGCAGTTAGGCAGACAGTTCATGTCTGTTGTCAACAATCATTTGCGGAACAATGTCTTGGTCTTGCAATTCCTGGCCTTATGATCGGATGATGAGATACAAACGCAAATCTTAGGACACCTTCTTACATGGCTTATGCTGTGGATGAGAGTGAAAGTTCTCTGACAATCATGCTTCCGACAATTTACCGGTTACTTGTCCTTGACAACCTCTAGTGATCCGCTATGATGATCAACCAAAATTATACATGTTAGACTATGGAGATGACCATGGTCACCAATGAATAACAAAAACACTCTGAGCAGATCACTAGTACATAACCATACACCGTCGAATTGCCATTCCAGCTGATGCTATCTCGATGTGAACGGAAATGGGACATGTACTAGGTTCAGAAGTACACTTTAATGGTAAGAAACTACTCCCCTTCCTCAGCACCAACCTAATAGCACAACCCCTAATGCAATAAGACCAGTGTAAATACAAAACGAAGCAGAAAACAGAAGGACCAAGGTACGCCGAAGACAGGACGATCATGGCAAAATCCGACCTCATCATTCATGGAAGCGGCTCGGGAGCAGGACGTGTCCAGAGCGAGCATCGTCATGACGCAGCGGCGGCTGTTGAAGGAACACTCCACATACCGGTGTGCCCTCCGCAGTGGTTGAGCTTTGCCGGTGCGCTTTCTTGACATTTCCACTTCCAGCTGCCATGACATTTGGACCATTTCGTCACGCAATCGATCATCAATTTACACTTTCGGGAACAGGATGCTTCGATCAATATAGAGGTTGCTCGTATGTCCCGTTCTTGGAAACCGATCATTCGAGGACCCGCACTCATTACTCTCTGGATCACCAGGAGGTTGCGCTCGTTGGATATTTGTGCATGTATGCCCTGCAATCCTTATAGTTTTGGAGAGTTCTTAATGACGTAAAGCTTTTGATGCGGCAAGTTTTATTGTATTTTATTGAATTTGTGGATCAGATTTTTGTTTCTTGGACAGGCGTTGCCGGCAGATGATTTGCTGAACAATTTTCATCGCTCCTCGAAGTTGCTGGCGCCATTTGGATCGATTGGAGGCTTTCTTTACGCAGTACGCTTGAGGGGAGAAGATCCTTCGTCGTGTAAGCTTGCTCAAACTAGATCTCTGGCGTTCGTAACAAAGATGTATGTTCTATTCTTGGGGTTAAGCGAGTCTGTCTTTAGCACTGTCAGGTTTTCACATTCAATGAACCACCGTCGTTCTCGTGAAGCTAGACTTTGTAAGGTGTGCGAAATATTAATTTTGCTAGGTCTGGAGGATCTGGTGCTTCTGCTTCTTGCTTAATGGTTATGGTTAAGATTGACAATACACTGCTGCTCTCTTGCAGAGCTTGTTAGATTCGCCGCAAGATTGTGCGCTAGGTGTAAGTAGCGCTTGTTACAGACAATAACTTGGTAGCGGAGTGCCGAAAATCAGGGCGGGATGCATTTTCATATGACTGGCTTATGGATTGCTGGCGCAACGGTTGGTGCCGCAGCTGTAGGACTCTACGTTTTGGCATTGTGGAGCCGTAAGAAACCGTTTATGGCCGACCTGCACGGAAAGCATATATTCCTCACAGGTGCCTCAAGGGGCATTGGCTTAGAGGTTGTCAAGCAGACTCTTCGAGAAGGTGCATACCTTACTCTTGTTGCGAGAAGTGCCGAGAAAATGGCTGAAGTCGCGAATTCTGTGTTGAAGGAATTGGATCTTCCGGCCGACCGCGTGCTTGTGAAGGTATGAGATGTCATTCTTTTGCATCATCCTAGTGGTAAAGAATCTCGATTTCACATGAATTGCAGGGTAAGATTAGGACTAAGGGAACATCTACTCAATTATGAAGTTGTAAACCTTAGTAGAAGCTACTTCAAGAAATCTAGACGTTGTAACTTACACGCAACTGCTCGGGTATGATCATACAGTGTGATGTGGATCTCAGGCCGCAGACGTGGGAGATTACGCAGCTATTTCTACAGCGGTGAAGGAATCATACGAGTGGAGGCCTATTGACGTGTTGATCAATAATGCTGGGATTACAAGGAGTGGTTTCATGGAAAACTTTTCTGTGGAAGATATCAACGCTGTTGTTCAGACTAATGTGCTCGGCTCAATTTATCCTGTGCACGCTGTACTACCTCAGCTCAAGCTCCGGAGCCGTGACCATCCTATCTCAATCGTTTTTATTGGCAGCCTAGCGTCTTTGGTAAGAACTTCCTTGACGGATACTTTGCACATTTGCGTGTCATTGTTGAAGAGAATGAGGCTCATTGAATTTGAAATACATAACCGTATATCATGGCAATTTTAAATAGTCAGCGCTAAGTCTTAATCTAGCTATATTAGAGCTAAAAGTCTGGATGTCACTTTCATTGCGGAAAATGCGTCTTGAAGCGATATTCACGCATACTAACATCAATGGGCAAAAACACTGTGTCGTTTTTTCCGATGATCAGTAATTTTAAAATTGAAGGATAGTTCCTGCTGTACTCATAATTCTAACCGCTCTCAATTTATTTTTTCAGTGCTGGATGTACGGAAATAGTGTATACACGGGATCAAAGTATGCTGTCAAGGGCATAGCCGAGAGTTTGCGATTAGAACTAAGCCCCTACAACATACGAGTAAATCTGGTGTGCCCAGGGATTGTCGACACGGGGCTCTTGGATGATGGTGAGTGAACTTTCAGACCACAATTTTCACTTTGATTGATTTTGGAGAGTATGCTAAAATGCCTGAATTATTTCGTCTAATTACAGAGATCAGCTCATTGGCTTGAAGGCCCTTAACAAATTCTATGTGGAATTTTGTCAGTCGATAATGAGGAGGAGCTGACAGCAGGAATGAAAGTGGCCTCTTTTTATGACCGAAAGCAAGCTCAATCTCCAGGCATAGTTGCAAAAATTATAATCGCTGGCATAAAGAAGGGCACATTCATGATTACCACCCGTGGGTTGGGTCTCGTACTCCTCGTCCTTACTCGTGGATTTGCTCCATCTGATTCTTTCCTGCGGAACCTGGTTGAAGCCGTTTGTGCTGGCCCTTTGAGGTTTATTACTTTCTTCACAGATGGAGAAGTGCATCGGAAATTGAAGATGATTCATAGCAAGCACAACTTTGGCAAGCTGGCCACATCCACCTAGGGATTCGGAGCTGGCTGCGACAGCATTGCTAGTTGTGGAATGTCGGTCTTAAAGCGGAGACCAAAGTTACTCTTCTCTTCCCCTTTTACATTGTCATACTAGTGTAAGAATATTGTACTATTGGGCACCGTCCTTTTATACCTGTTGATCTTTTGTTGAATAATAATCAGCATCAACCAGTGACTTATCTCATGCAAGCAAAGAGTGAAAGGACCACCGTACTGGCCGGCCTGTACGAAGAACTTGCATCTGAAGGTGCGAAGGAACATGCCAATGAACATGCCAATGAAAATGCCACTGAAAATGCCAAGAGCAAGTCTGCCAATTCAACATAAAAGTCTACCACACGGTGTACAAATTCTAAGATATACCGCGGAGGCTTAAAAACATTCAACACCTCCAACTCTGGGACAATAATCCTCAACGACCAAAACCAGGAATCCACATTCAACGCAAACCATTACAGATCATCATAATTCGCAACATATTATCCGTCAAACCAAGTCATTCATTAAAACATGTGGAGAATACTCCAACATGGTAAGCACACTGCACTTTGGGTCTCTGCCATCTTGCTAGTACATAAGTTACCTGGTCTTCAACTCATCTCTTCACTTCATCTTGGAAACTTTTGAACAATTGCTGGTAAGTTGGTTGCCACTCCACTTTCACCTCCTTCAGAGGTTGAAGCTAACTTAATTCTGGTGGGAGACACAAAGTCAGAATTATAATATTTTATCTATGCTTGACTTCCTCTTGTGAGAAGGGTCATCCTTGAGTAGAATCAGAGTGTGTGTTTGTCCTGGTACCTGCTGTTGGGAAACCTTTTAAGTTCATGCGGACAAACGAGTGCTCTTGCTCAAAGTAGAGTGTATTGTTATGGGCGTTGTAAGTATCTTTGGTTTTCTTTTGACTATTCTTAGGTCTTATCATTTATTTATTTACTAATATTTTTATTCTGTAAAGTTTCAACGGTCACTTTCTAATGGCGCAAATTGATATGTAGTAGTACTGCTGAAATAAAGCAAATCAAAGCATGCTGCAAAAGAGTTTATAGAATTGGACCAAGAGTTGCCTAACCAAAGTCCACAAGAGAGGAAGATCGCTTACACCTGAAGCAATGGCTGTCTCTCCTCTTTGATCCTCACTCCGTTCGCAGTCACTTCAAAAACCTCACTAGATGGCGCAATATTGCAGAAGGCCGTGGGGAAGGGTATTGTCCGTATTCATCTTTAAGTGTAGACCTCATTTTCTTACTCTCCAATGAACAAGTGAACACTCCAGGGTCAAAGATAAGCGAGCATTACCATTCGAGTGGCAGCGAGACGGATAGAGCATCTCAATTTTGACTCTTGTGATTCTTCAGCAGTGTTAGGATTACAATTTCCTGAGACCAAAAATGAAGAGGACACACATCAGAAAAGAGATCATGCACCGCGCAATAACTTAAGAGTAATAGCAAAATTGAAAAAAATTACATCATACAGATGTAACTGAACTTGACATCAGGACGAATAGACATTGTAGCCTGTTTTCGCCTTAGAATATTCACTAAAAAAATTGATCAGCTCCACGAATGCATGGCAAACTCGACACTCATGTAACGGCCAATGTCATGGGTATTCCATGACATGTTCATGTATGCGAAGTGCACTTAGGTGAGGATAGTTAGATAGCAAAACCCCTCGTTGTCGCCCATCCCCGGGACCTTATGATCTCTACGGCCATAAGCCGTGTATAAATCCACTGTGCACACACTGCAACAGTCCTCATTAATCCATCCATTGCAAGTCTTAGTCTCCTTGCAAATGCCGCAGTATTGTCTATACAAATAGCTATTCCAAACAAGGTCTTTGGCATCGACCTCGCAGCCATTCGACACATCTCCATCGTAGTCTATGTATCCTGGCAAGCACTCTATGTATGAACACAAATTTAGACCCTTGCAAGTCGTAGCTACACAGTTGGCACGACCTGAGCAAGAAGGGAGGGGACTGTTGAGGACAGAGCCACGACATGAGCCTCAGCAGCCTTTTTCAATCGTGGCAAATATGTTGACTTCGCACCCATTGCACACATCTCCATCGCACTCTACAAATCCTTCCGAGCACTCCCAATATTAACACACCTGAAGAGCAAGCAACCCGTCGGGTGTTCCAAAGACCCCTCGCTCTGACTATAACCCCTCGTGTGGTTTGGGCCTTAGTCGGTTGGATTCGCATATGGATGCCTTTGAAAATGACCAGCAGATTCATTGGGACCTCGAATTGTAAGGATTTGTCAAGCACATGAAAACTCGGAGTTCAAGGTTTACTGCCCGGATATCTTTTGAATATAATGTAGGACGTCTTTTGAACATATTGTACAAGGAGAGGCGAAGGCGTTTATGATATTTGATCAAAAAGTGCATATTGTCCAATGTGTGGGTAACGGTGATCTTGTGATTTATGGCATTGTTGCTAACATGTCGTTTGATTTTGGTAGCTGGAGGTTGGAGACTTTCTTCAATGCCATGATTGAAGCACGTGTCTCGTCAATAGCTGAGCATAATAGATCATTGATCTATTATCTCCCGTAGCATGTTGAGTATGGGAGCGAGTTTTGGTTTAACCTCTCAAGATTGAATTTTGAGAATCCATAACTCATTCACACATTATCCAAATGATGGATATTTTGGTGCGTTTGAATCCTCTTCGAGTGACTCTAAACGCTTCCGAGTTTATACAAATTTGCAAAAGTGTACGGATGCGGTGAGCGTGGATCGAACACGCGACCTTCAGATCTTCAGTCTGACGCTCTCCCAACTGAGCTATCCCCGCATGACACGTGCCGTTCCGTAACCGGGGCTCGAACCCGGGTCGCCTGGGTGAAAGCCAGGTATCCTAACCACTAGACTATTACGGAGATACCCGCCGGGTATCATGATATGTTTTCGCCCGGGTTCGAACCGGAGACCTTCAGTGTGTTAGACTGATGTGATAGCCAACTACACCACGAAAACCGGGCCCGTCGACACCTACGCAAGCGGAGCGGCCCGCTCATGTGCCGGGTCCCAGGGCCATGTCCGTCGGCGCTCCCGTTTCGCACTTAGACCTCTCCCGTTTAGCTTTGGATCTTGCTTCGGGATCTGCCCGGCAATAAAGTAGAGTGACATGGCACAATGGATGTAGTTCAATACTACCGCGCACTAGTGCTTGGAAGTTCCACAGTAGAAGGAGGAAGAGAAGACTCTCCAAAAGCAAAGTGCCAATGTGCCATGTTGGAGGAAGTTGTGGAACTTCCTCTGGCTTTGTCCATAACCCCTCGTGTGGTTTGGGCCTTAGTCGGTTGGATTGGCATATGGATGCCTTTGAAAATGACCAGCAGATTCATTGGGACCTCGAATTGTAAGGATTTGTCAAGCACATGAAAACTCGGAGTTCAAGGTTTACTGCCCGGATATCTTTTGAATATAATGTAGGACGTCTTTTGAACATATTGTACAAGGAGAGGCGAAGGCGTTTATGATATTTGATCAAAAAGTGCATATTGTCCAATGTGTGGGTAAGGGTGATCTTGTGATTTATGGCATTGTTGCTAACATGTCGTTTGATTTTGGTAGCTGGGTGTTGGAGACTTTCTTCAATGCCATGATTGAAGCACGTGTCTCGTCAATAGCTGAGCATAATAGATCATTGATCTATTATCTCCCGTAGCATGTTGAGTATGGGAGCGAGTTTTGGTTTAACCTCTCAAGATTGAATTTTGAGAATCCATAACTCATTCACACATTATCCAAATGATGGATATTTTGGTGCGTTTGAATCCTCTTCGAGTGACTCTAAACGCTTCCGAGTTTATACAAATTTGCAAAAGTGTACGGATGCGGTGAGCGTGGATCGAACACGCGACCTTCAGATCTTCAGTCTGACGCTCTCCCAACTGAGCTATCCCCGCATGACACGTGCCGTTCCGTAACCGGGGCTCGAACCCGGGTCGCCTGGGTGAAAGCCAGGTATCCTAACCACTAGACTATTACGGAGATACCCGCCGGGTATCATGATATGTTTTCGCCCGGGTTCGAACCGGAGACCTTCAGTGTGTTAGACTGATGTGATAGCCAACTACACCACGAAAACCGGGCCCGTCGACACCTACGCAAGCGGAGCGGCCCGCTCATGTGCCGGGTCCCAGGGCCATGTCCGTCGGCGCTCCCGTTTCGCACTTAGACCTCTCCCGTTTAGCTTTGGATCTTGCTTCGGGATCTGCCCGGCAATAAAGTAGAGTGACATGGCACAATGGATGTAGTTCAATACTACCGCGCACTAGTGCTTGGAAGTTCCACAGTAGAAGGAGGAAGAGAAGACTCTCCAAAAGCAAAGTGCCAATGTGCCATGTTGGAGGAAGTTGTGGAACTTCCTCTGGCTCTGTCCATAACCCCTCGTGTGGTTTGGGCCTTAGTCGGTTGGATTGGCATATGGATGCCTTTGAAAATGACCAGCAGATTCATTGGGACCTCGAATTGTAAGGATTTGTCAAGCACATGAAAACTCGGAGTTCAAGGTTTACTGCCCGGATATCTTTTGAATATAATGTAGGACGTCTTTTGAACATATTGTACAAGGAGAGGCGAAGGCGTTTATGATATTTGATCAAAAAGTGCATATTGTCCAATGTGTGGGTAAGGGTGATCTTGTGATTTATGGCATTGTTGCTAACATGTCGTTTGATTTTGGTAGCTGGGTGTTGGAGACTTTCTTCAATGCCATGATTGAAGCACGTGTCTCGTCAATAGCTGAGCATAATAGATCATTGATCTATTATCTCCCGTAGCATGTTGAGTATGGGAGCGAGTTTTGGTTTAACCTCTCAAGATTGAATTTTGAGAATCCATAACTCATTCACACATTATCCAAATGATGGATATTTTGGTGCGTTTGAATCCTCTTCGAGTGACTCTAAACGCTTCCGAGTTTATACAAATTTGCAAAAGTGTACGGATGCGGTGAGCGTGGATCGAACACGCGACCTTCAGATCTTCAGTCTGACGCTCTCCCAACTGAGCTATCCCCGCATGACACGTGCCATTCCGTAACCGGGGCTCGAACCCGGGTCGCCTGGGTGAAAGCCAGGTATCCTAACCACTAGACTATTACGGAGATACCCGCCGGGTATCATGATATGTTTTCGCCCGGGTTCGAACCGGAGACCTTCAGTGTGTTAGACTGATGTGATAGCCAACTACACCACGAAAACCGGGCCCGTCGACACCTACGCAAGCGGAGCGGCCCGCTCATGTGCCGGGTCCCAGGGCCATGTCCGTCGGCGCTCCCGTTTCGCACTTAGACCTCTCCCGTTTAGCTTTGGATCTTGCTTCGGGATCTGCCCGGCAATAAAGTAGAGTGACATGGCACAATGGATGTAGTTCAATACTACCGCGCACTAGTGCTTGGAAGTTCCACAGTAGAAGGAGGAAGAGAAGACTCTCCAAAAGCAAAGTGCCAATGTGCCATGTTGGAGGAAGTTGTGGAACTTCCTCTGGCTTTGTCCATAACCCCTCGTGTGGTTTGGGCCTTAGTCGGTTGGATTGGCATATGGATGCCTTTGAAAATGACCAGCAGATTCATTGGGACCTCGAATTGTAAGGATTTGTCAAGCACATGAAAACTCGGAGTTCAAGGTTTACTGCCCGGATATCTTTTGAATATAATGTAGGACGTCTTTTGAACATATTGTACAAGGAGAGGCGAAGGCGTTTATGATATTTGATCAAAAAGTGCATATTGTCCAATGTGTGGGTAAGGGTGATCTTGTGATTTATGGCATTGTTGCTAACATGTCGTTTGATTTTGGTAGCTGGGTGTTGGAGACTTTCTTCAATGCCATGATTGAAGCACGTGTCTCGTCAATAGCTGAGCATAATAGATCATTGATCTATTATCTCCCGTAGCATGTTGAGTATGGGAGCGAGTTTTGGTTTAACCTCTCAAGATTGAATTTTGAGAATCCATAACTCATTCACACATTATCCAAATGATGGATATTTTGGTGCGTTTGAATCCTCTTCGAGTGACTCTAAACGCTTCCGAGTTTATACAAATTTGCAAAAGTGTACGGATGCGGTGAGCGTGGATCGAACACGCGACCTTCAGATCTTCAGTCTGACGCTCTCCCAACTGAGCTATCCCCGCATGACACGTGCCGTTCCGTAACCGGGGCTCGAACCCGGGTCGCCTGGGTGAAAGCCAGGTATCCTAACCACTAGACTATTACGGAGATACCCGCCGGGTATCATGATATGTTTTCGCCCGGGTTCGAACCGGAGACCTTCAGTGTGTTAGACTGATGTGATAGCCAACTACACCACGAAAACCGGGCCCGTCGACACCTACGCAAGCGGAGCGGCCCGCTCATGTGCCGGGTCCCAGGGCCATGTCCGTCGGCGCTCCCGTTTCGCACTTAGACCTCTCCCGTTTAGCTTTGGATCTTGCTTCGGGATCTGCCCGGCAATAAAGTAGAGTGACATGGCACAATGGATGTAGTTCAATACTACCGCGCACTAGTGCTTGGAAGTTCCACAGTAGAAGGAGGAAGAGAAGACTCTCCAAAAGCAAAGTGCCAATGTGCCATGTTGGAGGAAGTTGTGGAACTTCCTCTGGCTCTGTCCATAACCCCTCGTGTGGTTTGGGCCTTAGTCGGTTGGATTGGCATATGGATGCCTTTGAAAATGACCAGCAGATTCATTGGGACCTCGAATTGTAAGGATTTGTCAAGCACATGAAAACTCGGAGTTCAAGGTTTACTGCCCGGATATCTTTTGAATATAATGTAGGACGTCTTTTGAACATATTGTACAAGGAGAGGCGAAGGCGTTTATGATATTTGATCAAAAAGTGCATATTGTCCAATGTGTGGGTAAGGGTGATCTTGTGATTTATGGCATTGTTGCTAACATGTCGTTTGATTTTGGTAGCTGGGTGTTGGAGACTTTCTTCAATGCCATGATTGAAGCACGTGTCTCGTCAATAGCTGAGCATAATAGATCATTGATCTATTATCTCCCGTAGCATGTTGAGTATGGGAGCGAGTTTTGGTTTAACCTCTCAAGATTGAATTTTGAGAATCCATAACTCATTCACACATTATCCAAATGATGGATATTTTGGTGCGTTTGAATCCTCTTCGAGTGACTCTAAACGCTTCCGAGTTTATACAAATTTGCAAAAGTGTACGGATGCGGTGAGCGTGGATCGAACACGCGACCTTCAGATCTTCAGTCTGACGCTCTCCCAACTGAGCTATCCCCGCATGACACGTGCCATTCCGTAACCGGGGCTCGAACCCGGGTCGCCTGGGTGAAAGCCAGGTATCCTAACCACTAGACTATTACGGAGATACCCGCCGGGTATCATGATATGTTTTCGCCCGGGTTCGAACCGGAGACCTTCAGTGTGTTAGACTGATGTGATAGCCAACTACACCACGAAAACCGGGCCCGTCGACACCTACGCAAGCGGAGCGGCCCGCTCATGTGCCGGGTCCCAGGGCCATGTCCGTCGGCGCTCCCGTTTCGCACTTAGACCTCTCCCGTTTAGCTTTGGATCTTGCTTCGGGATCTGCCCGGCAATAAAGTAGAGTGACATGGCACAATGGATGTAGTTCAATACTACCGCGCACTAGTGCTTGGAAGTTCCACAGTAGAAGGAGGAAGAGAAGACTCTCCAAAAGCAAAGTGCCAATGTGCCATGTTGGAGGAAGTTGTGGAACTTCCTCTGGCTCTGTCCATAACCCCTCGTGTGGTTTGGGCCTTAGTCGGTTGGATTGGCATATGGATGCCTTTGAAAATGACCAGCAGATTCATTGGGACCTCGAATTGTAAGGATTTGTCAAGCACATGAAAACTCGGAGTTCAAGGTTTACTGCCCGGATATCTTTTGAATATAATGTAGGACGTCTTTTGAACATATTGTACAAGGAGAGGCGAAGGCGTTTATGATATTTGATCAAAAAGTGCATATTGTCCAATGTGTGGGTAAGGGTGATCTTGTGATTTATGGCATTGTTGCTAACATGTCGTTTGATTTTGGTAGCTGGGTGTTGGAGACTTTCTTCAATGCCATGATTGAAGCACGTGTCTCGTCAATAGCTGAGCATAATAGATCATTGATCTATTATCTCCCGTAGCATGTTGAGTATGGGAGCGAGTTTTGGTTTAACCTCTCAAGATTGAATTTTGAGAATCCATAACTCATTCACACATTATCCAAATGATGGATATTTTGGTGCGTTTGAATCCTCTTCGAGTGACTCTAAACGCTTCCGAGTTTATACAAATTTGCAAAAGTGTACGGATGCGGTGAGCGTGGATCGAACACGCGACCTTCAGATCTTCAGTCTGACGCTCTCCCAACTGAGCTATCCCCGCATGACACGTGCCGTTCCGTAACCGGGGCTCGAACCCGGGTCGCCTGGGTGAAAGCCAGGTATCCTAACCACTAGACTATTACGGAGATACCCGCCGGGTATCATGATATGTTTTCGCCCGGGTTCGAACCGGAGACCTTCAGTGTGTTAGACTGATGTGATAGCCAACTACACCACGAAAACCGGGCCCGTCGACACCTACGCAAGCGGAGCGGCCCGCTCATGTGCCGGGTCCCAGGGCCATGTCCGTCGGCGCTCCCGTTTCGCACTTAGACCTCTCCCGTTTAGCTTTGGATCTTGCTTCGGGATCTGCCCGGCAATAAAGTAGAGTGACATGGCACAATGGATGTAGTTCAATACTACCGCGCACTAGTGCTTGGAAGTTCCACAGTAGAAGGAGGAAGAGAAGACTCTCCAAAAGCAAAGTGCCAATGTGCCATGTTGGAGGAAGTTGTGGAACTTCCTCTGGCTCTGTCCATAACCCCTCGTGTGGTTTGGGCCTTAGTCGGTTGGATTGGCATATGGATGCCTTTGAAAATGACCAGCAGATTCATTGGGACCTCGAATTGTAAGGATTTGTCAAGCACATGAAAACTCGGAGTTCAAGGTTTACTGCCCGGATATCTTTTGAATATAATGTAGGACGTCTTTTGAACATATTGTACAAGGAGAGGCGAAGGCGTTTATGATATTTGATCAAAAAGTGCATATTGTCCAATGTGTGGGTAAGGGTGATCTTGTGATTTATGGCATTGTTGCTAACATGTCGTTTGATTTTGGTAGCTGGGTGTTGGAGACTTTCTTCAATGCCATGATTGAAGCACGTGTCTCGTCAATAGCTGAGCATAATAGATCATTGATCTATTATCTCCCGTAGCATGTTGAGTATGGGAGCGAGTTTTGGTTTAACCTCTCAAGATTGAATTTTGAGAATCCATAACTCATTCACACATTATCCAAATGATGGATATTTTGGTGCGTTTGAATCCTCTTCGAGTGACTCTAAACGCTTCCGAGTTTATACAAATTTGCAAAAGTGTACGGATGCGGTGAGCGTGGATCGAACACGCGACCTTCAGATCTTCAGTCTGACGCTCTCCCAACTGAGCTATCCCCGCATGACACGTGCCATTCCGTAACCGGGGCTCGAACCCGGGTCGCCTGGGTGAAAGCCAGGTATCCTAACCACTAGACTATTACGGAGATACCCGCCGGGTATCATGATATGTTTTCGCCCGGGTTCGAACCGGAGACCTTCAGTGTGTTAGACTGATGTGATAGCCAACTACACCACGAAAACCGGGCCCGTCGACACCTACGCAAGCGGAGCGGCCCGCTCATGTGCCGGGTCCCAGGGCCATGTCCGTCGGCGCTCCCGTTTCGCACTTAGACCTCTCCCGTTTAGCTTTGGATCTTGCTTCGGGATCTGCCCGGCAATAAAGTAGAGTGACATGGCACAATGGATGTAGTTCAATACTACCGCGCACTAGTGCTTGGAAGTTCCACAGTAGAAGGAGGAAGAGAAGACTCTCCAAAAGCAAAGTGCCAATGTGCCATGTTGGAGGAAGTTGTGGAACTTCCTCTGGCTCTGTCCATAACCCCTCGTGTGGTTTGGGCCTTAGTCGGTTGGATTGGCATATGGATGCCTTTGAAAATGACCAGCAGATTCATTGGGACCTCGAATTGTAAGGATTTGTCAAGCACATGAAAACTCGGAGTTCAAGGTTTACTGCCCGGATATCTTTTGAATATAATGTAGGACGTCTTTTGAACATATTGTACAAGGAGAGGCGAAGGCGTTTATGATATTTGATCAAAAAGTGCATATTGTCCAATGTGTGGGTAAGGGTGATCTTGTGATTTATGGCATTGTTGCTAACATGTCGTTTGATTTTGGTAGCTGGGTGTTGGAGACTTTCTTCAATGCCATGATTGAAGCACGTGTCTCGTCAATAGCTGAGCATAATAGATCATTGATCTATTATCTCCCGTAGCATGTTGAGTATGGGAGCGAGTTTTGGTTTAACCTCTCAAGATTGAATTTTGAGAATCCATAACTCATTCACACATTATCCAAATGATGGATATTTTGGTGCGTTTGAATCCTCTTCGAGTGACTCTAAACGCTTCCGAGTTTATACAAATTTGCAAAAGTGTACGGATGCGGTGAGCGTGGATCGAACACGCGACCTTCAGATCTTCAGTCTGACGCTCTCCCAACTGAGCTATCCCCGCATGACACGTGCCGTTCCGTAACCGGGGCTCGAACCCGGGTCGCCTGGGTGAAAGCCAGGTATCCTAACCACTAGACTATTACGGAGATACCCGCCGGGTATCATGATATGTTTTCGCCCGGGTTCGAACCGGAGACCTTCAGTGTGTTAGACTGATGTGATAGCCAACTACACCACGAAAACCGGGCCCGTCGACACCTACGCAAGCGGAGCGGCCCGCTCATGTGCCGGGTCCCAGGGCCATGTCCGTCGGCGCTCCCGTTTCGCACTTAGACCTCTCCCGTTTAGCTTTGGATCTTGCTTCGGGATCTGCCCGGCAATAAAGTAGAGTGACATGGCACAATGGATGTAGTTCAATACTACCGCGCACTAGTGCTTGGAAGTTCCACAGTAGAAGGAGGAAGAGAAGACTCTCCAAAAGCAAAGTGCCAATGTGCCATGTTGGAGGAAGTTGTGGAACTTCCTCTGGCTCTGTCCATAACCCCTCGTGTGGTTTGGGCCTTAGTCGGTTGGATTGGCATATGGATGCCTTTGAAAATGACCAGCAGATTCATTGGGACCTCGAATTGTAAGGATTTGTCAAGCACATGAAAACTCGGAGTTCAAGGTTTACTGCCCGGATATCTTTTGAATATAATGTAGGACGTCTTTTGAACATATTGTACAAGGAGAGGCGAAGGCGTTTATGATATTTGATCAAAAAGTGCATATTGTCCAATGTGTGGGTAAGGGTGATCTTGTGATTTATGGCATTGTTGCTAACATGTCGTTTGATTTTGGTAGCTGGGTGTTGGAGACTTTCTTCAATGCCATGATTGAAGCACGTGTCTCGTCAATAGCTGAGCATAATAGATCATTGATCTATTATCTCCCGTAGCATGTTGAGTATGGGAGCGAGTTTTGGTTTAACCTCTCAAGATTGAATTTTGAGAATCCATAACTCATTCACACATTATCCAAATGATGGATATTTTGGTGCGTTTGAATCCTCTTCGAGTGACTCTAAACGCTTCCGAGTTTATACAAATTTGCAAAAGTGTACGGATGCGGTGAGCGTGGATCGAACACGCGACCTTCAGATCTTCAGTCTGACGCTCTCCCAACTGAGCTATCCCCGCATGACACGTGCCATTCCGTAACCGGGGCTCGAACCCGGGTCGCCTGGGTGAAAGCCAGGTATCCTAACCACTAGACTATTACGGAGATACCCGCCGGGTATCATGATATGTTTTCGCCCGGGTTCGAACCGGAGACCTTCAGTGTGTTAGACTGATGTGATAGCCAACTACACCACGAAAACCGGGCCCGTCGACACCTACGCAAGCGGAGCGGCCCGCTCATGTGCCGGGTCCCAGGGCCATGTCCGTCGGCGCTCCCGTTTCGCACTTAGACCTCTCCCGTTTAGCTTTGGATCTTGCTTCGGGATCTGCCCGGCAATAAAGTAGAGTGACATGGCACAATGGATGTAGTTCAATACTACCGCGCACTAGTGCTTGGAAGTTCCACAGTAGAAGGAGGAAGAGAAGACTCTCCAAAAGCAAAGTGCCAATGTGCCATGTTGGAGGAAGTTGTGGAACTTCCTCTGGCTCTGTCCATAACCCCTCGTGTGGTTTGGGCCTTAGTCGGTTGGATTGGCATATGGATGCCTTTGAAAATGACCAGCAGATTCATTGGGACCTCGAATTGTAAGGATTTGTCAAGCACATGAAAACTCGGAGTTCAAGGTTTACTGCCCGGATATCTTTTGAATATAATGTAGGACGTCTTTTGAACATATTGTACAAGGAGAGGCGAAGGCGTTTATGATATTTGATCAAAAAGTGCATATTGTCCAATGTGTGGGTAAGGGTGATCTTGTGATTTATGGCATTGTTGCTAACATGTCGTTTGATTTTGGTAGCTGGGTGTTGGAGACTTTCTTCAATGCCATGATTGAAGCACGTGTCTCGTCAATAGCTGAGCATAATAGATCATTGATCTATTATCTCCCGTAGCATGTTGAGTATGGGAGCGAGTTTTGGTTTAACCTCTCAAGATTGAATTTTGAGAATCCATAACTCATTCACACATTATCCAAATGATGGATATTTTGGTGCGTTTGAATCCTCTTCGAGTGACTCTAAACGCTTCCGAGTTTATACAAATTTGCAAAAGTGTACGGATGCGGTGAGCGTGGATCGAACACGCGACCTTCAGATCTTCAGTCTGACGCTCTCCCAACTGAGCTATCCCCGCATGACACGTGCCGTTCCGTAACCGGGGCTCGAACCCGGGTCGCCTGGGTGAAAGCCAGGTATCCTAACCACTAGACTATTACGGAGATACCCGCCGGGTATCATGATATGTTTTCGCCCGGGTTCGAACCGGAGACCTTCAGTGTGTTAGACTGATGTGATAGCCAACTACACCACGAAAACCGGGCCCGTCGACACCTACGCAAGCGGAGCGGCCCGCTCATGTGCCGGGTCCCAGGGCCATGTCCGTCGGCGCTCCCGTTTCGCACTTAGACCTCTCCCGTTTAGCTTTGGATCTTGCTTCGAGAGGTTTTTGAGGGTGGACTGCAATATGTTGGTCACGGTTGCTTCACTTGGTCTCTCGCAGGCTGACAATCATGGAGGGGCATATGACGACGACGAAAGTATGCCTCTGCGGATGGTTATTTGCTTACTTAATGCTCTGCAGGCAGGGGTAATGGAAATGGTACAAGGGGGCGATTGTGAGCCTATGCAACTACTATGCAACCTCGACTTGTTGCCATTGTGTGCCTATGCGACAACAAACCGGCAATACGCGTAGCGAGCTCTAAGTACGCCGTCAGGATTTCTCTGTAGGTTTTAAGTCCTCATATCTTTCAAGTCTCACGTCTCCAGGGCAATGGAATATGCGACCTCACCTTTATATGAACAAGCAACACGTTCCTCACATGACCGAGTCTTTCTGTGACGTTAACCACGGAGTCTACGACCACAAGTACATCACAAGGATGCGGAAGGTCGCCCCACATCGTTAGCGCAGGACCCCGTCAGAGACACTGATGACATCAAGTAACCGGATTCCTCAGTTGGAACTAATCTGCTCACTACACTATCACCAACCCTCTGTCAACCTTCGAGGTAATTCGACGTAATGCGGCACTCAGAAGAAATGTTGCACCATGGATTGAACCTGTTGCCATCAACAAGACAGTGGCTCACCACCTAAAAATGATGCGCATGTTATCCCTGTAACTGACGAGAGACCAGCTCATGAGGTATCAATGATCTCTGCTTTTTGTACAGGACACAATCTCGCTAAACAACACTACCGGAGACCATCATACGTAACAGAATCGTCAACACCCGAAGGTAGATTACGATCCGAAAGATGGTATTTTGATGGGATGTAATCATCGGCCTCCCCGCAATTCTACACAAAAAGAAAAACACTACTCCCCTCGCTGGGATCGCATGTGACTGGCATGGTCTGTCCCAAAGGGTAAATGCAGCGACGCCGCTCCCCAGGGCAATGGAATATGCCACCCTACTTCCACACAATGCCGCTCCTCGAACCGAAGCACGAGAACCGCCATCGCATGGCCGCATCGTTCTCTGACGTTGACAAAAGGACTCTACGACCACAAGCGCACCGGAAGGATGCCTAAGGGTCGCTCCTCGCTGTCAGAGCAGCACCCCGCCAAGGGCACTACTCCCGTCATCCACACCCAAGACTCCATTAAACTCAAAATGATGCTGTCAGTTGGTAGTGCATGTTCCTTCCACACGACATTTCAGAACAGGTCTAGGAAATTTATCTTCACTCAGCATCTCCCATCAGCTCATCCACGACCCGGAAAAGCCTCAGTCGAAAGATGGTGATATGTTGAACATCACAGAGATCAGAAGTTTTCGGATATTATCTTCATCACCAGCTTCCGGGTCGTGACACAGAATCCCTAAAAAAGCCTCAGTCTACAGTTCAGCGTCATAGAAATGCAGGCGGCATACTGGGGAAGTTCTCCTTGTCAAACAAGGTCCCAGCACCGCCCACAACCCTAAACCCTTAAACCCCCACAAACCCTAAAACATAGAATCACGCCCATACATCACGGTCGATTCAACAATGGGGCTGTGCAGAGGACGTAAGTAATGGCGGAGGGAAAGCCCAACCCACTGCTCATCGCACCAGATGCCGGAGGCCACACTCACGTAAATGACAGACAAGGTGAAAGACTAGGCAAGGACTGGAAAGATGGTTGAGACGAGATGAACAAGATGGTGGAGACTGAGGTGGGGAGGGCAATATGTAGGAGCTCAGGGCCGGAGCCCGGGCCTCTGCCCAAGGGATTATTTGAATTTTTCTCAAGCCATTATTATCGGAGTAGAAGGCGACCGTGTTCATAGTGGTGTTGAACTTTGAAGAAAGGTTTTTCGGTCTATTGAAATGAAGTTGAAGGTCAATGTACGTTTTCTGAATTCGGTTTCTACCTTAATTATTATTTACTGAAACCACATGAATACTATGACAATGCCTTTTGCTCAAGTAGTGGTATCATCGATATTAGAAATTCCTACGCTGTAATCTAAGCGGGGCTACAGTAAGAACCCACTTCAAAGAACTTGAGAACGAGAATGATGTTGCGGTTGCCAGAACATTGGAATCAAAGATGCTCATCAAAATGTGCATAAGTGGGTAGTGCTCTCGAACACCGGTGTCTAGACTCGACCTAATTGCCAAACACCAAACCTAATAGACAAACCCCAAATTCAAGAGCTCAGTGTTCCAGAAGCCATGCCTTATACACTATTCCTGAGAATCACAAAACCCGATGTGCATTGAGTTTGGTAAAGAGGAGTGAACTTTACTTCAAGATCAGTGACCCATGGATAAGACATTATCAGAATTAAGTAAAAAACGGTTATCTCCTACAGATTCTTCTTCGTAAATAAATTCATCGTTATCGCTATCTGAATCTCCAACATCCTCCTCTTCGTCTTCGTCCTCATCGTCCTCACCCTCCTCCGCTTCCGACTGACTGGTTTTGTCAGATTTGATAATCTCACCATCGGCATTCACCCTTATCCTGTATTTCTTTCCCTTTTTGCTATACCTCCATGCCCATTTTGTAGGTGGATACTTGGCCTCAATAACATCAGCCCTCTTCAATAATCCCAAACTTCTGTAAGTACTTGCCACCCGCTCAACTGTAACCATATCCGGCTTTATCTCCAACTCTTCCATATCCGCGAACACCTTCAAAACATAGCGATCTCTTCTGTTACGTCTCTCTAAGAAGTATGCTCGAATAACAAACACCCTCCAAAAAAACCTTCAAGCGGTGTAAAGACAGAGAGGTCTAGGAAATGCAGGTACGGTGAACAAGCTTTTCACCTGGAGAAGCCGCTTGGGCTGATTGTGCCGCTCGAACATGGCAATGACAACTGTAAACATCATGCGCGGAGTAGTATCCTCATGCTCGGTCAGTAATTTTTCCCACAATGCATCAGCTTCCTCCACTCGACCCTCGAAATCCAGTGCTTGCAGGAGAAGTGTGTATGTGCCCAAAGTTTTTCCTTGCCCTTTGCTCAGCATCCACTTCGTAACCTGCCGTCCAAACATTCATCAAATTTAACATAGGATACTAGACAAGGGGCACCACCCAATCAACCCAACAAAAAGCATCTATCCTTGCAAGAAAGGTGACTGCGCTTCTCTGTTGAATATGGATGGAGTAGAAGGATGGCATCACAGTCTTTACAACCACAGCTCCCGTCACGACATCCCAGATGCTCAATAGCCTAATGACACGCTAGTTTAACGAAAAAGAACTCACCTGTATTACTCGTTTCCATTGCTGAGCTTCGGCCATGAATTGCATTGCTTTTTTGATAGCTACAATAGGAAACTCCAGCTCCCACGCAACAAATGCATCTAATGCTCCATAAATCTCTTCCTTGTCACTGGGCACTTCAGAGATTATATCCACTAGCTTTCGCGCTTTAGCAAACGAACCTTTCCGGTTCACTGTCTTCCATGCACGTTTCCTTCGAGGCCTAGCACCACCTCCAAAACATATCTGAATAACGAAGCAGGTTTCAGCTCCACGTTGTGGCATACCTCAAAAATTGTCCACGTTTATGCTAGACATGCTTAAGGGGATTGAAATCTATGTATAAACTACTTCAAAGAAATATATTTTCTGGCCTTCACCAACGAGGAGACTTACCCTTGAAGTAACTAACATGATTAAACATGTGCCCGCACTCATAAACCAGATTATTCTCTTCTGAAGTGTCAAGAGGTCAGATTATCAAAGCGAACTAAACGTTATTCTTGTATAAGGTGGAGACACTTATAACCGACCACTTAAGAATTTTAGCATGTGTTTTTGAGGCATATAATTTGAAGAGGGTTTCTCTCTTGTACAAACATAAAGTTAATATTGAATGTAAAAAGTTTCAAATTAGTTGCAAATTTTTGGAGTGAGAAGTTGAAAACCACCCATATTGGAGATATAGACGGACATGTTACCGACCAGATCATGCTAGAACTTGATCATGGTGCAACAACCATAAGATTACCTTACAATTCCCTTACATCCAGTGATATTTATTCCTACATTTTCCTAAACTTTGGATGCGAAAACTTCTATAAAATGGATCTGGAGCTTCTGGAAAATGGAGAAGTCTCTTGATCGGTTGTGGGTGCCAGGTCGGGAATGGGTGTCTCTACCTCAAGCCAAGAAAACATCACAGAAAAAGAGGGGAAGGTGTGGTGAACTAACCCATGAAGCTGATCTTCGACAACCAACCAGGCCAATCTGTAATGCTCCAGTTATCCGGTCCTCTTCGTCCAGCAGCTCCTCATCCAAATCAGCTCTGTCCACGGCACTTAAAAATGACTCAGCACAGCAGAAATGTATTCAATATTGCACCTTCACCCTAACTGATTCTCTACACCAACAGAGACGGATTAAATAAAGCAGACAGAGATGTCACTGTCTTTCTCCATTATCGCAGGTTTTCACTTGTATCAACCAACGCGCATTTTGAATACAACTTTTCCTGCAGGCTGAATTTCATGCTCCATGACACTCAGTGTAAACTGTTGGCTTCTAATCTTCATGTTTCCATCAGATTATGTAGTGTGGAACATGTAGAGCCCAGTAAGGATAATTACGACAGGATGAAACTGATGTAGATCTTTAGAGTCTGAACCAACCTTTCCAGCGTTGTGGTGTGATCACACATCGACTGAACTGCACTTCTTCTGAAAAATATGCCATCTTCCTCGACTCCTTCCACCTCACCGACATCTGTGAATTTATCGTAAGAGAAATTAGAGCCACTCCCTGCAACTATAAAACAACAGCAGTCTTCGCTTTCTAGAGACCTATCAAATATCAGACATTGTGTAGTGACTTACGGGATGGAAGAGCATTGCATTGACAGAGTGCCCTTATGTAGCCTCGTCTGTCAGATGGACAAAAGCCCCGCAAAAAAATATTAACATCGTAGAAACTCTTCTTGCTTGTAACGTCCTGCCTTGAGATGACGCAATGATAATATGGAGATATACCTATATCAAAGCTTCTCAACACTCCCAGGCATGCTGCATTCGAAACTCTGGGCCATCCGCCTTGTTGGAACGGAGATGAACGTCCTACTATCTTGCGGAGAACATGATTTGGGCTCTCCGTACGACAATGCTGCCCCTTGGGTTGATAGCAAAATGCAGAAGTAGCCATGGAGAACATATTGCAAAATAGAAAACAACTTTGATAACTGTGCCGCAGAGATAGGTTTAATATACAAGCTGGGACAACTCTACCAACTCCGGTGAAACCTGCAGCAGTCATTCGCGCATGTTAGGATCAGAATACAACCTGGTAAAGATAGAAGTTACCAAGTAATTGGTTCCGGGGAATTTAAGAGCAAATACATCACTGCAACTATCCACCTCCAATGCACTCAGAGAACCGTGGTAGGCGTATACAATTCAGTAATTAAGCGTACACTGAAATCACACTGTAACAAAAATGGAATCCAGAACGTATTGTCCAAATGCTACCACTTGAATAACGCTTGGGTCGATAACCCACAAGGTCATGAGCAAGTGGTACTTACAGAAGCTCCAGCGGAGGCTCAATATCCGCCACAACGCAGCCTAGTTAGCATTTATCTTCACTTTCTCCAACTCCTCCGGTGTAGCGTCCAGTCATCACGTCGAAGCACAAACACGTCTAAAACTATAAAAATCAACAAAAGAGGCACACAAGCTTAACCATATGAGCACAAACAATACCCAATTTCACAAGGAAGTCATAACGCTACAGCTTCGGGGCACATGAAGAAACTGCTGCATCTTCAAAGACGCAATCCTCAAACTACAAAGGCCTTGATGAAAACATCACCAAGGAATGTGAAACAACAACCACGTCTTATCCCATGTTCAAAAAAGAACTCGGTTGCCAAAACCCTAGATACACCAATTCAGAAGACGTTCAAGTGTTGAGCGGCCGTGCCATGAGAAAGCCTCCTCCTCACAATAAACACATCCGCACAACCCAGTGCATATCCAACCCATGAAATAAAACTCAGAGCCAGCAATCAAGGGCTAAAATCACATCCAGGGAGCGCAGAGTAAAATCATGGTCAGGGGATGGGCCCCAAAACGCCACTTTCAAGGCTCCGTGCAGCACATAAGCCCCAGACCCACAAGGCATGGAGTTGCAGTGCCAGAATGCGAGAATTAGAAATCGTAAGTGGGTAGAAAAGAAGTAAAGAGAAGAGAAGTGAAGTGAAGAGGGGGAAGATGATGGATGACCTTGGCGGTGTAGGTGAATTGCTCGAGCTGCGAGTTCCAGTTGATGAGGGAGCCGCCGATTTTGAGGTGGACGGTGGCAATTCGGCTCTGGGCGTCGCGCAGCAGCTTGACGGGGATGCCCAGAGTGCTGCTCATGTTCTCCGCGTGCTGGACTTGAGCTGGATTGCGAGGTTGGTGGTGCTCAAGCCTTGCAAGTGAAGGATTGCACACAAGTCTATCAATCTCTGAGTGTGTCTGATGGTGGGCTCTCTCTCTCTCTCTATCTGTGTCTCTCTCTGTGAGAATGGAGTTGTGGGTTCAGTTTGTAAGTTGGAGGGATTGAATGTCTGAAGCAGAGCCCACAAGTGCGAATCGGCTATCAAAATCATACAAGGATGATGCTACAAGAGTTATCATCTGATAAGTTAGATAAGTTAAGTTAGGCCACACCCGGACCAGGCAGCAAGTTCAGGCATCAAAAACACCAGCCCAAGTTGATCTTTTGGGAATTTTGGGAGGTAATTTCATTTGGCTGGAGCTACTGGAGTGGCTGGAGGAGGGAGGGGTAGCTGTGCATAATGTCCCCTTCCCACCAGTAGTTACAATGTAGTTAAATCGGTAGTGCAAGTGTCTATCCGCTGTCGGGTTTCCTTGGTCAAAGGAACTTGAATATTCTTGTTATTTGCAAAGAGCTCCGAGAGAGGTAGAGAGTCCTCACATATTAGGGTTGCAAATGATGCAGAGTGTGTTCGAACTTTAAATACATGCATCCTTGGTTTAATTTGAAATTAGTGGAATGGTTTCGAAAAAAGCTTTAAGAAATTAAGGATTGATAAATACTGATCCTAATCGTCATCCTACGTTGCAGAGAACTTATAACGAGTTAACAATGGTGGTAGTGGAGTAGGAAAGTGGAATGGAACGAGCCTAACATCCATGAATAGTGAAAAACATGAGTTTTATACAGAGGTTTAGAGGACGTCAATGTAACAACCATTAACTTTTGAGGTAAGTGTCCACGGAGTGGCCCCTGTCCATTTCGATGTGAACAGTTAGCTTCATACTACCCTAGCTTTGTACAGTCACCTTGAGAAAACTTAGTTCTTGAAATATCCAGTGTGAATACACATAATTTTTTTGGTAATCTAGTGATATTGCGCATTGTTGTGTTGTTTTAAAACTATTGGTGAAAAAAGACATAAGAGCTCTTTTGGCAATAAACCTTGCACTGTCTTGATGACATGGCGGGCCTTCCACCTCTTCCTCTCCTTTGTTATTTTTAATTTTAGAAGACTTAAAAGTTACACGAAACAAAGAATTTGAATCTAGTTGATTGCTACACAAAAACATCTAGTGAATTGCAGTCTTTAAGGCCTTTTGTATTGATTTTTATTCTGTTGCAGCTGAAGTGAGTAGTGTATTGAGATAGACAGATGTTTGTGTTTGTGTCTCCACCCAGCCGACTCGCAACGTTGAAATCTTTCTAGCAGTCAACCATCGGAATTTTTCTACCTCTTTTTCATACAAGGACTAGAGCAGCTCTTGAAGAAGTCCCGTCTTACAGAACGTTGGGCTCGTCAGGGAGCAAGTACATAGCTTAGATCCAACATTATTAAGAAAGTATTTTCGTTTGACTACATGTTTGTTCATAATAGAATGTGAGCTCATAACAGACTATGAGTGTCTGATGTTTGGTCATTTTGAAATGTTAGTTTCATAACATATTGAGGCTTTGTAATGTGTAAAGCTTGTTTTTCATGGCTTTTTGAGGCCTTGTGTCATGTGTAGTTGTATATGATTGAATGAATTTAACGATGTTGTTAAAGGAGTAGAGTGATGGAAGGCGGTATTATTTAGGTTTTGTGGATATTGATATCAATATTTGATATTCATTCATTAAAACTCATTTATACCTTAGAAGAATTCTACTCTTTTATTGGACTTATGGATAAATGAAGAAATTTCTTTTCTTTACCAATAAATTGTAAATAGATTCTACTTTCTATAAGTCCTTCATCTTTAACAACATTTTTATGTTACATTTGATCATATACCACTATACATAAAACAAAGCTTTGAAGTGCCATGAAAATTCAGCTTTGATAATAATTCTATTTCACATTTAGTTAAATAATTTATTTTAGAAATTTAAATATATTTTTGGTGAATCTTATATTATTCTCTAATTGCTGGTTGGAATTTTGATTTGAAGAAATGGATTCTAAAAGCTTAAACCAAAGATAATAGAAAAGAGCAAGAGAGGAAAATGTTTTTATTCTTAAATGTTTTTGTTTTTTTATTCTAAATTTTAATTTTTATTAAATTTTATTTTTCTTTAAATTCTCTAGTTGATTCATTTTTTTTCAATTATGTTTTTCCCTTTCTCTTTTTAAGACGTTTTCTTAGTTTTAATTGGTTGACTTTTAATTATTTGATTTACTTTTAATCGTTCTTTTCAAACTGTTAATGACTGTTCTTCATTGTTACTAATTATTCTTCACTGATTTTCGTTGTTTTTTATTGTTTTTGACTGTTTTAACTGATTATCAATGGTTTTCACTGTTTTTCACTACTTTAAACGGTTTTTAAGTATTTTTCATTGTTTTTGACTGTTTTAACTGTTTTGGCTGTTTTGATAATTGTCATATTGCTTTGTTTTTTTGACCTTTTAAATTACAGATTGTATTTATCTTTGGTGTTTTTTCTTATTTTGTTGCTTTGTATATATTATGCATAATTCTAATGTGTATTTTTTTTTTACGGAATAGAGTGCAGGGAAAGGAAATTACAATTGCGATTTTTGTAGAACTCAATCAAACAAATAAATGCACACAATCTTGAGAAGATACATCTAGAAGTTCTCACAGCCAGAAACCTTCATTTTATTCATCATACTTTTGCATATGTAAGAGAAAAATATAAGTTGAAAGTACATGATGAAGAATATGTGAAATGCTAACCCTTAGAGGTTCTGATAGGGGAAAAAGCTGCAGTGAAAATTAATAGATATCGTAAGAAAAGATGTGATATTCTTCTTTGTATCAAAATTGTAGTGAAGGTTTATAAAGCCTTTGATTATAAGGAGATGTCAAAAACATTAGACTTTGAAGTCCACGAAATTAATAATTTTTTGTATTATATTAAATAGAGAATAAATTATTAAAATTTTAGTGCAAAATGGGCTTTCAGAAGAAGGAGTGTCTTATTTAGGAAGTAGGACATCAAGACTATAGGGATCTGGGGGTTATGTGGGAAAAATCACTAGATAAATTATCTCGTTTAATGGCAATGTTTAAATGGCGCTATTCCAATACATTTGGAAGGTATTAATTTTTTTTCTCTGAGTTTTTATCTTATAATTGTTACTTTGAGGTTATTTGCCATGTTGATTTTATCATGCTGTTTTTACCATGTATTAATTTTTCTACTTTTTTTTTAGGTATGTCCATCTGATGGTGAAGCAACAAAGAATTCCTAAAGATAATAAGGAGTCCCGAACCGCAAAAGGGTATGATTTGGAGCTTGTAGCCGATGGATTCGTCAAGGATCTGTCAAAGCAGTTACAAAAGTATTTTCCAAATACTTATAAAGGCCTTTGTTACTTATACAAAAATCCCAGCGGACTTGGTAGGATAAATGATAGCCCATTTTCAGGGTGGAAAGGTCGTATGTGAGCGGAGAGCGGAGAGCGAGAACTAGTGAGCGGAAAATGAGAATTTTTAGGAGCAGTCCAGGGTTTAGAATGACCTAAGACTTGTCAATTAACAGTCATTTTTTTAAACATTTATTGGGAGATGTCACCCTAAATAAAGATACTATGAATATATTTTAATCAATAAGATGTCTCATGTGCAAATATCATGCCCTTCTCATACAAAATTTAGGGCTGATGTTATCATGATATCATGATAAATCGATTATGTGGACATCTGCTTTGAAATAGGAATAGAATACTTTTGCAAAGGTGTAATAACAATGTGAGACCAAATAATGATCTTAGATAAAATTGTGCACCTCCATTAATCGATGATAAAACTTGTACATAATATTGGCCGCACGGTTGGAGCACAATATGGATTAATCAGCTCTTTCATTTCTAGCTACGCGAAAGCTAGGCCAAGCTAATTCTAGAGACCCCCAAATACGGGTTAGCTCTGCGGAGGAGGACTCATAGGTATACTTGCAGATGCTAACAACTCGAGAAAACGCAACGCCCGCCTCATAGTTACAGATTGTGGTGAAGTCTTTGGAGTACACAATATTCTCCTTCAGAATCCGACAGTACTCCTCCACCTCAGCCTCAATGTCCAAAATGATTCCAATGATCGGCACGTCCCCAAAGAAGCTCTTCATCTTCATCTCGATCTGCGACCGCGCCATCTCCAAGAGAGAACAAAATCAAGAAAAAAATAAGAAGTGAGAGGAGCGAGATAAGGGAGAGGAAAAAGAGGAGGAGAGAAGAGGGGAGAGGTGAGAAAGGAGAGATTGTAAGGAGATGAGAAAAAGGAGGGATTGTGAGGAGAGACACGCTTATAAAGAGCGCCCCTCTTGCCCAGGGTTATAGTTGATTCCAATTGCAGGAATTATTGTGTAAGCTTACACTGGTTCCAACAGCGGTGAATTTTACAAAATAAATTTTAATGAGGTTGCCAATGAGTTTGTTGTAAGGAATATTGAACGTGCGTGTAACTGTTTTATATAGATAAGATGATATGTTCCCAGTGAACCTATTTCCATTCAAATCTCTGCACAACCATTTCGAGGTAAAAATCCATGATCAAATATGAACTTGAACAAGTTGCAAGAGGCTAAATCATAAAATTAAGCTGAAATTACATTTCACTTTATACAAGAGTTGAGAGCATGCGGAATATTGTTCACAATTAAGTATCTAGATGAATAGCATTTGGCTCCATCTTTAAGTAGCAATACCGGCACAAATTATTTGCAAATACTCTACCAATTATCTTTAGTAGATAAAATTGGAGAAAAACTGCTCTTACTTTGAGCTAAACTTACTTAGAATTGATCCTTATCAACAAGCAAATCACATTGTCTAAATATGATATTTTCAAATGCTTACAAGTTTTGTAGATACATGAATCTCTTGAAAATTCCGAATAGCTATGATTGAAAAGTCACATTTTGAAGAGTCACAAATACGGCTGATTTTGAAAAGGTGTAGCTCATTTTCAAAAGGTACGGCTCATTTTCAAAAAGTGAAAGGTCACATTAATTAGTCAAAGAAGTAATTATTTTAAAAAACATATGGAAAATTAAAAACTGAAAAGACATAAAGTGGAAAGGTATACCTCTTCACCCATGAACAAGTACTAGATAACAATTTAAATAGTTTTGTAAAAGCCTATTTACACTCACATTGATTTGTTTTGAAAATTTGTTTGTTTAACATTTGTTTAATCAAAATTAATTTTCAAATATATTTTCAAATTTCAAAGATTTTGAATTCAGTAGAAGACTTATATTAAGAATTTATTGTTTTTGTTTTGTTTCAAGACTTATTTTCCTTTTTGAGGAAATATTAGTTACTTCAAAGTATATTGATTCTTGGATTTCACAAAGATGGCCCCAACTCATAAATTTGTTAAAGTATGTGACCTCTGTAAAACAAAGCACATCAATGATTCATCTTGGATAACGCACATTCAAGGAAGAAAACATCGATTCAATATGAATTTACAAAAGTTACTAACAGAGGAACAAGTTCTACAACAACCATCATCTTTAAATTTCCATTCTAGTAAGACTTGTACAATCTATTCTTGCAAAATTTGTATGTCATATTTCGCATACATAGTGTTTATTTTAATTATCTGTTTTGATTAATTTCAGTCATGATATCGCGTCTAATTTTGAATTTGTTTTTAATGTTGTCAAAATCTTTTTCAACTACGCATGATGAACCTGTGGAACAACCTAGTTCAGTAGAGAGCCTTCGTGCAAATGACATTTCTATTCCTCACCATATCAATGAGGTGATGAATTGCACATTTTTTTCTTGACCCTCTAGCACTTCGGATGTCACAGGATATAAAAAAATATTGAACTCATGCGTCTTGATGGATGGATACAAAATCATTGGAATATTGTGCCATAACTATATTCCAGAAGAAGAATGACAAGATTGTTTTGAAACTCTTATTTCTCTTTATGAGGAAGGGGGGTTGTGCCTAGAGGAACAACTAGGGCTGGTGGAAACATTATCATGTGTGGTTAGCACCATGGCAAAGTTCTCCACAAGCCACGCATGTGAGTTACTTTTGTTTTGAAATTTGTTTTTGAAACAATGATATGGAATATATAAGCAGCATTTAGAAGTCTTTATAACAAAAATTGATATTTCAAAGTTCTTTAAATATTAAAGGACTAAATTTATATATACTTATTTTTAGATATGCCCAGTCTAAAGGCAATAACAAAGCAAAAAAGGCAGATGCTATTCTTATGCATAAAAGAAGTGGGATTTTTTGCATCAAAGTGATGACCCATATGAAGAAAGATTTTAAATCTTGGCTCAAACCGCTGGAGGGAATGCTATAAAAGTGGATTCCACATAAATGAGGAAGAATTGGACGTACTCCGTTTACAACGATGGAAATTTCAAGAAATTACTTTACAGATGCCCATAATGATCCCAATGATTCTGGGATGGGATTTATATTTTGATTTCATGAAGGTAAACAAACATTTTAATGCATACAATCTTACGAAAAGTAAAAATAAGTATAATTTCATAGTTCATGCATCTATTTATATGTATAAAAAGTTTTTAGTAATTCTATTGTATCAGAGATGCTGAAAAGAAAAAAAACAACCATACAAGAAGGGGTGGTGAATTTGTTGTACCAGTCTATGGCGTATACATCAGGCCACGTAATGGAACAATTTTAATGTTGGATTCAACCAAAATCAGACACGGCACGTTGAAGAACAAGGGATTCATTCAAATAGGTTATGCTCTCACCAAAAGTTTATGTTCTCAATCAATGTAGAAAACACATGCGTAAATTACAAAAAATAAGTGGTTTTGTTGCAAACTTTGAAATTAGGTCTAAATTGGATGCTTTGGTAGTAAATAATCCAAAAAAATCCAAAAAAAATAAAATTATGTAGTAAAACAAAATGGTAAAAAAAACTTGTTTTAACATATACAAACTAATTTTTAAGACAAAGATCTAAATCGATCTCAAAATAATCAGAGGAATAGGTGGAAATTCAACGAATTATATGTAATTTCAGCAAAATTAGTCTCAAATGTCATCAAAGTATAGAATTTGAACAATTAACCAACATAAAGTAGCAAAGATATATTTGATGGTTGGCATTCATCCACTCTCCAAAATACATTTTAAAATCATTTGGTTGGTAGCATTCCCACATGTGAAATTCATAGACATGAGAAGACAAATGAATGTCCTAAGTTTTTTTATTTTATTTTATTTTTTATTTTTAAATCGAAATGATTAAAAAAACACTCAACAGTTAAATCCTAGATGAATCCTTAAAAATTGCCTTTCAAATATTAATAAAATAAAGCATTACAAATACATAGAAAATCATAAGTATCAAATTGACACATTTCAATTCATCACAAAAAATTTGAAGCATAAAATGTCAGTATTCTTTTTAGCATCAAATTTAAAAGAAATATCAAATGTTTATTTTCCAAATTTTGTAAAAGAGTATTGATAATTGAAATTGCAAATTTAACCATAATTAGTCTATAGTTAATGTGAAGACATCCCATAAACAATCAGACCTTACAACACTCTGAAATTATAGTAAGAGTGTCAGACGATGACAAAAACCGGTATGAATATATAATGGCGTTAAAATTGAGGTCTGGATCCCGGTTGGAATGAAAGTGAAGGTCCACATTACCCTAACTTAATTATTTACGAGACTACCCAAAGCAGTTCTCCACTACGAAGGAAATATGCTTTTTGAAAGGGAAGCCTCCGGGGACTATTTCCATTTCGAAATAGAAATTGCGTGGGCCACATACAAGACGACACAACGTTCGCATATGCGGAGAACATAAAGAATTCCGTGTGATCGGAAAAACATCGATGGGAACAATGTCTAGTGCCAAGCAGCTTCTCTAAACCAAAATTATTTCTAAGTTTTTGAGAAGAAGCAATGTTTCACGTCTGGGACGTAGCAGCATGCTTGAAACGTTGCTTCGTCACATGGCTTGACGGGCCATTTTCCCTATAAAACAATTGTTTGTTTTTGGAAAAAATAAGATTTGTCCTTCAAAAATTGATTTTCTTTATTTTTGTTTTGCTGCAAAAAATTAGTAAAAATAACCTCAAATGGCCTAGATATTACAAAGTATCACAAAAATCAATTTATTCTATTATCGTTTTCTTATCTTCATAATATTTAATCTTTAATATTTAATATTTAAATTTTTATATAATTTTTTGAATTATTTATGAATGAATTTGTTATGGTATTATCGTAAAAAAAAACTAAGGTAGGATGCTACAAAACCAATAACGACCAAAAAACAATTAACATTCATAACGTATGTTCATTTCAGGTTGATAACGTAGCTCTCTAGTACATAGCTTAAGTCACAGAAAACAAGACATATAATGCGGGGACTACATTTCTACCCTAGAATGAACAAATATGCTACATGTTAACGGTTTTATGTCATGATCGGTTTTGCAGCATCCTTAGAGAGAGAACCATTACAGCCTTCTACGAGAGACAACCATCGAGATGCAGAGCTCACTCACACCGATTAGGGTTTCGTGCGCCATCGCCCTCAAGCGATGGAACTGATCGACGAGGCTGAAAGCACACACAGAGAGTGATTGATGTATGATTTGAGAAAAAAAAAATGAATAAATATGGCGAGCTGAGCTGAAAATGCAGAAATCAGCGATGTGGAATGGCAAGCCTCGAAGCTCATCACCTTCGGGGATGTGCAGACCACTGGAGCTTCTGGGAGCGGCGGTGCTTGTGGCCATCACATACTCCTGTATGCCCACTTGCTCTAATTCACATACCTGTCTGGAGCTTTTATTTTTCTTTTCCTCATCAGGAGTGAATTTGCTTCTCATGGTTTGTTTGTAATTTTGTGGTTTTGGTGAATGTTAGGTACAAGGTTTGTTCTGGAGAGTCCGAAGCAGGCATGTGAATGTGGGGGGAATTTCCGAAGGGATGGATATGGAGGAGACCGGAGGTTGGTTGAGATTTTTGGGCAGGAGTTGCGGTGGCCGGAGAGTGGATATGGTGCACAGCTGAATTTGCGGGTTTATGTGTATGATGTTGATGAAATTGAGGGGTTGCGGGAGCTTGTGAGTGGGAGAGATCATTCCATTGCATCCTCGACTTGCATGAAGGGTCAATGGGGGACTCAGGTAGTAATGTGTATATGGATCTTTCTGTGTTTTTCTGCGTGTTGTTCTTTGTTGGCTGTCTTGAAGGTTTTATGATTCTGGTTAGGATGGGATTTGGGAGCTGGATGTATGTCGTGGAGTGGTGTTTTGAGTTTTTCAAGGATGTGACAACAGGTGAAGATTCATAAGTTGTTGATGAAGTCGAGGTATCGGACGTTGAGCAAAAGCCAGGCGGATTTCTTCTTTGTTCCTGCGTACGTGAAATGTGTGCGTATATTTGGGGGTTTGAATGAGAGTGAAGTCAAGGAACATTTTCTCAAGGTTAGTTGTAACATTTTGATGTTCCTGCTTGTATCTTTTTAAAGTGATGATCTGTCGAACTAGCGGAACTTAAGTTTCTTGTTAGCGTGGAGAGATTATACTTTTCACCTTACAATGTTGATTGGATCTGTGCAGATTCTTAAGCAAATGCCTTACTTTCATAGGTCAGGTGGGCGTGACCATATATTTGTCTTTCCAAGGTTTGCACAAAATTTCCCCACCGTATGTTTTGGTCTTCTTTGCCAGAGCTTGTTGACTCCGGCATTGTTCCGGTTGTTTTCCTCACGAAGGTTAAGCCAAGCTTCAGACCTCAAGGCAGGAAGGATTCGAAGATGTCTTGTAGCTCACATGATCAACCTCACGTGCCTTCGTTGATGAATGCAAATGCAGCGGAGCAGGAGCTCATCTTGTGAAAGACTGGCCTATATTTCTCAACCGGTCTATATTTCTTACTCCGGAGGTAGGTCTCACTGTTGAAGTACATTCAACAGAGTGTTTTGATTGCGTTACAGTAATTTCAGGGCTCTTTGCAAAGTGAAGCTTTCGCCTTCCATGTGCCATATCCCGCATACAGGTGACCTTCTCCCATAGATGTGACATCGGGAACCGTTTTGATGTGCAGGGTGATAGGACAGACAAGAAAGGATTTAGCTCATTCAGCACATGGAAGGACATCATCATACCTGGAAACGTTGACACAAAAAATCACATAGCAAAAGTAGCTCCATTAGTATTATCTCAGCGGAAGTATGTGGCCAACTACTTGGGACGAGCACAAGGAAAGAAGGGTCGGCTCCAGCTCATTGAGCTTGCCAAGCGATTCCCTAATGAGGTCATCTCCTCGTCATTTTCAACTTCCTACCACCAAGATGAGTCAACGCACCATTAGCTTCAGATTAGGAGAACTTCTTCTAGAAATTGAAATCTCTGTTGGATTATGTGCAGTTAGACGCTCCCGAGTTGGCTTTTCAAGGGCCAGCAAAACTGGAACTCATTGACTATTACAAGCGCCTCGGAAATGCGAGGTTCTGCCTCGCCCCTCGTGGCGAATCCTCGTGGACTCTTCGCTTCTACGAAGCCTTTTTTGTGGTATAATCTTAATTCCTGAAGGCCATATTGGCTATGACTGCAGATTGATTACGGAACTGTGGGATATTTCTGAATGGGCAGTTTTTACTCAGATTCAAATGTTTGTTGCAGGAATGTGTTCCGGTGATATTATCAGATGAGGTTGAGCTTCCATATCAGAATGTGCTGGATTACAGTGAGTTTTCGATAAAGTGGCCCAGCAGTCGCATAAATGAGGAGCTTCTGGCCTATCTTCGTTCCATTCCTGGTACTTGCATCTATACTTTGTCAAGCTTGCCGAATAAGGTTTGAATATGATGTAATTTAGTGTGGTAGTTTACATTGTCACTGCATAGTGTTGCATATCCTTTAATGGGCATTATTCAACTCTGACTAAGGCTAAGCTTGTTTCTTTGTTGTTTTGCAGAATACGAGATTGAGAGAATGCTAGGGCGGGGCCGCACTGTCCGGTGTCTATTCACCTACGCCCCTGATAGTGAAGGCTGCACTGCTATGATCGGCATCCTCTGGGAGCTTCAGCGCAAAGTTCGAGCATTCCATCAATTTCATCACTCGTTTTGGCTGCATAATAGCTCGCTTATAAACCGAGGTCTTGTTAAATTCCGAGATTGGACTCCACCATTCCCTGTGCCGTAACAGAACGCACAGCAGATGCTTTTCAACATATGCGTAAAGGTAAAGTTGAGCACTGATTGTTTCGTAATCTCTGATGGTCAAGCGTGGACAAACACAGCCGTGACCATACTTGATCTAAAATGATTATTGTTAGACAACAAAGGACCCAGCTGAACAGTAGCAAATGGAGTCAGAGGAACTATGGGTGGCATATTACACCACTACCTAGCGTAATATGATGCGTCAACGATAAGTAGAACTTGAGATCGAAGATGTGGAATGCATAGAACGATGAAATCTAGAAAAACTCTTCATTACAAAATGAATGATCACTTCTCATTATAATTAAAATCAGGTTCTAAAGTTAATTTCATATAGATTCACATCTTACAGATCTTGCATTACCACAAAATTCCCAACTTTCCATCGAATAAAGAGTTAAAATACCAAGAAAACCAGATCGAGTCATCTACAGATTGACTCAAATTTGCTCTCAATATAATAATCGATTCAGTCTACATGTTGAAAGGAAGCTGCAGCTTGTCGATGACATAGCCATCATCCTTGAAGGCACATCATCTAGGATGCCGGACCCGAACAGACTCCGGACTGCTGTGAGGAAGGGACTCTGAAGTCAGGTGAATGAATGCATGACGAGTTTTCATCCGCATCGGATGAGTATTAGTGACAGATATCGTTGCAATCACTCCAAAAGAGCCCAACAGCTACACGTTATTAGGGTCTGTCTCTCCAAAGTTAGAGCATCCCCAGTGAGGCCTGAACCGTAAACCTGTAATCGGAAAGATGTAGAAAGACGTGAATTGCGGTTCAGGCCAAGCCTGTATTCGAGCTTGTAAGAGCATCCCCAGTGAGGCCTGAACCGTAAACCTGTAATCGGAAAGATGTAGAAAGACGTGAATTGCGGTTCAAGCCAAGCCTGTATTCGAGCTTGTAAGTCTGTAATTTACATGTCGAAACCTCATTTTGGAAGGTTTTTTGGGGCAAACCTGTAAATCTGTAAACGGTTTTGGAATGTTTTGCTTCGGAAAGGCACTCAGGTTTGGGAGAACGACGTTCTCATAATTACAGGCTTACAGGTTTACAGCTCACTGGGGATGCTCTAAGTCTGTAATTTACAGGTCGAAACCTCATTTTGGAAGGTTTTTTGGGGCAAACCTGTAAATCTGTAAACGGTTTTGGAATGTTTTGCTTCGGAAAGGCACTCAGGTTTGGGAGAACGACGTTCTCGTAATTACAGGCTTACAGGTTTACAGCTTACTGGGGATGCTCTGAATTGCGGTTCAGGCAGCTCTGCCTCGGGTTGCGTGATCGTTGTGGCGTGAGTTCCACGCGCCTGAGCTGCGCATCTATATAACGGCCACCCACCTGCACCAAAGAGCCACAGTACTCGACATTAAAGAGCAGCAGCGAGTGCCAGAAATGGATCCCATCAGACTGCACAGAAGCTGTTTCACACAAGAAGCTCACGTTTGTGTTCGAGATCTGATCATGATGCCCGTTGAGCTTTGTTCTGCACCATTACCTTGTCTCATATGGACTGGCAGCAGGATGTAGCTGGTGAGAAACCCGAAGGCTTGAAGTCATGGCACGAATGGGAAAAAAGAGCAGGTGATTGTGTGACCAAACATGAAATAGTTATAAATTATCAAAGACCAAGTACTTACGTATATGTAGAAACGGCTTAAAAGTTTGATCTTGAACTGCTGATTTTGGAGATCCTGTTCTTCCAACCAAATATGAACCTATACCTAAACCATGTTTCTGATGGTTTAAACAACTAGCATGATGCATCCAAGAATCCCAATCTGAAACCATGAGATCATCAAAAGAACTTCTAGTAAGCACCTAAAAGTTTCCAAAGATATTGTAGACTTGTGGATCTGTTCCTGTTCTATCAAACCATCATGAACCGAATCATATTTGAGCCTTTGTGCACCTTCAGTTGGGCTCAGCTCAACAGGCTAACGATTTCCTAGTTATGATGCATCTCATGATTCCAATCTGATTTATCATGAGATCATCGATCAAATGTATAAGTAAGGGGCCAAGCGTGGTTTCGCTTGCAATTCAAGTGCCTTCGCCAACGGAACCGTGAGGCCGCTAACCTCCGTCATGTCCAATTCCTCAGGAATCTGACCTTCAGGAAGAGACCAATCGAAGGCGTGAACCATGGAGGCAATCACGAAACGGCTCAGCAGGACGCCCATATTGATGGCCGGGCACCGCCTCCGGCCCGACCCAAATGGTAGGATGCGGAAGTCTCGACCCGAGACATCGACGTCTGGCCCGCTCATGAACCGCTCCGGATCGAACTCCAGGGGCCTCTCCCAACTCTCCGGGCTCCTGCTGATGGCGTAAGTGTTGATGTAAAGTATTGTGCCGGCGGGGAAGTGGTAGCCCTCCACTTCCGAGTCCTTGAGGGAGGCATGCGGGGCGAGTAATGGTGCTGCAGGGTGCAGCCGGAATGCCTCACCGACGACTGCTCGCAGATATTTCAGCTTTGGAATGTCGGTCTCCTCCACGAACCGGTCCTTTCCGACTACGCTGTCGAGCTCCTCCTTTAGCTTGCGTAGCAAGGGCGGGTTTCGGATGAGCTCTGCCATGGTCCATTCGATGAGCACGTTCGGGGTGTCCACTCCTCCAACAAACAGGTCCTGATGCACATGAATTCCACCATCACGATAAGGTTTTTGCGAGAACGTCATAGTGTAATTCCTAAAAGCTCTAATCTCAAAACCGCAATTATGGTACTGCAGGTAGTGTGCTCTATGTCATGTAGTTCAATTGCCCTGTGTTGAAGGTTATTGTCAAGCTGGTTGTGTGAGTTACACCATTAATGTGTTGCTATCATACGCCGATTACTCTGCAATGTATTTCGTAACTGGGATGGTCAACAAAACCGATCTCAGACATCGACTAATCTCTCAAAAATAAACGATAGCGTTGGATCATAGAAGTAGTGAACAGATGTATGCCCTTGGGTTGTTGTTCTCCTTGAAACGATTCTAACCTTCCAAAGAGATCCAGGGTGGTGAATGTTTGAGCATTGACAGTGCGCTGAGTGCAGAGCTAAGTGTGAGGTGAAGGTGTCCGGTGACAGAACAAAATGCGCTGAGTGCAGAGCATTGATAAAGCGCTGGTGTCCGGACCTGACGTAACAAAATGAATGCAGAAGACTGCACAGTAATATATGACCTGCTGGTGTGCAGCTAATTGCATATCTTTTTCTATTTGAAATCACACTATTTGAGCAGCCAATGTATTAATCAAGACTAGCCAATATAATGAATATGGCGTTCTGAAACTTACCATGATGGCGGCCTTGACATTATCCATGTCCAGGTACTCGTCTCCAACTTTATCTTGGTTTTCTTTCCGGTTCATCGCATTCAAGAGCACATCAACCATGTCCTCATCCTCCTCAGCAATGGGCCCCTTCTGCCGCTTCACTTCATGCTCGGCAATAATTTGATTCAGAAATTCATGAAACAACGGGAACAATGCTTTCATGCGCTTCTCAGCGCCTCCAATGTCTAAGAACCGCAACCATGGCACATAGTCCGCAATGACCAGCATGCCCTCGAGCTCGAAAAGCTCGCGAACGAGGTACGCAAAGTGCTTTGCCTTGTCCACTTCCTCTGCAGTGGAGTTGATGCCTGCTGTGAACCGTCGGTTGAGCACCAACCTCGCCATCATGTTTGCCGTGAATGCCATGCCCTCCATCTTGAAAGTCACCAGCTTCCCTTGTTGCACGTGATGTGTAATAGACCTGTAGTCAAATATACACATTGAGCAATCACACTCTGATAGCAAACTGATTATGCTCCTGGAGCGCCACTACTTCTGAAGCTGAAGGATATTGGGATGGGTAATCGGGTATGGCTATTGAGTGCTTCGCAGCTTACAAGGTTACAACCCAGTAATGAAATGTTACCTGATCATGTGATGCAATTCCTGCTTGCGAATCTCTGTAGACGCTTCCATTCTTTTTTCCGTGAAAATCTCTTCGTTGACAATCTTCCGAAGCTGGCGCCAATTGGGTCCGTATGGACTGAAGCCGATACCTATAACAAGTCCACTCTCAAGCTAATCAGTGATAAAAACTTGAATCATGTTCCGTGTAAACCTTTTGCATCTTCATTCCCAGCATGCTAACTATTGAAAGGAAAAGACGTCATTGGAATAGACCAATTTAATATTCCATATACACAACCCTAATTGCTTGCAGTTTGAATAGGCCGCAAATTCACTAAGGAAGTTGCTTGAATATGCAGGGTGTAACCTAATGAGAGACACGCTGAATCAGAGATCAACCGCTCGTCAACGTGCCCTCGATCACAAATATGATGTTGTGAAATTGAGGTAGAACTACGGCTGGGAACCATACTAGATCTACGAAAGTCGCAGGTGTACCTTGCTACGCAGTGCAACTCTCAATTCTACATTTGTGCTCACAGACAGGCACAGAAATTAATTTAAGACTTAAGTGCCAAAAGTAGCCTCCTACCTTTATGATCGTAGGACAAGTAGTAGGAGTGCATCAAATCTGTGCTTCGTGACGCCCAATTCTTATCATGTGTTTCCAAGAACACTCTGGCCATCTTCGGTGTGCTAACCACAACACAAGGCCTGGAGCCCAGTTTGAGGGAGTAGATCTCTCCATACTTATGTGACAACTCCATCATGACTTGGTGTGGCATATTGCCCAGCATAGGCAAGTGCCCCAGGATAGGCCATCCCGGTGGTCCTGGAGGCAACTTCGGCAGCCTGGATTGCTGCAGCTTCATGAGCAACACGAGGGGAACAAGGATCATTGTAGTCAGCAACACGTAAAATTTCATCGTCTGCTCCGTGAGGCCATTCGCTGCGCTATAATCCAATGAGGGGATGCTCGTGAGAGTGGACGTGAGGTAATCCATGGTGCCTGACTGATCTGTTGCTCTTGTCATGGACTGGCTAATCCTTTGCTACTTCGGACAAACTCATCCAAAATGGTCTCTGAGCTACCCGCGAGCGCTAATTGATAAGATCATCGAGTTGATAAACCCTCATTGAATGAGACTGGAAGCGGGACAGGAAGCGAAATTTATGTATTCCAGGATTAGTGCTCTTTGCGACATATGGTAGGATCAGAGTGTCTGCTAAATACAGTGCATTCTCCTACATAGGATGTATCAGGCTGCGAGTTTGCCGGGTGGAAAGCTTTCTAGCCTCATCTCTTCTCTATTTGTTTTCTTCCACTCAACAGTTAAGGTTGATTGTTTTCCTTATTGTGGCATGCATACTCTGCTAAAATTTGATACTGCATCGTACACACAATCTAGAAAAAGCTTACTATGATTGACGGTATATTTTGGTGATGACCTGACACACGGTCCCTTCATCCAAAGGGGTCGGTTGGTGGCATTTGGATATAAAGTTGAGGACCGCCAGAGCAAGCAGCATCACCAAGCGGTAGTAGAAGCATCACATGATTCATTCTTTTTGAAATTCCGTTATTTACTTTGAGACCCTTGCAAGCTAAAGATCACAAAGGAAATTGAATCTGACAGTGTATCTAATGCTTAATATGTCGAAAAATGATATCAGACGAACGCATCATAGTTTCTGCTTGTTAGGACGCCTAAATGGGGGCAGGTTTCAACCAGCAACACAAAATTCAAAAAATATGCGTACCTAACCTCGTATGAACATTTTAGTACAGCTAAAACAACCATCAAACTAGTTGAAACTAAGCACGGACATTTTGATAGAATATAGGTAGTTCATAGCCGGACTGTCTTGAGAAACAGAAATGAGTTTTTACGGTACTGTACTGTACTGTACACACAACCGCTGTTGGACGCTGGCACTTGAACAAGAGCAGAACCTGATCAAGCGAGCTAGTTTCAATTTCCCAGATGACTATTTGGTATAGACAACAATCTCATAGACCTCTCTGATGACAAAGAAAGACTCAGAAACAAGTGTGAATACCAGCTGTTGACCTGCCTGAAGGGCATTATCTCTTACAAAGTCACCCCACCCAAGCGACAAGGGAGGACTTGAAGAACGTTCTTCACTATCTTGCAGCATATTGTAGGTGCACGTCACAACTCGAAACGGCGAATCTCCTCGAATTCCCTGAAGTTTAACATGAGGTTGAAGTTGAATGTTGTGCTTCCTCACGAAGCTGCGAGGGACGTCCTGCATACGAATGCAAGATTCAAAGGAGAATTAGCAGTATCCTGGTTAATTGCCACTGTATATTTTGTAAGTTTAAGCTGACAACCTCTTCGAATGTTGTTCTTTCCCACAAAGTTTAGAGGGATAATTTCCTGTATGATGAGAAATTTATGAGCATATCTAAGGCAAAGTTAGCTGTTAATATTGCCAAGTTCTGCAAATGTTTTAGAGAAGTCAAAATGGCTATGCCAAACAATCTCTTATGGTAGTTGTCAAGCAAGTTTTGATCGAAGTTTGTTCTCCTAGATCAGCGAAGAATTGGTCAATTGAAACTGAGCAATATGTCAAGAGAGCACTAAGCAAAGCATGGCGGACTTGAAGAAAACACGGTAGCATCAAGACCCACAAATCAATTGGGCTAAGGGACAAGCATGTGTACATGGAAGGGGCCATCAGACACAAATTAAGCTGTTCCTCGACAAGAAAGCCAGAACAGCAAGGCATTTAGTATTTCGATTGGATAAAAACTTACAAAGCGAGCGCCGCTTGTATTTCCCGCAGTATCCTGAACATTGAATTTCACCAATCGCTGAATGAAGCTTGGTAGGGACACTATGGGAAGTTGAAATTCCTCCTTGACATGCACTAATTTTCTGGCATCGCAGTTGTGTACACAAGAGGTGGTCTTCTTCGACCCCTGAGGCTCTTGGCCACTCCTTAAGCCATGGCGCATTTGCACTGAGGATACTTGAACATTTTCCTGCCCAAAGCAATGTAGACAATTGTATTGAAAATAAGATTTTAGTTTTATTTCTCTTTAGCTCTCGTTCGATCTGAACCGGCAAGTTCGAAATCGTTTCGCAAATGACAAAGTGAGATCATCTCCAGTTTGCTAAGAATTAACCTAAGGCCCCAGAAGAACACCTGATGTCGAGGAAATGCCTATTAACGTCGTTAAATGCTTACCAATTCCGAGAGTCGCAGCTTGATGGGCGATGGATTTTCAGGAGTACACACTGCGGCAGCTTCCTTTGATCCGACAAGTTTCCTCTTCTTTGCAATTGCTTCACACAGATCCTCTGGTATCCCTTGTAAACCATCGCTTCCCTCACCTGACAGATGCTGATGTGCGCTGCATCCTGCACTAGAGTCATACTGAGCACTCCTTCCCGAAAGGTCGCTGGAATTTCCAGGAGACGGTGGTTGGATTTCCAGTTCCTCGGAAAATATAAACCTGAAACTCAGACTTCCCTTTCAGGTGGAAGATCAGCGAGTCACCCACCTTGAGTTCATTGATCCTCGCAAAAGCCTTCCATCCTTTGCCAAAGTAGGTTTCCGAGTTGTGACGTTGAGCCCTCGCCCTCGTAACGCGGAGTCGCACCTTGCATGGTATGATAGACAATGCAGAACTTAAAACAACAAAATCTTGTAGTTTCAGGTTGACTTCGTGGTCTTTAACGAACCAAGCAGGCAGCATCTGAAGTTCAAAACCAGGATTCAGACAGACGTCAGAGACAGCTATCTATAATATCAGAGAACTTAAGCTCAAATTTGTCCGGCATCGGAACAGACTCAGTACTGAATGGAATAAGCTCTTGTGGCTCCGTGACATTGCAAGGAGAGCATTATAAAACTTAGCATAAATTTACAAATACATAGTTTGCAATGTGACATTTGTATATTTGACATCGACCAACAAGAGCTTGAGGGCATGGCTGAAACCAACACAGATGTATCATTAGCGGGTGACAACTTACCAGCCTACAGTTTCTGGTGAAAGTTGCCTCAGGTACTTGCGACGGACTAAGTGCTATGACCAGAAAATGAGCACTGTTATGAGCACTCAGTGTGGCAAGCACTTTGTTCATGTCGTCGATTTTCAGCGCCATTGCCGCTTCTTGCGCATTCATTCTATAATGAAACTCTGACGTCAAGGCCGAAGGTACGGTGATCGGTTAATATTGCACTCGGACTCCTACTTCGATGTGAGCCTCTGTGAAATACTGTGCACTCGAATTGCTAGAAACAAACTTTGCCTTCACACACTGCTGGAAATTAGTAGAGGATTTGCTGGGGAATAAGTATTATCGAGTATCAGAAAGTTCCCTGGGAATTTTTACAACAGCTAACTGCTAGGCTCAGAAGCTCAATCAGACCTAAACTAGGTTTTTGACAGCTTAACCTGGTGATGAAGGGAAACATTAGGATGCTGATCTGCATGATTTGAAAGCTTAGTTTAAATTTGGGGAAAATTTGTAATGATCGAGTTGGGGACTTTAACTTCTCTCAAGATGTCAGATTATTGGATAGTTTTTTGATAGCTGACATCCCTTCCATAGACCTCTATGGGTGTATCACAGAGGACTTTCATAATCCATGGCCAGTGTAAAACAAGTTTAACATGAATTTCAATGTCAAAAACCAACAAGCTTCCTGAGGTTCTTAACTTACAATGATTCTGATTGCTCAAAACAAAGTTGCATGTGAGCTAATGACTAACCCAAACTACATGAAACCAACCATCATGAGGAGAAGAAAGGATAACTTGTAATGGAAGGTTGCATCATGTCAGATTGTCACCTTGTAAGTCAGTTCCAACTTCTGATCTGTGTAATTGACTATTTAGTATAGAAAACAATCTCAGAAGTCTCTCAGATCATTTCAGGTTGCCACCTTGTAAGTCAGTTTCAACTTTCCACATATCTATTTAGTATAGACAACAATCTCAGAAACCTCTCTGATGACGAAGAACGACTCGGAAGCAAGTGTGAAGACCAGCTCGTGTCCTGCCCGGAGGGCGTTGTCTCTAACAAAGTCCCCCCACCCAAGCGACAACGGGGCTTTTGTAGAACGTTCACCATCCTGCAGGTTGTCATAAGAACATGTCACAATTCGGTATGAAGATCCTTCACGAGTTCCCTGGAGTTTGACGTGTGCTTGCAGTCGAATGCCGTGTCTCTTCGCAAAGGTAAGAGGGATATTCTGCAAAGGAAATGCCCATAATTATTAGCTCAAGCTTCAGCTACCAAGAAAATCATTTCTAAGTCGAACAGAAAGATCAAGACAACGTCATTGCAGATAAGTAATGTGAGCGTTCGAATGACAGGTCCAAGTTCTGAGGTTGTCCAAACTAAATGACAAGGCTCAAGTACATGACTAATTTCCGTCGTTGTTAAAACCCTGAATACCTAAGAAGATAATCTTCTCACATGTGGCGAACAGGAGGGTTTTCTGACAAATGGGCATGTCCAGGGACCTGCAGATAAGGTATATACCAAAGCAGGTAGACATTCTGTTGAATATTGAGCTTACAAAACGAGCGCCACTTGTGTTTCCGGCTGAGTCCTGCACATTGTATTCTACCAGTTTGTGAATGAAGCTTGGGAGTGATACTTTCGCAGGCGGATGGAATTCAAGCTTGATGTCGCTATTTCTAGCGATGAGATTATTTTCTGTGCTGGAAGGCATGGATCTGAGTCTCTGATGGTCGACAGGAGGTTCTGGGCCATTCTGTGAGCCGTGGCGATTCTCACTGATAGGCATACCGAACAGCTGATGGACGACAGGAGGTTGTTGGCTTTTCTGAGAGCCAGGGTGCCTTTCCATTGAAGAAACCTGCACATTTTCCTGTTCGTAGAAATTATTAGATTGAAACGTGCTTTCATTTGAACATGTGATCTCTTGATATGTTTAATTGCAATTTGGCATCAAACTCAGTTCGTGAATGATCTTAAAAGATTTTCTAGTCCTGGAAGTATACAGTGTGATGTGATTAAGGATCAGTACTCGATCTAATGCTTACCAATTCAGAAAGTCGCAATTTGATGAAGGATGGATTCTGACTAGCACACTGGGAGGCTGAGGCTGTATCTTCCCCTCTGGCTTTCCTCTTTCTTGCAACTACTTCGCACAGATCAATATCCTCTGAACCTTCGCTGCTTTCACCAACCAGATGCTGGAATTTGTTGCAACCTGCACCATCAGAATTGCAATTTCCATTCTTCTGCGAAATTCCAGATTCAGTGGACCAATCTTTTGGTGCTTGAGAAGAGGAAATCTCGGTTGGAAATCCTAATCCCCTGAAGACGTAGACGTCGAACTGGGACAATCCACGAAGCTCAAAGATTAGAGAGTCGCCTACCACAAGACCATTGCAAGTGGCAAAATCCCTCCATCCTTTGCCGAATTTGATCGCAGGTGCTTTGGTTGCTGGCGTATTGTAAATCCGAAGTCGCACCCTACAAGGAATTGAGGACGATGTTGATCGAAGGACAATAACTTCTTGAAGTTTGTCACCGTGTTCTTGGACAAACCACGTAGGCAACATCTGGAGAAAATGAACGCCGTTCAAGTCAGATTCAGCGTCCTCTTCGAAATTCAAGAAGTGTGCATCAGAATTAGTTTGAAAGGAATTTGCAACATAGCATCCAGATTTCGATGAACAAGATCCAAGGCTTTTCGAAATAATCTGTACATGACCTACCAGTCGACATGTTTCACTGTCTGTGTTCTCAGGAACTTGTGATTTCCCAAGTCTGTCGATCACAAAATGGATGGTTCCTTTCAGCTCTTGAAGCACTCTGGTCATCTCCATTTCTCTAGCATTGGATTCATAGCGCAACTCTGCCATGGCTATTGCTGAGACATCCGAAGAAGGTGTCAGATCATTCACTAATTTCTCATCAAAATTTTGTTCCAAAAATCTGCGAATGCTTCAAGTACTGGATTATGAAGTGCCTTACTAATTTGAAATGTCGCTACTCTACGCATCAGGATATGATACTGGGAGGAAAGCTTACACCAAACAAAACAGTATTCGTGAACTGCACAACCACGACCTCGCTCTGAAGGTTAGAATGAGTGCCGGCTTACGGACATAGGTTTCCTGAACCAGAATCAGATTGGAACATTGTTTGATACATGAAGTGTGGCTAGAGATATAAACGACCGAGCACTGATTACTTAATGTAAGAACGAAAGCCGTTTGTGAAGCTTTAATTCGGCATTATTCATTGATAGCTAGAGGCTCAAATCACATTTAAGTTAGAGTGCACTGAAGTGCTCGACATGAAATTCAATATAAATGCAGATCGCCATAATTTATGGGAAGTAGATCGCCATGATTTAAGAGTTGTGCAAGTTGATGTGCCGTCATAGCAATAATCTTAGAACAGCACTTTATAATTGATTGGTTTTTCTGAGGTGAACACACAGTTTTGACAACATTGTTTCTCGAGCAAGGACGCACAGTGACTCGATAGTTTCAATGATCATGTAAATATATTGCAACCTAAAATTCTTGCTATTCCCGTTGGTTGCTTCTGTAGCTGAACAAAGATCAATGGAAGAAAATTACATTAACACATTTCATGATAAATTAGCTCGCATGGAATGCTATAAAAGTAGTTGAGTATCTGACTCCGAGAGTGTGAATTAGCTTCCGAAATCATGAATTTCTGTAATCTTTCTTAGAAGCAACAGTCTTATTAACTCACGATTTCAATTCGCATTTACTCGACCGTAAGTGTTGCCAGTATTTTGTGCGATGTGTTTCTTTGCCGGAAGTCTAGCAAAGAGTTCTCCCTGTTAAGTAATTTACACTAGATTACTTGCAAAAACAACCTGAGAGAATCTGTAGGAGACACATTGTACACACCGACACTCATTTGCCTAGGTTTGTTGCTTGAATCATCGTTCTAAAGCTGAGGATATTGAAGTCTTGTAGTTGTGTCATTGTCTGATTGAAAGCAACCGATATTCAGAACTCTGAAATCTTAATTAAAGTCTTCTCGCTTGAGCAATTGCTTCTAATTTATCTCACACACAAAGTGAAGCATTCGGCCTTCATGGACTGTAGTGTACATGACGAGCACTTTCCTGAATCTTTCTAACACCTGATCCAGGATTATATTTTTCGAACCACAAAGAATGAATCATCAATAAGCATGAAGATGAGTCTCTGCCCTGTCCGTAGGAGATTGTCATTCGCAAAATTCCTCCAACCACTGAGGAATAGCCTCGGATGTCTCTCACGGGAGAAAGTAGAAGTGACATCTTGCACCGGGGATCCCTCGTGAATCCCCTGAAGCTTAACACGAGGTCCAATTCGACCGAAATGCGTCTTCAAGAAGGAGCTTGGAATCTCCTGTAGACGAATCAACGAACATTTATTCCAAGTTAGAACAGCAAAGAACGGTTTTCCTGGAGCTTAAAGTTCCTTCAGGTTTATAAGACAAACTTGTAATGCGATGTCTGCTAAGGCAGAGAAGGTTGAGATTAGCCTTAAAATCACACGAGGTATTCTAAAAACTCTGAAAGACTGGCTGCACTTATCCTTAAAATTTCCTATCACAAACAAAGACTGGATATGGTCACCTCCCCAAGCGTTAGAAAGCACGTCGATGGCAGTTAGGAAAAAATAATAGAGCTCACCATTCTGTTGTTTGAAGTCGTCCATTTGAGAAAGTTTGGAAGTTCGTCCTGAGTTTGATCGAGGCTCTCTGTTTTGGCATCGTGGTGTTTCGACATACATTCTTGCTCAGATTGCTGCACCATCTGGCAATTTTAAAAGCACAAATTTAATCTCATGCTAATCATCCTTACCTTCTCAACAAGGTTTCTGAAACTTGAGTAATCCAGAAACTTCGAACTCCTTGATTATAATCCGACTGCAGAACCTGTGAAGTCTATACTTTGAGTGAAATTGTGCTTACCGGTTCAAAGAAATGCGAATCCATGTCGGAGGGCAGTTGCGAAGAATCAGTAACCGTAGGAGCAGATTCTGGAGCATAGTTTTCCTCAGCACTTTTCTTTTTGACAACAGAAAATTCGTTCAACGCAATTTCTGGCTTCTCCTTTTTACCGATATCCTTAGTCATGGCGCATCTGGATTGAGGCTCGATTGGCCTTTCTTCTTGTCTCCGTAGCAGTTCAGAGTCCTCTGACCTCTGCGTCGGCATTCGCACAACGGGCACCTTGTCTCTCTTCGACTGCCCTCCACTGCTGCAAAGTATGTAGACTTCAAACATGGACATCGCCACGAGCACGAATGTTACTCGGTCGCCTGAGACGAGGCCGTAAGCGACGGCAAAAGCTTTCCAGCCACCAGAAAAATAAGTTTGAAGTCGAGGCTGATGAGTCATGCTGATGGTAACGGTCCATCTTTTTCGGTCTGCTACATTTCGTAGAGTGACAGATTTCTGAATTTTCCCACCATTCTCTCGCACGAATTGTGAGGGCAAAGTCTGTCGAAACATGTAAACCACACGGGCAATATTAAGAATCCTCCGTATTGCAGCAAACCTCTTCTCCACGACTTAGCATGAAGAATTTATTGAGTCGGAAGAGGCTCACCAGCCGAGGACAAATAGACACATCCGTCGTTTTCATTATCTTTTCGAAGAAGATTTTTCCCTGAAAATCCTGGTTTATTTCGTTCACTGATCTCCAGGTCCTCGCCTTTCTGTCCGCCATTTGGAGATTACTTGAGCTTTGCATCTAGCGAACGCATGCCAGAGGTGAAGTGAGTAGCTTGCCACCAACACTTGCGATGCAAGCCTGTGTGGACGTTCATAAAATCCTCTCACAAGCACGAGAAGTCGTCATCAGCAGTAAGTTCACGAACAGTAGAAAGAAACTGAAGTACTCGGTTATGTGTCTCTCCTTGAAATGAATTCATTCTATGTCGATGTAGGACAGTGTGTAGAAGTAACTTGAATTGGACTCTCTTCAGGAAGATCTTAGCACTGATTTCAGGTGTGCAGTTGGATGTAATCAGCAAGATTGCCAAATCATTTTTTAGAAAAATTTTAATGCAGACAAGACAGAGTGCAATTCAAATCTTGTCTAAATCTGTTCCAATGATGGCACCTTCATCAAGATGAATCAACAACCTTGGTACGGGCCGTGAGTTGGAAAGCGGGAAGCGCAGCCCTCCATGAGTCAATGCAACTACCAAGTCTGTACAGCTACTTGCAATGTCCTTGAAGTGTATGTGCCGCCTACAGTTCTTAAGAGGTTAACAAACTATGTCAACGGATTGCATGAATTATTCAGGCTGTTCACGTAACTGTGATTCAATTATAAAAAAAGATGGCTTCCTTTCTAGAGTAACAACAGTTGTTTCATACAGTTAATCTGCAAACCTGCGATTTAGAATAATTCAAGGTGATGTCAATCATAGCACATTGAGACACTTAACCGGTTGAATTACCCGCGCCAAAACGGGGTGTCAAAACGTTGGTGCAGATGATTCGGCGCTGGCGAAACGAGGTGGGAGTCAGAAATTGTGGCACACAACTCTGCTCCTCAAGTAAGTGAGCTCAGCCCGATTTTTCGGAATGTCATTTGTGGTCTCGATTTTCAGGCTGATTTAACACTAATGTACGTGTATTTAGGAGATGTGAATGCATCACTTCGCCCTGAGCAATCGACGTGAATAATTATAAGTTGGCTGAGTGAGCTACTCACATCTACAGAAGAAGAAATATAAAATATATAACATTTAATCTGCAAGAAATGCATGTATCCGAATAATACACGTACATTCACTTCAAATGATTCTTGTCATATTGACAACACAACACACGACATCTGAAACCGGTCGTCCTCTCCTCAGAACAGTCCGATTGTTGTTACATCTGTCTTCAATAGCTTCTTCACGACTGCGTACACAGCAATGGACTTCAGAATGATCACCGACCTTTCATCATCCACGATTTCATTATCAGCATCCTCTTCTATCAACACTTGTACTGTCTCAAAGTTTTAAAGTTAGTACAGTGAGTTGGTAGGCTCCGTCTCTCAAGCCATACACCTCTGACGACGAAGACAGAGTCGCCGGTGAAAGTGAAAGGACTTGCCATACTTTTAGATGGATCAGATTAGCAAACTCCCTCCATTCAGCTCTCATGAGGTGCGGCACTGAATGTGCTTGGTTTGCTCGGCAGGCCAATGTTTGTACCTGAGGTTCTTATCCGTGTGTCCCCTGTAGCACGGCATGAGAGATCGGTAGGCTGACATATCTCTTGCAGAATTCTCCTGCAAAGCAATACCAGTCTTAGCTTCTGCATATCCTATCTCGATATAGAGTAGCAAGTTAGAGGTTAAGTACTCCAGAAGTTCCTCAACATTGGTGGAGACGTAATTAACACCATATGAAAACATTATCCGCATGTGTTAGACCTTTGATGAGTAATTGCATATAAACATAAGCAAAGCCCGTGAAGGGAGCTCTTTCCATGCAAGCTGTTTTGTTGATCCCGCCACGCTGACAGATATTGCTGAGTATTGTATTCTACAAGAATGGGCCCCGTGCAAAATTTAGAATTGTGGACAGAACCGGACGCCAAGCATTTCTCTCCAACAGGCCTTCTTCGTCGTTAACCGTTCATTTAACTTCACCACACCTCCAAATTCACCATCAGCAGTCAGTAGTTCATCGTAGCATGTTCACAATACTGATCGTCGACTGTCAACCGTGAAATTTCGGAACCACTTTCTCGGTGCTTATTCAGAACCTGGGCATCGTCTAGGGTTCCCCATGGCAGAAAATACGTAAACTTCAAATTCAGACATGGCCGTGAGAGAGAAAACCAACATATCGCCTTCTAGGAGGCAATTGAAATCAGCAAATGCTGTCCAACCTTCATAAAATCTCACTCGTGACGATGTTGAAGATTTATGTTTAATGGTGAGCTTCACAACCAACCGTTTCGTAAATGACTCTGTTCGAAGGATCACAGATTTTCGAAATCTTTCACCAGGTGAACTAGGACGGCAGCGTCTGCGCAGTAGAAAATCGAAGACCATACTGAAGCAATCCGATCATATTTAATCACGGAGGAATCCACAAGCACACATGAGAACGACGATGAACTGTATCAACTGTTTATTACAGGTACTTATGAGCTAAAATGTAATTTGCAGAAGCAGATTAAGATCTTCATGGATACATTTTTAGCGTCGAATCTCTTTTCAAGGAAACTTATTCTATAGTGGCCCACTGCAGATGGCACGGGAAAACTCGTGAACTTCTTGAATACCTTTTAATTAGTTAAATATTCCATGAATATCAAAGGTTTATAAATGTATCAATTTATTAAAGTCTAAACTAAGTTTAGTCAGTGAATTAGTAGATTCTTGTTTTCTAATGTACCTCATTTAATAGCAAGGCTTCAAAATTATTTTCTATTTTTCCAATTCCCCCAAAATTAATATTTATATTTTCAATTACAAATAGTTTTATTTGGTCTAAAGATAAAACTTCTCAAATGCAATTTCTTGAGATATTGGTTCTAAAAGACATTTTGCCCGAAAAAGGATTTAATTGAATTTAATTTATTTTCAAGAATTAAAAAGAAAAAAATGCAATTTTTTCAAAAATTGAACTATCTTTGTATATATCTCAAAATTTGTACAATCAAAATTAAAAAAATTTGAAAAGTAAACTAACTTAAATAAGGTCCTATGATTATATTTTTTAAAAAAGAAATCTAAAACGCTATAATTCGATTTCAAGAATTTCAATTTGAAGGTGATTTTCAAAGGATGACCTCTTTCAATTGTTTAGGGATTAATTTGTAATTTCTAAAATAATTTTTTTTTTTTAAAAGAAGACTTTCAAAGCTAAAAGTTAGGAACAATGCTAAAATGAAACTTTAGTGAAACAAAAATGGGTCTTAGAAGCAAGTAATAGTTAATGAAAAAATTATAGCTACGAACCATTCATATTCTATTTAACTTTTATTTAATTGGTGATATATATATATATATATATATATATATATATATATATATATATATGATAACTTCTAAGCTTCTTTACTCATTTTTTTAATATTTTATATCAAAATCTAAAGTTTTTATTTGTAACTTTGTAAAGGTTTATTTGAATTACAAAAAAAAAATCACATTTATTATTAAAACTTATTGAGATAATAAGATTTCAATAAAAAAAACCAGAAACTATTCTCAAATTTCAAGTTTCAAAAGTGAATGCACTAAGTCAATAAAAGAAACTAGTACTGACATAAATGAGACACTTTGGTATCTAGTATCTAAATTTCATTTCTAGAATTTAATTTAATTTTTTCTACATGTCCTAGTTACATTATACCTTTTTATTTCTCATTTTCATTTTGAAATGAAAATTAGGCATCTTTCATTAGTGTTATTGCATGTCAACAAATATATTTATCAAATCTCTACTTCTTACTACTATACTACTAATGAGATTTAAAAACAAAGTAGTTTAATATTTTTTTATTTTTAATATTAAAAATAAAAAATTGAACTAATTATATTACACTATTTAAATTATATACGAAATAAAAAATATATAATCAAATTTTTCCCATCCTTTATAAAAAGAAATTCTTTAATAATTTTGTTTTTTTATAAGTTGTATTTTCGTTTAAATTTTTTTTCCAAAGCAAAAGGATCAATTTTTTTTTGGAAATAATTTAAGGTTAATCTTATTATCACGTAAATAAGAATTCCTCCACATAATAACCCAATGGATGAAAAAAAAAAAAATCATTTAAAGTCAAGGCAATTCAAAGTATGATGATGCACCCCTCTACCATAGATCATGTTTCCTAATTTTCACAAACAATTTCTTCCAACTACAAGGTTTTGCTTTTGAAAGTAAGTTTTCAAAGCAAGGTGAATTAAAAACAATCTTTTCACTTTAATTCCTACTGTCTTACAATTTATTGGGATTTTTTTTTCTCCCAGATGGATGGATATGGCATTTATGAATTTATGAATTCTAGCATTCATATAGATGTATGGATGTGATATGAGTGATTTGAAGACCCTTTGCCAGTTTGAGGTTAAAGTTTAGAAGTTAAAAAAATACAATTTTCAAACTTTAAGAAAGAAGTTCAAATTCCATTAACTTTGAAGATGATGAATTCATGATTTCTTCATCAAATTTTATGTAATTTTTTAGAATTGATAATTGTCATTTTTTAGAAATTTAATCATACAATTGCAAAGAAAATGGGGAATATTATCATAAATTAATTCTAGTCAAATCAAATATCCAAATATAGTAATAGAAATTTTGAAGAGGCATTAATTTTGCACATTTACTAATAGTTACAATGAATTGGTATGCATGATGACATTAAAGATATATACCATTTGGCACAAGTGATAGTCTGTAGACATGAGAGTATACCACGTAATTAAGCATTCAATTATAATAAAAAGATTATACTTTATAACCACATGCAATCTACAATGTAGACTTTGATGAAATGGCTTCAAAGTTGACAACTTGATAAAGATGTTTTTCAAAATTATCAAATTTCTTCTCTCATATAGCCTATAGGCAACCAAAAGTTTCATAGATTACTTGCACATAGATAGGAAGAAGACAAGTGAAGGAATAAGATTGCCTTCAATTGTTGTATGAGAAACCTTCACTATAATAACATTCAACATGCACTCTCAACATTTCTTTCACCAAAATTCAAAAGCAAGCTATGTATACATGCAAAAGGCAAACTTTTAAATAAGACAACATTTGTATGAGCATGAGCTCAATTATTTATTGCATACAACCAACCTCCACAAAATAAAACTACTGCTGGACTATCTTGAAACTTCTCAACAGTAAACATTTGCCAAGGTAGGCAGTAGTACCAAACACATGAACACTCAAAATCAGCAAAATCAGTGGTTTGAAAAACTTTGTAACCACACGACTGTTGTGCACGCTCACTAGTACGACATAGAAGTGAAGACCCATTGGCCGGTATTGTCATCTGCCAGCAACATAATCTACACTTCATTATACAAACAACCCTCACATTAAATAACACAATAATTATATTAAGTATGTGTTCACTTCACTGGACATCAGTGATCTCCGAGCACTGCAGCAATCAGTGATTGTACTCACAGTCTGGAGTACTTGCACCTGCAGTCAGTCCCGTCCTCAGTTGTTGCAGCCTGGAACTAGTACAAGAGCCGGGTCGCAAACTTCCAACACTGGATTGAAGCCAGTGCCTGGAGGGCACTCCATCAGTGTCGTCTTGGGAGTGCCGCCTACATTTTCACATTTGCAGAAGTATTTACAAGACAGGGTGGGCAGCACGACCAGAAGTCCTGGCGGAACCACAGGGCAAACAAGGTCGCAGGTGATTTTCGGGTCCTGCGCTTCCGAAACAGGGGTGCATGCAAGTGCAAGGAGCAAGGCCATGGCGCACAGCCGCATCAGCTTCGGGCCCATGGCGTTCAATTCCTCCGGTGGTCTAACTTCGATCGAGATGGATCGATGCGCACTGGAGTTCGAAATGGATTGGAGCGGGATTCGATCTATGGGTTCTGGAGCACTGGTCGTTCGGGAGTACGTAGATTGTTATATATACGATACTTGTGCTGCCCGATGCAAAATTTTCCACAAGTTACCGAGTCATTGTCGGAGCTCAAGGTAGTGAGGTCAGAAGCAAAAAATAAGAAGAAGTAAACGTAAAGGAGTTAATCTCTGGCCTGGTCTAATAAATGATGAATTGTACTTAGGAAGAAAACATCACCATTCTCTGCTCGCCACGTCGGTGTAATTGTGACACAATGTCAACATTGTGACATGGCGAATATAAATTAACGAAGGATAGATGCAGCTGACTTGAACAAGCTGGAGTTTTGCACGTACAAAACGTGGAAACCTGTTGGAAGGCTTTAGTTCACAGATTCTAATGTAAAATCATCTTGACGATCGTCCTTATCTCCGCACTTAAAGAGATGCTTGAACTACCTTTTCATCAACTTTTTCAGCAGCTTTTTGAAGAGCCTAGCCTTCATGAATAATGTTCGGTCCATGAAATCCAGACTTTGGGCTCGAACCTCATTTTCTTGGCGCTTACTACGCATCATGTCAGCACTTGTAATTCAACTTGAGCAACATGGCATCCTTTACTCTTCAGCATATATTCCAATGTCGACTATCTGATGACATTCGTTCGTGACAGCCATGTTGCTACAGTAGACTCCAGAAAATGTACCGAAAAGAGGAAGTTGGACCCCCGATTACCAATTGTATGCGTTTTCGTGCACATTTTTCTGTATGATCATTCTGATAAGCATTGTGCGGCTCACTTTAGATACAGTAAATTATACCAATTGTCCATCAATGCACAGTGTGCTCTTTTATGCTGAAAGCAAGGTCCGCCTCACGTTAATTAGACGCACAATTGCCAGTTCTACGTGTATCGATCAGTGCACAGTAAATGTGCTCCGTGATTTCGAAAGCATGATCGGCTCTCTTTCGATGCAAGCAGTAAACCTATTATATTGTCCACCAATGCACATCTGAACAAGCTTATTGAGGAGGAGCGGTGGTGAGTTTCGTGTTTTGTTTAGTATGGCCCCGGTGGCTGCTTCCGACCGACATAATTTCCTCGTGTTTCTGGAGCGAGGAGCTGCTCGTATTTTAATATATTATTCACTTTTCGGGAATTCGTGAGTTCTTTCCTGTTAGGTTTCTTGGAAGGCTGAAAAATCTGCAAAATTTGGATGTGGGTGCAATGAGGTCAGGTCTGAAGAACCTGTGATTCTGAGTGAGTCACTAAGATAGCAGCACCTCAAAATGAACAGTCATACGAAGATTTCCTTTTCAGCAAGTCAATAGCAATGTCGAGAGAAAATCGACAAAAGTCGTGTCATAATTTTGGACACTGGAGCAATAATTTATAAGTTTTTGAAGATGAAATCATAAGCACTAAGTCTCTAGCCTACTCTCAAATGGACACTCCTGACGAAGGAAAATAATGGTTGAATGGACACTCCTGAAGAAGGAAAATAATGGTTGAGCTCACATTGATAGCTTCGAAGATCTCTTCAATTCTCATTTGTTACTTTTAAAAACTTGTGACAATTTTGATGATTAAATGGTTTCATTTTCAACAACCATAAAAAAAAGGTGTTGATAAAAAGATTGTGTTGATTTTGGGTGTTGCAATCCTGGAGTGCCAATGCCATGTATTAGAAATGATGGAGTAATGATGATAGTGGTAGAGAAGGGTTTGGAAACAATATACCGTAACACCATAGCTGGTTCGTTCTTAAATAATTCCAAAAATAGAAAACGAAAAAATTTGAAAATTATGAAGACCAAAAAACGAAAATAGAATAAATTGTTTTTTCTGATTGTTTGTCATATCTAAGCCAAATGAGGTTATTTTTAGTAAATTTTTAGTAAGAAACGAAAATCAAGAAAATCAATTTTGGAGAGACGAACCTTATTTTTCCAAAAAAAATAATTATTCGTTTCACAAGGAACGAACCAGCTATGGTGTTACGGTAATACACAGCAAGTGTTTTGGAAACTAACGATATCAACATAGTACCTACTGATTTCTAAACCCCGAATAGGATAAAATTAAACGAGTCAAAATGTCATGGAATGCTCTAATAATTGTAGTAATATTAGAAGCAACAACCAATGCCACCATGTGGAAAAGCGGATGAATATGATAAGTGAAGATAGTCATCACTTCGCGGAGTTCAAAATCTGCCCAAATTCTATGCCACAACGTTTGATTTGGTCACCATGACCACCGTTGTCTTCACCAGAATTTGTCTATAAGAGCCATTGTTCAGTCTCTTGAGAAAACTAAACTGCAAGTTTGTGTAAGTTCAGTTTCAGAATACAACCTTAGAGCATCTACAGCCGTGGTCTACAAGCCGTCAAACAGGAGAGTTTGAAGGGGCCGGAGGCCAAACCGTCCCGCACCGTTGCTCCAGACCGTTTATCCTGGGTCGTGGGCTCCATAGAATTTGCTACGGGCTCTGCAACCTCCAAAGTCTAGCAAGGGCCCTCAAGCGGGATTATCGCGTCATTAATGCCTATTTATGGGTCCTGCTGCTATCTGTGCACTTCCAACTTCCGGCTCCGAAATAACGAGGGCAATGAGGGCCAGCCACGTGGATAGCGCGTCAGGATTCTTGGAGCACCGCTGCGGGACCGAAGAGGCCTCGCAAGGAAACATGTTGAGCGGCTGCGTCAAGCCTCTCTTGGTGAGCCCGGCTTGTGGACCACGGCTGTAGATGCTCTTACAAAACTACACTCAGGCTGTGAATAATTCCTCTGAAAGTCCTCTATTAGTGTCACATGACCTAGATATAAGAATTGATCCCAAAAATTGGCAAGTGTCACGACGTAGAGAACTCTGCAAAATTGCTAAAATGCAGCCGAGCGGGCTTTACTGACAGTTCTTGATTCCCCTTTGAATGATTGGTAGTCTCTTTAATTTGTACTTCATCTCAAAAATGGCTTGAATAAAGCGCTCTTGAATTGTTCAACATAAGGTGATTGCAAGAAAACACTTGCACTATATGTTGCATTTTATTTAATACAATACTTGTGTAAAAGTACATCCAAATATTGCCATGTCTCTAAGAAGGACATGGTACCGTCCCACATTTTAGACCAAATTAACAATAATTCAAGTTTCATATTCCAAGACGCACAATTATCTGCACAGACTTAGAGTTGGAATCGTGTAAGTTTAGTTTGCTGAAGTTAATCCAACGTTGGCCATTATGCTATTGTTGAAATTTATACTTCCTAGGGAGCTGATCGGAGGTATTGAAGTTTAAAGTTCCTCGTGCAGATAAGAAGGCACGGTTGCAGAGAAATCATCCCCAAAGTATTGAGGGTTGATTTCATCAAATTGACCGGCTTGATTTCATGAATTGATGTACCATTCAGGTGCGTTTCAGATTCCATGTGGAATGATTTTGTGATTCCAAAGGAGTCCCTCGTCTTCATGTTCTTCAGTTGCAGTGTACCCATCTTGAAGGTAATGTTGTTAGAATCTTGTAATGCCAAACTGGTTTTCATTTTCAGTTCGCTCTTCTACTCCAACTAGTAGATCTAAACAACTTCGCTAAAACACTGATCCTGTGAAGGAGTTGGAGCGAAGCACATATTGAAGTTTTAACTTACATGCTCCCAGACTGATACCATGTCGTGTGTAGAGTGCGAGACAATTCAACAGAATGTCGAAGAAGTGAGAAGCAGCTACTTTCACTACGCTCTCACACAACCTCTAAACAGGTTTGGGATTGATTGAAACAAGTGTATGAGAAATCTAATAAAGGGCCGTAGGTAAATTTGCATAAGCAACTCTGCCGCTCTACTTGGTGCTTTACCAAATTCTTGGAGCGCCTTTATAACCACGTAGGGTGGTATTACCAATCTCACGCTTTCAACTTTGATGTCTACTATCCTCCAACTTATGTTGCTGGAATTTTATGTCACATTTTTTGTATTTCGCACTCATAACTTCCTTCCCCAGTATTTAGCTACACCCCCGTCCACATTCATTGTGATAAATGTGACCCTAAACCTGCATGACATTTTTGAAGATGCGGTACCTAAAACCGTATTTGTTTTTTATAATGTACGTAAAATTAAATGGTAATAGGTATTAGCACATTAGAGTAAAATTAATGATACATTCCATAATATATAGAAGATCTTAACTTATAGGTGCAAAACTTTCATGCATCCAAGGCTTAATCATGTGCCATTCTTGAAGATGTCGTGCCCATGACTGTATTTAATTTACAATGCACGTAAAATTAAATCGAATTAACACGTTAGAACTTAGAGTAGAATTAATGACACATTCTATAATACAGTGTAGAATGTAACTTGTACAAACAAAATTTCCATGCCTTTGAGCCTTAATTGCATGACATTTTTGAAGATGCGGCACTTAAGTACAGCCATGACTGTACTTTAATTTTGAGTCACGTAAAATTAAATCCAATTTCTTTGCATGGGCCATGTTGAACATTTATTCTATAGCATAGAGTTATTTCCAACTTAAGCATGCAAAAATCTCATGGCGAAAAGTCCACATTGCATGACATCTTGAAAGCCTTGCTCCTCATCGGTTGAGTTTTTTTACGGCCATGCGTCTTCTTGAACCTCTTAAGTCAATTCCACCACGTCGTAGGGCCTTTCCAATTCTTCGCGTGAGCCCAATCCATTCCTCATTCCGACGCGGCATGCATGTGTAATGACCAAACAGAGTTTATAAACCAAAACTTCATCCGCTCATATCTCATGCATACAGCGTCGTATTGGATCGTGCAGTGGCATTCTGGAATTGTATGGCCGGGGTCCTCCGCGTAAGCCCCTCCATATGGAATCGTTCCTCGTCAAGACGTGAGATCACAGTGGCGACCGGGCGACCCCTATGGAAGGCGCCACGTATTTTCTATTTTTGGAATTTTGTGGAGCCCATGCTGTAGTAGACTGCAAGGGGACTCCAAGCATGGGCGGCACATTCCAATTGGAGTCGGCATGCATGAGATCTGGATGGATGAAGTAAAGAAAATCTAAACTTCATCCGTCTACATCTCATGCATGGAGCGTTCAAACTTGAAGTGTGATACCATTCCGAATTGCTCATGATAGGCGCTAGGACGTGGCGTATGGTCAAGCTCCAACCAGGGTTTTCTATCCGGTCTGGTCGTGACTATCCCGTCGCGACGTCCGAATGGGTCGCGACGAGGGTCCTCGGACGTCATAATAGGTTTTGTAGTGTAAAAATGAAAAAGTATAAATGAAAAGGTTGCATTTCGGAGTTGGGCCGTCACAATAAAGACCGAATGGGACGTCCGGTCGTGACTCTAAACCGTCGTGACGTCCCGACATTATGACGCAAGAGGGCCAAGTCACGACCGAATAGAAAACCCTGGCTCCAACGTGTGAACTGAGAGGAAAAGTCATCTTCGAAGTACAAGGAATTATACATTCTAAATTTAGAATTTTCAGAGAAATCTAACTTTACCATTGTATTTCCCATGCACAAATTAGTGGAGGTAGGTATCTTGGATGTAAGCACAATAAAGTGGACCACAAAGTGCAACATGTGACCATTAACAAGTGAATATGAAGTGTGCTGTTTTTAAAAGCTCAAAGCTGATTTTGAGCATTTTGGTGTAGTTTTTGAGCATTTTAGTCACTTTATAGGGTGTCGCAAGGTATCTCACACACATCTTCATAAAAAAAACATCCTGAATTGAAACTAAATTTGACCACTAGTTCTAAATCATGAAAATGAACTTTTCTAAAGTCTTGATTTCTTCATTTGGTGCCCTGTGTTGTCTTTAGAGGATGTTTTTTCAATTTAAAAAACAATGTTCAGTGAAAAAAAAGTGACAAAAAGTACCGCGGAAGTGACCCTCTTAAATAACATCCTTTTGGTACTTTTAAAACGCTAAACCAATTAATGAGTATATGAATTGACTATTTTAGAATACCTCTTAAATATACCGAGGGCACCGCGAAATTAAAAGTAATTTCGGACAAAACCCTAAACCGTTATGTTCACTTTTCCAAATGATTGCATTCACTTTGCTTGGATTTAAAGCCTTCATACAATAACTTTAAAGTGTCTAGTTTGCACGAAACTTTTCCAAGTTGTAGAAAAACAAGTTGAGAATCCATATTAGCAAAAGAAATTGACTTCAATTACATCTTTCCGTCACTAATTTTGTGCAATTTTTGCAAAATGGATGAAACTGACAAATAGTTAAGCACTTTTTTGGTCCACTTTACCATGCTTACACCCTCTTCAAAAGTCCAAAATAAGACTTTCAAATTACGTGCACACAAAAACGAACCACATTTGACCAAAGTCAAACCACTCATATCTTCCAAATGAAGATAGTTGATAGGCGGTTTTTTTCTCCATTGGATTCACTAAAATGAAGGATCCCCTAAAATGTCCGGGTACGTAAGGTCAAAATCACCAAATTCCAAATATAGAGGATCTTATAGTAAGATGAAGGACTTTCGGATAAACGTTGATAACGCCCAAACCGTGACTCCGATCGGAAATCCATACATACTATTAGGATCAGAATGTTTCATATTGGACAGTACACATGTTCTAACTCTCTAAAAACGTCATCAATTGGAAAGTCAATTCACCTTCAAAAAAAGTCCAACTTCCCATATCTGCCAAATAAAGACACTTGATAGGTGGTTTTTTTTCACCATTGGAACCCGCAAATTGCAATAGCCAAAAATGGGGGGATAGGTCACTTCAAAACCTCAAAAAAAGTATGCCAAAAATATGGGAACACCTTTGTAACCCTAAACCCTAAAACCTCAAACCCTAAACCCTTTCCATTTATCCGTTCCATCTACCTTCCTTCTCCCCTCTTTCCCTTTACCCTAAACCCGTTCCACCTTCCTTCTCCCTTCTTCCCGTTTACCCATTCCACCCACCCCCGTTCTCGGTTCTCCCCTCTTCCCGTTTACCCTCAACCCGTTCCACCCCCCTTCTCCACACTTCATCACGCCACCTCCCCTAAACACCCGTCTTGCAATGTACTCTCCCATTCACCTATACCCTGTTTACCCACCAACCTTGTTATCCCCTAAACTCTGTTTACCTTTCCACCATGTTCACTCTTCCACCCTGTTATTCTCCCCTCATCCCCTCCTCATCCCCTCCTCATCCCTTCCAGGCTCCATCCACCCTGCTTACCTAAATCCAACTTTACCACTATATTCCCCATGTCCAAATTAGTAGGCCTAGGTGTCTTCGAAAGTCCAAAATAAGACTTTCAAATTACGTGTGCACGGAAAGGAACCACATTTGACCAAAGTCAAACCACTCATATCTTCCAAATGAAGATAGTTGATAGGTGGTTTTTTTCTCCATTGGATTCACCATCCCCTAAAATGTGGGGGTACGTAAGGTCCAAATCACCAAATTCCAAAAATAGAGGATCTTATGACAAGATGAAGGACTTTCGGATAAACGCCGATAACGCCCAAACTGAGACTCCGGTCGAAAATCCAAGCATACTAGTAGAATCAGAATGTTCCATACTCGGGGTTACACATGTTCAAATCTCCAAAATACATCACCAATTGGAAAGTCAACCTAACTTCAAAAGAGTCCAACTTCCCATATCTGCCAAATAAAGATAGTTGATAGGTGGTTTTTTTTCACCATTGGAACCCGCAAATTGCAATAGCCAAAAATGGGGGGATAGGTCACTTCAAAACCTCAAAAAAAGTATGCCAAAAATATGGGGACACCTTTGTAACCCTAAATCCTAAACTGAATATCCATAGGATACCCATGTAACCCTAAACCCTAAACCTAAACCCTAAACCGTGATCATTCCATGACATTTTGAAAATCTAAATCCTCATCCGTTAACGTTTTTGACAGCCATAAGTCATCAAGTATATTGCAAGTCAACATCACCACGTCTTAACCCTTTAGTGCCCAGGGAACCAGAATGTGGTTGCGAAACTCAGTTGGAGATGAATAACTCGAAATCCAAAATGAATTTGATCTCGATAATACCTGTTTAGATTTACGTTCTTCTCAGAGGCTCACAATGCAACAATCAGATCTCAATTCGGAGTAGTGTAGAGGGTCCAAATCGATAAGAATACGTCATTGTAGCAATATACGGCAACGAAAAGAAAGGAGGAATTGAAGAGAATACGGAGAAGAGAGTACAAAAGATAAGGGTCTTGGTGGGATGAACTTTGCTCATGAAGAAAGTTTTAGTCTATGAGTGGTTGTTTCCGTTGACATTGTAAATGTAGATGGATGATTCTCTAGAAAAAGAAGTGATGTGTCATTGGAGTAAGGCTAAAGATGATTGCCATAACGATACACATCCTTGTCGATACGGTATTACAGAAATATTGTACATGTAGTGTATTTAGAGGAAAATACAATAGATTTGAGGTTTTTTATTTACTTTTTTTCTTTTATGCCTACATTCTAATTCTTCAACCGTTGTGGATTGCATTACATTTGAGTCATGTCAATGAGGCCTAGTGTACATAAAACATGCTAAACCGTATACTATTTTCATGCCTAAACCTTAAAAATCCTCTAAATCTTTTACTAATTTAGCACATATATATTTTTGATTTATCCTAAAGATGTTAACATGGGACATAGCTGAACCGCTCTTTTACTAAATTTGGAAATATATTCCAAGACTTATGGGGTTCCAAACTTACACCCTTTGAAAAATTACACAAAACTGCAATCTAACTGTCCTCCATATACGGATTATATACTTCAAGTTCCCACGGTTGGATTAGGCTCATGTTTTGCCCATAGTATTCTATTTACCTTAGCGGTTGGATACAGAGCGATATAAACCTATTTTCGTTTATTCCAAGAATAGCGCAGAAAACGAGAAAAAACAGAGTTGCTGGAAAAAAACCCTGGGCACTAAAGGGTTAAGGCCGTGCCACATCTCTCCGTCAATGCAATCCATTCTTCATGAAAATGTTTACAGCCCAAGATAAGAGGTTTAGGGTTAAATGACTCATATTAGCAATCATTTAGAGTTTAGGTGGCTTGTATTGAATAGTAAATCTTCGGCGAGATTTGAAGTTGTACAGCTCTCAATGGTGTACAATAAATGATACATGATTGGGTCATTCCAGAGTTAATAGCCTGATAGATACTGTTAGGTCTATTTCTTTGAGGGCTTGTCCGAATTAGTGCTTGCAAGCATGTGAATGTTTCATAACCACTTCAAAAGATGAAAAGAAATATGTAGATTAGAGTGTATTGAGCATGCTGAACCCTTTATTCTGAAATCCTCGACAGATCGTAGCAGCTGACATGGTTGCAGAAGGTTTCCAGAGATCGCTCAAACTCCTGATTTTCTTCTTAACCTGTGTGAACTCCTCTCGTCTGGACCCTTGCTGTTACTATGTTTGCTCTGGCAATGCAGAAATTTTATCCAGAAAGGCCTCTTCAATTGTGGAGACATTGCAGTTGTACATCACATCCTCTGGACACTGATATATCTTGGAAAAAGAATTCGCAAACGCCCATCGGACAACACCAGTACACACTGCCTCACTATATTAGATGAACTGGCATTTATAAATTGCTGCTCCAAGGAAGGTTCGTGTGACTTTGCAGTCTCAGCAGTGCATAACGTGTTCTCCTAACCACGTGTACTAGTCCTTGTTGATCATGAAAGTTGCATAATTCCTCACTCTCTCAAGCAGATGCTTGTATAATCTTACAAAATGCATGAGTTTAATGTTGTATCTCATGCGAATATACTCAAGGAGAACTCTAGATAAATTTGTGCCAGCTGAATGTATTCAAACAGACATGCATTATATCCGTTTCGTAGTTACTCCAAACTCTCCAACTTAATCCTGCGGCGATCCCTACTCGCTGCTGGGCGTCTTGTGTGAACCAAGCTCTTCTACTTGAAGAGCAGCCGAAGCACGTAGAACAGCTGTCACCAAATTTATGCCTCTAGGTCAAAAGTGCCCTTCATCTGGGCAACTCATATATGTTAGAGTAGTTGAAAACAAGCACACAAGAAAAACGCGACTCTTACCACAAGCTCATTCCCAGTGTATTAAGTCACAAAGCACATAACATGGCTTTTGATACAACACATCCTTACACAGGATGATGGCTTGACAGTCATTACTACTGCCCACTAGCTTCAGTCCTCACTACAGTGCAGCTTCACAATGCTGATCAGCCAAAAGAAAATGTTTCTAGAGATGATGCCATAGTCTGCTCGAGCACTACATGCTGGTGAGCTAAAAAAAACTCGTGACGGTATTCCATCAGTGAACCTTGCCCATGCATAGGTTGCCTTGTTAACACTGGCAAACCCGACGCTTTTAATACTTGTATTATGAACCATTGTAGAAGTTGTTGAGTCAGAAGGTTCACTAGTGTGCGGAGGATGTGAGTGTGGAGAATACTGGGAAGAAGAAGCCTGTAGTTGTGAACAAGGTTGGTGCAAATGGAGGTGGGAAGGCGGACAAGGGCGCCGACTACGCCAACTACTTCTCCACATACGCATTTTTGTACCATCTGAAGGAGATGCTGTCGGATCGAGTGCGTATGGACGCCTACTATCACCCCATTTTTGAGAATACCAGACACTTTAAGGGGAAGGTAGGTAAACACGTCTTCCTAACCTCTGTTTCTAGATTGTTACCTCATTCTATGTCGTGGTGGTAATCTAGAGGTAGACAAACCTATTAACCTTCCCTCTGCTCATCCAGACTGTGTTGGACGTCGGAACCGGAAGCGGCATCCTAGCAATCTGGTCTGCCCAAGCTGGCGCTCGGAAAATGTACGCCGTTGAAGCTACGGATATGGCCGCACACGCCCGGGCTTTGGTACCTGGAAACAATCTGGAGGACGTTGTAGAAGTGATTCAAGGTTACATTGAGGATATCACATTGCCAGAACAAGGTGCGCTAATGCTAAGCATCAAAGGTTCAGGAAATATTCATGGGAATCCGGTGGTTGGGTTGGGAAGTGTTGGGGTTTATCCAGGGTTTGGGTATATAGTAATTGCGGCGACCTCTTTTCTGTTCTTGCTGGGCAGTCGACGTGGATGGGCTACTTTCTTGTGCGGGAGTCCATGTTCGACTCTGTTATTCACGCCAGAGACAGATGGCTGAAGCCTTCGGGTATGATGTACGTTGAAAGCCTCTCCTCTGCTTTCTTACTCAGGCATCTTACCATTGCTTTCTCCTGGTTTTGAAACGTTGTTGTGTTTTGGAACTGAATTGTTGACAATGAATTGCCATGATGTTTATTTGGAAAAATCGTCTTCCGTCTCAGGGACTTGCTCGGTGCATTGCTAGAATCATCCGTGTTGCTTGTCTGAATCATGTACAGGAGAAGATGCAGCAAATTATTCTGATACGATCTAACCTGAGCCTCTAACCGCAGCTTATTTTGTTGGTGTATCATTAGGTATCCTAGTCGTATGTTTCTCGCTCGTACGGAAACAAGCTTAGGAGAGCGCAAGATGAAGCAGTTCGAGCATTCCATGGCTGTTTGGGATCGTTTCACTCGAGAAACAGCTGATAAATACGGAGTCGATATGCGCGTTCTCAATGATCCCTACCGTTGCTCTGTGTTTCTTACTCAATGTAAGACGTCAGTATGGAACGGCCTAAACCCGAATCAAATCATTGGGGAACCTGCATTGGTTAAGGAATTCGACTGCCTAACAGCAACACTGGAAGAAGTATCAGTTATCCGATCACAATTCAGAGTCCCAATTGGTTTCGGCAATTCTAAAATTGATGGATTTGCTGGTTGGTTTGATGTGCACTTCCGAGTAAGGATCTACCACTTTCAGCATACTGACTGTCCTCTCTGATCATCCCTTCTAAAAACCTCGATGCACAATTAATAACGTTGGGTTGAGATTTCGAACATTTCTTCAAGAGCAGAAACAGAACTTTGGTTCGACTTATCCATCCATACGGTCATAGACTGGAGCTTTGTTGTTGAGTGTTTGATCGTTGAAGTGTTTACTGACCCTTATTGTTAACCAGGGTCGTTCAAGTGATCCTGCCGACAATGAAATTGAGTTAACCACTGCGCCTAGCCTTAACCATCCCACCCACTGGGGTCAACAGGTAATACTTCTCTTCTCCACTGTTCGTCTTCCAGAACAATCCTCGTCATGGGGTACTAATCTCAGCTTTCGATGACTGTTGAATGTGTCATGTCATGGCTGACAGTGTGCTCCTGTTGGAACAGGTATTTCTACTACATCCTCCTATCAACGCGAGGAATGGCGATGTATTGGTGGGTGAACTAGAGAGAACACGTTCTAAACACAATCATAGGCTCATGGATGTGACGGTTGCACACACCTTGGAACGACAGGGCAGTGCTCCAGCCACGCCAACCATCTCCACCTTTTTCATTAAGTAATAGATCTGCTAAAGAATGGTATACTTGTTTAGAGACGCCCTGGTTGACAGATTCTCCGGAGAGGATCTTTGAGTTCAGTTGTCTTTAACTATGAATATATTCGAATGGTCGCTCAATGGGCATGTGCATACATGTTACCCACGCAGCTCGTGAGGGAGCTTCACTTTTAAGTTGTTATGCCAAGCAGCAACGTTTTATCTTCTGTGTATACAATTCACCGCTTGTTAATCTTATTGAGTTTGTTCATCTCTGATTGCTGAGGCCCAGCATCGACATTACCAACATGAGAGATGATCCTCATTGTCTACATTAAATGTGTTTCATGATTTACTGGTACAAGCTCCATATGTCATGATAACACAGCTTCAACAGTCACACTAATGCAACTTGCCGAAACCCTTACTTCCTGTTTCCCACACAATCTATTGCTACACCAGAATTTTCCTCCTGTTTGTCCATAGCCATTAATTTAACCCAATCCTCCACTTCTGGAAATGGTAATCTCTGTTCCTGGAGGCTTTCGTCAGCAAGATCATAATTGAAAGCATGTATCACCAAATAATTGCCCTCTCTTCAGGTTCATCAAGTACAAGACCACAAGCTTAACATCGTCATCCAGGAGCACAGGGACCTTGCATCAGGAAAGCTCCCCGGCGGAAAGCCAGACGATTTCGTAAGCGTGCTGCGCATTAGGTTAATGTATTGTCAGCGGCAAGGTGAAGCAGTTTGCAGGGTGAAGACGAAGGGTCTCCTTGATTATGCATATGAGGTAGTGCAGTTTCACCAAGTCGGTTTCCTCCACGATGCGCTCGCGTCCAACCACCGAGTCCAGTTCGTCATGGAGCTTCTGCTGGATTTTGGGGTGTCAGATGATATCCGTCATGGCCTAGTCGTTTGTTGCGGTTGATGTATCTGTCCCTGCAAGTAAATCATGAAATAAAGGTGATTGTGATGCATAAGTTTCAGAAGCATTTTACTATATAGGTTTCATCACTGATTGACAGTAGTGATTAAGACGAGCTTACACTGATCAATGCAAGCCTTAATCGCTCTCTCGTCAAGCTGGGGCTCGCCATTGATGCCTGGGGTGTCGAGCAATTAGGTCACCTGTTTATAGTAAACCTAATCTAGCTGGCCCTGAGGCATCGCCCTCACTCAGTGTATATATTGTTTCCAAATTAATGAAACGCTCTCTCAGAGCTAGTATCCTCAGATACAAGTTTCCTGATGTAGATGCTGAACAGAGCGAATCTACATGTTTGTCAACAGGTTTGTCAACAGGTACTATCAAGCCTACCTAAAAGCTAGAGTACTTTTAAATCTATTCAACAAAGCCGAGAGAACACCTACCTTCTCCGAGTTGCAGGGCTCGATGCTACTTGAGGAGAGCTCCCGCGTCTCTGACAAAAACGACTCCAAGAATCATTTTATGGTCATTGCAACGGCTCTTGTTCCAGAGCGAGGACCACAGCCTCTTTATATCCACTTTTTTATTTTAACCCCGAAGGGGTATTCACGATCTAGAGCTAAGACCATGAAAAATCAAAAATCATTTTTTAAATGTTTTGGTCACTTCTCATTATCGGCACGATTATTAACATACCAAGGCAACCATAAATAAATTTTTTAAATAGCAAGGGAGTATCTACGGCATATTTGTCTCAGAAGGAATTATTTTCTAGTGTCCTGGGACATTCACTTAGTGTAAGGTGGACTTGGACCGGGATGATTTTGGGCTAATTTCTTTTTTAAATCATTAAAATAATCAAATTTTGGTTAATCATTGATTTTTTGCCCAACGCTCCCTTTGATTTTCGCCAAGTCGACCTTTTTGCTTCGACTCGACAAAAAATTCGTTGATCTATGAAACATTATCCACTTGGCAAAAAAATAGCATATTTAGGCAACCTCAAAATTTATAGTCAATCTTCTTTTTTGAAAAGACATGCTCCAACTCCGAATGCAAAAAAACAAGTCACACAACATAGCTAGACATGCCATAAGGTACTTGAAGATCAACCCAAGATACCAAAAGCTGCAATTACAGAACCAAGATCAAAATTAATCTGGTTTTAGAAAGTGTATTATACAACTGCAATTAATCTATGACTTGAAGCTGGGATCTAGCAGAATAATTTTATATGTTGATGAACTTATTCACAGATCATCGCAAATGCTGCAGGTGTAGTTGCGATGATCTGTGAATAGAACAAATTTGGACCACGACGGCTTTCTTAGCCTATCATAGATTCTAAAGACATGTGGTCAATCTCCGTGGTCCACAGTGTAAACCGCCCCTAAAGTATGCTTACATTTACACAATTAAATTTTATAAATAGTATCACCAATTTCAACAAAGAAGTGTTTTTTTTTTTTTTAAATCATCCAAAAAATGTAGTCTGTGTAAAGCCACTTTGATGAACGAAAGGTCAAAAGGCTTTGAAAGTGTACCTCCATCCAAACTGTTTACCTCAATATAGTCCATATCATTACCTTGATGTTCTTATTTGTTCTTACGCATTGTCTCACGATTTGAAGCGTTTGGAAGATCCAAATTATCATGTAGGATGCGCCTTTCCCTTGTCCGCACTGCAGTTGAGCCTTGTACCTGCCAATGTTGCCATAACCAGGATTTCAGTGTTGTCAAGGAAGAGTTGGAGACAGGGAACACAATTCCCCGACAAAATGTAATATCAAAGGCTTTGATATTACATTTTGTGTCTACATAGACTTATTCATTGTAAGGACCCCAAACTATATGTTCAAAACTATATCCATAGATCACTCATACTTTCTTTGGCGATGTTTGAGATTGCACAGCTCTCAACGGTTGCAATCATGTGAAAGTACCCTAACCTCTTCAGAAGCGGAAAAGAGATGACTAGATAATTAGAGTCTTTTGAGCATGCTAAACCCAAGAGACGTCTGCAAAGGCTCTGAATGTTCACACTCCAAGATAGAGTTTATCTCCAAGTTCAGGCATTGGTGAGGTGTGGGTGCTTTGAAAGCACCTCATCCAGCCTCACTTGGTTCTTTCTCCATGTCTGATTTCAAGTTTCAGCTACTTGAGGGCAACAGCTCTGCATTGATTGGAACAAATTTCAGAGCACTGGAGTCGAGCATTATACCAGCCAATGCTGCCATGACCAGGAATGCATTGTTGGCAAGCAAGAGTTGGAGATAGAACACTATATTCGTTAATTGGGAAATTTTCCATATCCCAATTTGTACATCACCCCGATTTAGTGTGGATCACATTGCCATGGATTAGAGTGTAAGCAAAGTTGACAGCAACTTTGATATTATGCTAAAGGTCAAGCTGTGGAGCTTCAATTCTTCACCACTCCTGTACACATCAAGTTGGTGGGAACCAGTCAAGCGTTCAAAAATCTCATGATAGCTTTAATGTCCTTTCAACCACATGATGCACTTGCATGCCTTGCAAGCAATCATGACTCGACCTTTGAAGTTGCAGCTAGCTTGGTGCGAAAGGTCATTGCTCATGTGGACATGAAACGTGGTTTTTCAAATTTTCAGCCCGGGCCATCACAAATATGTCTCGAAAGTGGTCATGAAACACACATGTGTTGTTGTATACTATATTGTGCGGTTCGGGTCATGAAACAGTCCTTGTGAGCTTTTGGTTTGTGTTGCAACTAGGCAATGTTGTAAACTTTGGAAAGTGGGTGATGTGACGAGTGAGTGCAGTTGATATGGATCCACTTCAATTACAACTTAGAAGTTATCCTTTTGGCTCAAGGCATAAGAATTTAGACAAGAAAATATGTCATATGCCACTTTGGTTTAATGTTTGCATGTCATTATTTACAACCATTGTACTAATCACCGATTAGTAGAGATCACTATCAGTGATTTTTTTTCCCTCGGCTGTTTCAAGCAAAGTTGTTGGTTTGATGGAAATTTAGGAGCAAGGCAGTAACGAAGGATTAGTGAAAATATGAGGCAATTCATGAATTATGGTCTATATCTAAGATATGACCTAAGCTAGGTATCCAAGGTAAATTTTACATATATACACATTTAGCTTAGAAATTGTGGCGCAAAAGAAGATGTTGTATTGAATAGCTTACTTTAAGAGGCTCAAGTAACCTCCATTTATATTCAAATGATTAATTATTCCAATAACATCTAAGTTAAATGATAAAGCCTCTTAAAGGTTAACATGGTCAAATAAATAAATTTGAAGAATGGAGCGGACTCAATGGAACGGAAGAAGAGCACACATATGACATATTTTATGTATCTATCTTATTTTACCAGATTCTATTAACAGGCAGAAAGAGGTTCATGGGTTTTCTGTACCAAAACTTGTGCATCCCTGATTCGGAGTCGCATAGTATCAAAGGTTTCTTAGGCAACAGATTCCATAAAGACATGCTTCAATCATACAGTATGGCGACTCCAAATTGTACTGGCCCATATCTGGCTCGCAAATCAGTATGATAAATTTCCCCATGCCAAACGCTCTCAAGCCGAAAGCCTATGCTAACAAACCTTGATGCAATGCTGAGTAACCTTGATATAAACCTTGTGCCTTGTGCTAACACACTAACCTCAACAGACACCAAGAACTCATATAGCTTTCGAAGCAGTGTATCTTTACATGAATGAAAGCGTTTCGCTCTGTGTGTTGGGTAAAAGCATTTCCTGTCTATGAAAATGGCATATACTCTGTCTTGTTAAGTTGTTCTAGTTCATCTCCAAAAGGTTATGGGCGTACAAATTTTTTCGCTCTGATATCAATTGTAGCTTTAGCGATAGAAGTGTGTGGTCTTTCTTATCGGTGTACTGTGCCTACAGTGGTATTGCTAAGATAGTTGTCTTCACTCTGTGTCATTTAGCAAGGTGCAATTTTTCTCTCTTTCAAGAATGGATGCAAACGCTGAGTTATACAACCTTAAAACCTATAAAGGGCAGAATTTTCACTTGTGGAAATTCCAGCTCCGAGCCATCTTGATTTGGCAAGACCTCATGGGCATAGTCGATGGAACAGTGCCGAAGCCAACAGATGTCACTAAGCAAGCAGATTGGATCAAAAGGCATAATCAATGCATTTCTCTTCTCTATAAAGCTGTAGATGAGTCTATCCTAGAAATTCTCATGGACTCTAGTACATCCAAAGAAATTTGGCACAAATTGAAACTATTGCACGATCAATCCTCGCATGAATTGGTGCATCATATTCAACAGCGTTTCTACGAATGTCGAATAGAAAGCGTAGATACTACAGCCTCGTTCTTCGGCAAGCTTGAACTGATCAAAAGCTCGCTCATCAATGTAGGTGACACCTCGATCACTGATACGAGTTTGATAGCAAAAGTTCTGGCAAACCTGTCGGCCAACCGGTACGTCGCCTTCTTATCATCATAGAACAATGCTGATGATACGTCTAGAACTCATAGCACACATAGGACATATTTTATGTATCTATCTTATTGAGGTATTGATAAAAAAATTCAAAAAATTTGACATAAGGTAAATTTTAATTTACACAGCTTTTGAAAGGGGAAAAAGAAGAAGAAAAAAAAAAAAAAAAAAAACCTTTTATTTCTTAAAAATATTTCCCTTGTGTGTCTACAATTCTGTAGTTCTTTTAGAAATCAAGTTGGGCAAAGGGTGGAGGTATTTTGCAAAAATCCATCCAAATGCTTCAATTTTTGTGAAACAGTGTGGGGTAGCGCCTTTGAACGTTCAAGAATACAAATGCAAATGGCAGTACACATAATTTTTTTACCTAAACTAGATTTTAAAAGTCCTCCATCTTCACACAAGGTAATATCGTAGACAAATGTAATTTATAGAAATGAGTATTTTACCACTTAGACTATGTCTATTTATTGGTCATCATAACACCTTGCTTTAGATTATCTAATGAATTCTAATCAGACTCAATGCTATTGTAGACACTCTAAGACTAAAGAGGTAGTCAAACTTCTTATGTTGGTTGGGCATTGTTGAAACTTATTTCTTTGTGAGTGTCAGGATAACATCTGAGATTTAATACATTAGCAGATTTTTGGCAATTTTTCTTGTAATATGTGTCTTATACTACTGACGTTGTAGTTCTCACTTACTCTGATGCACATGTTGCTCACATGCATTTTGTGCAAGGTGCTCACTTGTAGTGTTTTAATGTGTCTTTCATTGACCCGTTATTAGCTGACGAGAAGCCTACTCTGGCTATATCTACTAGTACCCTATGGCGTATTCTTATCTAGTATTGTCCATTCTAAGTTTGTAGATTGATTACAACGAAATTGAGAACCTCATATCTTGCTTTGATTTGTTATAAATCCTTTGAGAAGAAGTTGAAGGTAGTAGATTTAAGACCTTGAAATTGATGTTACACATGAATCATGATTCTTTTAGAAACATCGTTGATTGATTCCTTAAATTTCATAAATGTTGTTTGGATTGACAATATCTTCCAAGAGTTGAGGTCGGTGCAATTTGAGGTTAATCATGAAATTTGAGACAATAGTTGAAGTTTTAATTGTCGTGGACTATTGGATTTCCTAGGGTTGTAAGTAACCTATGAAGGATTAAACAACATGTAAATAATCCTTCAAGGAATTTTCATATAAAGGTCCATATAAATAATCTTTCATATAAATGTTTACTTGACAAATTTTTAACAACATACAATAACACTTCAAGGAATAAATATGTTGCTTTCTTTGAAAATACACACAAAAGGTTGCATCAATCACAAATAATCCTTCAAGGAATGAAAAAGGTTGCATCTTTTGAAGGTTCGTTGTAATTGATGGAAGAGAACAAATAGAGGGATAGAAACCATTTTCTTATCTAGTATAAATAGATATGAACTACTACTATTTTGAACTTGTTTTCAAATTATTTATATGTGAATAGGGAGATGAATTGTTCCTAAATAAAAATCACATTGATAGAGTTTTTTTCTCTTTTCAATCTTTATCAATTAAAAAAAAATAAGATCTCAAATTTTTTATGCATCTCATTCTATTTCATGTGTTAACTTCATATAAGAACATAGAATATGGATTATTTACCATAAAAACATTTTAAGATATATGACCAATTTGGATTTATTTTACAAATGAAATTAAATGATCACCTATTGATGTTATTCAATGATTTCTTGAATTTTATCTAAATATAAATCTATACACATATTTTTGAATAAATGAAATTTAAAAAAGGAAACCATCCTTGATTCCTTTAATTATGAGCACAAATAATGATTCAAAATGTAAAATTATACAAACTATATAGGGGTGTAAGCACAATAAAGTCGACCACAAAGTGCAACATGTGACCACTAACAAGTGAATATGAAGTGTGCTGTTTTTAAAAGCTCAAAGCTGATTTTGAGCATTTTGGTGTAGTTTTTGAGCATTTTAGTCACTTTATAGGGTGTCGCAAGGTATCTCACACACATCTTCATAAAAAAAACATCCTGAATTGAAACTAAATTTGACCACTAGTTCTAAATCATGAAAATGAACTTTTCTAAAGTCTTGATTTCTTCATTTGGTGCCCTGTGTTGTCTTTAGAGGATGTTTTTTCAATTTAAAAAACAATGTTCAATGAAAAAAAAGTGACAAAAAGTACCGCGGAAGTGACCCTCTTAAATAACATCCTTTTGGTACTTTTAAAACGCTAAACCAATTAATGAGTATATGAATTGACTATTTTAGAATACCTCTTAAATATACCGAGGGCACCGCGAAATTAAAAGTAATTTCGGACAAAACCCTAAACCGTTATGTTCACTTTTCCAAATGATTGCATTCACTTTGCTTGGATTTAAAGCCTTCATACAATAACTTTAAAGTGTCTAGTTTGCACGAAACTTTTCCAAGTTGTAGAAAAACAAGTTGAGAATCCATATTAGCAAAAAAAATTGACTTCAATTACATCTTTCCGTCACTAATTTTGTGCAATTTTTGCAAAATGGATGAAACTGACAAATAGTTAAGCACTTTTTTGGTCCACTTTACCATGCTTACACCCATAGATTCAATGTTAGTTCTAAGTTCTTCAAAGTAAATACTAATGTATTATGTAAGTTTCGGCTTCCCTATAAAATTTGAAAATATGCAAATATTCATTGTAATTGAAGCCATACATAAATGAAAATATAGTTATTGAATTTTGAAATTTTATGTAATTTTTTTATTAAATGTGTTTGACTTTGAATTTCAAATTTTTTAACTATGAATATATAATTTATTTTTTAATTTAAGGAATAAATTTCTTTAGGGTATAAAAAATAATTATATCTTTAAATATTTTTATGACTAGTGAACTTACATATGAATTATCAAGAAATAACTGATGTAGAAGAAAGGAGAAAATCGTGTGATTGTCACATTCTAATTCATGAGTACAGTCTTCATAGAAATGTTTGCAATCATATATATATTTTTTTTTATAAACAGATCTTAATTTTGGCCAAATATTTGGATTTTTTAATGTCATCAACACTTTCAATTCAATAAATCTTTCAAATCATGTGATATTCTTTGTCTTCACGTTCATAAAGACACAATTTTTATGTATGCATTCATTCAATCTTGATATCAAGGGGCCATATAGGACTGGGATTCACAAAATTAGATTTGAAAAGTTTTGATGAATTTGCATAAAAATGTGCACCTAGAGTATAATCAATCATACTATGATCTTTCCACCACTTTCCGTCCAAAGGATTGTTATCATCAAAATCTTTTGATGATTTAATTGAAACACAAATTTCTCCTTTTAAACTTGGATTCAATAAGCCTTTGTATACGTTGACTCTTGCTATACTTGTGTCAAGTACAATTCCATCTTGTTGTGAATCAATTGCATGATGAATGCTTGCTGCAAATACTAATCGTGGATTTGCAATCCACTTTCTTTGACCTTCATTGCCAAAACATGTTGTAGCATGGTTCTTATCATTGCAAATTGGATGTTCCATCCGAAAACACATTTGATCAACTATCCACATTGTTTCATTGAGCAGTATAGCTCTATCATCTATTGTACAACAATACATATTAGACCAAAGAATACTACCTAAAGAAATCCAAGGCTGATCTTTGTGATTTTCCAATATAGATGTTAATGTATAATGAGATGAAATTGTCAAATAATCTTCGAAACCCCAAAAAAACACCCATTTCGTTAGATACCTTATGCGGTGAAGACAATCATTGATTGCTAAATGGTGGCTAGGATATTGACCACCAAGAAGATTACTTTGTGATGAGCGTATATCAATAAGTGTAAGCAATCCTTGTTCCAATAAAGGATGGAATACTGACATAATTTTATCACTAATGTCTATTCCATGATAAATAAAATAATGTATTTTCTTGACATGGAAGAAGAAATGGTGGTACATAAACCATTCATTGAGGTGAGTGGCATTTAGCTCCCATAATATTGGAGCAGAACAATATGCAAAGTCATATTTAAATTTACCTTCAAATTGAATTGTATTAAATTCTTCACTTATTTCATTGAAAACCGGACAAAATTCATTGTTTTTTTTAATATAAAGATTACCACCTTTTCCATTTGCTCCAGCTGGATCCTCAAAAGTGCATTTAATCACTCCCACATCATAAGCAATTCCATGTGGTTCATTTGTAATTATTACACTTTGGCTTCCCATTTGTATGACAGGCATGTGTTTTTCTTGCCATCTTAGACCCAGATTATTAGATAATGAATTTACTGAATTTTCTTGCCAATTTATCCATGCACATGAATCGGGCTCCGGTTCTTTTGTTTGTAATTTATCTGATGTCAATGTGCTCAATAAAGCAACCACAAAGAAATCTGTGTCTGAAAATCTAAATGAACTAAACACTACCAAAGAATGAATAGATTGTCCATACCAATGCAATTTGTATGGCCACTCATTTAGGACATCTAATTTTTCTTGTGATTCATTTTTTTGTACCTGTGTATTTTGCTCTATGACAAGGCCATGTAATCATCTTCAATATAATGTATATGTTGAAAGATATTAAAGTTTTTTATATAGATGATTACAAGTCAAAAATATTCTTTGAAACTAATTTCATATGTTTTTATAAATCATTGTTGTAGAAAAATCATGAAGCTTTGATTTCTGTTTGTACTTTAATAATCATTTATAAAATTAGTAAGAATATGAAATAAATATAAAAATATTATATGTTTAATTAAATTTATTTTAGAAGTATCAAAAGATAATATTATTGAAATATTTGTACCTAACATTTTATTGCAATTGCACTCTTTCATTGTTTCTACAATCACATCTCGAGCTTCTTCTATATTGTGAACTTCATCTAAAACTTCAGCAAATAACTCCCCTACATAACCGTCTAAAGCTCCATTTATATCCCATTGACTACTTGTTGCTCGATGTTGTGATGCAGCTACAAAAATTGATTTCATGTCATTTTCAGATGAAGCATTCACAATCATTATAAGTCCTTTTGAAATTCCATATTTGATAGTTGCTTTGATTGGCCAAACAATTTGTGTAATATTTCGTAAAATGGAGTCACTAAAATTTTGAATAATAAATTGTCCATTATTTTGAATAATAGATTGGGATAAATTCTTCTCAATATGTAATGAAGGTTCTCCTAATGGCGCTATTGAATCTATTATTTTTTCTGAATCTTTTAAAAATATACGACCAAATTTGTGAAAGTCATTCTTATTTATTTGGATTGAAGTTACACTAAACAATGTAGTTACAAAAATTAAGCTCACAGTAATCAACATTATTAATCCCATAGGCACCATTCGTGCCATTATCATTGTCCATCTTGATTGCGCCATATTACACAAACACTTTCAGATCATTTTATTATCATGAATTCTTTTTGTTCATCATATTTGAGGTTTATCAAAGTTATTTAGATGTATTTTATTATATATATATCTTGGGAAATATATATATAATCTATCACTTCCAATACATCTTAATAAATACAAATTGTTTTTTTATTCAACCACATGAGATTTTTCTATATTTTTGGATTGATGATTAAAAAATTTATAATATTTTAAATATTGAACATTAGAACTTTTCAAAGATAAATTTCCATATTAAACCCTAAATACTTTTGACTATATTCAAAAAATGAACACTTCTTACTATCATTTAGAATGCAAGTTTGGAATATATTCAAAAAATGAACACTTCTTACTATCATTTAGAATGCAAGTTTGGAATATATTCAAAAAATGAACACTTCTTACTATCATTTAGAATGCAAGTTAGGAAAAAGAAAAATATATGATTCCTTTTTATTTCAGGTGTAGCATCTTGAATTGAACTATGGGAAGAATGCACAATATTTTAAATAACTCTCTTAAAAATTTAAAATTTACAACATTTCATGTGAAGAATTCCCCCCCCCCCCCCCCCCCCCCCCCCCTCTTCTACTCTACTTTCTAGGGCACACTTCTAGAGTGCCTAAATTTGACGTCAACATTGTCCGCAAAACTGTTGGGGATCCAACGTCGGCATCCTCCTCTCACGCACCAGATTCAAGAGCGGGTCTTCGATTGTGAGCTTTCTCAAAAGAATGGAAACGTCGACTCTGGTGCAGGTTGCCTTGGTCACCAGCCTGAGGCCTTGGAAAGAAGCGAAGGATCTGTAGACGATCTGTCGAAGTGGATTGCAAGGGAAGAGAAAAGTCGGAGATGATGAAGTATTCATGGTCTCTGCCTCCCGATGTGCCCTGCGCAACTCATCATCCGTGCACTCGCATCCGCTAAAATATATTAGTGAGACTTATTTTGAATCTCTTGTAGTGGTTGGTGTCCATTGAAAGCTATGTTAAGTAATTTGAAGCCCGGCGTTGTAAAACTTGATGTTCAAGCGATCACTTACGGATCATTTTGCGCCGCTTGAGTGAAATTTGTGAAACAAGATTTTGTTAGATATGACACTTCTCATGAGTCTATCCCACTTAATTGGGATTATATAAGTAGAAACAAGATCAATCTGAAAACGTGATTACATGACTTTGCGCATGTTTCAAATGTCTTACTGGCTACGGTGTCCTCAAAAGAACGATGCTTGACAATTTCTAACACCTGCAGTTGCACTAAGCGAAAAATAATTAGGTTAAGAATTAGAAGAAGAATTAGCGCTGGGTTGACGCTCTTGCATAAATTCTGAATCTGCAGAAAGTACCTTTCTGTTTTCTGGAGATGCACGGCGTGCAACTTCAACACCATGTCAAGCGGCAAGGAATTTGAGTTCAGACTTCCCCATCCGCCTTGTGGTTAGGGTAGGGGAATTTTGTAAGAGAAAATGGCCTCCGTGCAGGGCAAGAGCTTGCCTTCACCCTAGCTTCTGAGTCCTTTGTCGTCCGAGTAGTTCCTACAATTGATGTATGATACATTTGTTAAACAATCGTCTAGTTAAATTGGACTAAGCAAGTTGAGGTTAAGGTAGTGGCCCCGAAAACCAATCAGTACCAAAACCAATCAGTAGGGGCAATCACCTGAAAGTTAGATTCTAGTTTCCAACTCCAAAATTTAATGTACAAGGGAGCTAGATATTAGGGGTGATTGGTTTTGGGAACGCCTACGATTTTACATTCAAAATTTCACAACTAATTCAAAAAGAGTTCAAAAATTATGATTCCATCATCACCAGCCTCCCACAAACTTTGCAAATGCCTCGAAAAATATACACTTCACCACTCCACAATATACTTGCCAAATCTGAAATTTGATTGGTTTTCAGTACCACTACCTTGTAACGCTCCAGTGGGCATCTGAAATTTAGAGGCCCGAGTGTGGAAGGATCTTTTCATTTTAATGCAAGATTTGGTGTACTCCCTCTAAAATTTGAAAATGTGGTGTTTTCAATGAGACATTGAATCACCTTTATCAAATTTTTACAATTTTTTTCCTTGAGAAATATCTCACGTTTATTTTGATGCACTTCTAATGATGGTAATTTCAAGCTCTAATTTTAGGTCAGTCAAAAGATAGGTTTGGTTTGCAGTGAGGCTTTAGCGTGTTGGATTGGGGATGCTCTGACGGCAAGTCGGCTAATTTAAACCAGTTTCGTAATCGCTGGCATGGTAATGATCATCCTCGTCCGTAAATGATAATGCCACAGGTGCATGGCCGAGGACCTGGTTCCGAAGGTGCAATGCTGACTTGGTTCATACATCCTCATGTTCTCTCTGCCTGCGAAACAGGGATAAAGGTGCCCATTGATGCCACTTTGCTACACCATAGCCAACTAAACGTAGTGAACCTGCAGTAATTCGAAGTTGATGCAACTTGGACAGGTGCGAGTTACATCACTGAACGGCTTCGGACCTTAATAGGCACATGTTTTTAGAAACAGAATCTAAAACACCTACATGGCTCGGCAGCTTCGCAGCTGTTTGGACCCAAGTCAACTTGTGTCCCGTTATATTTAAAACAAGACATCTGTCATCAATTTGAACAAAGCCACTGAAGTCAACTCGTCTCCCGCTTTGTTTGTTTTTTTTGGAAAAAATGAAACGGAATTTCATTGCAAATGGACAAAGTACACACCCAATCAGCCACAAGTGGCCTGATCAAAGAGCAAACTCGTCTCCCGCTTTGATGACAAACAAGATGTCAATTTCAACAATGGGCCACCAGCACTCACACAGTGTTGTTACGCCCAAACAGTGTGAAATGGAACATATTATTTCAAGATATGTCATAGTACCAAATTGAATATTTGTGCCTTGCTTAATAGGTAGAGCCATGCTCAATCATGGTGTACATTGAAGAACTAATATAATTGAAGAAAATTCAACTGTATGGTTTAGACTAGACTGTGTGTATACATATGTAATTCATACGCATGAAGTGCTTGCAAAGAAATGACTGCAATCCGGTTTCCACAGTAAAGCTAGTGAGAAGATAATTACCGACTAACAAAGTAGATGCCACCGGTTGAGTAAGTTTTTTTTTTTTTTTTTTTTTTTTTTTTTTTTTTTTTTTTTTTTTTTGAAGCAAGGAATTCCATTGCAGAGAAATAGAGTACAAGCCCACAGGGGGGGGTCAGAACACGAACTACGGTTGAGTAAGTTTCATTCACACACCAAGTGGGAGCTTGTATCTCGCCTCATGCAGGAGATAGTACTGTCTGATACAGTGCCGTTCCTCCGAATTGTGCGTCCACTCCCTTCGTATCGGTCTGGCTTGGCGTGCACTTTCTTATTCTGGAGGCGATTCGCTATCATCAGATCATCTCTGCTTCAAAAAGACAGAGCTTCCAAATGCACGAGCCTGGGCTCTATAAACGCACGAGCATATGATTTATAATAGTAATAATCTGTGCTGGCATTGAGATTAATTTTATCCGATTTGCTGAAGGATGCAATAATAAGCATATTTGATATTTATTATTATCCTCGACTACTAAAATTTTATAATTTTAAGCGCGTTTTTTTCCCGAATCTCATTGGCAAGGGGAGAAGCCTGGGGAGAAGCCTGGGAGGAGCCTGGGGAGGATCAGCCCTACACTCGTACCCTCAATCGTACGGGGCCTCATCCAAAACCACGGTTAGGTGAACCCAGAATTCCGGTTAGGTTCCCATAACAGGGTTTAAAGCCTTGAGTGTGAAGTCAGATATCAGAACTTCAATCGCTGTGGTGCAGCATTGCATTGGATCCATTTGGAAAACGGGAGGCGCCATGAATTCGAGAAGGTGGAGCTCCCTGGTTTTGGTGACCCTGGTGTTGGCGGCGTTGCAGTCTGGGCTGTCTGGAGTGGAAGCAGCGCCGCTCGGGACGTGGAGGGTGGTGAAGCAGAATGCGGGTATTAGCAGCATGCATACAGCGGTTACGCCGAATGTGGGGAGTGTGGTGATGTTGGACCATACTAACTCGGGACCCAGTAATCTCACATTTCCAGGTTCGAAGATGAATCTGGACTCCTCTCTTCGCCTCATACCACCCACTTGTTGCTGCTACTTTTTCAGTTTAGATGGGATGTCGCTTGCGACTAAACAGCTAGCTCTTGCACTGATCACGCTTATAAATGGTGTTTCATAGTACACCTTGCACCCACGTAGCTCAGCTTGCGTACATATATTTGTTTCCATTTCTAGTTCCCTAATCCTTTATAATTATAATTCATGGAAACATCCATGTAGAATGGGAGAAGGAAATCCCCTAGAGACAATGTACGTGGTCCAAACACTAGACCCCTTCGAGCTGTTAAGTTTTGTGTACTGGAGAAACTTTTAATTCTACTTCTCTGATGTTGTGCACAGAATCGACAAGTTTGTGTTCACCTCAAATTCACACTAAACTGTTTATATTTGGTATGATGCGCAGATGGCAGGTGCAGAAACACCACATATGATAGAATCCTCAAGTATGACTGTAATGCGCATTCTATCGTCATGGACCCTGATAGCGGTGTTCTTCGGCCCTTGATGGTCTGGACAGACACTTGGTGCAGTTCGGGCCTGTTCGTTGCCGATGGCAGTCTACAACAAACTGGAGGAGACTTTGAAGGAGCTAAAGTAACGAGGTTCATAATTATTGCTCTCAATCTGTGCCCAAGCTTTTCTGAATTGTTTGACTAGTGTTAATCTGAAAAAAATTGTTGAACAGTGGCCCGTGGTCCATTAACTTCAGTTCATTCATGCTCTTATCGAAAACTGATTCAATTGGGAACTGTGATTGACCTCTAGGTCGTTAGCACCAGAGTGCTTTGCGGTGGAGCCGGTTGCCAAATACTGTGACTGGCAGCAGAACAACATCACAAATAGTAGCGCACCTTTGGGCCTGAAGTGGCCGAGGTGGTACTCTACCAACGTGCTCCTCCCTGATGGCCGGCAGATTTTATTCGGAGGTAAGAATTCGAAGGACTCGAACGAGTTTTCACCGCCGTTGCCCAAAAATCAACCAGCGCGGACCATGGCGTTTCTGACCATGACAACGGATAGCGCCACCTGCAACACCACCTCAAACCCTTATTGCGCCGTTGCCGCAAACGGGCCCAACAACTGGTACCCATATGCGTATCTATTGCCGAACGACACGATCTTCCTGTTCGCCAACCGCGACGCGATCATGTACGACTACAAGAAAGACGTCGTCGTCAGGAAGTACCCTAAGATTCCTGGCAATCCCCGGAACTACCCGAGCGGGGGCTCCTCGGCGATGCTGCCGCTAAGATGGGAGGATGACTACCAGTCGGCCGATGTGATGGTATGCGGCGGTGCTACCAATACGAGCAGCCCCTATGCGCTGGGTTCGGCGTCATGCGGAAGGATGACAATGACCGACCCGGCTGCTAATTGGACCATGGAGGACATGCCCATCCCGAGGATCATGGGCGAATTGGTGCTGCTTCCGGATTGCACTATGCTCATCATCAATGGCGCTATGGCTGGTTATCAGGGCTTCAAGACAGCTACAGCTCCAATTTTGACCCCTGTCTTGTATAGCCCTATCAAGACATTGGGCCAAAGATTCACAGTCTTGAATCCCTCCATTACTCCTCGAGTGTACCATTCCACCGCTAATCTTCTTACTGTAAGTGGCACTCATTAAGCGGTTGGATGTTTGTATAGTCTCATTAATTCTTTAGGGGAGAAGGATGTTGTATCTAGTAAATGATCATTTTTTTGTGGTGATTGAGATTCATGTGTGCTCATGAACTGTTGTGTCATTTTTGCTCCTGCAGGATGGCAGCGTAATGGTGGCGGGGAGCAACACCCACTCATATTACACCTTCAAAAAACCAGCTAATGTAGTGTCCAAAGTTTTCTTCCCGACGGAGCTGAAAGTGGAGGCGTTCCTTCCACCCTACGCTCTGGTCGCTGCAGGGGGGAGACCGACCATCACGTCTGTCGACCGGACTGTTGTGCAGCTCGGCCAAATACTGCAAGTCTTCTTCACCGACTATGCCTCGGGCCCCGCAACCGCCGACACGTTCATATTCACGATGAACAGCTCGCCTTGGTCCACGCACTCGTACTCACAGGGGCAGCGAATGGTGACCTTGAAGGTCATTGGCGATATTGCCTTCCAGCCGGGGTCGGTTGTGAATGGTCTTCCTCAGTACACTCGACAAGCATCTCTTGCGATTCCGAAGTACTCCTCCGTGCTCCCTCCCACGTACTACATGCTGTGGGTGGTGAAGAACGGCAATCCCAGCATCAAGTGCACCTGGATTCGGATCACGAAGTAGTGACCCGAGAGCTCTTCGGATATTCAGCATTATTGTTTACACTGAGTAAGCATCGGCAAATACAAGTGAAAATCATCTTTAGAATAATTGCTTGAGTTGAGTGATGTTGCAGAGTCAGTTTACTGATCTCGTCCTTAACATTGGCAGCAATGGATAGAGTCAGTCCACTGCTGTAATTCATGATATGTTCCTTTTAGTGGGTTTCATATAAATCTTTCTTGCTGGTTACATTGACCAGCAAGCCTTTGTAGACCTCAACTGATTTCAGTGTAGCCAAATATTATTGGACCAACAGCCTAAACGCCGTTGTGATCCATAGATGTTCCGATATCCCATGCTTACCACAGGCTTACCCAATAGTTGCGGTTATGCAAATAATGTGGTTGCAGCTGCTCGAGTATAGTGAGCGCAGGATTGAAGCTGTTTCAGGTAATTTTACGACAGGATATTCGAGATGTATGTACAATAGAAATGCCAACTGATTAAGAGATACAGATCAGGCGACTGTCGATATGTGATTTTCCTCTTTGTAATTTTGGTCTGAACGATTTGATTATACCATCAGAGTCCTTTCCGAGCTTGAAATCAACTGAAACAGCTCCTCTTTCTGGATCTGCCAATTACCTTAGTAACCAGATTGTTAGCTTTGAACTTCGTTGATTTTGTTGAAATTCGTCAGCATTGTCTCTCCATGAATGACGGCGCAGTTCATTGCGAATCGGTTCGACTCTACTGCAATTTGAGTATCTTGTTAGAAGAGAAGTTGTGGCGATGATGGCAAAAACAGTGGTTTAGGATTGTTATTCTGATCATGCAAACTTCCTACATGTTTTGTAGCAGAACAATTTCAGGATTTGAACTACTTGGAAAAAGTCTTTGAACTTTCCAATTATTAGTTATATTTGGATATCTTACCACGAATGCGCCCATTTTTGAGCTAACAATCAATGATTATTTGGAATCTTAAACCCCTTAATCACATATTATTACAAGATTGAATTAGAATAGAGAAGAAACTTTAAAACATTACAATTCAAGAGCTTCTTCATACATAAACAATTTGAAACCTTTTTCACAATTTATTTAAAAAAATAAAATCCTCCAATAATGCCTAATATAAAAACTTTAAATTACTTATAATATAAGTTTCATTTGACACATTAAAATGTTTTGTTAGGCTATGCTAAAAATGTTTCAATATCTTTGAGTAATGAATAGAAGTTATGAATATTAAGGAAAATAATTCATGTCCAAAACTAGCTAAAATCTTTTATAAAATTGTCATACCACTTCCTTACAATTTGAAAATAAGCTAGGTTCAAATTCTTTCTTTTAGAAACATTATGATGAAATACCAAAATAATACATCTACAATACACTTGATTCTAAATTCTTTAATCTTCTCAAACATGGTGTTTATGTATACAATATGTGAATAACTTTTTGCCATTTAAAACCCTATTTATTTGAGTGCTTTCAATCTATTTGTTTTCTGGACCTCGTATTCTCTTTTCTATCCCATGCTAATCAAATTCTTATTAACTTGTTCCATGAAGTAACTTCACCCCCTACAGCTGCATGACCTGTAAATGTTCAGACCTGCATGATCTACAACAGGCAACCGGAAGTTCCTCATCTTGCTTCACAAGGCCCCTTCAGGTAGACGAGTCCCGAACTGACAAGTGCCCGTCCCCTGTTCCGGAGTGCACCCGAACTGGCACGTGTCCGGTAACACGAGTATATAAGCACCCAACCCCGTCGCTGCCCCTCATCTTTCACTCTCTCTACTTCTGCAAGCATACTACTCTAATCAAGTTTGTTTACGATTCTGATTCACTGTCTACAACTTCCACTGTCTTCTACTCCAATAGTCTGTTCCCTGCACTTCCTTCTCTCTACTCACCTCTTTCGAAGATGTCTTCGTACGAGAGCACCAAGGACTCCGCCGCTCGCAAGGCCGAGGACGCCAAGAATGCGGGTCAGCACAAGGCTGGCGAGGCCCAGCAAGCCACCAAGGTGAGACACGGTCCGCATCCATGTATGTGCTCTCATTGATCTATTCATTGGCAGATTTGAGGCTTGCAACGTTTGGTAATGCTACCAGGAGCATTCTCTGAGTCTGAGAAGAAGAAGAAGAAGAAGACCTTGGGAGATGATTCTGGAGAACATCAATCACAGCATGGTCATGGCAGTTTTGGTCACAGGAATGTGAAACATAATTCCAAATTATGAGATATTCGGTTTGAGATATGGCTCCAGATGGATCGTTTGATTGTAGGATACGAGTAGGCATTGCGGTGCAGTTGTGATATCTAGTTGTTCAGAATGTACCGGTATGGCAGCAGCTGGTCTCAAGTGTTTGTTTGCTTCCAGGATGCTGCTGGAGCCACTCACAACAAGGCTCAAGAAGTAGCGGGCGCTGCTGGTGACAAGGCCAACCAGGCGGGCAATGTTGCCGGTGAGAAGTGGGAGCAGACAAAGGAGGGTGCTTCCAATGCTGCTGGCGCTGCTCAGGACAAGGCAGGCGAAGCTGGTAACGTAGTTGGGGACAAATGGGAGCAGACGAAGCAGGGTGCTTCCAACGCTGCTGGCGCGACCCAAGACAAGGCGAACGAGGCTGCAGGAGTGGCTGGTGACAAGGCCAACCAGGCCGGAAGCGTTGCGGGGGAGAAGTGGGAGCAAACAAAGCAAGCTTCGTCGGATGCTGCACAGGCAGCCTCTGACAAAGCTGTGGAGGCGAAGGATGGTACTGCGAGTTATTTGCAGCAGGCAGGGGATGCATTGGGGAGTGCGGTGCAGAGCGTGAAGGACGCCGTGACCCCGAAGCAGTAGGTGGGGTAGAGCCATAGAGGTAGTGTATGCCGAGAGAATGTAGGGTAAGTTGTGAATATAGTGTAAAGGAATTCGGTTGGATTGGGTAATGCGATTATTCTGAATACATTCTTTTAAAATGCAGACGGTGTATGTGGGTTTTAATTCTCTTGTGCAATCTGTCCCAGCACAGTCGGTACGAGTGGATGGCATGTCCATGTAGAGAGTGTCAAGTATTCCTGTACTTTGCTAGATTGATCAGTTGTTTGGAGCCTTGTTACACATTAACTATGCAGTGTGATAAACATGGGATGCATCTGTTCTATCTCAGAGTACAGTGGATGAATTGAGGTTTCTTAACATGGAGGGATTAGCCGAGCTAGCTATCACGGATTAGAAATCGCAAGATCATGTTACAAAATGGCTATGTGGCACGCACATTTTGATTTCAATACCATTGCCTGTCATTTATGGATCTTTTCTGAAAAATAAATGCCGGATACCGAATTCATCATGGATCCGTTAGCAATTCCACATTCACCATCGATATAGAATCCACCACTACAGTTCAATTTGCTGATTCATCTACATGTTACACTGTATGTGCAACTTACAGTAGCTTCCACTAGGGCCTCCTTCAAAACAACTGCAAGAGCAGAGTGTAAAAACATTTCCCTGATGCGTCCATCATATTTCTATTCAAAAGTGAGCTATTCACGAACAGACTAGAATCACGCACATGCGTCCGTCCTGACGTGGCAGACCTTTCTCCTTCCTAGCAGATGGTAGCCCTGGTGTATGGGTGGAGTGACTTGCCGAAAGAGAGGGCAACACTCACTTATGAAAGTGATGCAAAAACCGCTTATGGAGGTTCTGAGATGCCAGACTTTGACTGGCTTCATCTCCGCCATGGCCATCGAACACTGCGTACAGATTGATCTTCGTATCTGGCATTCCACCAACATCCAATTTCAATCTCCTAAGAACCGTAACTAATGACGTATGACCGACACTACTTCATGGAACTAATGGTTTTAATGAATGAAATAGAGGACAATTAAAAACAACAATTCAAGAAAACTATACCATATGTATCATGAATGGCAATCTGGACGGCGCAGCCACAGCTAGCAATCGCTTCATCTTTGCAGCAAGGCGAGTTCATCTTAAATTGATGTAAAGCTTTACCAGTCAATGCACAACATCATCTTCATTGACAAGCAGCATTGGAAGTCAGATCCACGCTTCCATAGTCTGAAACATGCTTCAATGCACGACATCAGCTTCATTTAACCGCCCGTCCAGTGGGCATGGGTCCCCTGCCCCGACCCTCCCTTTCCCTGGAGCCAGGGCCATAGTCGGAGGTCCCCTTGCTACCTGCTATAAATGACCCAATCCGAACAAAGTGATTGGGCTTTGGTGCTCATCTTTGTCATTGTGCCTAGATCACCATCTTCGTTTTGCATGAGCTCTACTTAGTGAAATCAGCAAGGGCTTGATGCTACCTTGAGTTTGAGTTGCCACAATATTTACCTGTGGTTGCGAGAGCTAGCGAGGTCTTTGTTAGTCTTTCTGGAGTTTTTCAGTGTTGTTTGAAGATGCGGTTTTTCTTCGAGAGTCCGGAACCAGAAGTTGCACAGATGGGCAGTAGTCATGATGGGAACTTGTCGGAAGTGCTGGACGAATTGCAGGGCAAGATATTCTTTGTGAAAGAAATGACTTCGAGCAATGTGTGGCCTTTAGATCCAGAAGGCAGAATTCTTCGCGGCGGAGGTGATTCTCGTTGTCAGCTGGTGCGTTGCTAACTTTGGACGCAATGCAACGATCTATGTGCGAGATGTTGAGGCCTTCCTACGATGCTTGCCTTGCATTACGTTACTTAGAATTAGGATATGCAGCATTGTGCCGAAGACTTCTGAAAATCTGAATTGCTCGTGGTACTGACTCACGGCACCTAAACCTTGATTAGCAGCGAACACTTTTGCGCGGCCTTTAATGACCTGGACTATTCTAAGAAGTTCGATTCGTGAGGCATCAAAAAATTCTGATAATCCTTGTGAATACCTGTTTTTGCAGTCTCTGCCAAAGCATTTCACGAGAGCACATAAAACCAAGATAAATTCGACATATGTTGTCCTTAATATTTCTGGAATTGCCAAGAAAACGTGGTGTCTGCGGCTTTCTCACTATCCTTCTCGTGGAGAATCTGCGGTTATCGGTGGATGGGGACGATTCGTTGCTGACAATGGAGTCGTTAAAGGTGACATACTCGTCTTCTCCTTGACGGCCATGTCCGAGTTTCGAGTCTACATGTTCGACAGCAATGGACTTCCCAAGGCACCTCTAATGCTGCAACCGTCAAGCTTCCCCACAGAAACCAAGGTTTCACATCGAATCCACAGAGTGGTCGAGTCTCTTAAAAACAAGCGTGAAAATTTGACTGCTGAAGGGTCTGAGAACTTGGTTAGCATGTCGTGTGATACGCGTTTGAAGAGGAAAGCTAACTCGGACGATGAAAGCACAGATCAGACAGTTTCCAATGCTGCATCTCAAAGTCCATTCCACCGCAGCGCACGATCCACAAAAGCAGTAAGTGGGAGGTCCTCCGTTTTACGCTGCTAATCATGTTTACTAAACTTTAAATCGCTCCAAGCTATGTTTCCGTGTCAAGAACAATTAGTCTCCTTCTTGGTGACCTGGTGCAAGGTTTAATACTTAAGTACTTCTATTTTCACGTGACATGTAGGAAACTGTGGAAGACTCTCCCTTGAAGACCTACGCCCATCGTTCATATCTTCACAAGCAGAACAAGCTTGTGAAAGAGGAGCCTCTTTCCGACCAAGAGGAGCTCATGAAAGAGGAACTTCTCTCTGGCCAAGAAGAGCTTGCGAAGCCCCTCACCAGGAATACTGAGGCAGAGACCTCGGATAGAAACTTGAATCTTTCTCAGAAGTCGAAGATCCATGCTCCGCCAAAGGCCGAACACTTACTTCAGACTGCAAGCTTCCAAAAACAATTGGTTAAGGGAAACCTCAGCCAAATGGTGAGCTCTCTTCCATATATGTTCATTTGAATTTTGCTGCCTGGTTTTCACAACAATGAGGCAGTCCTAGAGAATAACAATTTCATACTCTTAGTACTATGCAAGTGTCTTAAAAATTTGATATTCTGAGCTGTTAGAAGTAAATGTGCAAATAGAAACAGAATTCTGAATATTTTTTTTGAATGTAACCCGTCTTTGTTTATGACGCAGGAAATTCCTGCAGCGTTCTTGAAAAAATATGGTACTAGTAGTCGGTTTCAAACTGGCCGTATTCAGCTTCAGGGAACCCTCGAAGTTTCTCCAGTGCGAGATGTTGGTTGCGTTTGCTACGGGTTTGCAGGACAATCTAGGTGCTTCTTCAAGAAGGGCTGGCATGATTTCGTGTTAGATAATATGCTGCGGGAAGGGCAAAATATTCTTTTCACTCTTACTGCCAACTCGGTTTTTAAAGTCAGAGTAGTGATCCCTTAGCTTGAACTACTCTTCAGCATGACGATTCAGTGCTTGCCATGAACTACCGGTACTTGTGGTAAAGTTACTCCTGTTATGCTAGGTTATTGAATGTTTTATATAAGTTTAAATCTGAGAACAGGACAAGTAACCATGATCTAGTTACATGTTCATCAACTTTGAAAGCCATAATTTTGTCAAAGACAAGTCGGTATCCAGCTTGAAGTCTGTATTACTTGGTACCTCTCCAGATCAATCCCAAGTTGATAAACCGTAGGTAATTGACGATATGCTCTTAAGCTGATCATGGTTCAAGATCTACATGCTGTGATGTTGGAGTTTCCAAAGAGTCCCTCAATTCGGAAACTTGTGTTTAGTGATTAGCTGTACAGTTGAACAGAGTATATCATCTCCAGAAATTTATCACTTGTCACGCCACAGGGAGTTCTTTGACGTATTGATTGAGCTGTGGCGTATACTACCAATGTATGTTTGGTTAGTGTGAGATTATCAGCAGATGAACCAGCACAAAATTCCTGTCCCAAGGGTTCACAATAAGTGTCATGAAATTTGGAAACATGAATGACACGCATTGTTTTGATCCTGTCCATTGGACTAGACTGAATGTAGAAATGTTAATTGGCAGTGAAATAGCTCAAGTTGGACATCCCGACTTGGAGATTTAACAGATTCAGGCGACCACACGACAGCTGACCCAAAAAACATTCCGAACGTTTCGTCATAAGTTTCCATTTGTTAGACACACTGGTGTTAGACACTGCTATGACACAATCTCGAACACGCTGGATCATTTTAGAGGCTGAAGTTGACATGAGTGCATCGAGATTCTAGAGTGTGATTTGTAGTCCTCACAGTTCTGTAAATGGAGAATCCCTAATCGGTTTGAAAGACTACTTAGAATCCGTATGATTCAGTAACTTTCTTAGAATTACAACCCCGAACAAAATCAACCTTAAATCTAGATAATCCCATTTTATTACTGCATTTCGAGCTTCGAGTTTTCCTTATTAATTATCTGCATATCCACACCAGGGTAACATCGCAGTTTCAACTATGGTTTAAAGAGAAGAAATTGAATGATCATGTGTTGCGTAAGCTGTCGAATCCAGCTTCAACCCTAGCTAATAATACTGAAGCCTGTAAAAGTTGCAAAGTTACACTTATAAAAACATTTAATCCGTGTAACTCAAGATGTGTATCTCGCCAAGTACCTTAATCACCATTGACATCGATGTGTTTGCTTCAACGCCCTGGGTTCATCTCAATTATAATTGAACCAGTAGCACGATCGTCAGTCTGCTGTTTCTCAACGACAAGTTTACTTGAACCGTCTCAGACCGGGAAACAGATTGAAGGTAGGCACGTCTACGCTTCTCCTTCCATCGTCGTTGATCAACTCTAGCAACTGCAGAGATGGAAGTTGAGGTCGATCGACAAGCTGTACGAGGAGCGTCTGCGCGACTTACAGGGGAGTGTTTATTTTGAGAAGACTCTAAGAGCTTCGCATCTGCCGGCTCTTAGCGCAAATCCAAGGATGGTGACTTATCTATTGGTTGCAATCTCTTGGTTGAAGCTTCTAACCAAACAGTACGTTTTAAAATGTCTTCTTAGCGGCTCTGTTTTATGTTTTAGGTCACTGCAATGAGAATTTCCGAAGTTCGTACAGATAGAAGTTGCAGATCATACGAGATTCTAATATACTGTTGCTGCATTTGGACTTGCCGCTCCATTATTCAACGTAAACTGAATTTTTACAACCTCCTTTTGCAGACATTGCCTGCACTGTTCGTGCTTGACAGCACTGTGATAAAATACAAGAATCAGTTGAACTTCGGATTGAGGCAACCGGAAGAGCATGGACTGTGCAGCTGGCGGTTCATCATCCTCGCAATAATACACAGGTTTTATTTTACGGTCGCGGATGGAGTGATTTTGCGACTACAAATGGTGTTGTTGAAGGCGATCGGTTAATCTTCGTGCTGAGAGCCGTGTCATCGTTCGGAGTATATATCTTTCAAAACGGTGTTAAAACGGCAGCTCCTGATGAGCATGCTCGGACAGAGGGGTGGAGAGCAGTTGAAACTTCGCAAACATCAGCAGTCAAGTCTCGTGGAACTTGGAAGTTTGAGGATATGACTAGCGAGAAAATTGGTAACTCGGTTCCGACTATGAGTGACATGCTTGCGATGAAGAGGATACCGGTGTCGGAAAATAAAGTTGCTGACTCTGCCTCCGAAATTTGGATAAAAATGCCTCTGGACGGTCCTCGAAACTCTCCGAAATTCTTTGAACAGGTGAACAGATTTCCATTGAACAGTCTGAATATCATAGCTATGCTTGTACTGCAGCAATAATTGCATTCCCAGGTGCTTCAATTTAGCGAAGAAAGTAATCTGACGCTTGCTTTGTATTCCCCTAATTTTATTTTTGATACAGGGCAATTCTCCATTTAAAAGCAACAATAGCATGGATACTGGCGCAGAACCTCAAGTAGCAGCCATTAGTGACGACCAAAAGCTGAAGATGTCTCTTGAAAGGAGTGGTGGTGTCTGGAATTCTATTAAAAAAGAAAACCATGACCGTGCCTATGTGCAAAGACACACTGCTCCCCAAAAGAAGCTGCGAGTCCTACTTCCAAGTTTCCTCAAGCTTTTGACGGTTGGCAATTACTTGCATTACCTGGTAAGTTTACTTCTGATGAATTTGTTGAATTACTTGCTTTAACAATATTTTATTTAGGTGTTCAAGTCTAAGATATATAGGTAACGCAGAGCGGCTTGTTTTGTAATAATGCAGGAATTCCCATGTCATTTCACAAGAACATGGGGGAATGATCTTCAAACTCATATCAAGCTTCAGGGGATCTACGAAGGGTCTGCGGAGCGCATTGTTGCTTGCAGCTGGATAAACGATAAGCAGAGGCTCTTCCTCACAGATGGATGGAGGGAATTTCAGGCTGAAAATGACCTTGAAGCTCGGCTAGTGCTTGGGTTCACTCTCACTGGCAACCCTTTCTTTGTTGTCAGAGGATTTCACTTGTGAAAGTCAGTTATTTTGCATTTGCAGTCGTTGCATTGGGATTAACGTACTATGTTCTACTTCAGATAGAGTGACTAGTGCAATTCTAAGTGATCGAGAGCATTAGGACAAAAAATGGCGACTGATACTCTGAATACTCGACCAACAAGGATTTACACGTTTGTAGATATTCTGAACAGCTCCGAAAAACTTAAGGCAGTAGCACAGTGCGATCCTCAGCTATGTAACAACACGACATATAATTTTGAACCGTTACAATTAGTGAATGATTTTATTCCATTCCGGCAACTGGCGGTTCATCATCCTCGCAATATTACACAGGCTTCACAAGATTGGCACGATCTTCATCAGAAAAACTCTCAAGAGTTCACTAATTCACATGTTGCCATTTCTTAAAGTTCCAACATAGACTATGACTTATCAAACGGAGGCAGCACAACATCAACCATACAAAGAATGCGATCCTCCTGGTGACGCCTCCGTCCCAGTAAGAGCGCTGCTCCGCAATTGACCAGCTCTCCGCCATCAACTTCGCGGTCACTTCTAGGTTCAAGAGATCCACAGCTTATCTCAGCAAACGGACATACCTGAGATCAACAATTGGCATTGAATTCCAACCAAGATCGCTTGTCTTGATAATAAATTCTCACAGCAGCTAATCAACCACTACACCAGAAAAAATAAAAATCATACAAAACCTTCAATCACAAAAACACAAACCGCGAATATGCCGAAGAAACCGTATGCTCGTCCGATTGTCCCCTCCTCTTCCTCCTCCAAAATCACCGTCTTTGGGAGTGCCGAACACCAGAACGCAATGCACAAAAAACACGACCACGAACAGCAGTAGCGCCGCAAGAAAACGATCACTTGCAGATATGTGCTTCAAATTGTGCCTATGATGCGTCTTAGATATCTCCAAACATCTCCGACTGTGCAATCATGCTCAACAAACGACTAACATATTCGTTTCTCCTTTGTCGTCGTGATATCGTCAATGCATATTCTGGTACTGGGGTTGAAGATGAATACGGGTTAGTGAGATTTGCAAATTGTGCATTCATTTGTATAGCTATTCTTAATATCAATCGACTCCAAGAGCAGTGTTCACTACAAGAAGACCTGTCGTTCCTCACTCAAAAAGTGTCGCCATTCACTGACGGAGAAGGTGGACAAGGGCACTTTTTCTTGTCTTTTGTGACTCCAATGACTCGCCAACTTCGAAATTGCTTGATATAGTAAGTGAGGAACGACAGGTTTGCTGGTAGTGGTTCCATTTCTCACTAACAACAGGTCTTGGCTGAAGCCGATGCAGAACCTCGCTACTGAGATGAGTACTTTAACTATGTCGATCGAGAATCCCTTTCACCTATTAGGTAAGAAAATTGCAAGTAAGCAGCTCATTCATATTAAATCATTTAAGCTGCTATGACTTTGGTCTGGTGTCTCAGACTTTCCAATCATGTTACCAAGCGATAGCGTACAATGATATGATTTATACTGAATGTACGTACTAGTGCCATGTCTTGGAACATTGAATCATCACAGCGCCAAACGCCATGTGCTGCTTTGCTGACACTCCCAACTATACTATGCTGGCACTCCATAGCCAATTTGAAAACAAGAGTTCTCACGACTCAAAACTCGAGCAAACTGTCTACAAACATGTAAGATCGGAATGTTCTCCGGCATCACTTAACAAAATTTTCCACAAACCAATCCAAAGAACCCATGTACTACTGACGGCACTTTCGTTGTGCTCAAGATCCGCCACCAATGCTAGGCAGATCTACTCCACTAGAGTACGATTTCAAGTACAATCATACCAAACTAGATCGCTGTGTAGTACATCAGATGGCAGTACCACGAACTTCTCTGACTTCGAAGAACGACTCAGCAACAAGTGTGAAGACCAGCTCTTGCCCTGCCCGCAGCACATTCTCCCGAACAAAGTCCCCCCAGCCAAGGCGCATTAGAGGTTTACCATTGGGATTGTGCATCGGCCTGTGAGAGCTCGCTAGCGCTGGTCGAACAGGAGAATCTTCGCAAATTCCTTGGAGCCGCACATGAGCAGCTTCAAGCTGTATCGCATGTGCCCTTAGGAAGCTGGAAGGCACTTCCTGTTTCGTCAAACATGCAATTCACGGCAGCTTAAGTGGTAGAAATTTGCACTTGGGCAAAAGGCCTGCGGATATGTGCTTCAATTGTGCTATATGCATATCTCCAATCATGTTCCTTTTTGCAATCATGCTCATAAATTGACCGACATTATATCTCTCAGACCCAGAATCATCTAGCACCAAAAAAAGATATACACTTAGGATATATCACAGAACTTACCAAGATAGCTCCGCAGGTGTTTCCAACGCCATCGTGGATGTTGTAAGGCACCAGCCGTCTGGTGAATCTTGGCAGCGGTGCTCTGGCTGGTTGTTGGAGTTCGTTCCGAAGTTGGTGAATGGTCCTGGCACGAGCTAATTGGTCACTTTCACCCGGTTGCATATCGGTGATAATAGGTTCTTCGCAATGACGCGGAGGGGTGCTGCAACCTGCATCAAAGGCATCGTTTTGCAACCCAGCAATATTGGATGAGGGTAAGCCGTTGCCATTCCCAGTGGACAACGGTAAGCTGTTGCTATTCTCAGTGGCACGGAAGATGTGGACTGCAAACTCAGACAATTCTTTGTGCTCGAAAATCAAGGCGTCGCCAACTTCAAGCCTGTTGGATGTTGCAAAATCCCTCCATCCGTGACCCAACTTGACTTCTGGAAGATTGTAAGAATTGCGAACAAGGGTTAGGTGCACCCTGCATAGTTCTGTGGACCTTCCAGATCGAAGGAGAAGAGACTCGTGAAGCTTGTCGGGGTGGTTATGAACAAACCAGGAGGGAATCATCTGGAATTGTTCAGAAGGTACAGATGGCAGTTAGAAGCAGCCTACTTTTAAAGAATACATAAGATTTAAGCACAAACTAGCAACCAAGATCACCACGGAGGTTGAAAAAATCAGCTAGTGCTCAATAATGCTTGCAAATGAGCTGAGACAGATTAGGAGTACAGCAACAATGAGTACATCAACAACGACTACAGCAACAACGATAGCAACTATATTCATAACATCAAGTACTCAACAACGAGTACACCAACAACATGGACAGCAACAACAATTACAACATCAAGGAGTACAGCTTGCAATCTCCACAGTTTGCCAAGACCTCAGAACCTGACATCATTATTTGGGATGACGGAAAAGGAGTTTTGTAACATACTAGTCTACAAGCTGGACTCAATGTCGGATCTGGGACTTGCGACCTCCTCAGTTTCTTGATGACAAAGTAAACGCTCCTTTGAGAGTCAAGCCTCACAAGCATACTGTCTACCTCACTTGTATGTGAATCCATTATCACTTCTGTGATGTTGGAAGGGTTGTGCAACTCGGCCATGGCTGGAGAGTCGAGTGAGGTCGTAGGCATATGCACTCAGTTGCAAGGAGGGAGACAATGGAATACCACAAGTGCAAGCAGCCCTAAATCCATCGTGCTTGATGGCTTATGGGAAGCTCTGTACTTGTCGGCTGCAGCATCTGATGTTTTGATTCGATGCGTAAGAAAAAAAAATCAAAAAAAGTTAGGAAAATTTAGTCCAAAATTTTGAGGATGTGACTAGTAAGTTTTTAGATTGTGAAGTTTATGATCAGATTCTGTAAATACTGACAATGTAAATTTGTGTTTTACTCAGTACTTTGCATATCACTACACAAATCTTACCTCCAAGAGGACTCTTCTTTCGACCTTACTGATTATTTGCTTTGTGTGGTTATTGCAAATAATCAATTTGGTGTGGTTTCTATATGCATAGATAAGGCTTAATTGCATGGGCTACTAGGTTTCCTTTGCATGGTTCACCAGCATGGAGATGCATTTACAATTGATGGTAGAGATTGAGCGATCATATTGCATGAAGAATATGGAAGCTCAACGTGATGGACAATGACACAACAATATGACTGTAAGATAGAAGAAGCAATTTAAGACGAAATAAGGATTTTGAACTAACAGAGTAGTCTATGATGACACCTGTTAGTCGGTTAACGTCTTGAAGTGATGTTTCATGTCACGACAAGATTGTAATCTAGTGATCTAGAGATTGATTATAATTGACTGTATAATGAGCGTGACAGGCTAGAGTTGACCCTACAGTTAGCATAACGACATGAGATTTATTCCATAGTCGACATGAGCATATCTAGACAAACTCTACATGTATCTAGAGAGACAAACTATACCTATTTATAATTTAGACTACCTATCTATTAAACTACCTTACCAGATTGATTTTGTAATCAACTTGACTACCTTCAAGTGATTTTGTAATCAACCCAACTACCATAGATTGATTTGGTTGTCATTTGAAAACCTAAATTAGAAATTGACTTCATGTAGTTTTGGTATTGGTTGTCAGTTTGAAAGCCTAAATTTGCCTCCTTAATTAGCTTCTTTAAATTGGTTGTCAGTTTGAAAGCCTAAATTCTTTGCACAATGGACAAATTTACCTTGAAAGGCTTGAATACATAGGCCATACCTTGCATACAAACCATCCTTAAGAGCCTCATATTCTCACCAATCTTTTGTTACTACCTTGCCTCCAATTTTCCATTAAATCAGCAACTTTGTTAAAAAAAACAATGGGAAAAAAATCACTAATTAGTGATCTGAGATCTCCACTCTACACATGCATCCAAAAAATCAGCAAACTCTCTAGCATCTGGATATGCTCAGACCCAGTTCATAAACCTCTCACTCTCATGGCTTGGACGGCCATGCATTGTACAAGTCTGCCTTTGCCTTGAGTAATTGCTATAATGCAGTAGGAATACGTCACAGCAAGGGTGGCCGAGATATTGACGGTATCGTGCTTCGGTGTCACTCACTCATTCCATACATGATGTGTGTGTGGTTGATCTCCACCTTCAAAAGCCATTTCAGTTGGTGGTATTACACTTTGCTGACTAATCAAGCGGAGGATTTTTGAAGATATAGAATCAATCCATGCACACACGAAATGTGATAACGACGTGTTGCCTATCACCAACTCTTGCTTGACATTAGTGCATTCTTAGTCATGGCAGCGTTTGCAGGTACATGGCTTGACTCAAGTACTCTGATATTTGTTCCAATCAGTGCAGAGAGGTCGCCGTCAAGTAGTTGTAACTTGCAATCAGACATGGAGAAAGAAGTAAGTGAGGCTGGATGAGGTGCTTCCAAAGCATCCTCACATCTGCAGTGCCTGAACTTGGTGATAAGAAATCTGAAGTGCTTCACAATTTGTAATGGAAAATCCTTTTCTAGAAAGGAAACCATCATTTTCATGATAAAATTACAGTTATGTGAACATTCTGAACATTTTTGAATCACCTTCCTTTGGTTCACTGCGGTTGGTAAGGTGAACCTATAGTAATCCGTAATGGCAAGATGATTTCCACTTGCAACTGATTTGGCATTACGTCTGTTGATAACCGGAAACGCGGACTCGATGATCATCTGTTCCAGAATCCTCAATCCAAAGAAGAAACTACGAGATGTCGGGCGCAACCTGAATGTCCACCCTTCACCTTCAGTTTCAAGTCTTGTTGACGCATCGTTGATCACCAAACATGTCTATGCTGGAGCTGCATTCGGCATCATTCTGTCAGACAGGTAGATCAAATGTCTCCCCCGCTCGAGCTGCCCACATTGTTTTTCGTCACTCAACCCCCATCATATCGTCGACCTCCACAAATTTAGTCGGAAGTTTTAGGGGTGGGGGCGGCTCCTTGAATTTTCCTAGTCGCTAAGCTACAGAAACTCCAATCCCAACCAATCCCCAATTTCCAGCAAGCCAAAGTGAACTCTTTTCCCAATCCCATCATCCCAAACCAGCTTACTGTGACTACCTCAACTTGCTATGACTCAATCGTAAATTCTGTAACTGATGGGCTGGTCTCAATAGATTGCGGCCATGAATTGCGAGAGTCGCGGCGATGAACTGCTAGAGTCGCTTCGATGAATTGCGAGAGATGATCGACTCGGAAACTGTCACCTGAAGGCGCCTCAGAACTGTCGTGGTGACGAGACGAAAGTGGAACTATGGTGGTGACGAGACGAAAGTGGAACTGTGGTGGTGACGAGACGAGACGATGGAACTGTCGTGGTCTCGATGGAACTGTCGTGGTCTCGATGGAACTGTCGTGACTACGAACGACCTTCTAAACCAGCTTTGACTTACGTCGTCACTATAAAAATTATCAAAAAAAATTCTTGGCTTAAATGATAGCCTTGCAATAATGAAAACTGCAAAATAATTTATCAAAAAAAAAAAAAAAAAAAAAGGTCCAGAACAATATCCCTTGCACTCAAATTCTTGCCTTATCTATAAAACACCTTTGATCAGGTCAGGTCAATTGTTGATCAAAATCTCAATCCAAGCATTATCTAGAAGATCCAACCATAGGATCTCAAAGTTAACTTGACGTTTAAGTTACTTGAAAAATTTGAATTATTGATTCTTCTTCATTTGTGAGATAGTGATAGACAAAGTTTGCTGAATTTTATTCCTGAAGAAACCAAAGAACTAATTTTGGGTTTTGAGGATCTTTAGGGGTTAAATGTAAATGCTTTTGTTGGGTGTAGGCTTTTGTTATTTTTTGATTGGAGTGGGAATGCAAGCCAAGCATTGCGGTTGTTGTCGTGGTAATCGTGGCAACGTTTCTAATGACCAGTGGTGCCTTTACAAAATGCTTGTAATAATGGCGGTGGTTTTGGCACCAAAACTAAGACTTGTAAAGGGTGAAAAAGTTCAAACTTTCTAAAAGTAGAAGATGCTTCAATGATTTGCATACTCGCACCACACAACAATAAAAAATAATTCTATTTAAACTTAATGTTATTGTTTGAATACGAGTTGGACAATATCTTTGGGACGGAGGGACTAATAGACTTGTTGTAGGTCATGTGGACCGAAACTTGACTCACAGATTGAGAGATCGAAACATATTAGTGTGAAAAATAGGCTACAAAATTCCATCATTTTCACTTTGAAGTGAAAATGTACTACCAACATGAAATTTGTAACCAAAAATTACAAATTATCTTCATTTCAAAAGCACTTTTGTATCAAAAAAATTCATCAAAAAAATATCTTGGCTCAAATAGTAGCCTTCCAATGGTGAAAACTGCTCCATTCAAAGGAAAAATGGTTTTGCACTCAAAGCCATGCCCTATTTCAATACATCTTTGATTAGGTTAATGATTCTACCACTAAAACTAGAATTTTACTGGAATCCATACCAAAAAATAAAGTTAAAATCTAACGGTGGATGAAGGAGATCTAGATCCTCAAAGAACATCCATTTTTTCACTTTAATCATTGTAGAAACATCATGGCAAATCCAATATCAAAGTTATTTGGATAAAAAAAAATTGCAGCTAGAAAGTTGTTAGGATGCATCTTAAGATTATAATCATGTACAAAAAATTCATAAAAAACTATTTTTGATTCTACATAATTAGATTGCACTGGTAAAACATGCCCCATGTTGGAATTCCAAAAACTAAAGCTTACTGCACTAAAATGCTTGCCATTTATTCATACTTCATTTAATGAATTTGGAATTTTTCCTACACAGATAAGACCTGATTTGGGACTCAACCTAAGTGATTTCGTCCAAAAAGAAGCCTAGATGAAGAGGTTATGGCTCTTCAAAGTTTCTGCCCTTCATCCAAAATGTCGTTTTTTTGACATCAAGGACGTTTAGGGGTTAAAGTCCAAATCGGGTAGCTTGAATTTTTATTTATTTTTAATTTTTTAATTTTTTTTTGAAATACATTCATTACTAAATCACCACTCAGATTTCAAAGTGCCTCAAGTTAATGTTTGTCAATTTTATAAGGGAAACCTCCAAAAATTTCAAAAATAATCTTCACAATGCCTTAAAAACCTTAGTAGATAAACTTTAAATGTTATGATATCTAAAATGGTAAACATCCAACGGTCAGATTTTAGATCGGTAACTAAACAAAGTCTTAGATACAAGATCTTACGGTTGCAAGTTGAAAAATTTGTATACTTAGAATTGTACAAAAATGTTCCAAATTTATATGAATCAAACGAGAAGTTTTGAAGGTAAGGAGAAAGATCAAAACTTACCAAACAATGGAGAATGTATCAAAAGAGAGTTTGATCTTGTTCTTAAGATAATATCATTGTCCATGTGAGTGAAATACGACATAGTATGTTTCATAGTATTCATTGTATTTTAGGATATTTGATGTATTTTGAGTTGTATATATATTAAGTGTTCCATGAATTGTATTATTCCAAATTTTGATCAAATTGTTAGAAACGTTTCGAATAAGATTAGGTATATTCGTTCAAATAACCTCAAAGATCAATTTGCAATGGATTTGATGTAAATTGAGGGAAAGAACGAGAATCGACCCAATCTCGGCCTCCTTGGCGTTGAAGGGTTAGCCCCTAACTTTTCTCAAAACCCAAAAGGGGTTTTTGCATTTTTGGGCAGCCTAGATGAAGGAGTTAGAAGTAATATTATTGTATGAGATTTTTACGCATTGATCATTTTACCATAATGTGTATGTGGTAAAACTTGCAAAGCCAAATTCCAAATTTTAAACCTTCATTTAGAAATTTTGGGCTTAAAGTCCAAATCGGGTAGCTTGAATTTTTTATTTTTTTTATAGTTTTATTTTTATTTTTTTAAATACATTCATTACTAAATCATCACTCAGATTTCAAAGTGCCTCAAGTTAAAGTTTATCAATTTTACAAAGGAAACCTCCAAAATTTTCAATAATAATCTTCACAATGCCTTAAAAAACTTGAAAGATAAACTTTGGATGTTATGACATCTAAAATGATAAACATCCAACGGTTAGATTTTGGATTGGTAACTAAACAAAGTCTTAGGTACAAGATCTTACGGTTGGAAGTTGAAGTAAAATAAAAATAAAATCGGTTCATGTCCTTGGGATTGCATAGATATAGAGAATCGTAGTTTTAAGGTTTCAAGCTCCCAAAAAACACCAAAGAAACTTCGTGGTTAACCAAGCAAAAACTGCATTGACTATATTTCAAAAGTGGAATAAAAAATTTGAGGTCAAAAGTATAAGAGACACAAAAATTTCAAAGAATCACCATCTTGAAGAATATCTCATAATTTCAAAGTCATCCAACAAATTTTATTCAAATTTTTTAAAAATTTAGTGATCAAATTTAGAAAGATTTATAAATTTTAGCTTTCAAATTTTATGATTAAATATTGGTGACAACATGAATGAACCATATCGGATGGAATCCAAAATTTAAAATCTAGAAGAAGTTTACATTTGTATACCAATTCCACTTGAGATATTCTTCTAATTAGTAGTCAATCATTTTTTCTTTCAAATTGTCAATTCTAGGCACACCCTTTTATGCTAAGGGGTTGGAGTATGGGGTACGTTAATGTACCCCCATCTTCTTCATGTATATACCTTATATAGAGTGTTGAACATTGTACATGTTCCACACTCCAAGCACTTACATCTCCTCTATGGAGAGATTTGGGTTCCCCACCACCTCCACTTATGAGGTCGATGGGGTTAATTAACGTATCCCTTAAAGTAGGATGTCCCAAGAGCATGACCTCTGACAATTATGACATAGAGACTATAGTTGAGATTCAAAGCCACCAATTTCAATTCAAGTAGACCAATGACACACCAAGCATTAAGAGAAATAGTTGGTGATTTTGGGCATCATTGTGAGTAAAATTGGTACCACATGATGTAAACATGGGAAAACCTAGAGGTTTGATTTTGGTCACATGTTCTTTTCACTATCATTGGAATTTTGTAGAAAATTAATAAACGCCAATTAGATGTTGAAATTTTCAGGATGCCTCATCAGAACCTACTTTTTTTTTTTTTTTTTTTTTTTTTTTTTTTTTTTTTTTGTGGAAGCAAAATTCATTGCATCAGAACCTACTTTGAATGTGGTCATCTTAAGGTTTTCAACAATGTACAGTGGCCGCCTGAGAAGATGACTCAAATGGTGTGGAACGGGATCATTGACTATGGCCGGGTGGAGTGGAGTTCTATCAAGCTAAGGCGGAAATCTCACCCGGATCAAGCTGCTAGTGACTTCAACCGGTTTAGAGATAGGAGAGGACGTTATGGTGTGTTCGCAAAATTTGAGAATGACATCCCCAAATGGCAGCCGAAGGGTCCTGAGGCTGGTTTTGTGTTTGACATTCATTGATTTGTTTTTGTTTGGGGGTGGGTTAGTGGTCGTAGTTCTTGCTTTTGGTCCCTGGGGGGTCTGAGCTTCCACGCGGATGCGCTGTGTTGGCCGACCCCTCGGGCTGGGGAGTGAGGGGGGATGGGGTGGGGGTTGGTAGTTTAGGTGCCCAGGCCACCTGTGGCTGGGCACTGTTCTTGGTTACTCTTTTGCAATGAAATTTACTTTCATTTGTTTCAAAAAAAAAAAGAATGTGGTCATCTCATTTGAATTCTGCACTGCCAAAAACAGGCAAGATTGCTTAAGTTGGTGGATTTAGGAAAGTCAACAGCATCGTGTGCACTGTCCAAGTGAGTTGCAGCAGAACTCGTGAGTGAAGGTACGAGGAGGCTAAATTGTTTAACATTTTTTAATCCATTTTACACACGTGGTGATCAATGATAGAGCTTATATAAGGACTGGATTTTGGAAATATCGAAAGCGCAAACACCTGACTTCCAGGAATCATGGCTTTGGATGTGCGCCCAATTGCCCAAGTGGGAAGAAATGAGAAGTCTGCTGCAATGTCCGGGAAGCTTTTTGAGCCTGCCATCCATATCCTCTATATCCTCTATTTTTCAGAAACAGCCGGTTTTTTTAAGATTACAACCCGTATTTCCAAGTGAGATTCGTCACGTGGGGCGTGCATTTACAGTTACTGAATGATCAGGGGAGAAGAAGAAAACAACAACAAAACCATGCACAAAGTAACTCCCTCAGGAAAACTCTAATACGATGACAATGTTTATGGACAACAATTTATCTCAAGTGCGTCGGAATGCATTCGGTTAACGAGAACAGGTGGAATGCAGGAGCGTAGGTATTATACGGTTGAAGCACATAAAATGCGTCCAGCTCCAGACTAGTGTCCAGCTCTAGGAACGGTGTTCATTTTACTTCATACTTCTAGAGGAGTCATAGACCACGAATCCCAGGTTAATGAACCACTCGTACGGTTTCCCTGTGTGATTCCCCTGTGAGTGTCACTTTCACCTCTGAGCTTCAGAACTCGACACATGTTAAAACTTTCCTTCTACAAGCTGCAGGAGACTAAGCTTAAGCTGGTGATTTTGTACACATGTCAAAACTTGAACTCACAGGGAAAAGTGGCACTTACAGAAGAATCAACACAGGGGAACGACATGAGCTTCCTGTGGGGGCTTGTACCTATAAATATGTGACGATCCGAAGTTCATTGCACCAATTCTCAGACTCTTGATCAAGCTGCACACTCCTGAAGTGGGTGAGTAGTCGCAATGCCTGCATTGTCAGCTCCTTCAGCTCTTGTATGACATGCCATTTGCTTGTTTGATCCTAATCTGATGATGTCGCACAGCTCAGCTTACTGATCGGTGCATGATATGATGTTTCAATGTTGTAATGGCTAGGATAATTTTATGCTCATTCCAATCTAGGAACTCCATCTTCCTGTCTGAGCTTCAATATGATGTTGTCTTGCATGCTCGCTATATCGTGACGTGCTGGGTTTAACTCTTCATGTGAGCGTTTGTTCTGATGTCGTTTTTATCTTTCATGCAGTCTCCTGCGCTCGAGGCGATCATCTCCATCAACCCATCGCCCAGCTATCACCGAGTTCCCCGGGCCAACATCCTCACGACATGGCATTATATCAACGAAGAGTCCTTGCAACAGGCACCGTTTTCGACCCAGAGGAAAACGGAGTCTGGACCTTTGCCGACATCAACGGCGACGGTTCGCAAGATCTTGTCTACATCAAGACCAGAAACACCGGCCCTGGCCGCAGGGTCGAAGTCCACGCTGCCAAGTCTTACGAGTCCCGTTTCCAGGAATACTTCTTCGGTCAGATAACCGTCTTCGGCGTCGAGAACAATGGCACGTGGCTGATGCAAGACTATACCGGTGATGGCAAGGCCGACTTGGTTTACATCAAGACACGCAACACTGGCACCAACATGGTCGAGGTGCATGTCGCCGATGCTGCTTCAAGATATCAGAGCTATGTACTGCAAACCGGCACTTGCTTCAACTGTGAAGACAATGGCGCCTGGACTATGTCGAGCAAGGGCGACCTAGTCTTCATCAAGACACGAAACACTGGCTCAGGCAAGATTGAGTATCACGTCGCCAGCAAATCTTCTAACTACCAACAATTCACCCAGCATGTTGCAACCGACTTTGCCGCCGAAGAGAATGGAACCTGGCGCTTGGCACCGATTTGCTCAGGAGACTTCGCGGATCTGTACTACATCAAGACCAGAAACACCGGTACCGGCATGGTGGAGGTGCATGCAGTCTCGGCAGCCTCAGGATGGAAAAGCCGCATCATCGCCACTGGCACCTCCTTCAACTTAGAGGAGAATGGACAGTGGCTCATGGCTCACCTCACTCGTCAAACCCAGCCCGATCTGGTGTACATCAAGACGAGGAACTGCGGATCCGATAAGATTGAGGTTCATGTCACTCCTAGAAATTGACCCTTGTAGCAACGTTTCATAGAACAACAATGTAACCAGGCTGTGAGGAAGAGTGCTGGAATATCTGATATAGAGTGACGTGTTGACAGTCGAGCTGGAAATCTGGTGAAGAATATAAGTTTAAATATGGAGGCTAAACGAGCTTTTTGTGCAGAGGTCATTTTAAATGATTTCTTGCAGATGAAAGAAGGTGCCTGTGTCGTGGCTAGCCGACTAACCAGATTTTATGAATTATATGGTCCAACCAATTGTAAGGATGGTCCTTTATCATATGGTATAAAGTTGCAATATTAGCAAGGATGTAATAGAGTCATTGTCTGCAATGTGTCATCTATTTCCTGTCTGCCTATGTTTTCTTCCCAATGAAAACAGAGGCAGCAGTGGTCTGTTTTGACCCAAGTTCCAAGTTCTGCAACGGATTGTGCTGGAGGCGTGCTGGAGGCGTCCTTGGCTTGGCTGCCAAGTGCACTCGGGTATGCAAACTGAGGGACCCAGTTTGTTATATTTTTTTGCACTCAGAGCTTTGTGGTTCAGGAGATTTACCATGTGAATGTTGCTAGCTTGGGTTCTCTGATGTATGATATCGACAGACGAGTAGAGTGTTTGTGATGGATCAGGTGTTGCAGGGTGACTGGGAATCGCACTAAGAGATGGATCCTGATGACACTAGGATCGAGTGAGTTTGTTTTTCTACAGTAAGCTTTCAGCAAATCAGGAGATTTGTGTTTGAATGTTGCTAGCTAGCTAGGGTTTAATTTTCTGATCTGTACCGACAGACAGCAGAGGTCAGGGTGATACAATATTTTTGTCTTTGTCCTTCCGAGAGCAATTACTTACTTCTTTGCTTGACTGGGAGAGAGTGGATGTTCACGAGCAAGTGGTTCTCGTAGCCGGTATACGAAGACCGGTGTTTCATGAGTTTGTAAAACTTTGAAGTAGTCTATAACTCTGTTGCAAGGATGTCGCACTTTTTAGAACTTACATATGTTGCGAGTGTGAAATTGAGTCAAAGCTCCGCAGTTCGTATCCTTCACTCAAACCTCTCAACTACTATGTCGCTCCAAAATGTCGTGCATTCTAGCAGCTGAAATAGCAGACTTGTGTTAAATGTGAAAGTAGCTTTTTAATTTATTTTTTATCGTTGTGTGCATTCTGCCCTTGTTGTCTGAACATAATCCAAGCCTGCTCATTATACCCCGTGCAGAACCGTTGTTAATCTTCAATAATCAACACTGTACTGGCCACAACAAGCAGACGTATTAAGGTGGAACCCAACAAACTAGGCCGGGCGTCAGAGTGTAAGCCTCGAAGTTCACCATCACTGGGGTGCATTCTGACCTAATTCTGGACAAGAAGATGGAGCAGAATGCTGCGTCGGAGCCAGACCTCGAGTTAGGCCAAGAGAACGTCGTCTTCAAGAGTGATCCAAAATCTGAGCATGGACATGGATGGGAGGATCCATATCCCTTAACCGAGCCACTCTTACCAGTGGTGCAACCGGATCACTCTCATGTTCTTAAGCAAACAGGCCCTCCTTTCAGAAGCATAGACGGCACCATTCGCAACCTACCTCGGAACCTTGCAGAAAGGATGGGCGTGGACAAGGACCAGATGGAGAAGCTCAAGCGTGGCAAACCTGCACATGTGCTCGAATACATGGGTGAACTGGATCGGATGTTGGGCAACATCTGTTTGCATCAAGAACAGGCAAACACGCACCACCAAATTGGGAGCAACATGACCCGCGGAATGATGCTGATGACCGTATTAAACTTGCTGTTCAATGGTGTCTTGTGCTATATGGATGTCTTTCATGGCTATCCAACCAAGCCTATGATACATATGAATGTAGTGTGGACTGTCCTTGAGCTTTTAGTCAGGATGTGGGAGCGCTATGCGCATAGTAAACGAGCACCAGGTGCATTTTGTTTCAAGTTCGATTACGAGGTATGATTTCTATTTGTTGTTTCTGTACCAGTTCCAAGATTTTGTTCATAATTCTCTACTCACGGCAGCTGAGAATGTGTGCAGATCTGATCACTCTGTCGGCGAGCACTTTGTACTGTATGAACTAAGTTGCGACGTGTGAATGCTGAAATTGTCTTCGAGTCTAATTGACACTATTTTGGTAACCCTTTTGCAGAATTTACCCGCACTGAAAGAGCTGGTCGGTGAGCAGAAATGGAAGGACATGCAAGAGTGCTCGGACCATATCCGCGTTCTGAGAGATCTGAATGACATAGTATATATAACTTACTAAGTTATTCTGTACATTCAAAGGCAGCTTTCCACATTCGAAAGATCACTTCAACATGTACAACCAATCTTAGCATAATGGTGCTGCCGGCAAACTCCATACAGACAATGGTAACATAAATGTCTGTGTATGGAGTGAATATACGCGTATGACGCGGTAAAAGGTTCCTACAGCCGGCCGACATGTTTCTGCCTTGCCTAAACCATCACGCTTGCTTGTGTAAGACACGTCCAGAGATCATTATATTTTGTGACAATTCAGTGCTATTCTGACATCCTCTTAGTGCCCCCCATGACATATAAAATTCAGCATCTAGATTTAATTACTCCAATTCAACATCTGGTTCTTCTTCATGTCGAGTTGCTTTCAGTGATCAGGTTTTGGACTTTGGTCATTCCTGTGTGTCTCTTGAGGAAGTTGTTACGATTTGGTATCGAGTTTTCTAGATTTGGTCAGAATGGACGTTGCTAGTCTGGTTGAGCTGTGTGTACGAGGCAGCTTGCTCAGCAGCGTACTGCGTTCTTCGACAGCTGCTTCTCGATGTGATTGTTACGACAGTGAGTATGACAGAAGGGGAGTTAGAGAAGATGGGCGGGTATGCGACTGCGGGGATCGTGTGGTCTGAGCTGCCTAAGGATGTTCAACTCAAGGTGTGCCAAATGCGATGTGTGCGCAGGGAATGGCGCGATGTCATTCATCACCGTGATTTCCGTGGCATGTACGATGTGACGAACAGCTCGCAGGAGCCTCACCCGGCCCGGTGATGTGCTACGCTTTGACGGGTATGGAGTACTGCTTACGATTACAAGAAAGAGAATGAATGACTTTCCTTCTGTATCTCAGAGTTGTGATCTCACGGCGTTTAATGACGTTCGATCTTTTTTAAGTACAATCCACTACATGTTATGCTTAATTCCGTAGGCGGATTTCTGTGCTTACACCGCTGGAATGAACCTCAACCGAGACAGTATCTAGGTATGGTGTGAGTTCCAGCTGGACGCTGTAGAATCCTTTTCGAAATAGGTGGAAGAAACTTCTTCCCTGCAAGTATAAAGTTAGCGGCGAAGAGCCTTCCTTCGTGCATACTTTTGTCTCAGATGTACAAACCAAGGCATATAAGTTCTTGATGGCTCATGAAGACCCGATCGACCACTGTTTCGAAGTTCGATGCCGATGCCGAGCTAAAACTGGTGACCGAGATTTATGATTCTAGGACAGGGATGTGGATTGATGGAGGTAAGTCTGGGGAATCCAGATTCACCTATAATAATGGGAAGCGTCGACCTTTCGTCAGTGGGGTGCTTTGCAACGGTGCGATCTACTTTGAAATCGAACGTGTCGATTGGCTGAATCTGTCAACCTGGTCAAGAGTACTCTTGTCTTTCAACTTCAAGAACGATGAATGGCAGAAGAGACGATCGACTATCATCCTCTGCTCTTTGAGTGGGACGGTCGCCTGATAGCACACGAGGTCGAGTACTACGACACAATGTTTGACATCGAGTAGGACCCTATGAGGAGAATGTGGAAGGACACTGGCATGGAGATTCCGTGGAAGATCTTCAAGAAGATTGCATGTGACGTCGAAATAGTTGCGAGCGGAAACCATCTCGCAGTTGCTGGTTACATAAACAAGTTCCTGATTTCAGAATTGCGGTGTACAGTACAGTACAAGAGAGCAGACAATCATTGGAGGATGCCTCCCGCCGACCATGGCCACCCCTCAAATGTAAATATCCAGCACATTCAAGGCGACCTATATGTGAGCATTAGTGACATGCATTGAGGTGGGGTCCCGAATGCAGCAGTCTACCCGGCTAGAAGCATTCAGAAGATCAGTGGTTTTAGCGGAACGAATGGTAGCGAGCCAGTTCTCGATTGAAGTGAAATTTGTACAGAACTGTAGCAGTTTGACCTTATGAGTGGGTTGTACCTTTTCGATTTTTACATACCGCACATATTCCGACTCGCGACAAACAAAACCTTGCTTGCTCAACCACATGAACTGCAATATTCCTACCTTACAAACTAGCAATCTGTGGCGTTCTTTGTATCATAACTTCCGGTGGGACACAAGGAAAGATGGAACGATTCCAGACCAACTTAGTAGAGAGCAAATTATACCATTTTCACAATTAACAAAGAATGGCCGGCGCGCTACGTCGCATACTTTATTCTTGCACGAAGGAAGCTCCTTCCATCTGTTTTCAAAATGATGCCACACTGCCTATGAACTCATACCACCGTCCAAACGACGGATTGAGGCGAATCAAGACAATGCATTTGCGATGATGAGTAATTCTGACACATCACTGAAAGAAGGATTCTAAACACTGGGCATATCGGGATTTAAACTCAAACGTGAATCATAAACATGGCAAAGCGAACTAGAAACTCGACTTGTAGAGATTGAAGAGGCGGCTGTGTATGTGATGCTTCATTGGCGGCATATTGCATGTAAATTGGGGATGGAGGACGTCGAGTCTTCAAAATTATGTACCATGTGAATTATCTCCTGTAACAAATTACGATTCGTGCAGAATGTTGCACCTGAACTGCGGTAATCATACAGTAGATGATAATTGCAGACGATAGTGATCATCTTCATAATCCAACTGCAGGTTCAGGGAAGCACGCTCACAAGTGCACTCTCCAAACCATTTCTAGATTTCAGAGACCCAAATCTAGAATTATTGTAGATAGAAATTGTTTTGAGCACAGTGACGTCTCTGTGTATGCCTCTTAGTGATCCCAAAAGTGGATAAAATTTTGCCCCCAGTCACTACCCAAAGAATAAGGCAGCTAAATCTACAAAAGAAATGAATGAAAAAAATGATGAGCTTTAGGCCCAATTTATACACAGTACAGGGTTTGGCGGAGGTAGGACGGATTGAACACTTTCTCAACCTCCAACCTGGCTGAAAGTTTGGACCGAAGTTGAAAGTTTGCGGCAAAGGGAAAGCTTGACCTAATTGCATCAAATAGGCCCATGCATTTTGGCGTCAAACACACTAGCATGTAGGATACCACAGAGGATGAATTGAAGTTCCGGTCCAGGTATAGTGTAAAGCCCTTGGACTTGATTTAGAAAAACCAAGCGATCCTATTAGTTGAAATTTGAAGAATTCGGATCAGCCTCCAATTTGTTTCCAAGTATAAACTAGTATTTTTTTCAAATTTTACATCATATTATAAGTATGTAGCAACTTCACAAATATCATTATATAATTTTCACAAATATCATTATGGTATACCCTACAAAAATATGTCCAAAAATAATTCTAAAAATATTGTATTTTTGGACAAACATTATGTAGTACTATAGCATGTTTGTCCAAAAATAATTCTAAAATAGACACTTAAGTTATTCTCAAGAAGATTAGCCAAAATAGACACTTAAGTTATTCTCAAGAAGCCGTTTTCTTTACCCTAAAACACTCTAAAATTGTTGTAAAACAAGTACAATAAATTGCTTTATATTTTGGCTTCTAATATGAAGGCAACCAAGCAAGTCTACTGACCTTCTTGGAATAAATACTTCCTTTTAGCATCATATTTTTATCCAAATTCAACCTCATGTCCTTGGAGAAATCACACATTTAAAAACTAATTGAGAATATTTATGATTTTTGAATTCAAAACTTAAGATTTTAAAATTTTGAAAGGATATGATTTTATTTATTTTTAAACAAAATCCAATATTTTTCAGTTATATACCAAAAACAAATTAATTATATATATAAAACGTTATTTTGAAGAAGGTCCTGAAAAAGAATTTGATTACTTTGTTTTTTAGTAGTAATTGCACCAATTGAAAGTCATATGGTCATACAATATTAAAAATTATCAGTATCTTATTTCTAGATGAATTATATATGAAATAAGAAAGCTTGTCATCTAATAGACCAAAAGGTGAAGTGATCCTTTCCCTTTAGAGGGAGCATCCACAAGTGACACTGTGACTGAGAAGAATGGTCATCGCCCAAAATGATGCAGCAAAAACGAATACATATAAAACTGCTACAATGAACTGAGAGTTTGTAAAATGTCTCCAGGCTCAAGCCTTGTTTACTAGAACTGCGACAATTTCCGGCAAAGTGCACTTCAATTATCCACAACACTGTGCTCCTCCGAATAAACCTCCCAGATCCCTTTCCACTTCCAATGATCTACACTGGAGGCTGGGCCAAGCTCACCTCCAAGTGGAACTCACAGTTAGTCCTTGGTTCACGTCGATTGATTCCCTCGAAGAGAACGATGTACTCTTTCTTGAGCTTCCATTCCTCAAGATCTTTGATTTCTGGAACTTCACTCAACATGGCTTGATCTCTTTTCTCACTTCTAAGCTCAACTCTGAGGTAGAAATACCTCTTGTACGTTCCAAAAGCTGCAAAGTAGAAGATATCTCCTGCGGGTCCTTCGGTGTTAGGCTCGTGGTAAACAACATACAGCTCCTGATTGCTTTGCACTAACTTGTATTTTTCGGTTTTAGTCATTGTGAACTGCACCATTCCAGAGGTCCTATCAATCTGCACTGCTTGCATTTGGTGCTGCTTGTCAAAGTGCTGGAGCAGTGCAGGTTTGGGACCGATGTAAATGCAACGGTCCACTACGCATGTGTAGGGGCGATGCTTGCACAGTTCCTCCTCGTGCTCTTTAACCTTAAGAAACCCAATAGTGTCCTTGCACCCATAAACTACATGTTTGCAGCACCTTCCCGTCAGCTGTTCCAAGACCAACTCGATTCCCAAGTTTCGAATATCCCAAGTGGACTCTCCGCAAAAACAGCTCCTCTTGGCTTTTTCCATTCCGTACTTACAAGGTAAGCATACCATGTGTCCATTCTTGCACTGGCTCACAGAACAACCAACCACATCGCACACAAGGATTAGGGTTCCACGCGCATATATTCCAACAGAGGCGGCGATGTAATCTGGAGAGACAAAAACAAGTACAGTAGTGGATATCTACTTATGGTGCCATACTTTGCTGATTACAGTTCCATACGAAATGACAGTAGAAGGCAAATCACCTGGTGAACGGGAAGAGACAGGCGATTGAAGCAAATTGGGCATGCAAAAGACTTGGAGTCTTGGGGTATTTCAAACATCTCTTCTGTTGGAATGAGAGTAGTGGGAGGAGGCTGTATTGCGAGAGGCTGTGTTGGGAGCGGCTGTGTTAGGAGAGGCGGTGTTGCTCGGCTCCCGGAAGTTTTCTCTGCATCTATGGGACTCTTTCCCCTCAGAATCAACCTTAAGGGTTGCATGTCTGGTGGAGTGGTCCCTAGCGCTGTAAGATTCTTCTCGTCGTCTGATGGAGTCCTCACCATCCCAACCCTGAGCTCTCCAACTGGTTGAGGTGGAATTTCTCGGGCTCTCTTCGAAGGAGGCAACAGCTCGTTACTCGAGCCAGTGCCAATCTGTACCGCTCGACTTTTAAGAAAAGCGCTCTGCGGAGACATTGTCAGTGATCACCAAAGCGATATACTCACCGACTTGAGAGTCCAGCACAAAGGTCCAAACGAAAAAACAAAACGCAACTTGGGTCTTCTCTCTCGAAGCAAAGATACAACTTTCTAAGTCACAACTTTGAGTACAAATCCACCTCCGGTAAGCAACTTTCTTCCGACCTACCACAAAGCCAATGAAATTCCCACGTTAGTAAGTCTCCTTAAAAACTTAACCTCCACCAACCTGAGCAACCCAGACAACGACGAAGCACCCGGCCACTCTACAACCCATTCGGCTCAGACTCTCCCACCTTCTACCTCTCTCAAGAGGTAACTCCAGCAACCGAACTAAAGCTACAGCCTTGCAAGCACCCTTCTAGACCATGAAGCTTTAAGAGAAACACCACCTACAAAACAATCCACCTTCAAACTCACGCAATTGATTCTACCTCCGCTCTAGAACAAAGTTGTGTATGATCTAAGCAAGCTAGACCTAACGAGACTGCAGCATGATCAGAAACTCACCGACCCCCAAGCATATTACACCAAGTCCATGTGCACAGCAAACCACCAACCTTCACTGCTTTAATAGAAACCACAGGAGCTTCTGGAATATAATGCAACGTCCTTGGAGCTTCGTTGCAGGTCTAGCTACAGTGCTTCCCAATCTTCAGCCAGCTCCTGACAACTTTTCTGATCTCGCACGTACAAGCACCCCCTGTGAGTGCAATTAGCACGTATCAGTGTACTTCTGGGCCCTGGCAGGGCAGAGGAGGCCGTGCAGCTGGGGACGCTGTGGAACGAGTCTCGAGATCTAGCAGAAGCACGGCCATGGCCCTGGCAGCACACCATTGTATGTGCATGCGCAGCCGCAGTCGCAACCGAGGCACAGAATCATGTCTAGGAATGGAATTCATGTCCCCGCGGGGACCGGGTGAAGGGGTTGATATGTGCACATACACCGGGTATCAGGCCAGGGGCCGGGTATCATTTCAATGCTGTCTGGGGGCCTTCGCCATGGGGTTTGGGTAGTTTATGCTAATAGTTCTCCATTGCAAATGTTTCACAGTGAATTGGAATGTTGGTGTTGAAGTTATGAATTAAACCGGGAGCCCCGTATATAAAGCGTGGATAAATTCCATGCCTTCTCTCGACCTTACTTGGAGGTCTCCTGCAAAAAAAATTCAGTAAGATATTTTTGACATGTGTATGGAGTACTTTATTATCTTCACCTCGGACTTCTCCTTTCAGTTACTTCGTTGATACTAGTGAGGTAAGTCAATCCATGACCACTGTCTAGAACAATCAAGAATGAGTAAAGTAGCTGTCAACACCAAGCCATTGGCGACAAAGGATACAGCAGTGGTGATTGTGAGCTCAAGTTTTGGTTCACCTGGGAGGCTGGGATGTGACAGTGGTGATTTGGTTCACTTGGGATGAGACAGTGGTGATTATGAGAGATTGACAACAAAAGATGCAAAAGTGGTGGTTGTGTGCTCAAGTTTTAGTTCACCTGGGATGAGACAGTGGTGATTATGAGAGATTGACCGAATGCTTTCAGGTGTTGACAAAAATCATCTCATTGTGATAGGATTTGGTCCATTGAGTTATTTAAATGCAGTCAATAATATGCAATGGTTGAGTATTTGATTTAGTGAGTAATAAACCAGTCTGGTGGTATTGATTCCTGTATCTTCTCAAAATTCATAATTAATATGATTTTATCCAAAAAATTATTACTACAATTGCATTACTCTTCAAATCTTATCTTCTTCAAACAATTGCTTATTGGATATCTCAAACAATACTTGCAAAACGTCTCATTCTTCATTGTGTACGGCAAAAATTGGTTCACCTTACATATTTGTGGTATTTGGTCATTCCTTTTCACTAAAGGCTATACTTATTTTCAAATTATGTCGTATTATGTTCTAACATCAATCATACGTTTCTACACTAAAATCAAGTATCTTTTTCTGGCATTTAAAGACACTGTATATTTAAATTATGGATAAATATATGAATTTGTAAAGTAGAATAAATAACAAAAATTAATATCATTGATAAACTTAGACGAGTTGTACATATTACATTCATTTAAATGACTACAAGGTTAATTGTATACTTAAGTTTTTTTTCAAGTTTACTTTAATATAATAAAAATATTCAAGTTTTAAAAAATATATATATATACATATATATATATATATATATATAATGTCTAAAAATAAACAAATGTTATGATAAATTTTTGTAAGGCACATTTAAAACACATGACTATATTCGTTATTTTGAGAAAAATTCAGAACTTTGAGACCTTTGCCTACAATTTCAACAATTGTTTTTAGAAAATTTGAGCTTTTTTTGACTTTATAATTACAGATTATCTTTGACTCGAGAATAATCTTCCCATATATAGTCAAAAGGTTTGTGATAAATATTGAATAAATCAAGAAATCAATAAAAAATCTAAAGCCAAGCATTGAGACTATAAAAAGTCTCAATTTAACGAATGGTGTTACACCCATGCAGCCACTAAAACGTCTTGAAATCCAAACTTTGATGACTTCTTTCAAAGCACTTTTATGTTTTACAGCACCCAAAATTTTAATAGTGTAATTCTTCTAATCTTGTCAACATATTTAGAGCGAATGTTTCTATTTACAAAATAAAATCAAATACAAAAATTTAAAACCTTGATTTTTTCATAAACAAACCTTGTTTCTTTTTTATACACAAATATTTGTTTTGAGGTGCATGAACTTATCACCCAAATGCAACAAGTGCTAACTTCAAGCCATTCATGACAATGGATGCAAGAGTGGTGGTTTTGTGCTCAAGTTTTGGTTAGTTTTGGTTTAACTGGGATGAGACAATGGTGATAAAGAGAAATTGAGTGAATGCTTTCAAATTTTGACAAAAACCATGTGGTGGTAATAGATTTGGTACATGGTGGTATTTGAATGCAATTAAATCAATTTGGCACTCAATAAGTAGTCATGGTTGAGTGTTGATCAAGTGGATAATAAAATTGGTCTAGTGGTATTCAAAACCATATTTGTTATATTGGAAGATTATGAATTTCCTAATTTAATACATGTGTTGCTTTAGGGTTCTAAAATGTATCTTCAATGAAGATTTAGGTGAAGTCGAATTGAATGTGCATTGTCTCAAAATCATGGATTTTTTTCAATATAACAAGTTACAAATATGGTGTAATTCATTCCAATACCCTCTCAAAATTCATAATTAATCTGATTTTGTTAAAAACATATTGCTGCAATTGCATTGATCTTCAAACTTTATTTTCTTCCAACCAACAATTATTAGATATCTCTAGCAGTACTTACAAAAGGTCTCTTTCTTCATTGTGCAACATTGGTTCACCTTGCACATTTGTGGTTTTGAATCATTATTATTGAAATCAAGTGTTCCTTTTCAAACTCGGCACTTGAAATTGTTGAAAATTTAAATTATGAATTAATATATGGATTTTTGAAAAGAATGTATAACAAAAATCAATTCCAATGATGAACTTATGGAAGTTGTACATGTTACATGTATTTAAATGATCACAAAGTTTATTGTATATTTGATTTACAAAATGTTAGGTAAATTTCATATAAAATAGATATTTAATTTTTAAATAATTTCAAATAATATCTCTACAATGTCTAAAAATAAACAAATGTTATGTCTGATTTTTGTAAGACACATTTTAAGACATCCAAGTTGCAGTCATTAGGTTTTCTTAAAATTCAAACTTTCATGACTTCTTTTAAAACACTTTTGTGTCTTAGAGCGCCCAATCTTTCGTAGTATAATTTGTCCTTTAGGTAAAATCTTTACAATGTGTTTAAACAATGTCTTGTTGGTGACTTGGAATACAAGTTCAAGATTGTAGTTGATGAAGCCTTTCTAGAATTGAAATTTACCAAGACTTCTATGGAAAAAAGTAGAAGCTGTTGTAAATGCAATGTTAACCTTCACATTATTAAAACTAAATCAGAACTAAGAAGATTTTAAGTAGGGGTATGTTTTGAAATACATTGCATTGGTTGATAAAATAATGAGCGACAATATGTAATTTAATAATATTTCAAAAAATATTATATTAAGCAACGAACTCATAAAACAAGATTGTGTAATACAAGAAATTAATGAGAGCTAGTGTGTTAATTAACAAAATTATATAAGATGGTGCATCATTAACAAAATAAAGATCATACTGTGATTTACACACCTGTACAATGTTCTTTTCTTGAATGAAATTAAATTCTATGCCATGTAATTTGATTAATCAAACATCTTAACAATGAAGTAGAAATTTATGTTCAAATTTGTGATCTTTAGAACCTCTAGAAAAGTGGATTTTACAATGACTTCCACAAAATGTACAAACTAAGGCAAAGAGTTAAAAAACACTACATTCATTAATTTAAGGTTTCTACAAAATTGGCTTGAGTAATTGAGTTTGAAAAAAAGTTTTTAAACCACTGTACAGTATGGGGACAAAAAGTTTGCGTTTTTGCATTCCAACAGAAGAAAAATCAAATTTGCAATCTTCTGAAATGCACTAAAGGTGCAAAAGTTATTGCCTACCTGCCAAATCTAGAGCTTGGATTCTTAAATAAGGTGATTACATGTCTGCAAAGTTTTGTGGCCTACTAGTTTACCAAAATGGTTTTATAGCCAATTTATGGACTAGTATCCTATTCAACATGAATTCGAAGGTACATTCCAAATGTTGAAGAGAATTAAACACCTCATGCTTCTAAAATTAATATAGTGTCATGGATGCTTTATTTAACTTAAACATTACCCAAAGTATCATCAACTTGAAGGTTTCCGTTTGTCTTTAAAATATTTGATGCGTAAGTTTGAAAATAACAATAATTTGGTTATACAAGCAACATTACCTTTGCAATTTAGACCACACAACTTGTTAAAGTGGACATGAATTGAGTTGCAAATGTAAGACAATAGTTTAGTGGAGATTTGGTGAAGGTCATCAAGATTAGCAATATAAAAATTGGTGGGTGTGGAAGGTTTGTTTAGCTTCTATTAAGTAGTAAGTGACTGGTGGGTGACTAAGTTAGTGATGTTGAGCACTCTGTCCGCTTCTCCGCCTGTGAAGCAGTGAGAAGTTTGTTACTTGATTTAGGATTTGGTTTGGTGATTAGTTTGAAGCAGTGATTGGCGGGATTGGCCGGTGGCTAGTGATGTTGCGCACTTCGTCCCCCTCTTCAATAGTGAAAAGCCAGGTAGTTGATTTGGGATTGGCCGTAGTGATTTGTTCTATTGCTTAGATAAGCTAGATTCTTTGTTTACCTACAATCATTTTGATTGATTTATTATTTTTTGATCGATCAAATGATTTTTTTAAATATACTTCTTATCTAACTATAGTAGTACCTTCAACTTCAAGAATTATATAAAAAAAATATATACATTTAATTTTTTACTATAGAATACAAGGTGGAAAAAATAATAGAGATGTATTGTAGTCATTGGCATATTCATAGTTTCTTTGTTTTAACCGTACTTTCTTATTAGCTTCAACATCATTAGTATGAAATTAAATTCCTATATCATTGTTTGGAAATTAAAGCAATCAAAGATTAAAACATGAAATAACCAAATAAGAAATATAACTTAAGAATGTAAAATCAAAATCAAAATATAATTTATTAAATAAAAGAGATATTCCATTAATTTAATAAATGGGACATTTCTTTTAATATTTAATGAAGAAAAACATTTTCTTTATTTATTTTTATTAAATACCACACATTTTTTCATTATTTATTGGAATGCACACTATTTTCCATTATTTTTTTGAAAAATACATTATTTTCATTAATTAATTGAAAATACAATGTCTTTCATTATATCCTTGAAGGACTTATGGTTTTTTACTGTTTCTTCGAACAATATACTATCTTTTATTATTTTATAAAGCAACACAATGTCTTTTATTATTTACTATATAACATAATGCTATATATTCATTAATTGCAAGTTTCCTCACAGTTAATTGGAAGTTTAAAGCAAATTTTGAAAAATATTGTGTTATATAATAAAATAATGAAAGACAATGTGTTGTTTAACAAATCAATGAAAAACAATATGTTCTTCAATAAAATATTGGAAGACAATTTTTTCTTTAATTTATTGATAAAAGACAGTGTATCCAATAAATAGTAATATAATGTGTTAATGAACAAAAAAAAGTAAAAAATTGGTATTTAATAATTTAATAAGAGAAATTACACTCCTCAATAAAATAATGAAAGACAATGTATTTTTTAATAAAAGATTAAAAATTTATATTGTTTAATTAATTAATTAAAAAAATTAATTATTTGATACAATTAGGATTTGTTTATCTTTTACAATGTTTGCAATATTGTTTTTGGTTTTATTCAATGTGTCATCATTTGATTAGTCTAATTCAACTAATACTAAAATCATCCATTAAGTATAGAGATACTAAATTAATTAATTTTTAGATAATAGATGTTAAGAGTGGATTTATAAAATTAATCAACTGTGATCATATGAAAAACTATGTTGATTAGAGTCTAGAGAATGGTTAGCAGAAGGCGTTTGTGGGAGAAATCGTTTGATTTAGAATGGCATGGAGGTTGTATCTGGCAAGTCCAAAGCCAAAGTGTCAACACATGCAATGCTTGTAATGCCATCATGAAGAAAATTATCATTTTGCTTCATCCTTTGAAATTCACGTTTATGAACTAGATTGAAAGCCTTGTTGGAGAAAGCCTAGTAGCAAATAGCAACAACAACTTCTAAATGACCTTTCATTGGCCCCATTGGCCCTACAGTCATGGAAAGAGATTTTTTGAGATTTTGGGGTAATTTCTATAATTATGTCAATTTTAAATGTAATTTTTTGAAGTATCTTGCTAACATAGGTAATTCCAAGAGCTTTGGATAGGTATATGGAAAGAGCTTTGGAAATAATAATATATATGGTGCTCGGAGCAATTTTCCAATTTCTTATGTTGTTCTAAATATTTGCTATTATAGGCCTAAACTATATAACACCATATTCATTAATTTGGGACTTTTGCCAGTCCCAAATTAGTTTCGTACTAAATTTAGACCATTAATTGTGTCAATTATAATGGGACTTTCCTTATATTGGGACTAAATATGTATAGAAATTTGACCAAATGAGCAATTATTGCCCAACATGTAATTGAACATCAACACTTTTCTGGACACTGAATTACGAAGTCCCATATATTGATGATTATCATACATGTGATTATCTATGAAGGTCCATGGTTTAGTTGACAGTGAACAAGTATGTGTAATTACCACCTCAAATATTCCTCAAATTATGTTATAGCTGAATAGACTCATATGAGCATATATATGTGCAAAGTAATTTTCTGACAAAGACGATGGAGACTTATAAAAGACAAACGCCATTCCAAATTTCGAAGAATACATTTGTAAAATTCAAGTGAGTGATAATTTGCCAGAAATTTTATTCAATAACAATCTTTCCAAACTTGAAAGCGTGGAGGGAACAAAGTACACAAAAGTAATTTTACCTCAATACACCATATTCTGGTATGCGTGATGATCACACCATGAGGAATTTTATCCTACTAAACTATAAATGCCGCAGCACTATCTATCTATCCTCACAGAACACAAAACTCTGACGGTACTAATACACTATCTAAGTATTTAGCTCACATCAAGCCAAATAGATGGACACATTAAATTTTATAAAACCTCACAATTGTTGTGGTAGCAGTATCTCCCAATCCTCATATGCTAACTTGTCGCTACGGTTAAGGCAATCTAAGTATTTAGCTCACATCAAGCCAAATATATGGACACATTAAACTCTAAAAACATCACAACAGTAGTGACAACAGTATCTAACTATCCTCACATGCTAAATTTTAGATATTAGGAAGACATCTAAGTATTTAGCTCACATCAAGCTAAATGACAGCAATATTAACTATATAAAACATCACAATAGTAGTGGCAGCTGTATCTACCTATCCTCGAATGTTAACTCGTTGTTAGTAATACACTATCTAGATATTTAGCTCACATCAAGCCAAAATGATGGACACATTAAATTCTTTAAAACATCACAATAGTACTGGCTGTAGTACCTACCTATCCACACATGCTCACTTGTCGATACTAATACACCATCTAAGCTAAACGATGGCTCATTTAACTTTTTGAAACCTCACAGTAATACTGACAACAATCTCTATTTATCCTCACACATGACTAACTTGTCAATATTAAGTATTTAGCTCACATCAAGCTAAATCAGGGACACATTGAACTCACTAAAACCTAACCAGAGTAGAAGTTATAACGTTTCTTTGGATCACTGGAATACGAACTTTCGGATCGACAGTTCCGGACTTTATCTTTGATTTCCAACTAGTCATAAGAGAATCAGTATCAATCCACTCTGGCGTGTGCTCTTCATCAGCTTCCCATTGCAGGGATCTTCCAGAATTCCACCCAACATAGCATTCAAGGACATCTTCATTGGAAGAGCACGGTTTCCAGTATTGGACTTTAATACAATTTGGATGATTAACAGGGTCATCAAATGGATTTGACATAGCCCTTGCTACCCAAAACGGCCGTGAATCGTCATCAGCAGGCCGTACAATGAGAAAATATCCCTCGTATACATCCCGAGCCACACGGAACGAAGGATTTGGCCGATCACGATGCTGCCCAATGAATGGCTCGTCTCTAGCAAACGCATCCCGCATCGTTCCATCATCAAGGTATTCGTCCTCCGGAGCTGCAGAGAACCGAGATCGTGGCCAAAATCCATCCCTTAAAACTGAAGGCAAAATGATATCATCAGAGAGGGCTTGATGCACCCCCTTCCAATATCGTGATATGCCTTCATTCCTTCTTCGGTACTCGCCCGACAAATCTTCATTTGCCATAGTATCCCAATGGTTGATGAATCCTCCAATACCCCTAATGATTTCCTCTTTATTCTTCATGCTTTGCGCTGGTAAAGCATTTGGAGACCCTGAAGGCAAGCTTGGCCTGCCGTCACTTAACTCAGTCCACAACTTGATGCCACCATTCTCTTTTGGAAGCCACTCGCTATCCGTGCAAACAAGTTTATATTGCATCATTGGCCATCCGTTTGCATGCTTATAGAATTTAAATTGCTGGGCATTGGTATGCCCTTCCAGAGCTTCATCTCCAGAAGCAATATGACCATCTATAAAGCCCTTAAAATCTGGCACTTCCTCAATAAAATGTGGAATAACAGGCTCAGATTCAGCATCCATGAACGATTTCATAAGCAAAGGTATTGTGGGATAGTCATTTTTCCTAAGCTTCATACTCCATCGCCCAAAGAGGGCATCAATATCATCATGAGTATGACCAACTAGCATAAAGTTCACATACACTTCCCGAAAGATACCTCTAGCAACAAGAAGTGAAAAATAACAGAGCATGTATCTGTTCTTGTTATCCGAGCACGCATTGTCCAGTTGGACATTTAGAATTGGAGGGAGTGGTTTTGGTGTAATCATATTTCTAGGAATAGGGGGAAGAGACGTGGTACATATATCGCCTCCACTCAAAACAGCCTCAAAAAGAGGTGCTAGACGACCACCCGGAAACAGATCCCGTGAACATGTTTTTGGTACTGACTCAATATCACGTAAAAGTCTCGCAATACTTCCAACGGTGTGGTTGGAGTCACTGGGAAAAATATCAAGTCCATAATGCGCGTAGCGTTGATCTCCGTGTCCATGAGCTATCATGCCCGTGACTTGCAATGGCAACTTGAAATAGGAATCTGTTGCCTTGTTCTTGTGCGAGTATGCAGGCGAAGCTGTCTTCGAGTGGTCCATTTTATCGTGAATCGCGGTAACAACATTGTCAGGCTCAGTTAGAGAGCTATATCGATTCGCGTAGTATAACTCCCGATGCGCCCGTTGAGCGGCAAGGTGCTCCGTAAGCTTCATCTTCCACAGATCTTCTGCTCTAGAACCTTTCGTGCTAGCAGCTCTCAAGGATTTCAATCTGTCACACGTGCCGCACCGAGCAAAATTATCTCCAGGTTTCTTCACAGAGAACTCTGGAAATGAACGCCTCCTAATATTGCTGATCCCAGAGACTGACACTTTCTTCAAACCCAGCTGCCCGTTCACTATATTGACTTGAGATAATGAATCCTTCCATTTCCAGGATGGAGGTAACGCCATCGATACTACCTTCTCACCGTTTTCCAGGGTCTTCGATCTATGAGGCATCTGATCTGCAATACTATCCAGCATGCAACCCAATGTTGCTTTCGCTTGAATGGTGTACGTACGTGGCTTCTTACTGCCCAAATTCCCATGATGATCTGCTCTAACACCTTGATCAGCCAGGCCTTGGTGACGGAAGAAGCTAGTCCGTGATACTCCTAGAATTTTGTACCATGCAACAGGACATACTTCAACTCCTTCTAATGTGACGACTCGATTTCCAGCTGCGTCAACGTGCATTTGCCGATGCACATCTAGCTGGGTATGTTTTTTAAAATAAACAGTCCCATCTCTCCAGAACTGATTTCTCACGGCTTCGATTTTCTCACGGGGATAAAACTGAACACAATTTATCCTACAGCAGTTCTCGCTAGAAACTGCGGAAATAGACCTTGAAGATAATTTGTCTTCTGCTTTAGGCGTACTCGCAGGGAGGCGCGGTACTCTTGAACTCTCATATGGTCGCACTCCCACGCGCTTCCTCCCCCTCGACAAAGCTATGGCAGCATTATATTTTGCGACTTCGTCGTGGTCATACAATGACGCTCCATTCACGAATACGTTTCTTATATGCCATGCTCGGAGTGAAAACATCCATTCGGACGGAACGTCATCTTCACATAGGGACTCTGCGATCTGCACGGCCACTCGATCATCACCAAGAGCCGTTCCATCACTTCCAATCACAAGGTCGGAGTCGACGCTGTGACAGATGCCCTTTGCAACAATGGAGCCATACTCGTTCACAAGAGTAACACACTTAGTAATCCAAGATGATCTAGACATACCATCGCAATGAACCACGTCGTCTGGCAGAGTAGGCTCCTGAGGAAACAGAAGATCTTCCACTTCAGAGAAGTTCTCCATATTGTTGTCGTCAAATCACTTTGAGAGCTGGACCAAAACAGAAAATTAACATTACATATAATAAGAGAATTTAGTGATAACAAAAAACTTCAGAATCAAAGAAAATAAACAATACCAATTTCTATGACAGTGAGAAACCATTTTAGGTCACAATCAGCTAAGTAGAATAAGTTCCATTGGGCTTAACTGAGTTAGCTCATTACGAGCTAAATAGGTTTAGCTCAGAATGTGCGTGTTTGGTTACTCTCATAGTGACCTCTACCATTTCAAAGATATGGAGCATAATCTTCTACGACGCAAGGAGCAATACAGGTTTGAGTAACGGTGACCGTGACCACATTATCTTAACTTGCACTATTTCAGGAGAGTCAAACAGAAAATGATAATTACATTTTAAGCTCTCAATGAACTAATCAGTTTAGCTATTTGTGAGCGAAACCATTTTAGCTCAATGTGAGCTAAACCAATTTAGCTCTTAGTGAGCTAAACTAATTTAGCTCACAATGAGCTAAACCAATTTAACTCATTGTAAGCGAAACCAATCTAGCTCTTTGTGAGCTAAATAAATTTAACTCATTGTAAGCTAAACCAATTTAGCTCATTTTGAGCTAAACTATTTTAGCTCAATGTGAGCTAAACCAATTTAGCTCAATGTGAGCTAAACCAATTTAGCTCAATGTGAGCTAAACCAATTTAGCTCATTGTGAGCTAAACTAATTTAGCTCACTATGAGCTAAACCAATTTAACTCATTGTAAGCTAAACAAATCTAGCTCTTTCTGAGCTAAATAAATTGAACTCATTGTAAGCTAAACCCATTTAGCTCATTGTGAGATACACCAATTTAGCTCAATGTGAGCTAAACCAATTTAGCTCATTGTGAGCTTTACCAATTTAGCTCATGTCATTGAGCTAAACCGTATTAGCTCATTGTGAGCTAAACCAATTTTGCGTATTGTGTGTTAAAGCAATTTAAAATATTGTGAGGTGAAATCTACTTAGCTCATTGTGAGCTAAACTGATTTAGGTCGATCTGAGCTTAAGCTATTGATCACGTTCTGGACTATACCATTATTGCTAATTGTGAGACCCATTTAGCTCACTGTGAGCTAAATTCGATAAATCGACCTAATATAAGTTCCGTAATTAGTGGACCGGAAAATTAGGAGGAATTGCAAGGGCACTCTCCGATTATCCTCGTCACAGCATCTGGGCCTACGAGACATCCCACGCAACTGCCAAAACAGAAAATATTCTAAAGGGTTTGCCCAATCCAAATAGGCGCAAAATGAACACGACAATGTTCATAATCACGCTAATGTAACAAATCAAGAATTCATATAAGAGCAATCATGACAAATACTCACCAGACAATTTGTTGTCGATTCTTTCAAAGTACTTGCTTTATCTCACTGACTCCACGCACAGCTTCACAGTATACGGTACGTAGAGGTTTCTTCCAGCTTAGAATGCAAACTCAAAAGCATGAAAAATTCAGTAGGGAACTAAGAATCCACCGACGCGGCATACCTCTATCAAAGACAGAAGAAGGTGAAACCCTAAAATCTCTAAGCAGCGCAATACACCTACACTCTCTGAAGGAACTAGAAAAAAAGACCTGATAATGAAGACTCAAGTTCTTATATCCTGATTCGAAAGGATCCTAAAACGGCTCTCAAAATTGAGCGGGAAATCATCCACCACCAGTCCCGGCGAGAAATAGAACACTTTACAACAACATTTGCTATAGACCATTCAGGAGATAGAATGATAAGAATGCTAGTCGTATTTTTCATCTCAGCTAATAGAAAGTTGACACGAGTTTCGGTTGCTGCGTCATGGGCATGAACATAGCCATAACTATGTCAACGAATAGGGCTGTTTTTGGAAAGAGTTAGATATATGCAGTGAAAGAATAGTGGTTCATATTTGTTCTCCTCGCTTTTCCACTTAAATCCAGCACCTCCTCAGAATCCAATTTCGACTTTCATGAAGGAACGACAAAACAAGGAAATGCTTTGACAATGTGTATCAGGCGGGAATTACTGGATCAAATACATTTGGCGGGAAGAACAATATTCTTTGTTTTGATTTATTCGTATATACTTTAATAAAATTCAAAAAAAAAAAAACTAATGAAACATAAAATTCTTTTTGAATTACGAATATATATATATATATATATATATATATATATATATATATATATATATATATATATATATATATATATAAATATATATATGAATATATATATATATATATATATATATATTTATATAAACACAGCACATTTACGTAAGTAGAAATATTACGCTTAATAGTGTCAGATATATTACATAATCATACATGTATAATACAAGCATATAA